>JAPDNY010000014.1:43710705-44310705 GCA_029375565.1 Gekko gecko
TCTAAATACACATGGGGAGCAGATCTGGAAAAATATATATCCATGCCTTTTATAAGCCCTCTAATACTGCAACCAGCATACAATTTACAGCAGACAAATAGTTGGCATTGCCAGACATTAAAATGCTGATCTTGTTCATGTCCTATTCCTGGGAACTTTCAGAATCAGATGAACTGAACCACCCTGCTTTGGGGGGGATCTCCAGACCCTAAAGGGACCCTCGTAGGAGGTTCCTGAAGCTGGGGGTACCTTTTCTGGAGTGATCTTCTTGGTTGCAGCTGAGAGTTGACCGCACGAAGAGAACCTTGTTAGTCCTGGTGAGGGCGGATGCCATTAATCTTATGGCTTTTAGCTACAAGCTCTGGAAGGCGACAGTGCAGATTTTTTTAGAGTGGAAGCTTTATTCTGCCAGTAACTTCCCAGCTTTGAACTGTGAGTTATTGCCAAAGATAAACTTTTTTGACCTCTTTCAGTCCCTGCTGCATTTTTTGAAAGGAATTGGAGGGGAGTGTGGCAGATGACCCCTATCCCAAGAGTGGCTTTTAAATGAATCCTGAGTACAGAGACGGTGTTATCTTAGATGGAATGTCTTTTGGATAATAAATTACTAATGGGAGGAGAGTGAAAAGAAGAAGATTCGTTACCTGGACGTTATTGAATGACTGCTGAATATTACCCTAGATTCATTATACTGGGAATAAGCACTTACTTCTTGGCTCTAAAGACGCTTTATATTATTTTGGATTATAAATTACAAGCTGAGGGTCCAACACAGAACATACTTTTAATAACTTTTAAATAAAAAGGTTTGAGATTGGAGTATAAATACAGTCTTAAAAGATGCCTTTTCCTGGACTTGGGTCCTGCAAGGTTTGTACTCTCAACTCATCATGTGACTATGACTATGTTTAGACTGTGAGAAGAGTAAGGGAGATACACTGTTGAAGACAACAAGCATTGCTGACTAAATCTGGAATTTTCCTGGTGTAGAGAACTGTTTTGGAATCTGTTGATGTTGGGAAAGCTGTGCGGATTGATTTTACCTTTAAATAATATTAGAGGGTACTGAGTTGTTTGTCTATTGTTTCAAACAGAGCCTCTTGTGTTATCAACTGAAGTATTTTGGAATATTATTGAAATATTTGATGTTATATGATTAATTTTGGTTGTGGTATTTTACTTGGAATTTAGAAACAGAAATTATTATTGGGTCATTTAAACTGGTTTTGTATTTTTGATATAATGAGTAAACAAACAAGAAAACCCACTCACCCCGTCTTCTGGGGCCTCATCACCAACACAGTCAAAAGTAGTGGGGAGCACAGGAAGCATTGATTGATATACAAAATAACCTGCAATCTACATTCAAGTCAGGTCTGGGGCAGATTCACGAGGATCCCTTTAGGGTCTGGGTGTAATTTTCCATCTTCCTCCTTTTGCAAAATGCACCCCCCATGGCCACATCAGATGCACCCACCTGTACCATAAATTGCATGGTTTCATTGGGGTGGGGCAAAACAGGTTCTGAGATAAACAGGGTTTTCAGTCTCACAAATGCCTGTTGACAGTCTGGAGACCAGTCCAAGCAGCTGCTCACTTTTTGGCAATCTCTTCGTTTTCAAGAAGTCTGTAAGGGGTAAGGTTATCTGGGTGAAATTGGGGATGAACAGACGGTAGAAATTTGCAAACCCCAAGAATGATTGTAACTGCCGTCTCGTTCATGGGACCTCCCACCCCACTATGCCCTGAATTTTCTTAGTGTCTGTGCCTAAACCCTTCCCCGAAATATGGTACCCCAGGAAGTCCAGCTCCTCCTTATGGAACTCACACTTTGAGAGCTTTGCATACAGGTGGTTATTGTAGAACCTCTCGCACAAGTCTCACATATGACTCCTTATTTTTTGAATAGATCAGCACATCATCTAGGTAAACAACCACCCCTTTAAAGAGGTATTTGTGCAACATTTCATTGATTAAGTTCATAAACACGGGGCTCCAGCCAACCCAAATGGCATGACCAAATATTCGAACTGCTCCAGCAGAGTGTTGAAGGCAATTTTTATTTTCGTCCCCCTCTCAGATACACACTCTAAAGTAGGCATCACATCAGTTCAATTTTGTAAAGATTTTCCCTTGGGACGCCTCCACCAACAAGTCTTTGATGAGGGGTAGGGGGTAGGCATTCAACACAGACACAGTGTTCAGCCATTTGTAATCCATGCACAGTCTCAGCCCCCTGTCCTTCTTTTTCCTGAACAGTATTGGGTCTGCGAAATAGGAGGTAGCAGGCCGGATGAACCCTTGCCTAAAGTTTTTGTCAATAAACCTCTGCAATTCCTCCTCCTCAGTTGGGCTCATGGCATAAAGATTCCCTTTCGGTAGTTTATAGCCCAGCAGGATTTCAGTGGCACAGTCAGTCTTATGATGGGGAGGCAGCTCGTCTGCTTCCCCCTCCTCAAACACCCTGGCCAAGTCTCTGTATTCTGTGGGAATGAGGTCCAGCTCCTCTCACGCAAGACAAACTTGTTCCGCCACCGGGTGCGGCTCCTCCCCCCATTCAGGGCACCACAGCTGCTCTCTGCACCATGGGTCAAAAAACGTGAGGGTGCTGGTACTCCACTGTACAAAGGAGTCATGGGCCTGGAGCCATGGGCTACCCAACACCATGGGAAACTTAGCCGAGGAGTTTATCACGATGGACCGCATCTCCCAGTGCGTGGACACCCCCATGCGTAGATGCACTGTGCAGTATCGGCAAGTCTCCCCCTTCATGGGAGTGCCGCCCATCTGAGAGAACACTATGGGCTCTTTCAACTTATGTACCTTTGCCCCCAGTCCCGTAACTATCGCAGGGCTTATCAAGTCTCAGGTACACCCTTTGGAGTTAATTATAGTAACAGTCAAATAGAATAGGGGGGAGGTGGGTCTCACCAATGCCTGCACCGGAGACTGTTGGACCTGCTGGCTGGTGCCCTTCACAGCAGGTCCTGGCCTTTTCTCACTGGCTGAGGCACTTTTACATCAGTGGAAGAGGAGGTCCCCTCCAGGGTGTCTTGAGTTTTGGCTTGGAGTGCTTTCAGCATCTTTGAGCACTTCCCAGGGGTCTTGGCCCTCTTCTCCCTTCAGTTCCCTTTCAGTTCTCCTGGCCCTGGGACATCCCATGGCAAAATGGCCCAACTTCCCACACCACAGACACAATCCTAGCCACATCCAGTTCTCCCAGTCTCCCCCGGGCAGCAGTCCTTTACCCTAAAGCACCTTCTGGGTCCTAGCTCCCTGTCTGGACGTTTTGTGCTGGTACAGCTTCACCAGGTTGTGCTGGTTTTCTGCTTCATAGGCCAGGGAATTATCTTGGGCCAGCGCCTTCTCCAGGATAGTGGTGTTCAGCCCGGCTCTGTAGAATTTGATCAGGACCTCTTCAGGCCACCCCTGGAGTTTGGCAGCATAAGACTTGAATTCATCTTAGTATTCCTGCAGTGACTAGCTACCCTGCCTCAAGCTGCGAAGACAGGTGCAAGCCTTCTCCAACTCTAGGTGGTCTTCGAACTGGTGGTGCAGGTCTTGCATGAAGGCATCCACATCTCTCAGCACTGGGGCTCTGACACTGTAGAGACCAATGCTCCCTCTAAGCTGTGGAGTCCTGTGAGCAAAAAGTCCACTGGCATTAAAGTTGTGGGTGAGTGATCTGGCTACTGCATCAGTTAGTTTGCTCTGAAGCCATCCTTCCTGAGCTAAGACAAAAACGTGTGAGCCAGAGGCTAAAAAACTGTGAGCAAGCTCACACTATAACTCAGCTTAGAGGGAACACTGGTAGAGACCCATGAAGCAGTCCATGGTGCGATCTTGTAGTCAGGAGTCCACGTAGTCCTTATCGAAAGCGAAAGTGTGTTCCCACTCTCACAGAACCTTCTGCACCTGGATGGCGAAGAAAGCCAGCTTCCCCGGGCTGTTGTTGAATCTGGCCTCTAAGGCATCTCAAGGCCTCGTTCAGGTCTCTGCTCCCCACCCCAGTCGGGAAGTTGGTAATTCTGGTGCCACAGCCTCGACCTTGGACTACTCATAGTCCTGCTTCACCATCAGCTCCTTGACCATTGTAGGGAGATTCTTGATCAGATACTGGAATCCTTCCTTCAGCTCTTCCACCTCAGCTCTCAGATCAGCTTGGCTTTGCTCAGCCCTGGTCTCCTCTTCCCATTCTTTCAGCATCCTCACACATTTGGGGTCATGATGGGAGGTGCAGGAGACTCTTCATCTTTTGTGCTTGGGGTGACCTTTCACCGCCTGGAAACCCAGGGTACTCACTAGCCATGCTGGGTCTTCCCACCTGTCAGGGCTGTCTCGTCTGTGTTTGGGTTTGAAGAGGACATGCTTCTTGGATTTGGCACTCGTAGCTTTGTCGTCCTTTCTCTTGTTGGAGTCAAGGTTGGGGTTCTCGGGTTCAGACCTGGTACTGGTACTCAGCCCAGCGCCTCAACCAAATGGAAAATATATGGTTTGATTATCCACTGCTTAAGCAGGTACAGAAAGCTTCAAGGTCACCTCTCCCTGGGAAAGTTGGTACATCTTGCAAGAAAAGGTATGGCTCCTAAAGAGAAAAGGTTCCACTCACTACTCACATGCCCCCTCCCCTCCCTATAGGAATTCCCTCCCCCAGTAACTATGACAACCTGAGCGAGCAAAGCTTATCAGTGTATAACATGAAATGACAAGTAGAGGAAAGTTACATATAGAAAATCAATACTTTTGTTCTTTCCCCTGCCCCTTCCCCTTCCCCCTTCCCTATCCTTGTGTATCTTAAAAACTTAATAAAAATTTATTCAAAAAATAAATTTGACTTAGCACAAACAGCTACCATGGTCTTTTCCTTGTGTTTCTGCTTGCGCAAGAGTTCTTGCACAACAGGAAGTTTTGCACTGGATTCAACCCTATGGGCAGTATTATTTTGGAAACTTCACTGTGCTTAACTGTGTGGTATAAGATGTTGGTCATCAAGTTTTCCAGACCCAGGACCCACTTTTAATTCCTAGGAGGTGGTATTGAACTGCTTAACCCGCTTGCATGTGATATCACAGTCACATTGGTGAGAAATAAGGAAGCCCGAGTTATGACCTCACAGATGTTAAAGCCAGAACTGTGGGCTGTGGACCAAGAGAGCTGGGGACAGGGACCACAAGCTGAGCACCAGGAAGTGTGTCATAGTGAGGAATCAGTCAAGGTCCTAGTTATGGAGGAGTATTCTCCGCCTCTGGCTGATTTTGCCTAACCCTCATGCACTTTAGTTCCCCTGCAAAGATTGATAGGAGGTGCAGCACCCTTGCCCTTTGCCCAAGCATACTGGTAGCAGGTCCTTCCAAAAATCAGCCAGAAGGGGAAGGAGGCGTCTGTGGGTGCTTACAACCTGGCAGGTGGTCCTCTGTGACTCCACCTGATTTTGCTGTTTATGATGATGGTTGCAAAAACAGTAAGAAGTCATAAGATACATAAAATAAAATAGACTCACCTGATGATCATGGCTTATGGGATAGAGATCCCTGGCACAAGAAAATACAGATGGTGGCATTTTAAAATGTGTGTGTGTGTGTGCACTTGCCTGGAAGTCATGGTTGACTTCTGGTGACTCCTACTGGGGGCTTGGATGTTTTTCACAGAGGTGGCTTGATTAGTCTGCCTCTGTGTTCCGCCCCTGGTATTCCTTGGAGGTTGCCCTTCCAAGTACTTGCCAGACTCGGCCCTGCTTAGCTTCCAAGATCTGATGAGATCTGGCTTGCCTGGGCTATTCAGGCCAAGGTGACGGTGGCATTTTTGATCAAGCAGACAATGTTATAGGAAGGCCAAATCAATAATGCTGTCAAATACATTTGCAGATAAATTGATTTATTTACACCATACTAGAATGATGAATTTAGTAATAAATATCTGCTTCATTTTCACTAAAAATGTCTATTGATACACTGGGATTTCTATAATAAAACGAAGCATTATGCTTTGTAGCTGACACTATATTTAGAAAACAGAGCCATAACCAGGTAGTTTTGCACCTGAGACAAGAATATAAAATTGTGCTCCCTATACTTTCATAGTAGTAATTTTGGTAAAAAGGTTAATACATGAATAACAAGAGTAGCAATACAACATTTATGTTGATCACGATATGCTTCTTCTGCGCCTCTTAGCTTTGGACACCCGAGGCAAGGGCCTTACTTGCCCTGCGCTTGTTACAGTTGTGTTAGAAAGCCCTGGCCGTGTTTGAAGGTCAACAGTAGCATTTTGCCAGAAGGGGCAAGAAGGAAAGGACCTTACAGGGGGAGACTCACCCATGAAGAGCCGTATCCGAGTGGTGTGGCGGGTGTTTGTGTGCAGGGGCTTCCTCCGTCGAAGGGACGAGAGATGCTGTTGCTTCTGCTGCAAATGGAGGTGGACAAGAGAGGTTTCAGGAAACAAGTACTTCAAATTCATGCAAGTCACTCAAAATGCCTCCTCTTTGGAGGGTATTTTGGGGTATTTTTCATATGTGCATGTGTGTATGTGTGCGTGTCTGGAAGTCTTGGCGACTTCTGATGACTGACTTTGTGTGCACCTGGAAATCTTGGCGACCTCTGGTGACTGACTTTGTGTGTACCTGGAAGTTTTGGCGACCTCTGGTGGCTGACTTTGTGTGCACCTGGAAGTCTTGGCGACCTCTGGTGACTGACTTTGTGTGCACCTGGAAGTCATGGCGACCTCCGGTGACTGGCTTTGTGTGCACCTGGAAGTCATGGCGTCCTCTGGTGACTGGCTTTGTGTGCACCTGGAAGTCTTGGAGACCTCCGGTGACTGACTTTGTGTGCACCTGGAAGTCTTGGCGACCTCCGGTGACTGGCTTTGTGTGCACCTGGAAGTCATGGCGACCTCCGGTGACTGACTTCGTGTGCACCTGGAAGTCTTGGCGACCTCCGGTGACTGGCTTTGTGTGCACCTGGAAGTCATGGCGTCCTCTGGTGACTGGCTTTGTGTGCACCTGGAAGTCTTGGAGACCTCTGGTGACTGACTTTGTGTGCACCTGGAAGTCTTGGAGACCTCTGGTGATTGACCTCTACTGGGGGCCTGAAAGATATTCAGAGAAGTGGCTGAGTAAAGCCTGCCCCCATCTCCTGCCTCTGGTATTTTAAGGAGGTCTCCCATCCAAGTACTTGCCAGAGTCGACCCTGCTTAGCTTCCAAGATCTGACGAGATCGAGCTTGCCTGGGCTATCCAGGTCAGGGCAGAACACCTCATCTTGAACACAAGGACATTTTAGGGGCAGAGTCTAGAAGCACAATAGTATGTGGAACAATTCTTCATGTGCTGTGTGCAAAGAGGCACAGCGCTTCCCTCACAGGACCATTCAGGGCCAAACCAGATGTGGCATTGGCTGATCTGCGAGCAGATTTCTTGGGGGTCTCTCCCCCTCCCCTGCCTTAAGGGGCCGCTCTGGCAAGGATTCTCCCGGTCTCATGGCTATTATCTGCCACAGGAGAACCAGACAGACACCATATTGGTGTGCAGGGACCATTGAAAACATTTTGCCACCACCATTTGTTGGGTGTCTGCTAACACCTTCCAGTTCTAGCCACAGGGGCAATGGCTTGGACCTGGCCACTGGTCGCACAGGCCCAGGAGGGTGGTACCAGTGAGTTCCTGTGCCACTGGTAACTGGGAATGAACTGAGCCCCCCTGCAGAACACTTAAACCCTGCTCACTGTGCAACTGCTTAGGTGGCTTGACCAGAGAATCAGCCCTGCCTGTATGCCTGTAAGGCAAACAGTAGCTCCAGAGAGGCAATGGAGGTCCAGAAAGTGGCTGGGATGAGTTAAACCCCTCTTCTTCCCATGTGGTGGCTTTAAGTGGAATCAGATGCCCTCATGGTTGCAAATTTGCTCTTTTTAAAGGCGAGATATTCATTCACATAAGAGTTATTCAGTGGTTGGGATCCCACCAATTTTCCTGCTCAGGCTACCCTCCCTCTTTGGTACCCTCCCCACCCACAATCCCCAAAGGACTTTTAGAAAACTAGTAAAGGGCCAAAAGTTAAAACATCAAAAGTACACATGTTTATTTCAAAAACATATAGAAACCTTGTAGGGGCCGAAATAAAGCCTCATGAAATAAAGTGACAAATGCACAAAAGGAACTACGTATGATCTGATGCGTTTCGGCCCACCAGAGCCTTTTTCAGAGGTCAAAGAGTACAGAATACAAGATGCAACAAAGCCCCTGTGACACTTGTAAGGCAGTAAACAATTGATATAGGACCAAAAATGGAATGTTCCAATCTGGAATTGAATGACACACACAAAAAATTGTTTGTGGGACCACAATTGTATCTGGCCTTGTGTCAGAAGCAATTACATATATTGGAGATAGTAATATTGCCAATATGAACCTTCCAGTTTAGGCCCTAGGAATACAAGTTACGGAGAAAGGATGCATTTTTACTCACCAAATACATTTTCTGTTGGTATTGAACCTTTCCTCACACCCAGTCGATGCCAATCTTTGCTTTTTGTTCGGATCTTGGTTAACACCTCTTGTGCCTTTGAGTTGTGCTCTGGATCTTTTGTGTCCAACCGAATAAAACTTCTATTCGGACAACTGAAAGATTTCTCCAAGGGTGGGTGCTTGGCTTTCCCTTCCTTCCTCGGGAGCGTGGGAGGGACTGGCTCCGCCTCTGGCTTTTCCAAGCCCTTAGAGAGCCTTCCAGTGCTTTCTGTCATCTGCTGCATTATTGCAGAGTTCACCATGTCTATCTTGGCGTTGGCCACCTGTTGCCGTGGTGGCCCCTGAGAGATGGCGTGTTGCCTGCGTGGATGCCTAGTAGTTGGTGGGGACGGGGGGCCAAGCTGGAGGAAGTGGATTGGGTTGGTGAATGCTAGCATGGGAGGGATCTGCTTGGGCGTTCTGCCCTCCACAGCTTCAGGCATTTCCTGGCTCCCCAGGGAAGGCTGTAAGCTATGGTCTGATGAAGATTTACCTTCATGCTTGTCCGTAATGTTGGCTGTTGCTTCAGGAGTACAGGAAGGGTCTAGGGCTGATGGATCATTTCTCAGTGTGGATAAATCAGAATGTGTGGCCAACAGACTGATCCCCGAGTCACTCAGTGTGTTTCCCTGGCCTTGCAGAGCTCCCTCACCCTCCAGCTTGGCCAAATGAACTAGAGTTGGTTCTCCTGTTCTTCCACAGGCATTCAAGATCTGGACATGGCTTTCGGTTTCAAGAACAGACACTGAGGTCTGGGAGACCAAGTTAGCAGTGGGCAAACTCTTAGGTGTCTGGGCATCACCTGCTAAGCAGTCAGTTGCTGGGATGGATTCTACTGACTGTGGGGCAGACTGGTTGTCATCAGTAGTTGGAAGTAAGTTGGAGGTAGAAGCAGGAGGCAGGGGGTGGAGATCCGTGTTAAACCCAAAGACTGGAAGCTGAGGAAGGAAGAGGCTGGTGTTAAGCTCAGGAGCTGTAGCTTCCCTCATTTGGCTGGAGTCAGTTATGAAGTGCTGGATGGACAGATTGGCTTTAGGAGTGGGACATACAGAAAGACTGGTTTGTGGAAGAGGGTCTGGCATGGACACAGGATGTTCGGCATCATACCCGACGGGTGGAGAATAGTCAAAAGTGAACACTTGTTCTGGGAGTTGGCTGGGCCCAGGTTCTAAGGCTAGTGGCGGGACAGGAGCTTCAGTCTCAAGCAGGGGAGCGGAAAATGGAGGCAATTCAACAGAAGCGGGCTGAACAGCAAAGAACTGGCCAGTTTGATCAGAAGAGGGCAGCAGTTCTAGGGTTTGGTTGGGATGCTTAGGGTAAAGATCAGGATCTGGGGTCTGGGCATGTGAGTTTGCACTGGGTGGAGGGATTCTACACCGGGCAAGCTGTCTGCCATCCTGTGTAGGTGGCGAGGATTGACTGAACTGGGTGGAAACTGCTTCATGGGCCTGTGTTTGATTGAGGATGGGAACTGGGGACGAAGGCGTTGGGAGTTCAGCCCGATGAGCTGCTATGGCAATAGGAGAAGCAGGAATCTCGGAACTGTGCTCCCATTCTGGTCCATCCTCCTCAAGCACTACAAGACAAGGCGGCTCATCCAGAGTCATTTCTTGCACTGTGTTAAGTGTCTCTCCTCCCACTTCCTTGCCTGGAAACACAAAGCTCCTCACTGGAGGCTTCAGATGCTGCTGAAATTTCTCCAGATAATTCACATCAGCGTCTTGTGCCTGAAGTGACTCTGCATCCCGTGGAGTCAAAGATGAAACAGGGTTCAGTCCTACACTCTCTTTGTCAACGCTGAGCAGACCCTCATCTGGTGGTGTCGTTTGGAGGCTCTTGGGGACAGAACCAGCAGTCTCTCTATGGAAGTCCATACTACTGGTGGTCTTTTTGTGGTGGGTCTGGCTATCTCTAAAGTCAGTGCTCAGTACCGAGGCTTTTCTGCAGACTGCGGCATCCAGTGACTCTTGTATGGAATCGGGTTCTCCTTCCACCATAGCATAATCTACTGTGCTGTCTTCAGCTCCCTTGCCAGCATCTCCCCGCACTGTATTGGTCACATCCATGGTCCCTGGTGGTGAGGCCAGAATATGGCCTTCATCATCAACAGGGTGATCCACAAGCTGAGAATCATGTATATCATGTGGATCAGAAGTGACTGCTAAATCTTCAACAAGCAATACCATTCCTTCACCACCCAAAGCCTGCATACTTTCCCCATCCCCAGCATCTCCCTCGCTCTCATTGCTGCCTCTCTCAGTGGTTTGTTCACTGCTTTCTCCACAGTCAGCGTGGTCACATCCACCAGAGTATTCCCACTCTCTGTCATCAGGTTGTGTCTTTGGGCTGTGGCTCACAAGTACAGCATTTGCCTTTGTTGTTTGGATGTGTGGTTCTGATGAAACAGCTGACTCTGGGCAGCCATCCAGTGGGAACAGTTCCATGAGAGGGAAGCTCAGTCCTTCGGACTCCACCAAAGGATGGTTCTGGTTGCATTCTGGAAGGACAGAGTCAATTTCCAGAGTGCAAAGTATTTCCGTACCAGGTCTGAAAGACTGAACTGGCCTCTCTTTCTGTAACACGTCCCTGGATATGTTCTGTACTTTCATGTCCCACTCCTGATCTCCCTGATCTAAGTCTAGCCTCTCCTGCTCTGTTTTCATTGCATTCTCCATTTCTTTCCAGTTCAGACTGTCCTCCTCCTCATTCATGTCCTCTAACTCAAGCACTTCCATCTTTACAGGCTCTGGCTTTTCCAGCTCTTTCTGTGTGGATTCTGATTCACTACTACAGTCCGTGTCGCTTTTCACATGTTTAGTTTGGACTCCCTCTTTAGGAGGAGAATGGAGATTGTCTCTTCCTGTGTTCTCGTTATCCTCCCAGAGATGGAGGATGCTGGAAATGAACTGTCTTTTTTCCAAATCTTCCATGTTCTCTCCTGTGTCTGAATGGTTGTTCACTGTTTTGGAGGGTGAAGGAGGTAAGGTTATATTAGGCATCGCTTGTGTTGCCTCGAAATTTAGTCTCCTGCCATTAGAAAGTTCAGAACATTTAGGAGAAGCATAAGATTTAACATCATTATTTTGTCCTATTAGCTCTGGTATTTTCTCCTCATCTCCTGAGGAAAGAATGGGCTGTCCTCCACCATCTCTGGGAAACTTTGAAGACATCTCATAATCACTTCCCCCCATAGCTTTCATTTTCTGAACAAGTCCCTGTTGGGCCTCCTGTTCCCATGAGTGTTCTTCATTTGATCTGGTTTTAGAAGACTCAGCATTTTGATGACATTTTGCAATCCCATGATTCACCAGGGGGCATCTGCAAACTGATTCTTCCTGCTTAGGGAAAGAGTCTGTTCTCAAAGTTTCCTCATACTGCGTCTGAAGGAATGTGTCACAAAAGTTCCGAGCTTGGGGAAATCCAACAGGAATGGCGTGGTCCTGCAACTGTTCCACACCAGCCTTGCTGGGAGGGGTTGGATCTTGTTCCAAGGGGGTTGGGCCAGAAAGAGATGACTGGAGACCCCTTGAAGAATAAGCCGCGGTACATCCTCTTTGATAAAAATCCAAACAGGGCCCCTGCAAACTCATTTCTTGTACACTGAAGTTGCTTTCCCCCTCAGAAAGTTCTGTCAGGGCCCCCAGATCCCGGACCTGGCTGCTTTGCAGTCCTACAGGTGTCTCTCTTTCCGAAGGATTTGAGAGTCTGCTCCACACCTGTTCTTCCACAACAAAGAGAAGGGCTGTATCTTGAGAAGAGAAGGCCTCTTTCTTCTCCTCTGCCGCCTCCTCTTCAGAGACATTACTCATGGTAAGAAAGTCTGTGACTTCATGGTGTCTGCTGGCTGGTGCAGGATCCAAAGGTTCGTCGAGTGAGGAGGCGGCCGCAGGAAATGGGTCTCCTGCTTTAGTTTTTTCAGACTCCATCAATGGAACATTCTGAAAATGGGAAAAATGGAAAAAAAACACTGTTATTGTTAAGAAATGGTTGTACCCTAGAAAACATTCTGAATGTCAAGGTGCTCGACTGCCTGAAAATACATCTCACAGAGATCACATGGTTAAGCAGGAAGAAAGGCATTTGTGATGGGGAATTAAAGCCCCCAAAGGACACTTCAGGAATTTTCCACATGACCCCTAAGAGGTGCTTGTATTCATCTATATACTATTTTCCACGTGTGCCCCCTATCTGCAGATACTTATATCCATTGATTGAGTCCACATGGGGAGATTTTTCTCTAAATCTGGGTGATCCACCCCACCCCCAAGATTGCAGAAAAATCTTAATCCTCTAAAGAAAGGTGCCGGCATTAAAAAACCCTAAAATGCAATGCTTCAATGGGGGGGGGGGAGAAGACGGGAAAAGCAGCCCTGAAGACGCTGCTACTGAATGGAATCCTCCCCCTTCCCTTCACCAGCACCGCTTCTTTCCACAGTCTGGCCAGTTAAAGCCAGCAGGAAAGTTTTAAAAGGGCAGCTGAGTTGGCAGGAGGCACAAAGGCTGGGGTGAGATGAAGCCAAATCTCCCACTCACAAGGTTCTGTAATCGCTGGCTCAGCTGCCCTTTTAAAGCTTTCCCACTGGCTTCTAACTGGTCAGAGTATAGATAGAAGCAGTGCTGGAGGGGGGAGAATTCTTCCCTCCCACTCACTTATCGCCAGTGTTTCTTCTCCCCCCAGTCTGTCCAGTTAGAAACCAGAGGAAACTTCTAAAAGGACAGTTGAGAGGAGAGAGCCTTACAAGTGGGACAGAAGCCTCCTGCTCATCCCACCCTCTGTAGTCGCTGGCTCGCCTGTCATAAGGACATAAAGAAGAGCCCTGCTGGATCAGACCAGGGGTCCATCTAGTCTAGCATCCTGTCTCACACACTGGCCAACCAGTTCCTCTGGAGGGCCAACAACAGGGCATAGAGGCTGAGGCCTTCATAAGAACATAAGATCAGACCAGTGGTCCATCTAGTCCAGCATACTGTCTCACACACCGGCCAACCTGTTCCTGTGGACGGCCAAGAACAGGGCATAGAGGGCAAGGCCTTCATAAGAAATTTAGAAGAGCCCAGCAGGATCAGACCAGGGGTCTATCTAGTCCAGCATCCCGTCTCACATAGTGGCCAACCGGTTCCTCTGGAGGGCCAGCAACAGGGAACAGAGGTCGAGGCCTTTGTAAGAACATAAGAACTCTGCTGGATCAGTCCATCTAGTCTCGCACACTGGCCAACCAGTTCCTCTGGAGGGCCAACAACAGGGCAGAAGCTGAGGTCTTCATAAGAACATAAGATCAGACCAGTGGTCCATTGAGTCCAGCATCCTGTCTCACACTGGCCAACCAGTTCCTCTGGACAGCAACAAAAGGGCATAGAGGCTGAGGCCTTCCCCTCTGTTGCCTCCTGGCTCTGGGATTCAGAGGTTTAGTGCCTTTGAACATGGAGGTTCCTCAATCATCATGGCTAGCAGCCACTGATAGACCCATCCTACTTAAAACTTTCCCACTGGCTTCTAACCAGGAGGAACGGCAGGAACCAGCAAGTGGGTGACTCATTGCGGGGGGGGGGGGATGGAGAAAGAAAGGAATTAAGGAGAGTGCATGTGTATGTTTGTGTGTGTGAGACCAGAGGGACACCGGAAGAAAAATTAACAATGGATTGCGTGTTTGAGATATACAGAGGCACTGGGGGATGAAAAAGTGAGTGAGGCTGTGTTTCAGGAGGCAGATCCCTGTGAGGTAGCTTAGGCTGAGAGGGTGTGCGTAACTGGCCCGAGGTCACCCGTGAGCTTTATAGTTTCATGTGGATTTTTAGTCCTGCTGGCCTCATGCAATAGAGTGAGGCAAACAGACTGTGGTCACTTAATGTGGTTCTGGGGACAGAATTCAGTTTCTCGAAGCTCAAACTACATGTTGCACAGAATTTCCTGTTTCTTTTTCCTCCACG
Source organism: Gekko gecko (assembly GCA_029375565.1). Lineage (NCBI taxonomy): Eukaryota > Metazoa > Chordata > Lepidosauria > Squamata > Gekkonidae > Gekko > Gekko gecko. Next base: position 43,725,130 of record JAPDNY010000014.1, read on the forward strand.
GCCTCTTCTGTAAATGAAAATCAGTCTGGGCAAGCAGCCAACCTGAGCAAGGAAGGGTGGGTGGAGACAAGTCTGCTTAATCCTTTCTCTTCCAGTTGTTTTTCCCCTCAGAATCATCCTTCCTAAGTTCCTATGAGGTAGAAGCTTAGGAGGGCCCCACATATTCCTTCTCTCCCCCACCCCTCACCCTCAGGAAAGAAAGCAGCTTCTTTAGAATATCTTGCACTGAACATGAGTGGAGGGAGAAAGAGCTAAGCAATCATTTCTCCAAAATCATTTTCTCTACCAACTTACAGCTTGTCCCAGGTTAGCAAAGTTGGTTGTTTTAAAAAATACATATTTAAGAGACTGAGAAAGAGAGAGAAGAGGAGGAGGAGGAGGAGGAGGAACAGCTGCCATGAAACTGTTGCAAATAGTTCTGTTTTTTTAAAGGAAGATTCTGTGCATCGGTGGTAAAGAGTGTTGTCAAGACACAGCTGTCTCATGGTGAGCTCATGGGTTTTTCAAGGCAAGAGATGAATAGTGGTTGGTTTGCCATTACCTGCCTCTATATAGCAAAGCTAGGGCTTCCTTGGTGGTCTCCCATCCAAAGACTAACCAGGGCCAACCCTGCTTGGCTGCCAAGGTCTGTCAAGATTGGGCTAGCTAGCCTGTGCCATCCAAATCAGGGCTCTGAGCGTTATGGCTGCAAATATATACTTGAAAGTGTGTGGACAGTATCTAATAAAGGCACTTTCACACATGCTCAATAATGCCATTTCAGCCCACTTCGGCAATTGTTTGCAAGTGGGTTTTGCCATTTCACACAATAAAATCCAATTGCAAAGTGGATTGAAAGTGTGTTTTAAAGACTGATTTCCCACAAACCGCTGCTCCGTGCTCACTCTTCCCTTTGCCCCGATGGTATGTGTCAATTTCACACCAAGTGCTGCGTGACCGCATTTTGCCCCGCAGCTTCGCACAATTTTCTCCGCGTCTATTCAGTCCTGTTTTTTGAGGATTGAGTAGACGCGGGGGGAATCGTGTGAAGCTGCCGGGGCAAAATGCAGCTGCACAGCACTTAGTGTGAAATTGACACGTACCATTGGGGCAAAGGGAAGAGCGAGCACGGAGCAGCAGCTTGTGGGAAATAGTGTGTGAAGGCACCCAAAGTCTTAGAGCTGATTCAAATGTTCTTATCTGTCCCTAGATCAGCACCACAGAGATCGATTAGATGTGCATTGGCAACTCCATACAGAGTACTTAATTCCTAGGTGCACAGGGGCCTGATTTGGATTGGGACCATGGAATGAAGGCAGGGGCTTAATTCTTTCCCCCATGACCACACTTTGATCTGAAACTGCCCCGGGAAGCCTCTATTTGCCATGCTGTGGAAACGTACATACATTCCCCAGTGAGGTAATGAGTGTTTCCCCAGAGCATTTCAGGCTGAGTAGAAACACCATCACTTTGGTGATTACATCCTTGTGGCTCCACCATCCCACCCTGATTTACATAAACGAAAGCACAGGAAGAGCGGCCTCTTTGTTCTCATGAGCATTTCCCTGGTGTAAGACTTTAGAAGGAGAGCAGATCAGGTCCAAGTTAGCTCAAACTGATCCTGCACTTAGCTGAAAAGCCTGCCTGCTGTCTTGCCCACCCTCATCTCCTCTGCCTCCTCTGGCTGAGAAGAGGTGAATAAAGCTCCCTTGCAGAATGCATTTTCTTACTTTGCTCAGCACTTCCTGCAAAGAAAGAAGTCATTAGGTACTCTATGCAAAGTAAGACAATGCCTTCCACAAGGTGTTTTGCTCACTGCTTCACAGCCAGAGTCTTCACAGTCCTCACTGGTCTGCAGTATGCTGCTGATAACTTCTTGCAGGTTGCCTGGAAGAGTGGGAGCAGCATACTCTTTTCTTGCTGTGACGGGTGCTTGAGAGAAGGAATGTGTGACCTCTCTGCAGTACTCAGTCTCTCCTCTCTCCAGCTGAAGGAAGAGGCGGTGGTGGGTGGGAAGCAAATTGAGGGAGAACTCCCACCCTGCCCACGTCACCCACCAACCAGCGAGTAAGTGGTCTTGGTGGTGTGATTGGACCTTTCTCCATTACATCTCACAGGTGATTCTACTGGAAGGGTGTGGTATCAGTCCTCTCACGAAGACCAGACTGGCGGCTTCCTTCTTTTCTGAGACACAGGTACATGAGAGGGTGTCCAAGGCACATTCCCATCACATCTGCCACCTGCAGATGTCACAATGTCTTATGGAAAGGATGATGTTGGGTCCTCTAATGCCAGTGCTGGATTAATGCCCTCAGCACACTGTTATGAAAATCTGTGAGAACAAACACAGAACAAATGGCTGATTGCTGTCTGGAGGGCAGCGCTAGTTTAAAAGAGGGAGTTGTCACGACTACTCTCTTTTAATTTGTGGGTGGATATGATGTGTTTTAAAATTTCTTCTTGCTGTTTTTTCTCTCTTACTCAAAGTATGTAACACTGCCACCAGGAATTTAATTCCAAATCTTGTTATTCAGCTTTCCCCTTACTATTGTGCCCAAGCTCTAAGGCGCCTTCGTTGGACTATGTGGTCCTGAGGACGAGACTCTAGCATTTTAATAGCATAGGACTCTGGGTTAACAATAAACAAATCAAACTTTATTTGTACAAGAAGCATATTGGTTTCGCGATGATTTGTAACTTATCTCTTTAGTGAATAGAACAGCGTATATTAATAACTCCTGACTGAGGCATCACACTCTTTCACTTCACAAACACTCCTCACTCTCAAATCCTCCTTTCTCTTCAGAATGTACTTTGGCCACTCTTTATTTTATTTAGCTCAGTTTAATCTTTCACTTCTTAATTCAGGTTCTGTCAGCTTCACTCTCACATACTTATAATACTTTGACAGTATTAGATTTTGACTCTCTCCAGTCGCTAATATGTCCTCTAAAGTATTCTACTTCCTAATTCGGGATTCTAATCAGAAGACTGCTTCTCAGATTCTGTAAACTGACTGACTGACTGGAACTGACTGTTAACTGCTGACTGCTGACTGACTTTCTCCACACACGCTCCTTAGCTCTGCCCATACATTCTCAGTCACCAACCCTTCACCTCACTCACTCATCCCCCTCTTTCACCCTCCCTCTGTTCTTCTGCAACTTACCAAACATTTAAAGAAGCACACACTTAAAACATTAAGTCATCACAGGAGTGTTTTCAAAATGCTTGCAAAAGCTGAACCAGATCTTGTGTAGGGTCAAGCTCTGTGATCCTTCCTGTTCTCTTAGTCGGGAGACCTTCAGTGCAGTTCTGTGCAATGCCAATAGCTGCTAAGAGACCAAGTTGTGAACTCGTTTTGCCACTTTCATCTCCTGTCTATGCAGATGAGGCTTGACTGTCTGGTCTTCTTCAAGTTTCTAAGCCCCTTTTTGAAACTACAAAAGTCCTATTTGATTATGTGGAAATGAGAGAAGAATCAGGTAAAAATGGATGCTTTAGGAAAGTTGTCTATCTCCCAAACCTATTTTCATTTTTTTTTTACAAAAATATGTTTTTTTAAAAAAAACATATCTCTGTTTACTCAGGTTTTATCTCTGCTACAAGTATAGTGGATCTTGTCAGATCTCGGAAGCTAAGCAGGGTCGGCCTTGGCTAGTATTTGGATGGGTGACCTCCAAGGAATACCAGGGTCATGACGCAGAGGCAGGAAATGGCAAGTTACCTCTGAAACATGTCTTGCCTCGAAAACAAGTCTCGCTTACCACCTAGTGGTGCATAACGCTAAAAGAGCTAGAACTTCTGACTGCCAAACAATCTTAGGATCTCCTGGCTCTTCTACACACAGTGTCATACGGTGATGATAACAACAACAATAGTGGCTTCAATTATTCCATCTTCCCCAGGATACCTTGGCAACTGTAGCTCAATGGGAGGGGATAGAGCAAGGGAACGCCAACTATTGTTGCCAGCTCTGGCTTGGGAAATTCCTGGAGATTTGGGGTGATGCCTGGAGAGAGCAGAGTTTGAGGAAGAGAAGGAGCTCATTGGGGAAGTAGTTCCATAGGGACCATCACTGAAAAATGATGTTGCTTCCAGGGGAACTGATCTCTGTAATTCTGGGAGGACTCCAGGCCCCTCCTGAAGGCTGCCAACCCTATCCAGGCCCCACCAGGAGAATTCCAACTCTAACCCCTCTAACCATCCCCTCCAAATACAGTTTCTAGAATTGGGGGCCAGTGTGTTTGCGGGGAGCCATTACAGCAAAACCAGTATAGAACTAAGATAAGTTTACACAGGAGGCAAACTCTCTCTTCTCTCACACAGTCCCCTCTTTCTCTTTTAAAAACAATGATATAATGCCAGTATCTGAGATGCAGCCCACTTGTAGGCCGCAACCCAGAGAAGCTGTCATTTTTTCCGGGGAAGAAGATGGAAGTACAGGAAGCAGCAGCAATTTGCCTGTCAGAAGCTGCGGAGTCGCTTTCTGACTGTTCCTGTTTCATTGAAAGCCAAGCCCTGTTCCTGGGTTGATTAACCAACTGCGCATCGCTTCACAGTCCGATTTCTGCCTCACAGCCAGGACTGTTGGAGGCTGCTGAGTGGTGGGCCTTCCTTCTATGGTTTCTGGAGAAAGATAATCTCAGAGCCAAGTTGGCTGTCCTGTCACCAGCGCACCTGATACACTGTCTCCTAAAGCCTCAAACGTGTGCAAGGGGAAGAGGAGACATGGTAAATGTGTGATGTAAATGCAAATGAATAATCTAGGGAACTTTCATTAATAGCCATCTACCTGAAGGATTAAGTTGGAGATCAGTAGCTGTGTAAGGCAGGGGGAAAAGCTTTCTGTATTTGAGTTTAAACCTTCCCCCTGTACCATTTTCCCAACCTGAAATGGTCACAGAGAGTGGGTATTTGCCCTCTTGGAGAATCTCATGCGTAGCCCCACCAAACAGTGCAAGTAGTGGCTTCCCAGGGCCATTTTGGATTGGGAAAACAGCACAGGGGGAAGCTTAAGCCTCCTCTCCCCCATGCACCACAGTCCCATTCTGAATTGGACCCATGCATGCCTGGAAGAGCACATCTGATTGGCAGGACTTTTGACAGACCAGTAGGGTGCATGAAGACTTTGTAGTGTGTGAACTGGCCCTTAGAGATGTTCCACAAGGAATGGGGAAGGGGCTCACAGAAAGTAAAAAGCCTGCAGGTAGGTGAGTGAAAGGCAACTGGAGAGGCAGGCAGGGCAATTAAATCCAACAATAGTCCTTAGCAATTTGTAAATATTGACCAAGGTCTGGGGGAAGGAAGAGGATCCCTGTACACAGAAGCCACTTTGCATACCCAGTACTGGGGAGAGAGAGGCAGCAGATTGATACGGGTCATGGTAGGTTGGCTCTGACCATCAAACCCCTCCCTTGCCAGTTCTCTTCTCACTCTAGGATGTTCACTGCTGACTTCCAAGGGGCTGGTTCACATCTGAATATTCATCCCATGATGATTATCTGCAGGACCAAGCAGTTAGTTTCAGGTGGGAATGAGCTAGAGATGTGCACCTAAAAATTGGTATTTGATGGATCTGGATATCAGGAGACAAAAAATATTGGTATTCCTGGCTATCCAGGTTCCAAATACCAGTTTAGTATCTGGTTCCAGTTTTTTTTTCAGGATTCCGATACTTTTTGGCTCCACTATTTCCTAAGGGGAATCTTTCTTGCGCTGTTTTTAAAGCTAATGGTGCCAAAATTCAGGAGAGCTGGTGGTGCCTGTCCCCCAAATAACCCCCAAGTTTCAAGTGAATTGGACCAAGAGGGCCAATTTTATGGGCTCCTCAACAAGGTGCTCCCAGGTACCATTGTTTCCTGGAGGGGAATGCCAAGGCAAAGAGTAATCGAACACTTAAAAGCAAGCAAAGTAACCACTGGCCAAAAGCCTCCCAATGTGCATGGAACCAGCAAGGCCAAAGAACCAATGTGGAACCAGGGAATCCTAGCAGAAGCATGGTAGAATATGGCAAGCCTCACACAACAAATGTCAAATCAGAGAATCCTTCAAGTCAGGCCGATTTAATGAGGACCGCTGAAGCAGGCCAAACAGATGTCAGACCCAAGAATCCAATACAAACCACAAACCTGATGCAAACCTAGGGATGTCAGTCCCCAGGTGAGGGCGGGGACCCTGATTTTTGGGGCTCCCCCTGATGCCGGCCAGCTGGCTGGTGGGGGGAAGCCCTGCCCCCAACAGTCGTCTGTGGCACCACTGGAAAAGAGAGGGTGCCATGTACACCTGCCCCACAAGTCACAAATTCACAGCTTACATGGACTGCCGGCTCCTGCCCTGCAATCCATGAATTCACGGTTTGCAGGGCAGGTACGTGGGGGCCCCAGCTCTTTCCAAGCAGGAGCTTTGTGCACCTGCCCTGCAAGTGACGAATTTGCTGCTTACAGGACAGGGTCTCATGGCACCTGCTTTCTCCCCATCCATTTAAATGGAAGGTTTCCTTTAAATGGGGGGGCATGCGCACATAGTGCTGCATCCTCAACACGATGATGTCACTCTACAAGACATCACATCAGGGACAGCCCCACCCTTTCCTGGAACACCCCCCCCCATCCCCTCACTGGGGAGAAGATGGGATCTGGCAACACTACATAAACTAACTTGAGCAAAGAACACAATGTTGCAAGACCAACAAAACCAATTTCAAAGGACACAATCCAAGGCAAACCAACCTGGCAAGCCAATACCAAGGCCTGGCAAGAAAACACTGACACAGACACACAGTAAAATTCAAGAAACACAGTTCTGAGAGCCTTAAAATGCTGGCTCCTGATTATCCTGTTATTCCCTAATATTTCTGAAATTTGGGGGACCTTTTCCTGGAATCCTGAATAGCATCCAGACACCTAAATATATTTGGAAAATACCAACAATTTTTCGGATATACATGTGGACCAGAAATATGCGAATGCACATCCCTAGAATGAGCCTCACAAATTTAACATGGCAGACAGAACTTGGGCATTGCTTCTAACACAAGCTTTTGCAGTTAAGTCATTTAGCTGCTTCTTGTTGTGATGAGAAGTTATGCACCTTAAAGAATTGGAGGTTTTGCTGGAAATTACGACCAATGCTACCCCCACCCCACTTTTTTTGGATTTTAATACTTTTTATTAAATAAATATAAAGCAATTGATACAGAGAATCCCAAACAATACAGACTATTTATTCACTATACCTATCTGAAACTTAAATATTTAAAACTCTTAACATGTTTTCTAATAATGCAGTTGAGTTAGCAACCATCTTTTAAAAACAATTTTATTATTTTTATTAGCATTAACAATAATGTATATCAGTAGCAAAGTAAAATCATAAAATAACAACAACAAGAGTTCTGAGTGTCTCAGTCAGTACAACACAATGACAATCTAACCCTGCAAACTATAATTTCATGAGTTGCTGTAGATTTTCTGGGTTGTGTGGCCGTGGTCTTGGCATTGTAGGACCTGACGTTTTGCCAGTAGCTGTGACTGGCAATCCTCGGAGGTATAACCCAGAAAGATGGAGTACTCGTTGACACAGAGAGTACTCCATCTTTGTGGGTTATACCTCCAAGGATGCCAGTCACAGCTACTGGCAAAACATCAGGTCCTACAATGCAAAGACCATGGCCACACAACCCAGAAAATCTACAGCAACTCATGAACTCCAGCCGTGAAAGCCTTCGACAACATATAATTTCATGAATTCATAACTATCATGCGATTTAAAAGAATTTCTACTATCTGGGTTACAAATCCAGCCTTTCTAATACAGGCCATGATTTGCTAAGAAAATCTTGGTATGCCACATGAGGGTCGGATTGCTGGATACTTGATGAGATTTTATCCATTATAAAGTGATCCCACACTCTGGCATACCATTGATCAATTAGTGGGAGTCCTGCATCTTTCCATTTGCATGGTATCGATGTTTTAGCAGCCAATAGGAGTAAAGAAATTGGTGTTTCCTAGAGGATAGTATGTTAACAACTTGCCAGTAATCCAACAAAATTACCTCTGGTTTTTCTGGTATTGATATGCCGGTAAGAGACTTTATTTGGTTGAGCCCTTGTTTCCAAAAATTCCTTACTACAGCACATTCCCACCAGAAGTGTATATCTGTACCCTGCTCTTCATAGTTTTTCCAACAAATAAGAAATAGGAAGAGTAACTTTTGTGTATCTAATGGAGTTGTGTGGGGGTTAAATACCATCTTGTCATTAATTTATGGTGTTGTTGCAGGTTATTAATGGCCTTCGTGGCGCACATCTGGGAAGACCATATGGATTTCCATTGTGTTTTGATAAAGGCAATGTCGCAGTCTCGATGCCAAGATTTGGTATAAGAAGGTAAGTCCAGATTGTGTGAGTCCATTAAAATTTGGTAAATTTTAGAAATGAGACCAGTATAATCTGGGGTGTATTGTAATAACAAATTTTGTATGTGGTCGTGATAAACTTACATAACCATCTTATATAAATGAAAGAATTTGAGTTCAACTAGCTAGTATTTACTGATCAAAATTAAAACATACTCTAAGTCTGGGGTTTATAGAATAAATACTTCAGATGAAACTAAGTAAGCGGGAACAATCCCATTCTGTGCCATATAATTTAGGACTGGAAACCATTTTTCAACAAAAGTTGGTTGATAGTTTTTATGTTCAAGTTGTAACAGTCTATTTGTAATTTTTTCTAAAATATAACAGTCCCATATCTTAGACATCCATAACAGTACTGAAGGCACCAATTTGTTCTTCCACTTGGAAGCTATTGCTGTCTTTGCGGCACTTAATAATAATAGACATGGTTTAATTATTTATCAGAACATGGGTAGGATGTGCTGAAATGTGCAGTGATTACACTAGCAAAGTTATGTGTTGATTTAGAAAAATCATGTCTGTTTACCTACATGCAGCACTCAAGGCAGCTAACAAGGATTAAAATATATAACAACAAATCAATATTTTTGTTAAAAAAAATTAAAACGGTGAAAATAAATAGAACGAATGAAAACAAAGTTGGTTTAGCTGCTGCAAGGTGGTAATAGATCCACAAGTAAAACAACAAGAAAGTATCACCCACCAAAAATATTCCCACCCACCAAAAATATTCAAACAATCTACTGCAATCACATAAAATAGTCTAGTCTTTACAGCACTCAGGAGGCCTGAGGGGCAGGTGTGTGTGTGTCCTGGGGAAGGGAATATTAAAGTCCAGCCCCTCGGCTGAAACAGAACCCTTCCCTGTGCCCACCAATCTTACCACCAATCAGCTGGGTACACAGAACTACAGGTATTGCCCAGCTTGTGAAAGGTAGTAGAAAAGAGCAAGAGTCCAGTAGCACTTTAAAGACTAATAAAATCTGTGGCAGGGTATGACTTTTCATGAGTCACTGCTCACTTATTCAGATATCTAATATTCTTGAGGTATCTGGAGAAGTGAACGGTGATTCACAGAAGCTCATACCCTTCCACAAATTTTTGTTAGTCTTTAAGGTGCTACTTAAGCTCAAATACTTTGGCCACCAAATGAGAAGGAAGCACTCACTGGAGAAGACCCTGATGCTGGGAAAGACTGAAGGTAACAGAACAAGGGGGTGGCAAAGGATGAGATGGTTAGACAGTGTCACCGATGCAACGAACATGAAATTGAGCAAACTCCGGAGCACAACGGAAGACAGGAGGGCCTGGCGTGATGTGGTCCCTGGGGTTGCGAAGAGTCAGACTCGACTGTGCGACTGAACAACAGCAAAGGTGCTACTGGACTCTTGCTCTTTTCTGCTGCTACAGAAAGACAAACATGGCTACCCATCTTGTGATAGGGAGCTTACAGTGCTATCTATGCTATGCAGACCTGATCCATTGAATTCAATGGGCTTAGACTGGAGTAACTGCATAGGATTGCACTACCTATTTTCAAAGTGTAATCTCTTCACTAAAAACGCTGATGCAACTTCTCAAGAAATAATTAATGAGAAATAATTCTCAAGAAATCGATGAATTGGGGAAAAAGAATTCGGTACTTTTGAAAGGTCAAACAAATTTACGTAATGCTAGAGAATAAAATATAGTAGTATCCTTTTTTAAAAAGCAAGAAAATATCTAAAATATGCATTAACATGTTCAACTTTGAGCAAAAAAGGAAGATACAAAATACATATGGGCTAGTTTCTTCAGGTGAGGTGACATGACCTTATCCTTCGCTGCCTCCTGGATCCAGCGCCTTTAAAAGATGTAACAAGCCCGGATGAGCAAAGGCCCAGTAAGGATATAGGAGGATGCACCCTTTTGACGTCCAAATCGGCAGGCTGCAGTAATTAAAAATTAATCCAAACAACTGCAAACTAGTCTGATCTGTGATAACATTCTAAGACTGCACTGTAGGATTAGCAGCATGCAGACCACAACTGATATGTGATTTTTTAAAATATATCTGCAAACAAAGTTACAGCAGGACTCTGAATTTTCTGTCATCATGGACTTGAAGAACTAACCCTCTTGCAATTTGGAAAAGCTCAGTGGATGACATTGCAGAGATATAGAGCTGGCAGATAAGTACAAACAATTTGCCATTTCCATTGACGAAAGGAGGTACACAGATCTGCTGTAAGGTTGTTACACTCACTCTCAAACAATCTGCTGGCCCACTCCATGGTCCCATGCTCTTCAGTAAATTAAGGAGATGAATGGGCTCTACAGATGGTCTCCATATTTCATCAGTCAACATGTGGTTAAAAGAGACGTGCCAGTCATAGCACCAGAAAACTCCTTGATGGCCCCTAAATATGTGTCTGTCTCAGTTGCCTTCTGGGGCCAAACTACCTTCATTGGTCCTCTACCCCTGAAAAGTTCTGGCAAGTCTGAACTTCTCTGGGCAGGTCCATGATAAGAAAATTGTAGACATTTCTCCTATTTTGTATTCATTTAAGTAGGGGGAACATTTATTTATGCATTTATTTACTGAAGTGAAGGTAAGATTTGATGCAAGGTTTGTAATTAAGATGTTTTTGTGATATCCCATGGTTGTCATGGTGACCATGAACTTCAGAACCACGCTGGAAAAGGAGACTTGGGAGGGGCTGTGGATCAGTGTAAGAGCCTCTGCTTTGAATGCAGGCGGTCCCAGGTTGAATCTTTGGCATCTCCAGTTAAAAGGACCAGGTAGTAGGTGATGTGAAAGACCTCTGCATGAGACCCTGGAGAGCCACTGCCAGTTTGAGTAGACAACAGTGACCTTGATGGACCAATGACCTGATTCAGTATACAGCAGCTTCATGTGTATGACTTTGACATGTCTCTGAAGAACACTTGTAGATGCTCAACACCAAAACTAAGACCACTAGAAGCTCAGAGAAGAAGGCCATTAATGGTGCACCAAGTTGCCAGTGGAATCTTAATTTGGCCTACACCCCCAGAACTAGAAACATTAAGTCAGAATCGGAACTCTGACGGATAAAAACATCTGGGGAGGGTGATGGAAGCTAACAGACCGCATTATTCTTCCACAACTTGGAGAGATCTGCCTCTCTGTTCTTGCATTCAGAAACAGTACCTTTAGAACTGGTAGCATACTGATATGACTATCAGGGTGTTGTTACCAGCCATTCTTCTCTCACCCTCTGCCCATGACTCAATAAATATGAATGCATGAAGCTGCTTTATACTGAGTCACAATGAGGTCAGCTCTTTCACATCACCTCGGGCAGAGCTCTTTTGTATTACCTGATCCTTTTCACTGGAGATGCTGGGGATTGAACTTGGGACCTTCTGCATGCAAACCAGATGCTCAGCCACTGAGCCACAGCCCCTTCTCAAGTAGGGATACACTTCCACTCTCACTATTTATTTATGTGTATACTTATTTAGGATATTTCTATTCCATGTCTTCGGAGGCCTGCTCTGAATTTAACTACGAGATGGTTTACAAATAAAACAATGCGACAATATCAAAACAAGCCATTCCATAAAAGAGAAGCAAACCATTTAAAAACTGGTGATATAAACCCCCTAATTAAAAGATGAGCTTTGGCCTGGACCCTGAAGGAAAGGAAGTAGGTGTCAGGTGAGGCTCAAGGGGGAGGGCATTCCAAACAAAAGGTGCCACCACAGAAAATGTCCTGTCTCTAGTCGACACCTGGCTCATCTGTGAAGGTAGAGGCTCAGCAAGGTAGATCTTAACTGGTAGGCAGGATAGTACAGGAGGAGACAGACCTTCAGGTACCCTGACCCCCCTCCCAATATTTAGGACCTTAAAGGTAAGAACCAGCACTTTGAATTGTGCCTGGAAACAGATGGGTAGCTAGTGCAGATCTTTCATCGCAGGTGATATTGATCACTGAAGCACAGAGACTGAAATGTGGCTTCCTATATGCAAAGTGTGTGTTTCACTATAAATCTTTCAGCCATTCCCCGAATTTGACTTTGGTAGGATTTGAACCCCCAGCTTTTGAATGCTTGGGAAGGCTACATGAGTGGGAAGGTCAATAATCCCCCATATTTTACAGAGCCTAAAATATGTCAAGATGCAGATCATATCTTGGGGCATTTGAACCTGTGACTTCTAAGGATCCCTTTAAAGTGAAACTATAATGCATAGCTCACAGGAGCAGGATGCAGGGTTTTGAATCATCCCTGTACTTGTTAATGCTATCATAATGTTAGTTACTGGGTACCATTCAAAGTGCTGGAAAGGCCCTAAATGGCTATGGGCTGGGGTACTTGAAGGACCTCCTCCTCCCATACTGGCCAGCCTGCCTGTTGAGATCCTTTCCTCAAGTCCTGCTCTTGGCCTCTTCCCGCAGAAGTGAAGCATGAGGCAAGCAAAGGCAGGGCTTTTGGGGTGGTGGCACCTTGGCATTGGAATGCATTGTTCATTGAGGCTTGCCTGTCTTACCTCACTGTCCTTAAGGTTCCAGGTCAAAATGTTCCTTCTTTTTTTTATCAGGCATTTTAACTAAGGGATTTCATCTGTTTTAACTAGCCAGGGGGTAGGGAAATTTTATAGACATCATGTTTTTTATATCCATGGCTTGTTTTTCTGGCTTGTTTATAATTTGTAGTTCTTATGCTGTAGAAAAGAGCAGGTGTCCAGTAGCACCAGAAGCTCTTACCCTTCCACAGATTTTGTTAGTCTGTAAGGTGCTACTGGACTCTTGCTGTTTGCTATTGCTACAGACAGACTAACATGGCTTCCCATCTTGATCCAGCCCAATGCCTCTGCAGAGTCTTTAAAAGGCTGTTGTCTTTAAAAATGTTGCGAGCCCCCACCCAAGCAAGTCTTCTAGGGAGATAGCATCTACATTTTCCAAATACAATTCCTGAATACTAAAGCCCACTTAGTCACCCAAACCCCCAGTTACAAAAGGCTTTATGCGCCCATTCTCTCTCCTTCCTGGAGGGGTCCTGACCCCCACAGCAACTATTTCACACATCTTTCCTAGATGCTTGCTGAGATTCAGCATTGATTCCTTCAGACCTGAGCAATTCCCTTATCTTGCCAACAAAGGGCCTGGAATTGTTGCCAATTTAGCTAGCCAGTGAGGGCTAGAAACCCCAGGAAAACCTGATGAAAGGCTGATGGCTTGTTGCTTAACATGTCTACCCCCTCCATGTCTACCTCCATCAGATCCTGTGTGCGGTCTCTAAATGTCTGGCACCAGACCTGACCTTGCTGACCCAAAGGAAGCAGTCCTTCCACGGCCATTGTCATAATACTTAGCATTTCAAATGGTTAGGAAGCTACCTTATACTGAATCAGAACACTGGTCCATCAAGGTTAGTACTCAGACTGAAAGTGGATTTCCAAGGTCTCAGGCTTAGGTCTTTCACATCACCTGCCCCTGGTACTTTTCACCTAACACAGTTCAAACAGTTAAGGCCCTTCACTATATTTATTTGGTTATGATCTTTACACAAGTGACGCTGTAAAGTAGATCAACATATCGCTGTTGGGATTCTTTGCATGCATAATCTCACCTACACTTAACATCAGGTCTGTGAAGCAGGGCCTTCATTATGAGTCCCGTTTTGCAGATGTAAGGTTGCCAGTTTCCAGGTGGCACCTGGAGATCTCCCACAATTACCATTAATGTCCAGATGATCAAGATCAGTCCCTCTGGAGAAAATGGCTGCTTTGGAGGGTGGGCTGTATGGCATTACGCTCTCCTGAGTTCCCTCCCCTCCTCAAATCCCACCCTCTCCAGGTTCCACCCCCCCAAAAAAAGCTCCTAGTATTTCCCAACCCAGAGATGGCAACCCTATGAAGAGAGAAGAAGAGATTGGATTTATATCCCACCCTTCGCTACCCAAAGGAGTCTCAGAGCAGCTTACAAACCCCTTTCCCTTCCCCTCCCCACAACAGACACGCCGTGAGGTAGGTGGAGCTGAGAGAGCTCTGACAGAAACTGCTCTTTTTCAAGAACAGCTGTGCCAGAGCTTGTGACTGACCCAAGGTCACATCAGCAGGTGCAAGTGGAGGAGTGGGGAATCAAACCCGGTTCTCCCAGATTAGAGTCCACACACTTAACCACTGCGCCAAACTGGCTATGCTGACGGGAACTAAACTAGATGAGAAAATGCAGGGGGAGAGGGTTTAATATCCCCCCCGTGTTACTTCTAATTGAAACTCGCTGTGTCTCTAAGCAGTCCCTTAAGGGTCTAGGCCAGAGAACCAGCCTTGAATAACAGAACAGGGAAGGGAGGGCAGATTCAGTTGGCGAAACCATGCAGGGCTCCACCGTTGTAGCTTTGATCCAAATTGGGGGGCGGGGGCTTGCTGTTCCCCTTCCAAGAGTGCTGAAAATTTCCAGCCGTGGATCCTCCCGGCTTCTCACCTAGGTTGGTTCTCATGTTGAAAGGGAAGAGTTCTCTCAAGACCACCCTGTGAGCATATGCCAGAGGGAAGACCTGCATCCTGAATTCCCTGGCCCTTTATTTATTTGCTTAGCCTCTGTGCTACTAGCCTTGCTGGAGCAGACCACAGGCCCTCTCCTCTTGCAGTCTGCCTGTGACTGTGGCCAGCCAAATGCCTCTGCAGAGTCACCAGCAGGCCATGGTCCCCTCCAGTGGTACTTGGGGGGGGTACAGTGCCCCAGGACATGGAGTCTTCTCAGTTCCTGCAGAGAGCACAGTCATCTTCTGCATGGAACCTGCCTACTACTTTTTTAAACTCACATGGTACAAACAGGCAAATTCGAAATCTTAAGACGGGTAGATTGAAAGTCCACAGTACCTTTTTCGGCAGTCTCCGATGGCGGTGCATCCTGTTCTGTGTTCTAGTGTATCCCATTTGCTCTAATCCGATAATGTACATGAGCCAAAACAACAACAACAACCCCTTAAAAAAAAATCTCTACGCAAACTCCGAAGGAAAGTCCTTCGCCCTTAAGCAAGGGCTCGGTGGCCGGCTCTGCATTACTGAGAGATGGTGTCACCTCACTGTCTGTCACAACCCCTCTAGTTTGGTAGGGGAAGGAGGAGAGCCTAATCGAATCTGCCTCACAGGGGTTGGCAGACCTGGCATGAGGGCAGAGGTGCTCTCCGGGATCCTGTATGAAATGCCCGGAGGCAGCCCGAGGGGGGGAAAAACACACACACACGCTCAGTTCCAGCAGGATGTTCAGAAGCTACTGTTGCATGGGCTCTCCCCCAACTTCCTGCAGCACAAGGCAGGGAAATAAAGAAATCCAGGGCTGTTTGCTCAAAGAGCATTGGCGAGGCACTCCTGCATTGTGCCGAAGCGGAAGCCAGAATGTTGGGCAACTCCAAAGAACTAGTCTAAACACCCGTCTGTGACTAAGTGTAGCTAAAAGCATAGCCTCTTAAGAAAAAGAGGTCCTCTCCCCCCCCCCCCGCACAACCTTTGCTTGTGACATCACTATCAGCTCCAGGAAATTTCAACACATTTAGCTGAAGTCCACGAACCAACACTCACTGCTGTGGTGGAAGGATGGGGGGGGGAGGAATTTAAAAAACCCAACCGCTGAAGAATGGGGAGTTTTCCCTGGGTGCCATCGCCCGGACACTGAGTTGACAAACTGGTGCTGCATCAGCACAGGTCACAGACTGCTCATAAGCACGTACGGGGAGATCTCATGTGACCAAATGCCAGCTTCACCGCACTGCTTGGGCACACAACTATCCTTAAGGTAAGTGGCTCCCAATCTTTCCGATATGGTGACCCACGAGTCCAAATTTACTTTGTATGACGACACATCCCAGTTTGGCCCATGTTTGGGGGTTTTTTGGTGTGCAAACAATGACCTTGGCCCCCATCCATTCCAGCGTTCCATTTTCTGTAGTGCCCAACCAAACATTTTGAACAAATGTCCCACAATGAGTGCAGCTGCCCCTGCTATGACCTCCAAGGAAGTGGGAGTTCATGTCTGGGCAAGAACCACTTTCAGAGGCTTCGTGATCCACTTTCGGGTCCCAACCCACAGGTTGGGGAAAACTGCTTTAGAAGACCCCACCACCAAACAATGCACTCCCAGCTACCCATAGATCTACCAGGCACAATCTCTTCTCTATTATACAAACAACTTAGGAGAACCATCACTGCCAATAGAACGTGATTCCCATAGATACAGGGAGGCTGTTCCACAACTCACTTATCAGCAGCTTGCTTTTCTCCAGGTACACGCCCCTTTTTTGCTACTTGTGGGCTGTGCATTAGGGAGCCACAGGTCAATAGATGTCTATTTTGGGGGGAAGGGTTTAAAATATGTGCTTGTGTGCAGTGTTCCCTCTAAGCTAAGTTAGTGTGAGCTAGCTCACAGTTTTTTAGCCTCCGGTTCACACATTTTTGTCTTAGCCCAGGAAGGATGGCTAACTAATTTATGCAGTAGCCAAATCGCTCGCTCACAGCTTTAATGCCAGTAGCTCAGAAAGTAGAATTTTTGCTCACAAGACTCCACAGCTTAGAGGGAACATTGCTTGTGTGAGTGAATGCTTTTGAGGGTGTGTGCTCCTGGAAGTCATGGCAACCTCTGGCCTGGAGAATATTCAGAGAGGTGGCTGAATAAAGCCTGCCCCTACCTCCCGCCTCTGGTATTCCAAGGAGGTTCCCCATCCAAGTACCTGCCAGAGTTGGTCCTGCTTAGCTTCCAAGATCGGATAAGATCGGACTTGCCTGGGCCATCCAGGTCAGGGCAATAGATATCCATTTTTGTAACACGGTTGTGTTATGCTCTTGGTTGTATACTAAGTATTCTTCCTGGTCTCGCTGCATTGTTTTACACTTGTGCTACCCACCTCAGTCTCAGTGAGAAAGGGGGATTACAAATGAAATGACTGGCAGGTGTAGCAGAGACGTCCCCTCCTCGTATACAACATTCCTCCCACGCCAGTCTGTAAATGCAAGACAGGGTGGGTGGCAGCCCTTTTGGAGTGGCATCCACCCTTTCGAAATCCCAGGCTGTGTTCTGGGGTGTTTATACATGTAGCCGGGTGATCTGAGACAAGCACGACAGCTTGTTCCGTGGACTTCCTATTGCTCGAACCTGCCCGATCACTCAGATAAGCATCAGAGGCCTTGCTTCAGGTGCTCTCACCTGGAGATTAGCCGGGTGGCGTGATTGGAGATGGGGCTTTTCCTGTAGCAGTGGCACAGTTTTGGAACACCCTACTCCGAGCGGTTTGCTCAATGCCTACGCTCTTGTCAGCCAGGTGGAGGCCATTTTCTTCACCTGGGCTCTTGTTTGGTTCTACAAATGGGGCTATTTTCATTGGGTCCGGCTTGCAAACACTTCGCCATGGCTGTCCCAAACCAGTGACGGCTGGCGACTGTGCAGGTGCCAACACAGCATATTCTAATGTAGCTGAATTTCCATTCTGCGTGACCCGTCATTTTTCTTATTATTGCTATGATGAAACGTCTGAAGTAGATAACTGCAGGAAGTCATAACATGGTCTCGAGCCACCACACATCAACTAGGAAAATGAAAAGTCCAGGAAAAGACCATTCGGACCTGAATGGCCCAGGATAGCCCAGTCACATCAGAGCTACAAAGCCAAGTAGGGCGGACCCTGATTAGTCCTTGGTTGGGAGACCACCAAGGAAGTCCAGGGCTGCTATGCAGAGGCAGGCAAAGGCAAATCACCTCCAAATGTCTCTTGCCGTGACAACCCTACAGGGTCACCATAAGGCAGCTGTGACTTGATGTTGCTTTATACACACAGCACCTTAAAGCCCAACTACTGAAGCTTTCAAGAGTCAATGTTCTCTTCATCAGACATAAGGTTCCCAAGTACTTAACGTATTTCAGTGGGGGACACACAGTCCCCGGCCGGAACATTCCCCCGGGCAACACGCAGCACAATGCCATCGCCAGGAAGTGACACCAGGCAACGCTCTGGCAATGGGGCTGGAAACTCGATAGTAACATCGAGTTTCCATCCCCATTGCCAGAGCGTCGCCTGGCGTCACTTCCTGGCGACGGCATCATGCGCCGCGTCTTTCCTTCCCCCGGGGATGGTCCTGCCAGGACGTATCCATCCCCCGCTGAATTAAGGTAAGTTCTTGGCAAGCCTTATCAGACACCAGAGCTTTGACTCTCGAAAGCTTCTACCCTGGAAATCTTGTTGGTCTTTAAGGTGCTCCCGGACTCAAATCTAGCACTTCTGCTGCAGAATAACCCACCTGAAACTCTCAAACTTAACTACTCGCTCCAGAGCAACTGCACTATTTTACTATTCAAAATACATTTACTCTGCCTCGATAGAATATTCACAAGGCCAGTTATGAAGTTCTAATCAAACTGATAAATCAGTATAAAAACGAAAGCATGGAAAGTCTAGGAGCAGAAGAAAAAAAACCATAGAAACAACTCGTAAACAGGTGGGAAAATATAAAATGGCTAAAGATCAATAACACAGCTGCACCTAATTTGAATTTACGAGTCAAATGCTAAAACTTGGAAACAGAGAAGGAAGATGCTTCAGGCAGTGGGAAATATATATATAAATCAGTTCTTGGGAAAATAGGAATGTTTTTCCCCCCAGTGCCCAGAAGACATCTTAGCTGCCTTTGTGGCCTTGATTGGATAGAAAGGTGGAATATAAATTCTGTAATTAAATAATAAAGTAAACCTTGGGTTGGATGCAAACTAAATTTTCTATTCACGCAAGACACTTTTGACAGTAGAACAGAATGTCCCTACCTCCCCCGCCCCCATTCCTGCTGCAGCCCACTGGGCATATGGGGAACCCTCAGGAAAGAGCATGAGAGGAAACGGGGAGTCTGCCAGCAGGAGGAGGGAACTGGTGGAAATTACTCCATGCGTTCCATTAGTGGGAAATTCTGTCTGGCTCCAACTCCTTATTTGATGCCAGGAGACTTTCGTGGGGGGGGATTCCAAATTTTTAATGCCACAACATTATTTATTTATTTATTTATTTAGTGTATGGCAGAACTACACATAGGAAGCATATAATAATATAAAATATGTAGCCAAGCTGATACAACGAGTATACAGACAGATTGAGCAATCCTCCTAAATACTAATATCTACATTTTTCAATCCACTCAATCGCGGGGAGAGTTCAAAGAGCTCTGTCACATCACCATGGAAAGCATGACATTCACATGCCTGTGAAAGATGAAAAATAGTTTGATGTGCTGCACCACAATCACATTTGGGTCCTGGTATTTTGCCCCATTTAAACAACACGTCTGCACAGCTGACAAGGCCTGTTCATAGTCTATTAGCCATCCTGCGGGCCTCTTGCTGGTGTCTTATCAGGCTATAGATATTGGGTGGAACTGATTGCATCCATGTTCACAACCATTCATTCCCTAGATTGAAATTTTGTAATTGCAGGATTTGTGCAGATCTTATTGTTGGGTGTTGGGTCCTTAGTCTGGATAAGCCCACATCAGCCATGTCTTTGTGGATGGGCAACTCTCTGTTTTCAGTGATCTTCTTTTCAGGGATGTGGAGGAGCAATGAGGCACAATGTGGGTAGCCAATAGGTCTGAGTGGGCTTAATACATCCACTGATAGTTCTCATTGTTATATTGAGTTGGACATCAAGTTTGCGGGCATAGGGGCTGTTGAGCCACACTGAAGCATGGTATTCTGCAGTACTATACACCAACCCCAAAGCTGAGCATTTGAGTGTTGTAGCAGAGATGTACCCCAAGTTGTACCACATAATTTTTGGAGAATGTTGTTTTGCATGCATATTTTTGCTGCTACATTAGTAAGATGGTGTTTATAGCTCAAGGTCCTGTCCAGGGTAATGCCAAGGTACTTAGGTGTATGGTTATGTGTAAGCTGGGTGCCACAACAGAAGAGGCCCTGTCCCTTGTGCACAGCTGCCTGACACCAGGGTCATGCTCTTAATCCGCAGATGTTCATATAGAAGGACACATTCCCTCCTTCCAATACCTGGTCCCAGACCACATACAGCTCTCTAAATTGTATCTGTATTCGAACCCGGAGTCGGTGCAAATCTTTTAGAACTCGCAGGATATGGTCCCTGTAACTTGTACTTCTCAGAAATCTTGACCAGGGCGGACTGAACATTGAATTTACAGGGAAAGTTCCAGGTGGGATGCTGGTGGCCAGGAGCAAACAGAACCAAGCCCCAGTAGCACCAGTCCTGAATAAGAATTAGTGGTACTGAAAGCCACTGAGAGGTCCAGGAGAACCAACATGGTCATGCTTCTTCAGTCTCTTCCCAGTATAGAGATCATTAGTGAATGTCTTTAAGGCAGTCTAAGCACCAAAACTTAGCTGGAAACCAGATTGAAGAAGCTTTATCTCATCCAAGAAATCCCACCTCACAAATCGAGTTATTTGCACAAGAATCAGGTAGCTGCGGCCACCTGATACTTATTTAGACCTTCTTAAGGAGATGTCCTAAGTGGACAGCACAATCTTTTCCTTCAGTGAATAATTTCCTACACCCAAGACACAGACAATCCCCTCTGGCTGTGGGGGCAAGGATGGAGTATTGACACAGTAAGCCACGCTTGTCCAGGTATCTAGTCAAAATCCTCAGGCCACAGTAAATGGAATTTATCCAAGCAATTGCAACAAGATTGCATGCTGATAACTTTTGCAAAATGATTTGCAAACAGAACATAGAGAGCTATTGTACACTGTGCATTTACATCATCAGGAGCCAAACATAAGAGTCCCCTCCCTATCTGGAAAAGCTCCGCTGGGTGGCAATGGCCAGACAAAATGGTGGCAGCAGAGAAATTTCACTGCCACCATTGCCACAGAATGGGCAAGAAGATGTGCTCTACGCCACCAGATCTGCCTGTGAACTTTATTCCACCCAACTCTTCAATAGATTAAACAGCAGAATGAACTCAGTGCAATGGCAGGGCCTGTCTAGGTTGATCCACATGGGCCACCTCTGAATTTTGGAGGTCAGCCATGGCTCTGAAAGGGTCACCAGCCACGCCATCCAGAAACTCCGAGCTCAAGTCTTTTGTGTAACCAGACACAAAATGCACAGTTCCAAAAGAATACTTGTGCAAGTCAAAAATGTAAGTCCTATAAAAGTTGCAAAGTAACTGACAACAATGTGAAAAGTAAAGGGAGGAGTCCAGGCTCCCTCGAGAACCCTTGACTCTTGCCAAGTTTACCCATTTCTTCTCCTTCCTGCCAAAGCCACTGTCTGCCTGCAGACTCCACTGTTTCCCTCCACAGATTGTTCCCCACTGTTTCAAAGGCAAAGGACATCATTCTAGAACATGGGGACATTGTCCCTGACAAGTCATGTGATTTTGTTAATGTTATGATGAGGTTGATGACACACAGGCAAGGGAAATGCACAGGTGCGTTGCAGCAGTGTGCATAATGTGACTTCAAGAAGGAATTGGATACGAACATAATGGAGCAGATGTCCATCCGTGACTATTAGCCACAAGGTATGGCTGGAACAGTATGTCTGGGGCAGTGATGCTCTGTATTCTTAGTGCTGGGGGGGAGGGGCAACATTGGAAGGACTTCTGGAGTTCTGGCCCCGCTGGTGGACCTCCAGACAGCACCTGGGTTTTGGTCACTGCGTGACACAGAGTGTTCGACCTGATGGGCCATTGACCTGATCCAACATGACTTCTCTTAAGTTCTTATGTACTGTTGCATTCCACTGCACAGTTTGAAATTGTCCTTAAAATATCCCTGATCCAGATCCATCAGCTTTCATCATTATAAGGGCCTACATCTCTGCAGAGGTTCCAACTATTAATCGCTGCAGAGGTTCCAATATTAATTGGGCTTTTCTCAATCTAAATATTCCAGTATTGCTCCTGATAGACTTTTATTGGACACTTTTTGTCTTAAATTAGTTGCTGAATGAACTTTCACGGCCCATGACTTTACTGTTTCTTTAAGTGTTCTGGTACCAGTCAATAAACAATAAGACTGGTTGGCCACTGTGTGAGACAGGATGCTGGACTAGATGGACCACTGATATGATCCAGCCCAGCTGTTATGTTCTTATGTTTAATGGGGTGTGTGTGTGTATGTATGTGTAATACAGTTAAACAAAATGATATACCGCCTGTCGGAGTTCACTCTGCCATCTTGTGGCAACTCTGAACAATTACAGACCTAAAAGACTCGGGAAGACTCCACCCCTGAGAGTCTTTTCTTAGTGAGATTCTTGTGTCTCCTTCAAAATTTCTCAGATGTCTCACCACTGAAATGTCACCACACTGGATGCAAACAGAGTAGCAACATTACTGAACAGAGTAGCAACACTACTAAATATATCCTGTGCAGCATATATGAATAATTATTACTTATAAACTGAACTTATGTTTACTTACACCCTGGGTGAAACATGATGCTGGAGTAGATGGGCCACTGGTGCGATACGGCAGGGCTGTTCTTATGTTCCAGATCTCTGCCTCATTCCTTTAAACCGCCAGCATTACTCTTCTACCTTTGAGAAGTCCTAGCTCTGAAAACTGGCGCAATGCAGTAGCCAGTTCACATATTTGATAGTCCCTTGCAATTGCTCCCATATGTACACAGGGTGGCTGCTGACATCCTACTTTGTTTCAGACTGGACAGATGGACAGAAGGTGTTAACATAAGAGAAGCCAATGTTGAATCAGGCCAATGGCCCATCTAGTCCAACACTCTGTCACACAGCGGCCAAAATATACCAGGTGCCATCAGGAGGTCCACCAGTGGGGCCAGGACACCAGAAGCCCTCCCACGGCTGCCCCCTCCAGCACCAAGAATAGAGTGCATCACCTGCCCCAGACTGAAGAGTTCCCATCTATACCCTGTGGCTAATAGCCACTGATGGACTTCTGCTTGCAGGAAGCAGTTTCTGTTCCCTCCTGTATCCCAAATGACAGAGCAGAGCCCAGCTAAGACTTCTCGAAGAAGGAATAGTAACCTCAAACTAGAACTGTACTGCATCTCTCAGACTACAGGGGCTGTGGCTCAGTGGAAGAGCATTTGCTTAGCATGCAGAAGTTCCCAGGTTCAATCCCTGCTATCTCCAGTTAAAAGACTGGGCAGTAGATGATGTGAAAGACCTCTGTCAAAGTCAAAATCTTTTATTACAGTCCACGGCCAGAATAAGACTTGGATGGACCCATGGTCTGATTCAACATAAGGCAGGTTCATTTCTATAGGGTCAAGATCTCTTGTCATCTTATAAATGAGAGGAAGGAGTTTTCCATGGTGGTGAGATATATTTCTTATAAACAGGTTTAAAAGGGGATTAGATAGATCCATGGAGGGTAAGTCTATCAGTGGCTACTAGCCATGGTGGCTGAGGGGAACCTCCATATTCAGAGGCACCAAGCCTCTGAATCCCAGAGCCAGGAGGCAACATCAGGGGAAAGCCTCGGCCTCTCTGCCCTGTTGTTGGCCCTCCAGAGGAGTTGGTGGCCATTGTGTGAGACAGGATGCTGGACTACATGGACCATTGGTTCAATATAGCAGGGCCCTTCTTACATTGCCACGTTAATAGGTAGTAGCTAAGCTTGAGTTGTGCATGGAAGAGAAGGTTGAGGAGGCGCAGAGGAAACTGCACACTTATGTACAGATTATTGCTAATGATGTGAACAAGGAGGTTGGACTCTGCTGTGAGAGGCCCATTCCGACAGGCTATCACAGGGCTGAACCCACACGATTCATTCAGCAAAACGAGTTGGCTATAGTAACCCATCCTGCCTAATTGATTATAAACTGTTTACCAGGTATATTGATTGCTATTAGAAATTAGTTGCTGTGGATTTTCCGGGTTGTGTGGTCGTGGTCTTGGCACTGTAGGACCTGACATTTCGCCCGTAGCTGTGACTGGCATCCTAAGAGGTATAACACAGAAAGATGTAGCACTCTCTGTGTCAAGGTGAGCAGAAAAATGGTAGGCAGGTAATCTACCCTGGAAGGTGGGGTAGGGCTGAGTCATATCTTGTAGGAGTTCTCCAGGCTATGAACATGCTAATGGAGGAGCTTTCCTGAGGAGGTTCTTTTGTCTATGGATTGTTTCCTGAGGAGGTTTCCTGTTTCCTGAGGAGGTTCTTTTGTGTGTGGAATGGCTATTGAAACTCTAATCTTATCTGTAGTGCTATTGTCAGCTGAGAAACCTCAGGAAACAATCCATAGACAAAAGAACCTCCTTAGGAAAGCTTCTCAGTTACAGAGCTTTTTGGATGATGCTTCCACTTTAGATCCCTTCCAGTGGGACATGGGACAAAGATGGCACTGGTCGCCCTCACGGACGACCTCCAGAGGCATCTGGGTCAAGGCAGATTGGCAGTGCTGTTGCTGTTGGACCTGTTGGCAGCATTCGACACTATGACCATCAACTACTGATCCACCGCCTCTCTGACATTGGAGTCCAGGGGCTTGCCGTGCAATAGCTTGCCTCCTTCCTCCATGGTTGGGGACAAAGGGTGGCATTAAGGGAGCAGCTATCCCGAAGGCACCCACTGGAATGTGGAGTGCCCCGAGGGGCAGTGCTTTCACTGATGCTATTTAATATCTATAGGCACCCCCTTGCCTGGAGGCATGGGCTGGGATGCCATCAGTACTTTGAAGACACCCAGCTCTATCTGGCTCCAAACCGGAAGATTTCGACTGGGCATTGCAAGCTGTGGCTGGATGGCCTAGACTGAGCCAACTGAAATTCAGTCCAATGAAGATGGAGGTCCTGTGCCTAGGCTGGGGTGGGCCGAGGGTAGGGATTCCACTCCCAGCCTCCGATGGGGCACTGTTGGTGCCAGCGCCAGAGGTGAGGAGCCTGGGAGTGCTCCTGGATGCTTCCTTAACACTGGAGGCCCAGGTAGCAGCCACTGCCAGGTAAGCCTTTTATCATCTCCAGCTGATTAGGCAGTTGATTCCCTTCCTCGAACACAACGACTTGGCAATAGTGATCCATGTGATGGTCACCTCGAGATTAGACTACTGTAATGTTCTCTACATGGGGCTGCCCTTGGTACAGATCTGGAAGCTATAGCTAATGCAAAATGTGGCAGCCAAGCTTTTGATGGGTCTCCCTATACGGGAGCACATCCAGCCTGTGCTGAAAGCATTGCACTGGCTACCAATAGCATACCAAATCCGCTTCAAGGTGCTGGTCCTTACCTTTAAAGCCCTTAATGGTCAGGGGCCGACATACCTGAGAGACCGCATTTCCCCACACGTTCCCCAGAGAGCACTGCAGTCAGGGTCCCAACATCAATTGACCCTCCCAGGACTCAAAGACACCAGGCTGGCTATAACTAAGGCCAGGGCCTTTTCGGTGGCAGCTCCATACTGTGGAATGAGCTCCTGGAAGATACCAGGGCCCTGCGGGACGTTATGCAGTTCTGCAGAGCCTGCAAGACAAAGCTCTTCCACCAGGCCTTCAACTAGGAGCTCCCCTCCCCCCCAATAACTAATGGTGAGCCGGTCACAAAAGAAGAAATAGAATGAGGAGCGGATCAATAGGACAAGATATCAACCGCTGCCATCGACGCCAAATATCGTTAGCATTATTTTGCCAGACCAACTGCACTAGCTCTGTACATCTTCTGGATCGTTTTAGAAGGTTTTATGATTGTTTTAACAGTTATTTATGTGTTTTAATTTTTGTAAGCCGCCCTGAGCCTGCTCCGGTGGGGAGGGCGGGGTATAAATCTGATAGATAAATAAATAAATAAAATAAGATACGAGCCCTGCATTTGAAGGCAAGATACTACTACCTAGCTGCACCTGGATCTGGATGATAATTCTACGCACCATTTGGCACTAAGAAATCATAACATGTAAGTCTACTTTTTAAAAGTCATCGGAGTGGGATCTTTTGGTTGCCTGAACACTGGTTCAGTTGGCCGTCAGTCTTTCCTTGCTCTCAAGCTTTGGGCAAGGAGTCCCCGACACAGAACCGATTGTGGTCCCTGACTCGCTGTAACTTCCAAGTCCACAGAGCCCACTGCCCTACACACACACACCCTGGTTCTGTACCTGCCTCCCAGACGGTTTGTATAAGGTCAGAGGAGAAGTGAGCTTTGTGAGCTTTTCCTTCCTCCCTCCTTATTGAAAGGCTCACTCGAGGAAAGAGAGGAAATGGCTTTTGCTGTTTCGCATACAGTATATCCGTTCATTGAAAATATGCAAATTTAACATGTTTTAATACAGCGGCCTTTGAAAGGGCTCTCTCCGGTGCCCAGAGCTGTCAAACCCCTTTCCCACGTTTGGATCCCCCACACGTTCAGAAGAATGTACCCAAGATGCTTGACTAGGACTAGAGTTGCCAGTCTCCAGGTGGTGGCTGGAGATCTCCTGGAATTACAACTCGTCTCCATGTTACAGAGATTAGTTCCCTTGGACAAAATGGTTCCTTTGGAAAGTGCAGTCTATGGTCTCTCCCCTCCCCAAACCCCACCCTCCTCGGGTTCCACCCCCCCCCCCCAGGGCTGCCAGGACCCCCCGCCCAAAGGGCCCCCAATCCGCTGGACCAGATCCAGCCAGCGGGGGGAACCCCACCCCCAAAGTGGCCAAATTGGGCCGACGTGCCCGGCACGATGATGTCACCTGGAAGTGACGTCATCACGCTGGGCATGTTGCTGGGCGACGCTCTAGCAATTATCCTGAAAACTCTATGGTACCCAGCAACATGCCCAGCGTGATGACGTCACTTCCAGGCGACGTCATCATGGTGCGAGCGTGCTATGCACGCATGTGAATGTCCCAGACTAGGACCACCGCTCCCCTGCTGCAGCCGGTAAGTCACTTGACAACCCTAATTCCCCCCCCCCCAAATTTCCAGGTATTTCAAAAGCCAGAGCTGGGAACCCTAGTTAGAATACTGGTGGTTGCTGTTGTCCTCCAGCCTCTCTTCCTGGCTCTCCATGGAGACTTGGGCCCCAGAATTGTGCCCCCCTTAGAAACACCCCTCCCACCCCGCAGCAGCCATGAATGCACCCACACATGATGAGAGAAGATTTTTGAAAAAGAAACCCGCTGCCAGACTGTCTAAAAAAAAAGGTGCATCATAAAGCTGAAACGAGTACTCATAAATATCCACAGTTTGCCAAAATTTTGTCAAGTGGTTCTGAAAGCAAAATCTGAAAGATGAGTAATTTAGTCTTGTCGGGATACCTCAACAGTTTTGTCCCTTGCAGGCATCAGATATGAAGTTCCAAAATCTGTCATCGACTGGATCGACTGATCCCTCGCACGCTGTCAACCACCGAGTGCTGAAGTAAAGTATCAAATATTGGGGAGTGGGGAACATTACCAGGTGCCAAATACAGGACTGTTTGGCAAATATTCAGAGAAAAATCCATTGAAAGCCTCACTTTGGAATCTGCAGCTGCAAAGGAGGTGTTGGATAGCAAATTCCTTTCAACAGGTAAAAAAAAAACCCTTATATCCCAGGTCCTACTCCCAGAAAATTAGAAAGAATGGGTCTACAGTGATAATTCCATTCCAGTTTTAGGTGATTACTCATGAATTATGGCTTTGCAGTACTAGAAAGTGGAAAGAGGAGGCCACTTCTAACAATTTTTCTCCTTCATATGGTATTCAACGTGTCTGAATATCTACCTAGACAACTTTGAGAGGGCCATCCACAGAGATTACTCCTCCAATTGATCCATAAGAATCACCCCTGACACCTACAGGCTGGCATGTTGTGTTTATAAATGGAACCGTGCATGGTAGAACAGGGACAGATGATTTCCCATGGCCTAAAGAATGGATCATGTATGATTACACCTTTATTCCATGTACCTCCCAGGGTTGCCAAACTGGTTTTAAACTAGCCTCGCTGGTTAGAATCACCCCTTTGTTAGCTATTTTTAGTCTTGCATCAGCATTAGCTAATGGAACATTAGAAACGGTATATGTTTACATAAATTAACACTTGTTGTTTCAAGAGGCTCAAGTTCTTCCTTGGCAGATGGGTAAACTCTGTTGCTTCATTATTAGAAATGCAAATGAGAATGAAGCGAATAACTAATAAGCTCTAATAAGTATATGTATTGTATGATTTATATAATTGTAGTTTATCTTTATGTTTAAGATATGATTGTTGTTTATGATTGTAGGTTATGTTTGTTACAATTTGGATATAGTAGATATTGGTAGTTGATCCTTGTAGATGGCTCTATCTGTTTCTCTATGTTTTATGTATTATTTAGATTGTCGAAGTTTCTAGTTTTACACTTTGTTTTTGTAAACTGAAATAATTTTTTAAAAAATAAAAAAGAGAATGAAGTGAAGGCTGGGATCCATTACGGAACAAGCCCCATTGAATGCAGTGGGATTGATTTGGGAAGTCAGCAAACATGGGATCGGGATGGAACATCTGGCTTTGGAACCTGTAGAGAGCAATATATAATGGGAAGGGAGCCTTGTTTGAAGATGGGTTTACGGCAACCAAAGTGTTAGGGCAAAGATGGGCACCAGGTTTCATTTGAGCGGGGGTCTCAGTGGGTCCTTTGCCCATAGAATGAGACCAGTTCAGCTGCACTTGAACACTTAATACATTTATTTATTTCCTATTTTTATTTATACTGTATTTACTATGTTTACTTATACCCGGCCTTTCTCCCCACAGCAGTTTACACCATTCCCCTTTCCTCCTTTTTATCCTAACAATAACCCTGAGAAGTAGACCAGGCCCAGAGTGTGCAACTGGCCCGAGGTCAGCAAGCAAGCTTCCATGGCACAGCCGAACCCCAGTCTCCCTGGCAGGGCTGGCCCCAGGTGTTTTTGCACACTAGGCAAGGACACCTTCTGACACCCCCCCACACGCTCTTTCCTTGGCAAGGGCCAAGGAAGGGAAGGAGGTTTAAACCCCCGTCTCTTCTGTCTGAGCGCTGGCTTGCCAGCATGCCCTGCAGCTGCAGGGCACACCGGCAAGCCAGGGAAGGGGCGGGGGGTTTTGGTGGGGGTGGGGGGCTTTTGGCACCCCTAAGGGCCAGCGCGCTATAGGCGAATGCCTAGTTTGCCTAGTGGGCGAGCTGGCCCTGCTCCCTGGGTCTAACCACTCCGCCACACTGGCTTTCACTTGTCTTCCACGTGCATATAGGAACTAGGCAAACTGTGGTTGAGCCTGGCCCTTCCCCTCCTGTTTCAGGAAAGCCACAAGCGTGCTTTCTCAATGAAAACAAAAATCTTGCAGAGTTTTAAAGGGCAGCTGCAGGATTGCTTTGCAGATTGGGTGGCTGGTGTTGTGACAGGCACTGCCCAGTGCCATCCACCGCTGGCTTTTTCTCATTCGAACTGCAACACTTTGAAAATCTGAAGGGTGGTAGGTTTGTATTGAACCTGGATGAGAGCCCTGCTGAAGCATTCCCCCATTATGCCATCACGTGTCAGCAATGCCCTCCACCCACTACAAAGGAATTTCAGAGGTAGATTAGAAAGATAAACTGCTGAATTGCAACTGATAATGAAGCTCAAGACAACGCATCCACCTGGAATAAATCGAGACCTAGGTTTCCTGTCTCATTACCAATGCTGATTTCTCCACGCCTATTACCCCTCTGCATATCTCACCTCAGTCATGCTTGCTACTGTCATTCGCCTGCTAATGTCATTTGCCTGCTAATGTCATTCAGCATCTGAAATCACTCCGCTTTCCAATAAATAGGACAGATGGACGCCCAATCTAGCTGTATCTGAAGAAGTGAGCAGTGACTTACGAAAGCTCATCCCCTGCCACATAGTTTGTTAGCCTTTAAGGTGCTACTGGACTCCTGCTGTTTTCGGCTGCTACCGACAGACTAACATGACTACCCATCGAGATTCCCCCTACTGTATATGTGCAGCTTGGATGCAGAGTTAAACTGCAGGCAGGCAGGCAGGAAGAAGAAGAAAAGAATTTCTATTGATTGTTTTCTGTTTTATATATCATAACACTGCCAAGGTATTAATAAAAGACAGTCATTCATAACAATAACCATTCAGGACCATTGTCCACATTACTGTTTTGGGCATACCCATAAAGGGTTGGATCCAGCCAGCTTGTCCACTCAAGCTTCCCTCTTTACTGTGTCCTCCGTCCCACGTCTCTTTTGCCCAGGCAGGTCTCACAACCCACTGCATATCCCTTTCTCCTTTTTTCGCCAGCAGCCAAGTTGGTGGGATCCAGCCTCAAATTTTGAAGCTGGGCCCTTGAAATGTATGAATGTGACAAACACATATTTTAAAAATATGGTGGACTGCAACCTCTTGTTAAGTGGCACCCCTGGGTAGCAAGCCCCCCATGAGTCTGCATGCAGAAAACTAGCATATCTGGGAGAAGTGTGTTCTCAACAACTAGCTTTCTACATGCAAGGAATTTCTTTCTGCAAGAGGGGAATCGCCTGATTAAATGTTCCTCTATACAAAAACAACCTTCCCTCCACATATAAAATGACGTGCCAGGGATAAATGTCTTTTCAGCTGAGATGTTTGTTTTCTACCGACAAGTGTCTTGTTCTCTGTAGAAGGGGATTCTGCCATACAAGATCCAAACTACAGGCTAACGCCAAAGATCTATCACCTCAGTGTGCCCAGGGCAGGAGCCTCTAGTGTACAGCGGCCCCCAATCTTTTCAGTATGGTGACCCACAATTCCAAATTTACTTGGAATGGTGTCCCATCCAGGGTTGGCCCAAGATTTATTTATTTTTTTGGTGCCCTAAGCAAGCTATGACCTTGTTGGCACCCATCTAGTTCAGCATTCCATTTTCTACAGAGGCTAACCAGATGTTTTTGAGAAACCAACAAACATTGCAGGGCAAATGGGCACAGTTGCCCCCACTATGAACCCCAAGTGAGTGGCATTCTGACATACACAGCCTTTGCCTTTGGAGGTGAGATCCCAGCCTCTGACCACCCTCCCCTTCTCCATTACTCTCTCTAGTCCCTCCCTAGGATTCTAAGGAACTTGCTGCGAGCCTGCATCCCAAGTGGTGAATTGCCGCTGGGAAATGAGCCCCGCACATACTGCGGCACGTACCCCGCTGGTAAAAAGCCCCTTTAAATGGTCTTTTTGCCAGCAGAGTTGAGACTGGCAACAGCCTCTCTCTCTCCCTGCTAAAAGATTTAAAGGGCGCTCCAGCTGGTTGGTGGGCCACGTGCTCCCCGTTGATCAGCTGAAGCCCTTTAAATCTTTTAGCAGGAGGGAGAGGGGTGGTGTGGGTGGGCAGGGCTTTGGAGCGGAGCTTTCCCCACCAGCCAGCTGGCCACGGGCAGATTGGAGCCCACAGAAGCAGGGGAACCCCTGCCCAGATCTGGGGGCTAGCAACCCTACCTTGTCCTCAGCACTCATGTTATTAAAGGCAGAAGCAAGAGTACAGTTATGCATTGGGGGGGGAGTGGTTGCTATGCTGAGATTAGGGTTGCCAGCTCCAGGTTGAGAAATACCTGGGGATTTTGGGGGTGGAGCCTGAGAAGGGCGGAGTTTAAGGAAGGGAGGGACTTCAGAGGGTATAATGCCATAGACTCTACCCTTCAAAGCAGCCATCTTCTGCAGGGGAAGGCCACTTCACAAACTATACCAGCACAATCTAGGCAAGCTCAACTTTGGAAAGCGCTAAGAAGAAAAGAAGAGATTGGATTTATACCCCACCCTTCACTACCCAAAGGTGTCTCAGAGCGGCTTACAAATTCCTTTCCCTTCCCCTCCCCATAACAGACACCTTGCGAGGTAGGTGGGGCTGAGAGAGCTCTGACAGAAACTGCTCTTTTTCAAGAACAGCGGCGCCAGAACGATGGCTTGCCCAAGGTCATCCAACAGGTGCAAGTGGAAGAGTGGGGAATCAAACGTTCTCCCAGATTAGAGTCCACACACTTAACCACTACACCAAACTGGCTCTCGCAGATGTGCCAGCTGGTTCCTTGCCGAAGATAAGGAAAGGGAGGGGGGAGGACTGTCTTCTGCACTTTATAGCTTCACTGCCTCCCCTCCAGTGAAACCAACAGCCAGGTTCATTCGCTGTCACTTGCCAAAGCTGTCAAAAAAAGAAAAAGAGATCCTTGGGAAATTAAGAGACCAAAATCTTTATCATTTTGTCCTTAGCAATATAAATGCAACCAATCAAGCAGGAGATCCAAAACACATTCACTTGCGAGTTGCATTGGAAAAAAACAATTCAAAGTCAATACGTTCAGGATCAGAATACTCTCTGAGAAAACAGAAGCACAATGAGGACAACCCTAAGCCTGGCACATGATGGTGCTTCTCTTTAGGTGTGCCGTAAAGTCCTGCATCAGCTTGGGTGTGTTTGTGCTGCAGCGAACATAAGGCTGGTTGCCAATGTCCAGGTCAGGCCTGGATTTCTCCCAGAATTACCAACTGAGTTTCCTGACCTGGAGCTGGCAACGTTAATCCCCCATCCCCTTTTGGTGGCCAGGGGGCACCTGGCAACCGGATTTAGCAAATGTTTTCTAGGTAGGGATGCTGATTTCCAGGTGGGGTCTGGAGATCTCCTGGAGTGACAGCTGATCTCCAGACGAGATCCATTCCCCTGGAGGAAGTGGCTGCTTTGCAGGGTGGATTCTACGGCATTATACCTGGCTGAGGTCCCTCCCCTCCCCAACCCCACCATCCCCAGGTGGCACCTCCAGAATTTGCCCACCCAAAGTTGGCAACCCTACTTCTAGGGAGACATATGAAGTTATTGTATTCTGCTGTTTTTCCTTTGGATGAGGAGCCAAAGCAGCTTGCAGCGTCATTCTCTCCTCTGTATTTCCCGGACAACAACAACCCTGCTGTACTAAACTGATGCCTTATTGCCATCCTAACAAAAATTTCCTGGCTATGGGGCTGGTCAGAGGTGCAAAAGGGGCCTGAACCAGATGCGGCCACCAGTGAAGCAGATGGGGACATGCGATGCCAGTTCACAGGTAGCTTCTACCAGATATTAACAGTTGAGGAGTGTGGGAGGGAGGTGTTTAACTTTATGGCATCCATTTTTTGGTAGCACCTACATTTTGCATTCCTTGGACAGCAAAACTGACAAACAAGCAAGTATTGGAGCACATAAAAACAGACGTACCATTGAAAGGAAAAATCACAAAACTGTGACTGGAAAAAGTAATTATGCTTGGATTGGTTAGCGGCAAAAGGAAACTGGGCCGTCAAAGAACACAGTGGCTAGACACCATAAAATTCAACACCAGCCTGAGCATGGAACAACTCAAAGAAACAGTACAAGATCAGAAAATGTGGAGAGAGCTGGCCTATAGAATCACCAAGAGCTGAACACGACTGAATGGCTAACAACAACATTTTGCATAATGTCTAACATGGCCCTGAGCAACATGATGCTCAAGCACATGCCCCCTATGGCTTAACTGCAGATGAACTGCTTTAGGTTTGGCATACTGTCAACTATGGCGAATGAGTAACAGGCCTGTTTTAATTTTACTATTACTCAGTTGTCCAAGGTGTGGATTGAATCATGGCTGTTCTTCCCCAGCTAACCTACTTACAATACTAAATAAGTAAGTGTGAGCAGAAATACATGTTAGGGGAGAACAGAGATGAATGAAATAAGATGATTTATTTAGTGCCGTGGCTTCTGGCCAATCCAAAAAAAGCTTGCTCACTTAAGGTGGAATTACATGTTACAGAGACCACTAAGTTACTCCCCCCCCTTCCCCAACAATGTGTAATATCACTGATCTATGTTGTGACAACACTCCCAGCTGTCCTGCCCCAGCAGCTTGTGATGTGGGTGATGATGAGAGAGGCTTTGGGGAAGGGGCTGTGGCTCTGTTGTAGAACATCTGCTTGGCATGCAGAAGGTCCCAGGTTCAATCCCTGGCATCTCCAGTGGAAAGCATTCAAGTAGGAGGTGATGTGAAAGACCTCGGCCAAGGGTCTGATTCCATATAAGGCAGCTTCATATGTGTTCATGCATGGGAAGTGCAGAATGTCATGTAATCAGGGCATGGGTAAAGTGACATCATGCACTGTGTGAAGCACAAAGGAGATCCCTATGTGTGTGTGTGGTGTGTGTGTGCCATTTTGAGTGGCAGCTTGTTTCTCTGGAATGTGTTGCTCCAGTTCCATGCTGAATAAGAAAGCTACGCAAGTCCCACAGAACTCAGAACTGCACAACTCTCACAGAATGCTTCTAAGCCAACACAGACTCGATCAAAAGATGGAAGTCTGTTCTGCGGTGGCCACTAGCCATGTTTTTAATCATATTGTTTCATTCAGGAAGTTACAGACTTAACGATCAGTTCAGTAAAAGAGCGTTTGCATTTTAATTTACTGTGATAAAAATGACCCAGTTGTATCTGGACTGTGTCTGAGCAATTTACTGTATTAGTGAAAGTAAAATAAAATTAAATGTAGTTACCCGTTGTGAAGAAATGATTTCATTATACAGTGATATGTTTTTGATGTTTAGGAGAAGCAGGGCTCTTTTTGTAGAAAAATCCCGGCAGGAACTCATTAGCATAATAGGCCACACCCAACAGCAGAAACTCATTAACATATTAGGCCACATCCCCATGTAACCAGAAGTGTGGTCATCCAGCCACACCCACCTTTTGCTTCTTATTGTTTGTTGTCAAAACCCAGGGCTTTTTCGGTAGCAGGAACTCCTTTGCATGTTAGGCCACACACCCCTCATATAGCCAGTCCTAATGAGTTTCTGCTGTTGGGTGTGGCCTATTATGCTAATGAGTTCCTGCTGGGTGTGGCCAACTCAGGAGCCAGCCGGAAGTCTGTTCCTGCGTGTTCCTGCTCAAAAATAGCCCTGAGGAGAAGTGATTTAGCCTTTTTATATGTATAGTTAGAGTGAATATTAAGTTCTTCTAGTGGAATCTGCAAAACGGAAGTTGAGAAAAGAACTGAAATATAGTCAGTAAAACGGGCAACCCTGCAACTAAAAAGCAAGCCT
Source organism: Gekko gecko (assembly GCA_029375565.1). Classification (NCBI taxonomy): domain Eukaryota; kingdom Metazoa; phylum Chordata; class Lepidosauria; order Squamata; family Gekkonidae; genus Gekko; species Gekko gecko. The sequence continues at coordinate 43,760,470 of JAPDNY010000014.1, forward strand.
CCTTTAAGGTCTTGGGTGAGGAGAAGCAGGAGAGACAGTTAAGAAATGACAGCAAAGAAGTGTTAGGCGAACAAATGGAATTGCCTGATGTGGGGTCAGGCCATTTGTCTATCAAGAACAGTTTTGTCACAGCAGTTTGCCAGGATCTTATGTTCTTATGTTCATATCACCTATCTGATACTTTGCAAGAACTTTCCATTTACTCCTGTTCTCTGCTTCTGTTTGTTTAGCTAATTTCTAATCCAGAAAAAGACCCATCCTTTTATCCAATGACTTCCAATTTTACCCTGGAGCATTTGGTAAGGGATTTTAATCAAAAAGCTTTTCGGAAGTCTCAAGAGTACAAACCTAAACAGAGTTACACCCTTCTGAGAACACAGTGTCTTCTAGATCACCTTTGTCCATTAATTTGGTAACTCTTGCAAAGAACTCCCACGGCTCAGCCACACAGCTGTGCTCTGCTCGCAGATGGCCCCTGGTTCAGTCCCCAGCACATCCAGTTAAAAGAAGCAGAAAGTAGGTGGTGTGCAAGGCCTCTGCCTGAGACCTGCTGCCAGTCAGAGTAGACAATGCCAAGGATGGCTAGTGTAAAGCAGGTTCATTTGTTCACCTACAGAAATTCAACGAGGCAAGACTTTTCTTTACAGAAGCCACGTGGAATATGCTCTGATCTGGATGTCAGTTCTAACATAGGTACACCAGAAGAAAGGCCTAATATACCGCCTGGTCTATTTAGGGATCTTTTTGTTGTTGTTTTTTAAAAATATTTTTTATATATATGTGTGTGTGTGTGTGCATGCACATGTGAGTTTGTGTGCACCTGGAAGTCATGGCAACCTCTGGTGACTGATCCCTACTAGGGCCTGGAGGATATTCAGACAGGTGGCTGAATAAAGCCTGCCCGCACCTCCTGAGTGCTGGTATTCCAAGGAGGTCTCCCATCCAAGTACTTGCCAGAGTCTACCCTGCTTAACTTCTGAGATCTGACACGATTGGGCTATCCAGGTCAGGACTATTTAGGGATCTTTTTGACCCACTTTCCATGATGGATGTTGATGAGATCCTAGGATCTGTTAAGGACACTACTTTTACCCTTGCCCACCCTGGCTGTTAAAATCATGTAAGGTCCACATTGACAAGTCCTTAGTAGCTATTATAAATCAGTCACTGACTCAGGGCGCTTTCCCTCAGCCACTCAAAGAGGCAGGAATCCATGCACTACTTACAAAACCACCCCTACAGAAAAAATTATGTGGCCAATTACCACCCAATCTCTAATCTACCCTTTCTGGGCAAAGTGACTGAGAGAGCAGTAGTGGATCGACTCCAAGTCTTCTTGGATAACTCCTCTGCTCTAGACACTTTTCGGTCTGGCTTCAGGCCAAGCTATGGCCACTGTACCGCAACAAAGGATATCGAAGCACTGGGAACAGTGCAGGCAAAGGCAAATAAAATAATCGAGTGGTTGGAGCAGCTATCCAATGAGAAAAGGCTAAGGGGCTGGGGACTTAGTTGTTGAGAGAACAGATGACGAACGGGTCAGGGGAGAGAAACCAGATTTAGAAGATTACACATGGTATGCAGAAAGTGGGTAACAACCGCTTTTTCTCCCTGTCTCATAATATTGGTACTTCCAGGCACCCAATGAAGTTAATGGGCCATAGGTTCAGAACAAACAAAAGGAAGTACTTCTTTACTCCAAAATGAACTTGCAGAACTCCCTGCCACTGGATGCAGTAGTGATGGTCAACAGTTCAGTTATATTAAAGAGGGGGTTAGGTAGATTCATGAAGGACACAGCCATCAATGACTGTTGGTTTGTTTGTTTCTCTGTTTGCTTATTAGCCACAATGGCTGAATGTAACCTCTGGGTTCTGGATACTGTACTGTACTGAGGGAGAACATCAGGGGGCAAGTGGGCTTCTTTCCCTGCTTTTAGTACTTCTGGCAGTACCTGGTTAGTTGGTGTACTGGGAGCAAAAGGGGAGGTGGAATCAGAGTTACACCAATGCCACCACAACAAAGGATATTGAAGCACTTGGAATGGTGCAGAAAAAGGCAAATAAAATAATCGAGCAGGGTAACATTCAGTGCAAGATGGAACACTTCAGTGCATTCAAGGTAATAGAAGACAACATCTGCAAATATGTTGTCGAAGGCTTTCACGGCCATAGTTCATTAGTTGTTGTAGATTTTCTGGGCTATATGGCCGTGGTTTTGGCATTGTAGGACCTGACGTTTCGCCAGCAGCTGTGACTGGCATCCTCAGATGTATAACACAAAAAGATGGAGTACTCTCTGTATCGAGGTGAGAAGAAAATTAACCAGATGGGGTTGCCATGGGAAGCCCTCTCAACCCAGCTATAGCAAACTTCTACATGGAACATTTTGAAAAAACCATTTTAGAATCTGCACCTCACAAACCTACAGTCTGGTTCCGGTACGTAGATGATACCTTTATCATTTGGAGCCATGGAGAAGTAGAATTGATGGAGTTTTTAGACCACCTCAACAACATCCACCTGAACATAGAATTTACCATGGAAAAAGAAATCAAGGGTAAATTCCCATTTCTAGATATCATGGTCATCTGCAAAGCTAACCTTCAATTAGGTCACAAGGTCAACAGAAAACCAACACACACGGATCGTTATTTACACAAAAACTCCAATCACCACCCTTGGCAAAAAAGAGGCATAATCAAAACATTAGTAGACTGCGCAAGATGGATATGTGACCTGCACCTTCTCAACAATGAACTAAATCATCTAAACCACTCACTTCAAGCAAATGGCTACTCCAAGAATGAAATCAGAAGAGCGATTAAACCAAAGGTAAAACAAACAACTGTGTTTTTGCCATATATCAAAGGAATCACTGATCAGATGGAAAAACTTATGTAAAAACACAGCCTACAGACAGTATCCAGACCCACCAGAAAAATACAACAGATGCTACAATCGGCAAAAGACAGAAGAGACCCCCTCACTTCTGCAGGAGTATACCGCATACCCTGCAGTTGTGGACAAGTTTACATCAGGATCACACAGCGTAGCATTCAGACAAGAATAAAAGAACATGAAAGACATTGCAGACTGGGCCAACCTGAAAAATCAGCAGTGGCTGAACATAGCCTAACTCAAACTCCAAGACACTGAAAGGCTGGACAACACATCCAATTACCATGTCAGATTATACAGGGAAGCCATTGAAATTCATAAACATAGACACAATTTCAACAGGAAAGAAGAGAGTTTAAAAATAAATAGGGCATGGTTTCCTGTCCTGAAAAACACAAAATGCTCTACATCTTACAATAGCAGTACAGATAAGATTAGAATTTCAACAGTCAATCCATATGCAAAAGAACCTCCTCAGGAAAGGTCCTCCGTTAGCATGTCACAGCCTGGGGAACTGCTACAAGATAATGACTCAGTCCTACCCCACCTTCCTGAGTAGATATAAATTACCTGCCTACCATTTTTCTTCTCACCTTGACACAGAGAGTACTCCATCTTTCTGTGGTATACCTCTGAAGACATCAGTCACAGCTGCTGGAAAAACATCAGGTCCCTACAATGCCAAGACCACGGCCATACAGCCCAGAAAATCTACAACTAATTCAGTGCAAACCTCATCTGTGTCAAGATGACGCTCTAGGATTAACCAAGACTCTGTGGTAAAATCATTTACCATTTGGGGTGAATCACAGAGCATTGCCCTGATGCAGTGACATCACTTCTGGGTTGGACTACACCTGCCTCCACTGTGTCTCTCAGGAGTTGTCAGTGCTGGACTGGCAAACCTAGTCTGACTGTCAAGAAAATACTATTGCCCTGCCATCAGGAGTCTATCTTATGGAACAATATCTTGAACCTACTTAGTTAGCAGTCGAAATGGCTGAAAGTTGTGCACAACTGCTGGGTCTATGTGGACTATGTGCATCCATGTCCACATGAACAAATGCAAACCCAGAAGCTTTAAAGGGGGCTGGGGCAGTCATTTCAGTGCAGATGTGGAAGGCCTATTAGTTACAGCAGTCTGAATAGCCCAGACTAGCCTGAGCTTGTCAGGAGCTCAGAAGCTAAGCAGGGTGGGCCATGGTTAGTGTTTGGATGGGAGACCTTCCAGGGTCAGCTATGCAGAGGAAAGCAATGGGCAAACCACCTCTGTTCATCTCGTGCCTTGAAAACCCCATGAGGGGTCACCATAAGACGCTTGTGACTTTATGGCACTTTATAATTATCAGTTACATACGTCAGTCTTTCTTGCTGGACAAGGATACCTGCAGGGAAGATCCTCAGATATTCTTCTCCCTGGTGCAATTCAGCTCTAGGACATCCTGGGAGATTTGTTCACGGCTATTGCTGCCTTTCATTTTTGCTCACCCTTAAAATTATTATTAACACCTTCACTTATTACCGATGTATTAATCTATGAAATTAAAAAACTTTATTCCCCAGCAACCGGTAAATCTCCTGCTTTTGCCCCCTACGTGTTCTGCACAATTTAAGTCTCTTTCTGAGCTTTGGGGTTCATTCTTTGGTCTGAAGTGTTCTAAAACTGTTTTGGGTACTAATCGGGGTGGGGGGGGGAGGAATCATGGAACCAAGTTGCATATTTAAATTATTTTATGTGGAATAGTGATAAATTTGGAGAGGGAGAGGGAACACCCTTTAATGGCAGAAGCAGCCAAGACAACTCCTGAAGACCATCTAGGTGAAGAAAGAGGAGTCAGAGGCATGCAGGAGAAACGTGGACTCTTAAAGGCTCCCTTGGAGGCTGACTGTTGATCCTAGCCAGCCTTTGGAAGAAGCAGGTAAAGTCAAATATTCTCATGGTTGGGAGTGAGTGATCGACGGCGGCCCTTTGCCTCTTTTCATCATAGCCTTCTACATCTGCACACCATAAAAGTCACAGGGCCTCAGCAGATAAGACCAGGAAGGAAAACACAGAGATGTCCAGAGCCGAGGACCCGTCCCTGCGGCTCTGCTGTTGTCCTCAGAAGCCCCCTGGAGCAGGGAGCTGACGCTGGGATTATTCATCTCTAAGGGAGGTGCTCCTCCAGGTCCGAGAGAGAAACCCCCTTTGATGGAAATGGAGGGAACCCCACTCCCATCCCAGCCTCTGGCCCTGGATACTGGCAAGAGGGTGGCGAGAGATCAACGGAGCAGCCACCGGCCAGAAACTTCCCAAACCCTGTATTAATTCCAGCTGTTTCTCCAGGTGGGGGCCCTACACCTGGCCGCTCTGTTATTCAGACCTTTACCCGGTGGGATGTGAGTCCAGGCAGTCTACCCAGAAAGGCATCGCCTGTGAATCCCCACTCGCACTGGGTTTTCTCCAAGGGAGCTTAGACTCTTCACCCCCTTGGCTGTTGCCCTAGGAGTGGTGAAACCTGAGAAATAAGCCCAGCCTCCTTGGGAGATAGTCTTTATGGGAAAGCGAAGGTATCCAGCAAGGAACAAACTTGTACTCCTGGCTACTATTCCCAAGGAGGAAAACACTGGCCGTGTATTTTTTTAAAAAAATGGTGGTCCCTCTCTTTCCCTTCTTCCTCTGAACTTGCCTGTCAGATCCCATCACGGCCTTGATTAAATCTGACACAGCTCAGCTGGAATTTGAGTGCAAGGCCCCACGCGTCTCTCTCTCCCTTGCTCGCTTACCCTCCCTCCCCGATTCTCTCTGGAATGTGGCCACAGAGCAGAGTTTGCCTCCTCCATGGAACAACTGAACAGAGGCGAGACCCAGGGCTCCTACCTGACGGGTGTCACATCCTTGAGGCCTGGGCTGCTGGTCGGCCCGGCCGAGGTCCGGCGGGAATCAGGTTGAAGGTTTTCCGTCCTCCCTGAGGCTGAAGGTATTTCATTTGTGTCTTTTAAGTTTTTCAGGTGAATATGGACACACCTACTGGAGCAGGGAGAGACAGGAAGCCAGCCGAGAGACAGGCTGATTGGCCTCCTCCACAGTACAGAGTCTAGTAAGGAAATAAAGAGATTCATACACCTGGTGGAAGCCTGAGGGGTGGCGGGGGGGGGAGGGAGGGAGCTGAGCACAAAGGAAAGTAGCAGTCGGATACAGAAAGGGAGGCCCGCTGGAGACTTGCAGCTCAGTTGGGTGGAGATTGAAAGCCACTAATAACTTCCGCTGCAGTGAATCGTCCAGCAGATGAATCTGCAGGATTCAGTTCCTGGTTTGTTATTTTTGATCTTTTTAGTGCCATCAGTGAATAGTAACATACTTTTTTTTTTTGGGGGGGGGGTGGAATCCAGTTCCTGCCCCAGTGACTTTCTGGTGTTAAGAATATGGCTGCAGAACTGCCCATACTCTTGTCTGCTTCGTTATCTTAGAACTACGAATCCTGTTGTTATTTTCTCGCTGCTATTCAGCAGACCTGTTTTAGTGTCTGAGGAAGAAAATTTAGCCAGCGCCCATACGGTTGCCAACTCTAGCTTGGGAAATTCCTGGAGATCTGGGACCACTGCTGGGGGAAGGGAGTTTGGGGGGAAGGGAGTAGCTCGGGAGGGATGTGTTGCCATAGAGTCCGCCCTGCAAAGCTGCCATGGTTTCCAAGGGAAGTCATCTCTGTAGTCGGGACATCAGTGGTCAGCTCAGGAGAACTCCAGGCCCGGCTTGGGAAATTCTTGGAGATTTGGGGGCGGTGCCTGGAGAGAGCAGGGTTTGGGGAAGGGAAGGGATCTCAGCAAGGTATAGTGCCACAGAATACACCCTCCAAAGCAGCTACTTCCTCTACGGAAACTGATTTCTGTAGTCTGGGCATCAGTTGTAATCTGAGAGAATTCCAGGCCCCACCTGGAGGTTGGCGATCCTAAGCGTTCATGAATTTATATCTGTATATGATGCTTAAGGTAAAGGTAAAGGTTTTCTTTGCTCAAAAACTAGTCAAATCCAACTCTAGGGGCCGGTGCTCATCTCCGTTTCCAAGCCAAAGAGCCAGTGCTGTCCAAAGATGTTTCCATGGTCATGTGGTCGGTATGACTAAACACTGAAACCTTCCCACCAAAGCGGTACCTATTTACAGAGCCAGTTTGGTGTAGTGGTTAAATGGGCGGACTCTAATCTGGGAGAACTGGGTTTGATTCCCCATACCTCCACTTGCAGCTGCTGGATGACCTTGGGCAAGCTATAGTCCTTGAAAGAGCAGTTCTGGAAAGAGCTCTCTCAGCCCCGCCTACCTCACAGGCTGTCTGTTGTGGGGAGGGGAAGGGAAAGGAGATTGTAAGCTACTCTGAGACGCCGAGTGAAGGGTGGGGTATAAATCCAATCTCCTCCTCCTCCTCTTCCTCCTACTTGCAGTTTCTTGCTTTCGAACTGCTAGGTTGGCAGGAGCTGGGGCCAGAGATGGGATCTCACTCTGTCCCACGGCACTAGGGTCTCTAACTGCTGAACTACAGACCTTCTGGTCTGCAGCTCTGTGTCTTAGCCTCTGACCCACCGTGGCTTAAAAACAGCTAAAAGCCTTCCAATGTGGGGTGGGGGAGAGATGCTTGCAATGAATTCACTGTGGGGAATTGGACACACACACATTGCAGATGGGATTCTGTATGCCTTGTACATGGCCTGGGATCGGGGTGCCAACCTCCAGGTAGAGGCTCTTACAACTGATCTCCAGACTACAGAGATCACTCCCCCTGGAGAAAACAGCTGCTTTGAAGGGTGGACTACATAGCATTATATACCAGTGAGGTCCCCCCTCCCCAAGCCCCGCCCTTTCCAGGCTCCACCCCCCAAAATCTCCACATGTTTCCTAACCCAGAGCTGGTGACCCTAGCCTGGGGGTGGGGTTCCACTGGTTGCAGGAGAGCGCCTTTTTGAGAAGGAAGCATCAAACAGATATCAGTGAGGAAACATGGCTGTTGTGTAAGACCTGAGAAAGAAGAGGACGAACATCACATTGGTGAACACAAACTATGAAGCCCTACAAGCCCCTGTGGGAGTGACAGGCCTGCGGGTCTATGACTGAGGCTCAGCCAGAACTGCTTTCTTTGTCTTATGTTCTTTCTTTTTCCCCCCTTAACGAGTCTTGAAAGTCATGTCCCGTTTTCAGTGGTTTTCTGTTCCACCCGAGAATGTACCTGTGCCACTCCAGGGCCATTCTCCAGTGATGCCAGGGAAGCAGACGCCCTGCCCCAGGGATAGCTATTCCCAGACCCTTGCTCATCCTGTAGGGAATGACATTGAACTGCTTACCAATGATCCTGTAAAACCATACCCTTTAAATGCAAACAACTCTATCGCAGAATCTTATTCACCTCATGGTATAACCCAGGAGGTGATTAATGGACGTATATGCTCAGAAGCTGCGGTGGCTCAAGTGGTTAAGACGCTGAACTGCAGGCTGTGGAAGGTCAGTAGTTCAGCAGTTCAAGACCCAGGTGCCGCAAGACGGAGTGAGCTCCCGTCTCTGGTTCCAGCTCCTGCCAACCTAGCAGTTCGAAAGCAAGAAATTGCAAGTAGATAAATAGGTACCACTTTGGTGGGAAGGTAACAGCATTCCGTGCGCCTTGGTGTTTAGTCATGCCGGCCACATGACCACGGAAACGTCTTCGGACAGTGCTGGCTCTTCGGCTTTGAAACGGAGATGAGCACCGCAACCCTAGAGTCGGATTCGACTGGCTTTCGAGCAAGGGAACCTTTACCTTTACCTATGCTCAGAAGATTACCCAACCTTGAATTGTATAGTTGAATTAGATGGACTAGACCTGAACAACCAACGTTTGGAATGTATAGGAAGACCATAGAATTTCTTGGAATATAGCAGGATGGGGAAATAAATATGATGGCATGGACTTCAGGACCTTTATTGAGAAATTTGACATGACCTCTGTTCAAGAGACTTAGTCCTTAAGGGACCTTTCAATTAACAACTTTACGGCCTGTTTATAAAGTACTGAGACTGAAGCATAACGTAGTGATTCCAGCTCATACTTTACTTAAGAGTTAGGAAAAACTAGAGATGCAGTAGCCGGCCAGAGGCCACTTTAAAGAGAGGACAAACCACACCCAACAACCAGGGCTCTTTTTGTAGCAGGAACTCCTTTGTATATTAGGTAACACATCCCTAATGTAGCCAGTCGTCCAACAGCTTACAGAGGTCTCCTTACAGGGGCTACTGTAAGCTCTTGGAGGATTGGCTACATTAGGGGTGCGCCGCCTAATATGCAAAGGAGTTCCTGCTACAAAAAGAGCCCTGCCCAACACCCACACCCATTATAGGATTATATACAAAGTCACTTCAACCATAGGTTCCCTTGATCCGGACGAGCCAACAGGCTGGTTCTAGTTTCCCCTCCTATTGTCTAGTGATGTGAAGCTAGATTAGCTCGCGTGGCCACATGGAAAGGCAACCGCATGCGCAGTCGCCATTAGTACACAAGACTATTCATTACCTGCTTGGATAGCCCTTCTTGTTGGCTACAGGCAGGGTCTTCACAGGAGGGTCCACCTACCTGTTTACCTACCATATCACAGCTTTGTTGGTGCTCATACTCCAGCTCACCACAATGAGTGCTTTTTACAAAGCAGTGCTAATTCTTTTCCCCTTTCTTTAAGTGCAGGGGTCTTGAGGAAGAGAATTTCTTAAGGAGGAGAGAGAAGGGGCAGGCCTTACTCTTATAAATGCTTCCAGCCCCCCTCTCCCCCCACCCATGGCTGAATTAAGGCGCATTCCAGATATGAACGATGAACATACACACCCCATTGCAGAAAAGAAGCCAACCACCTCCACGCACACACCCTCACAGCTGGGAAGGGCCCAATTATACGTCACGATGGAATTCCTTGGAACTCCAGATGTATAATTTGGTTCTAAACAGCTGCCCAAGCCAGTGGGGGGAGTGATAGAGATCAGGGCAATTATGCTGGAGAAGGGTGGGGAAGTTTCCATGATCATCTGCCCTAGAGATGCCAGCCTACAGGTGGAACCTGGGGATCCCCCGGAATTAGAGCTCATCTCCAGATGACGGAGGTCAGTTCCTTGAAGGAAACTGGATGCTTTGGAGGGCGGACTCTATAGCACTGAACTTCACTGAGGCTCCTGTCCTCCACAGGCTCCATACCCAGATCTCCAAGAATCTCCCAACCTGGATATGGCAATGCTACCCCATCATCCCCTGCTGGTGACCAGGGGTGACCTGGCAACCCTACCCCCCCCATGGTTGCTTTAAGCACAGGTAGGGGTAGATTTGCTCTGACCTGGGTGGCTGAGGCTAGCCCAGTCTCGTGAGATCTCAGAAGCTAAGCAGGGTCGGCCCTGGTCAGTATTTGGATGGGAGACTACCAAGGAATCCCAGGATTGCTACACAGAGGCAGACAACGGCAGTCCACTTCTCAATGTTTCTTGCCTTGGAAACCCCACAGGGGCATCATAAGTCAGCTGTGATTTGATGGGGAAAGGGTAGGGTTTCCAGCTCCGGGTTGGGGCATGCCTGGAGGGCCTGGGGAGGGGCAGGGTTTGGGGAGGGAAGGGACCTGGGGGGGGGTAAAATGTCATACAGTCTGATCTTTGTAGTCTGGACTCGGTCAGTTGCCGTTCCTGGTGGGATTATCTGGAGAGGAAGGGTTGGCCACTCTGGGTTGGGGAATTCCTGGGGATCTGTGGGGGGGAGGAGACTTGAGAGAGTGGGGTTTGGGAAAGGGAAGGACCTCAGATATGATGCCATAGAGTCCACCCTCTAAAGCATCTTACCCAGTGGAACTAACCTCTGTAGTCTGGAAATAAGCTGTAATTCTGGGAGATCCCCAGGCATCTCTGCATCCCTAATGTTATGTATTGGAATGGCCACATGTATTCGTGCATGAGCTCCTACCGCTCAGGCGAATAGGCACCACTTTGGCTGCATAACAAAAAGCTGGCTAGGATTCTGGAACAGACCTATAGGCTCACCTGGATCCTAGAATTAACCAGTGGTTGAACCCTGCACTGTAAATAGCCTATCACGGGGAGTGGGTGTGTGTTTGGGTGTGGTGTGTTGCAGGGATTTAAGCAGGTCTCGGACCCAGCTTGTCTTGAGTTTGAGCTGAAATCACAATAAACCATGAGCTGATCACTCTATGCGTCTGAACCCAGTGTATTTCAGCAGCCCTAATGTGTAGCCCCTCCCAACACGCACCTACACACACACACTAGGGCAGGGGTGTCAAACATGAGGCCTGGGGGCTGGAACTGGCCCGTCCAGGGCTCTCATGCGCTCTGTGAGCAACTATTGCAAGGGAGGGAACAGGAGACTGTTTGGGGGAAGTGGGCGGAGCCACTCCGATTGTGGCTTCAGCCTGGCGGAACCACCTCACCTGAAGCAGTCGAGCAGCATGGGCGCGCCTGCCCTGTCCTGCCCGGCTGGCTCTCCAGTAAGCCCATATGGGTTTTCCTTTGGACCCCCCTTCCAGCCCATGGGCCTTGCAGTGGGGATGCAACAACTCGAAGCTTACCAGTTCCTGTCCTTTATATAGTTTATATCTCCGGTACCCAGCATTACGTTTTATGGCAAACATGGCCTGGCCTGACAAAGTGACATTTATGTCAGATATGGCCCTCGTAACAAATGAGTTTGATACCTCTGCACTAGGGCTTAAACCGCTCTGTGGTAGGGTCGCCAACTCTGGTTTAGGGAATTCCTGAAGATATGGGGGGGGGGAGCCTGAGGAGGGCAGGGTTTGGAAAGGAGAGGGACCTCAGCTGGATATTGAGTCCACCCTCCAAACTGGCCATTTTCTCCAGGGGGACTTACTTGTATTGTCTGGATCCCAGGAGATCTCCAGGCGTCACCTGGAGGCTGGCAACTGTTCTGTGGTGAGCTTTCCAACGAGTGAGATGGGTCAGGGGAGGAGTTAAGCTTCTTCCCCAGAGCCACAGCCAAACTCCATAGTGCACACACACACCCCCCACAGCTTCTTACAGAGAAATCACTCTTCCGGAGGCTCAACCCACAGGGCCATTTGGAACATGGCAAAGTGACTCTCTTCCCTTTCAGTTCGTCTCAACTCCAAGCCAACTCCCCATACAGCCAACTCCCCATAAAGATGCCTTCTTGTGGGGTTGCTTTACACTACAATTTGTATCTCCGCAGTTTTAACGAGTCTGCTGGATGAGTCCCCGAAAAAAAATCTTATTGGGCCAGGAATGGTTACATCAATGGCAGAGCACCACCTGCTGGCTGGAGAAGCAAACTATTCTGAGTAGTAAAATAATCCAGGCTGTGCGTTTCACAGCCCAGTGAAAACCAACCCAGTGTTGTGTTATGGAGGCGCAAAGCTTCTTGCCGGTTGACACACCCAAGAGCCTCCTAACTCACTCTGAACTGAATTTGCACTTGAAGTGGAATCTGGTTACAAACAAGGGAAACCTGGGGAGGAATTTTGCTAGCGGTTGCAAAGCATGTTGGGCTTCCCTCTGAATTCCTCCCTGGAGTTACCTGTGGAGAACTTACACTTTCATTTTTAATTTTGCCAAGACAGTGCCTTTTTTCACTGCTTCATTCCTCCTCAATGATGTATTCAAAGGTACACTGGTGGGATCCCAGTAGACCCTACCCTGAGTTATTTGGAAAAATTATGAGGAAATAACCATCAACAAATCCAGTTCAGTCAATTAAAAGGGAGGTGGGTGAGAAATGTAATTTAAATTAAATGGAAATGAAAAGCCATAAATGAACTCGAGAAGAAGAAGAGAGGAAGACATTAGATTTATACCCCACCCTTCACAAGGAGTCTCAGAGTGGCTTACAAACTCCTTTCCCTTCCCCTCCCCACAACAGACACCCTCTGAGGTAGGTGGGGCTGAGAGAGCTCTGACAGAAAGCTGTGTCAGAACTATGGCTTGCCCAAGGTCATCCAGCAGGTGCAAGTGGAGGAGTGGGAAATCAAACCCAGTTCTCCCAAACTGGCTCTTGAGGTGTGAATGCAACAGGCTGTTGGATTTGTTGCATAGATCAACCTCCAGAAAGTGCAGTCAGATGGGCTCCAAGTACAGGCAGGAGGCAATCCCCAGAGTGTTTCAAGTTCACACACATTCTGGTGCAGTGCTGATGTTCTTGACAGAGAGCGCTCTCCAGATTCTCTACCAAAGAGGCAGCCTCCTCTTGTTCCCCTGCAGGATTTCAAAGGAGAGGCTCAGCATCATTTTGTAAGAGCAGGACATGTCCCTCAGACCCTGAGAACAATTGGGTGCAACTGGGGTTACATCCAAAGGCCGCTTGCCCCCACGACTGGAAAATCCCCAGCATGCCTGCACCATTTGGCATCCCACCATTCTTTTCTCACAACAACCGCACAAAGTAGGTTGGGTTGAGAGAGAACATTTAGCCCAGAGTCAACAATTAACACATTTCCACTCAATATTTATGTATTTAACACATTTCTGTGCCATCTTTCTACTCAAATAGGGTTTCCAAGGCAACAAACATAAAAGCATTGAAACTTTAGGGCAGTAACTAACACACATTCATGTTAATTTTATTCTCAAAACAATCCTTTGAGGTGGATCAAACCCAGAGTGTGTGTCACCCAATGCACTTCATGGCAGAGTAGGGATTTGAACTTCGGCCTCCCAAAATCCTACTAGTCCAACACAGAAATCACACTGCACAATCTCTCCTTTGAAAAACAAACATAGGTTTCATCCCATGGGCTGTTATAGAACAGGAGCTGGTAACAGAGGAAACTGTAGATCTTTGTTGTGATGTTGCCCAGGTTCTCATGTTCAAAAGGCCCATACCATCTCCCTGCAGAGTTATTGTGTTCTTGTTCTCACCCACAGTGAGCCAGGAGTCTGTGGTGGTTTTACTGCAGGATGACAAGGAGAACAAGATTGAGGTGGAGGTCAGCCATAATACAGGTAATGGGAAAGTCCCCAGGGCTCATCTATGATGCTGCCAGTCCTGGAAAAGCAGCTGTGGTGGTGCTCTATGGTGTTGTCCACTCACACTTCCCTTACTTTGCTTTGTTTGGCTTCTCTCTCTCTCTGGTGGCCTGCATGACCATTCCAAATTATAGAAAAAAACAACAGGAGAAAAACCTGGTTGGAGATTCCAGAGGAGCAGTTCCACAGCACCCAGCGCCTCCATTCCTGTTGTGCCAGAGGCCATTTTCTTGCCTCAGGCAAGGGTTCTTTCCTAATAGATTTTGTTGGTCAAAGGAAGCTCAACAAGGGAAGGCACTGTGGTAACATAAATACACTTTAGTTGTGGGAAATAAACCACAATATACTTAAAGAAGGACCCTCACATCCGTTCAGCCCCTGGGGGCTTCTTACAGCAGCCACCGTTTCCAGCAGCTCCAGGTCTCCAACAAAGCTCACTTGCTACTGTCCTCTTCCTCATATCCTGCTTGGGGGGCAGCCTCCTAGCATGGGTATCACCTGGCAGGCACGCTCAGTCAGGTTCTGGTGCTTGCACCTGACATCCCTTATTAGGATCTTGCAGCCACTTGGAAGGAACCTAGCTGCCAATATGCCCTAAGCTCAGATATGGCTCCCTGACAACAACATTCCCTACTCCTTCTCGAGGGGTTTTTCTGTGATGGTGCTGCAGTTCTCCAAAGCACTACAATCCTTCTGGACACTATTTTTGGGAGAATCTTAAATGCCATAGGATACACCGCGAGTTCTGCCTCTACTACGGCCCCAGGCCTCCTGGATTTCACGGCAGAGAGCATGTTGGACAGCCACCTGGCCAATTTCACTGAAAACAATTACCTCTCACGGACTGCCAGGCTTCAGGCCATCACCATGTTCCGAATGTTCTTGGCAAGGCGTACTCTGCTACTTGGAAGATCTGTTTGGACTCCCTTGACAAGAATGGCTTCCTTGTAGGATCCCATGTACTGTAGGATGCCCTGAGCTTGCTTCGATGGGGAGGGTGGAGTATAAATTGAATGAATGAATGAATGAATGAATGAATGAATGAATGAATGAATGAATGAATGAATGAATGTTAGGCTTGGAGGACAGCATCATCACAACACCCACTGTAGACATCACTTCTGCAGAGTTCAGATCCCCCTGTCCTTTCAGCTGATGGAGGAGACTGCCAAAGAGCTTGTTGGCACACTCAAGGATTTTGCTGCTTTGAGCCAAAGATACCTCTCCCACTTGGAACTGTGACAGAATGGAAACACGTGGGGGAATGTCCCAAGCAGGCTGATATGGCCATTTCACCACCCGGGAGACAGTGCACAACAGTCAGCTCAACTGTCTCTTCTGAGGCAAAGCTCCTTCAGGATAGAAAATATCATCCAGAATACCCTGAGCTGGGCCCAAATGCACACGAAGTAGGAAGGACTCCTCCGGAACGGAAAATGCTCCAGGCTTCTTCAGGTCATGAAGGCCATGTTCGACAGCTTAAATACAGGGACACTCGAGAGTCTTTCTCCACCCAGAGCCTGGGGCAAAATACCAAGAGGGCTTCCTGGCCAGCAGACCAAATCAACAGTGACAACCACATCACCAAAGAAAGGGACAAGAGAATTATTTGCTCACATTAATCTCCCAGGAATGGCTGTCTGCTCCGATCAGGAAGAGAGGAGTGCAGTACCAGCTAGAACTTTATCCTCAGCCTCCAAGGAGCTGCCATCTCACATCCGGATGTTAATAATTTCACAGAAGAGCTGGTGAAAACTATTTTCCAGACCACTGTATGTGCCGCCCTTGCTGATGCTCAGAGCTCCACAGTAAGGGATACTGCACATTCCATAGAGACAGAGATGTCCTCAAGAATGGAATCACTCATGGGGAACCTCAGCCCACTACTGACCATATAAGCCAAAGTGATCCACCTGAAGACCACAGCCTTCCGTCCAAATCCAGCCTGGCTAGTGATCTAGTACACACTTCCTTAGCCAAAGTGGCAGTTTTTGTAGTCTCAAAAATAGAATCTTAGTTCTACTCAGAGTTGCAGAACCTAAAACCTTCGGCCAGTACAGACTTTTCATCTACCATGGACCAAGATGGCGGGAAATTCTTGCTAATGCTACACAGCTGTTCACCCAACTTCTGGGAGAACTCCCAGAAGTTGGGTGAAAAAGGTTCCCCTTTTTCTTTCCAAGAATATGCAGAGGAAGTCACTTGGACAATTCTGCAGCACATCTAACAGCGAATAGACAAGGAAACGAAGATCACCGCCTCTCCAATTCTGTTTTGCAAAATTCAGGTAGTCAATATGCTTTTAGGTACTTTCAGTCTCCATGAGCAGCAGTCTGAAATGCAGCATTGCAGCAGACAGGAAACATGGATTTTGGAAAAGCCTCTTAGGAAAAATGCCAGTGACAAAAGAGATATTCCAAGCCTTCCTTCCATCAGCGGCGAGTCCGAAGAGCCACAGCAACAAGGTCCATGCTAGCTCTGCAGCCAAATTTCAGCTAGGGATCGCTTAGGTTTCAACAAAGGTCAAAAACTTCTTGATGTGTCAAAGGCCATCTGAAAAAACTATTGCAAATCAGCCTTCCAGGCCCATAACAATCCCTAAAACCAAGGGATGTCAAAGATCAGGGGAATATTCAACCCAAATTTTACAAACAGTGAGATCAACTTGGTTTGTTGCCACCTGTGGGGGAAGCCAGATGCCTGCTTCTTTTATTGATGTGTTGTGTCTGTGTCCGTCCCCCCCTGTCCCCCCGCGAGCTTGTTTTCCCTCTCTCATTCTGATTTCCATAGCTTGATCCTGCGGTTTGCTCATGCCTCTTTGCCCTGCTCATCTCCCCTGTGAAAACTGGAGTCCTTCAAGGGCCTCTTTTCACATAAGAATTTTTGGGTCACCTTCCCAAATAGATTGGCTTCAGTGACACCCCACCCCATACACCATGTTTTTGCTCCAAAATGTTTATTGTGTCGATGAAGATTCTTATTCCTCGATTTGTAATGCCCAAAGCAGGGAAGCTCCCTTTAGCCACTTTAGTGTTAAAGTTCTTTCTACCTTTTCACTTTTTTCTATTTTCAGTGGCACGTTGAGAAATAAGGTACTTTAATAATTTTGCTGGGGTTCTTTGTTGGTCTCAGACTCTGGGGCTGACCCAGGCAGCTCCCCCTTGCACTCAGTGGGAGGCTGCCAGGGGAACTGAAGGGTGTGGCGGGGGAGAGAGCTGATTCTCTGGAGTCGTCACTATTCCCTTCTTGTTCCTGCAGAGCCCAAGAAATCCAGAAAGAAGAGGCCCGTCTTCCAAAGGCTCTTTTTGTGCAGCGGCAGGAAACAGAGGCCATTAAAAAAAATGTTGCACCCCTGTGTGAGTCAGCAGGCTTCCTTTCACAGCAGACTCCCTGGCATGGTGCCAGCACTGCAAGTAGGCATCCTCAGACAAGAAATAACCGACAGACACACCCTTTGGCAAACCACGGGATGGGCTTCATCGTGAACGTGCTGGGCTCTGCAGCAACCCTGACAACAGCCAGAAATCATGGGGCTGGTGTCATGACGACAAGCCCGGTGATTGTCAGAAATGAATACAGCCAACCACCATCAATGCAGCTACGCACCCGTGATGCCACAGAGCTCCTGCCCACACTTGGAGTACCAGAACACAGGCAGGAAACAGAAGAACCCCATTTACTCCCAGGAAGACTGATGGCTTGAGCAGCAGGACTGTGGATGGAGAGTGCTCCACAAGACACATCCCAGCCTCCAGCCAAGTTCCCTTTGGCCAGGCATGGGGAACAGAGACTGGGAGAGCAACAGAGGAACATGCCCCTGCCCCTTCAGCACAGACTGTGGGGTGCAACTTGTGGCTCTGGCACCACACCAGAGATAGTAACAAGAAAGGAGACCCAGTGATTCATGCAGGGATGCCACACCACACCTGCCTCATGAGATGATGGAAGGCCTCAAAGGGAATGTGCAGCCAGCCAGCAGGATTGCTTCGACATGAGGAGAGGCCTACTTGCCTCTTCTAGCAATACAGGAAAGAGGAAGGAGAGAGAGGAGGAGGAGAAGGAGATGGGTACTGGCCTAAACCCCTTCCCTGTCACCTTCAGGGACCCTGGAGCGCAGTTGCCTACAGGCAGAAGGCAGAGGAGGGAAAGGGGCTGATACCCTCCCCCAACTATTACAGTGCTTATGACTGGAGTTGTTGTTGTTATTACAATTCTTGTGCCTGCAGTTGTTATTTTAGTTATTAAGATTCCTGCAGGTGTTACTATTGTGGCTTCTTATTATTAATATTGCAGTTGTTATTGTGCTTATAGTAATTGTATTTCTTAGTATTATACTTACAATATTATTTGTATTACTGAGTGATTATTGGCTCTTCTTCTAAATACTAACATTGGAATTCTTATTGTATTTATCATCATCATCATTGTATTTCTTAGTATTATACTTACAATGTTTATTATTTTTATTATTGACTCACTGGTTTTTCTTATAAATATTAACATAAGGATTCTTATTATGTTATTATTTGTATTTTGATAAGTTGTCAGTTTGCCTTAAAAATAAATTTTAACACATCCACCGTCAAGCCAGGTTTCTGTTTCAGAAAGATGAAAACTGGCTCCCAAGTGATTTGACAAAACAACAGGTATCCTTTCCCTGCCTTCTCTGAGAGACTCACTTGCTTAGTTTGAAGAGGCACTGTTTATCCACAGGTGGCACAGAAGCAGCAGCAGCAGCAGAGGACAGAGGAGACCAAAGGCAGTGGCAGCTCCATAGCAGACAGAGTCCTGCCCAGGATGGTCCCACCAGGAGTGGGGATGCTCCAGCCACAAGAGAGCAGTTGAGCACAGACGCGTGGGCAGGAGGTTTGCCAGCCCAAGTCTTTGGCTGGGGCAAAGCTGGCATCAAGGGTCTCTCTGGCTAGCCCTATGCCACTGCAGAGGCAGATGCGGCCAGCATATGTGGAGCCTCAAGGATAAGAAGGGAGATATCAAAGGAGGAAAGGGAGGAGGCAGGCAAACTGGCCTGGAAAGATTGGGAAGGCACAGATCAGGGAGGAAGGGGAGCCAGTAGACTTGTGCTAGACAAGACAACCAGAACTGGTCTGGCTGGGAGGGGGAAGAGACTGACCCACAGCAGAAGCACAGCTCAGTCCCTGAGGTTTTACAGGGGCAGAGTCGGTGGGTGAAGGGAACTGAGCACACGTGGCTGGACCTAGGCCATGGCAAGAAAGGGAGCCTTCCTGAGCAATGTTGAGTCTGCCTGCCATGGAAGACCCTGAAGATGTACAGCCATGCCCCACGGGGCCACACTCTAATTAAATATTTACGTTTTTAACATTTTCCGGATTTGTTGCAATCGACATTTTGGCATCAGTAAGGAGGACTAAACGCCTCAAGCCTAATAAGGCAAGTGCCTACATGTGCTGCCCCCTCACAGGATAAGGAGCCATCCCAGGGCATCTGAAGTGAGGGAAATCCTGTATGGGGAAGGGAAACACAACCCGTTCTCTGGCCTTGCCATGGTCCCAGTCACACACTTATGGGAAATGAGCTCCCAGCCACATTATAGGTGACTGATGGCCTCATACTCAGGTGGGGAATGTCGACACAAGCCATTTTAAGCATGTGACATATAGTTTGGCCCAAGGGATAACATCCTCAGAGAGCAGGTACTATGTGAGGGAGACTGACTCCTAGGCCAGGGGTCCCCAACCTTTTTGAGACTGCAGGCACCTTCAGAAGTTTCAGATTGGAACTCATGTTAGTGTGATGGGAACAGCCACAAAATGGCTGCCACAGGAGGTTGAGGCAGCCACAAAACGGCTGCTGCTGGCAAAACAGCATTTTTAAAAATTTCCGTAGTGGAATCTCCAATGGCCAAGCAGAAGCTTTGCTGGACACAAAAGCCCCACTAGGCCTTGCTCCCTGGCTAAAGACACTTTGCAAGTGCCAGGAAGGGTGTTGACAGACACCATGCTGGATACCCCTGCCCTAGGCAAAGCCCCTATGATTAGCAGGGCCTCCCTTCCACACCCACTAAATAATGTACTTTCCATGCCCTTTGCAACTGGATTTTATTGTGTGAAATGGCAAAATCGACTTGCAAACGGTTACTGAAGTGGATGGAAACTGCATTATTTAGCATGTGTGAAAGCACCTCACAGGTGTAGGCACAAATTACGCCAGTCCCAAAGCACTCATGCTAATCCCAGGGACCATCATTCCACTTGGGGGGCTGTCACTCAAGGCATGCAACAGTTTTCTCCAAACCTGTCCTCAATTTTCTGTTGCAACTTTTATGCGGTATAATGCCTTTCAATGCAGCCCGGGCAAGTCAATTGACCTCCGTGGCTCCCATTATATTCAATGGGCCTTCAGGAATCTCCCTTTGTTCCCAAGGGGGAATTCTTGTCCTCCATTTTCGGACATCCTCCACGTGCCAGTCAGACTGCCGTCCGATCACACTCTTATTCACGCGAAGATACGCTTTGAAGGCGCCTCCTCCCCGATAAGTGCACATGGCATTCGGG
The DNA here is from genome assembly GCA_029375565.1 of Gekko gecko. Lineage (NCBI taxonomy): Eukaryota > Metazoa > Chordata > Lepidosauria > Squamata > Gekkonidae > Gekko > Gekko gecko. The sequence continues at coordinate 43,780,879 of JAPDNY010000014.1, forward strand.
CCTTGGCGACCTCGGCACATGCAAACCATAGCCTGCCATCGAAGGAACCCCCCCCCCCTCCTCCCCAAGCTGCAAATTCGGGCGCCAGGCCCCCTGAACGCAAGAGGCCGTCCTTCCTCCGAAGAAGCCGGCAGGGGAAGGAGGGCTGCAATGCCCGGCGCCCGGGAAGCGACCCACCCTGGCAGAGTGAGCCTTGCAGCCGGGCAAGCCGGCGTACCGGCCTCGGCCCCCCAGTGATGGGCGAGGCTTGACCCGGGAACCGAAAGCGGCTCTGGCTGCTGGGAAGGCGGAAGCCTCGGCGGTGGGTGTGCCGCAGGAGGAGGCGGTGTCAGCCCAGCGAAAGACGGCGGCGCTGGCTTGTGAGCCCCGGGAAATGCGCCTGGCTCCGGGGAACAGCGCTGCGCTCCCCGCGCCGCCCGCCTAAAGCGCCGGGTCAGGGTGAGCCGGGTCGGGCGTAGCGCCGCCGCCCCCGCCGCCCTCTTCCCCTTCTGCAGCCAGCCCCCCCTCCTCCTCCCTGCCATGGGCGCGGAGCAAAGCGCCGATGCGGACAGCCGGCCTCACGAGCCCAGCGTGTCGGGTAGGTGCTCCCGGTCGGTGCCGCCTCGGAGGGCGAGCGGAGGCTGCCAGGATTAATGCACGAAGTACTCCTTGCAGGCAGTCGAAGAGAGCAAGATTCTGTATCTGATGAGGCGAGCCGTGACTCTCGAAAGCTCGTCCCCTGCCACATATTTTATTAAGTCTTTTAAGGTGCTGCTGGACTCTTGCTCTTTTCTGCTGTTACAGACAGACTAACGCGGCTACCCGTCTTGATCTGTCCCCTTGCAGGCAGAAAGCTAGCTGTCGGGGGGAGGCCTGGCCTTCTCTGTTAGGTTGCTACAGACACAGATTGCTTTTGGAGCAAGAGAGCGTTCCGCCCAAACACAGGTTTACTGCCTCGATCAGAAGCGGCTGGGTCTTGCACGAAGAAGGGCCGCCGGAATAGAGATGGCTTTACGATTTCTCCAGGAAGTGTGGGGTGTAAAAAGAGATGCTTCAGAATCCCTTTCCTGCAGTCCCAGGGGCCCTTGTCTCAAAGAGGCCAGTCTGTGCGACCCCTGTCAGCAGAGCATGACAAGGAAGTGGAACCTTCCATTTCAGAGCAGTCTACCTGTGCTGAGGGCAAGCACTGTGGGACATGGGGGGGGGCTTTTTGTACCTTTAATTCTGGGCTTTGCAGAGGCACTGATTATATTTCCTGAGGAAATAAAAATTCTGCACTAGTTGGACCTTTACCACCATTTGCAGACTTTTACTGTTGTTATTCAGTGTTTCTAAAAACATAATTGAGGTTCCTCTAAACAATTTCGGCTCCACCCAAGGGCAATTTATATGGTCAAATTACACCTGTGCAGCATGGCCCAAATTTCATGCATTCATCTGCTATGTGGGTGGGGGGACCAATCAAAGTAAAATGTCTGTATATTGTAAGTCAACCTGTACTATGCGAATATTTTTTTCCCTGCTGCAAGTAAGTATTAGATTCAGGGGGGCAGGTGTGTTGGTCTGAAGCAGCGGAACAAAATTCCAGTCCAGTGGCACCTTTAACACCTTGAATAAAACTTTGTTGGTTTTAAAGGTGCCACTGGACTCAAACTTTGTTCTTCAAGTAAATAATAGCGTGTGGTTATGCTGCACCATTCCTTAGCTGATTAAGGCTATGCTGTTGATTGAAAGGCACCTGAGAAGCCCAATAAAAGCTCACAACCCGCATTATTGTTTATCTGCCTGCAGTTTACAGCGCAGGCAAAGGTTGACCGATACTGAGCATTTATGTAGCACTCTCAAATGCTCAGAATGCGTACCTTTATTTTATCTTGAAGACTTTTATCCCATCTTTCTATAACACGGTTTCAAAGTGGCTGACCATTTGCTACAGCGATAGAATACCAATCTAATAAATAGGCTACTGATAATTTTACAGAGAGAGAAATCATCACAAACACCCCATCTCCAGAAATGCAACACGAGGCAACCAAGCAAAACTCTCCAGCAGTACTGTTAAGTTGTAGCCCACTTATGGTGACCCCCGTTGGGTTTCCAAGGCAAGAGAAAAATAGAGGTGGTTTGCACTGCGACCCGGGAATTTCTTATGGGTCTCCTTCCAAGTACTGACCAGGGCCGACCCTGCTTAGCTTCTGAGATGTGAGGAGATATATGGCTAACCTGGGCGGCTAGTAAGGTGCAGACATGCTCTGTGCAGTTTCATTTCACCGTGGGGGTCGACACTTCCAAGTAGTTCCCACCAATTTAGGTGTGGATTATCAGCAAAACAGATTTCTTCATAAACCACGGAAGTTCGCTGCCCACCCTGAGAGTAACGTCCAAAGACCCAGCACCTGTCTGAGCATAGGTTGGCTCTCTTCCATCCCTCCATGAAAAATTTAAAATTTCTGTGATCTGTGATTAGCCACGAAGGGCATAGATGATCCCTTGCCGGAAAGACTGCTCCAAGCACTTTGTCAAGGTCTTTGGGTCGCAAGACCTGAAACTGATCCAAACAGAACCAGCGCCTTGGTGCCTGGATATCTGGGGCTATTTGTACTGTAGAAACTGAGATACGCAGCTCAGAGCTGGTGTGGCTGATTTTCTCCACAAGGTTCCTTGCAGCCACTTCTCAAGGGTTCCTTCCTACTGGTGCCTAGCTACGCTTTGATCATTCTCAGCAGTTCTACAAGCCTTGGCACAAGATAGGATGGCAACATGTATGATTTGGGGGCCAGGCCCCAGTCATGGCCTAGAAGAAGAAGAAGAGATTGGATTTATACCCCACCCTTCACTACCCAAAGGAGTCTCAGAGCGGCTTACAAACTCCTTTCTCTTCCCCTCCCCACAACAGACACCCTGTGAGGTAGGCGGGGCTGAGAGAACCTCTGACACAAACTGTCCTTGAGAGAACAGCTGTGCCAGAGCTTGTGACTGACCCAAGGTCACATCAGCAGGTGCAAGTGGAGGAGTGGGGAATCAAACCCAGTTCTCCCAGATAAGAGTCCGTGCACTTAACCACTACACCAAACTGGCCTAAAGCCACTGACTGTGCAATCCACTGTATTCAGGCAGAAGCCCTGCTTGTTAACTGTGGCTTGCTCCCTAGTAAGTGCCGGTAGGACTGTAGAGTTTCTGGCAGAGGAGAGTCTTGAACCAGAGTTCCTGATTCCTAGCTCACTCTCATGCAGAGCCCCTCTAACCAGCTGGACTCTGTTGCATCAGCAGTGTGAGTGGAGCAGAGCTAGTTCAGATCTGGTACACTCTAGGTAGAGACCCAGCTCCCAAGGAGCAATGATTGTCGCAACTGCACTGGAGGCCGCAACCCCAACAACCAATCCAAAGGGAAGGCACAAAAGCATCCCAGAAGCCCTCACTGCAGGGAGGGATGTGGCATGTCCAGGAAGAGGCCTACAGCTACGACCCTCCAGGGAGTTTCGTAGATGTGAGATCAGATCCGCTCCTGCAAACACGTTCCCTTTTGAGAGACTGGCACAGGGAGGGAAGCATTCCAGTTACCCAGCTGCCTTCACAGTTCGCTTGGTAGAGGAAGGCCCCACCGAAAGGCCTTTTCTGTGCCTTTTCCCAGGCAAAAGCGAGTTCAAGTCTGGAAGGCAACTGCTCCAGGGCTGCCCCAAGGGCCAACTTTGTAAGGCAAGGGGTTACACAGACATTTTGACAGCAGGAAGAGGTCCTACAGCTACCTGTTCATAGAAGGCATTCATGCCACACATGCATCCGAGTTCAAAGGGGGAGGGAAGGGAGGTTTGGATCTCACCAGTAAGGCAGAACGTTTGGCCAGTGGAGGCATGATTAGAATCCATACCTTAAATATACTCTGGAGCGTTCCTCTTAACCACATGCTGGATTGAGCACCCAGGAAGAGGCACATTGCACTGTGGGACAGCACAGGCTTGGCATGTATAAAGTCTGCCGTTCAAGTCCTGCATGGAGCTACCATGCAGCCCTGGAAGGAATGCCAGGAACACCTGAGACCTTGCGCTGGCAGATGCAGTCGCTGGGCACAGACCACTCATGCCCCATACTCCAGTCTATTTTTTTCCCTGCACTTTCCCATATAGCCACGCCTCTATAGGCCACCACCTACTAGTCTTCCCAGCAGCCCTTGTTCTCACATCATATCAGCAGTTACCTGGGGAGTGTGTACCCCAAGGGACCTGTCCTCCTTTGCATATTGTGTAGAGTGTGGAGGTCGTCTCAGCTCCCTGGGTAGGGGGTAGTGGTGGAAACGTATCCATGTCTATCACTGGGAAGGATATGGAATGGAATTCTCAGGGCAAGCCAGATGGATCCAGTTGCCAGCTGCCTGGGCCTATCAGGATTCCTGTGTCTTTGAGAGCTGCAGAGTCATACCTCAGAATCCTGGAAGGACCTGTCCTGATTGCTCTGTGCCAATGACTGGAACAAGAGTGTTGGAGGAGGAGGAGGAAATTGCATTTATACCCTGCCCTTTACTCCCCGAAGGAGGCTCAGATTGGCTTTCAATCTCCTTTCCCTTCCCCTCCCCACAGCAGACACCCTGTGAGGTAGGTGGGGCTGAGAGAGCTCCTTTGAGAACTGCTTGTGAGAAAACAGCTCTGAGAGAACTTGTGACGGACCCAAGGTCACACCAGCAGCTGCATGTGGAAGAGTGGGGAATCAAACCTGGTTCTTCCAGATTAGAGTTCGTACTACTAACTGCTACACCAAACCGGCTCTCTGATGACAACCCCACATCAGAGCAGGCACATGTGTCCTCCTCCCTGCAGCTGTTGGTCATGTAGGCATAGTGTGTGGTTGGCCGTGCACTGTGAATGAGGTCCATCCTGGCCAGTGCCGCTGCAAAGAACTGAAAGAGACACAAGGATGGGAGTGGGTGGTGTTTAGCTGGGGCAAGAGACAGGAAGTGAGCGTGAGGATTCCGCACATGGATCCCATTCTGATAACCACCCCTCCAATTCCATGAGGTTATCCCATGCTGGGATTTCTCTGCTGGGGTGGGTAGTTATCAGCCCCGGGACTGCACTATCCCTTGCAGGGAGTGGCTTTGGCCTTCTGCAGTTTCTGTTTGCGGTGCTGATCAAGGAAGGCGAAAGTGGTCATGAGCGGTTAGCTAGGAGGAGCAGGGGTTGGGGGTGCTGGTAGCCACCTAGAAATGTGGTTATGCACCCCACACCTTGTGCATGGGATTGCACTGGCACGATATTGCCATGGCATTCTGCCAGCATTGCTCTGGGGGGAGGCCCTTCCTGTGCTGTGCATAATTCCTCGGTATTCTGTGTGTAGCAAATGCTGCCAGCAGCTATTACAGAGGGAGGGGAATTGCTGAGTGGTTGCCCAGGAGGGACGTATTGCATATGGGGGAAAGGCTGTGGGATAGAAATGCCATTTGTTAATAACAGGGAGGTAATTTTTCTCAGCCACACCTCTGGAGTCTGCTAGCCAGAACCATTTGCAGAACTGCAAAGGGGGGGCCATAAAGCCAGTTACAATTACCTCCTGTACCCCCGGGTGGACACCCCCCCATAACAGCAATCCACCCCAGCTGAGTTACTTCAGAGCAGGGGGTTTCATCTCAGACTCTGGGAATGTGGTGGCTACAGAACCACAGAGAGCCTCTGACCAGGACATTCTAACGTCCAGTTCCCTTTAGACACAGGGGCAGCAGCAGCAGCAGCAGCTAGCCAGGTTTTAAGTTCTAGATATTAAAAAAACCAAGTCTGGCTTCATGAAGAAGTGAAACCAGCACAGTCACTGTTCATGCTGAATTCAAGGGCTGCATACTTTCGCAAGTATTAGAGAAGGGGGTTAAAGACTCCCCGGCCGACATTTCCAGCCAGTTAGACAAAATGTGACTTTCAGTAGGACCATTAAGGGTTCAGGTGATTGAAAAGCAAAATGCTGCTTTATTTTCTTGGGAAACACCGCTGTATTTAATGAGGGTGTCTAGTTGTGATGGGGGCGCTGCCGCCGCCTATGAACCTGCCAGGGTTTGGAAAAGGCTGCCTTAGGTGCACCCCTGGGCCCAACATGGTGGCCGTTTTGAAGCACCTGACTCAGAGCACCTAGCGGAAGGCATGGTCAGCACTTGGGGTGCTGAAGGCTGGGCAGGTTGTTGATGGCTTCAGACCAGCTGTTGCCCCAGCAGTCACTTGTGATCAACAGGTTGCCCGTGCCCATGCTCCAAGATGCATACATTTTCTAGAGGCTGCCTCAGTAATGCTGAGTATTCTGGGAGCCTCTTGAATAGTAAAGCTCTTGCAGTTTTGTCTGAGGGATAATTCACGCAGTCCGCTGCAGGTCATTAAGGGATACCTTTATGCATGTAGAAAAGGTAGATTCGAGTCCAGTAGCAACTTCAAGACTAACAAGATTTTAAGGGTAGAAGCTCTTGAGAAGGTTTCTACTAGACTTGGATCCAGCTGTTCTGCTGCAGACTAACATGGTGACCCCCTGAACCTGTCTTTATGCATGTGTGAACTGGCCCTGAATACCGAAATGAACACCTTCCACAATTGGGGATAAGGACAGAAGATGGATAGAACAATAAGGAATTAATTTTTCTTAATGTGTTTCTAGCCCTCATGGTGAATTCTTCCATTGGGTTAGTTTGGGTTTTTAAAAAGGCAATACTTAATTAAATAGCATATTTGGGTTTTTTTGTGGGGTAATATCAGCTGAAGGGGAACTATAATTGTACTTCTGGTGCTGCCTTCATTTGTCGGTTTGGATTTATCTTTCCCAGCATCCCCTTCACCAGCCAAGCAACGAGCCAAAATGGATGACATTGTTGTGGTGGCGCAAGGGACCCAGTCATCTCGCAACGTCAGCAACGACCCTGAAGTCATCAAGCTGCAGGAAATCCCGACTTTCCAGCCCCTTCTGAAAGGTAGGATACAGCGCAATTTCATCTGAATGTTGAGTATATAGCTACATATGCTGTCCCCCCCCCTTCCAAAATGCTTCTCATTCTCGATGCTCACGCTTTCTTCCTCTCCAGTCCCTGTCTTGCCATCCTTCTGGAAAGCAGTCCATACAATCAGGAGAAAAGGATAATTATCTAACGCCTTGACTTGTGATATCGTTTGTTCATGGAATTTCCAGCAGCCATTTTTTGTCACTTTAATTTTATTGTGAGCCCTGCTATTCTGTTTTGCTGAACGAAATTATTCTCCCTGTCAGCTTAGGTGTAATTTAGTGAACAATAAATAAAGGCTTAATCAAAGGGCATTTGGGTTCAACTGTGGCCCTTTCTGCACCTGCGTTTTGCCTTGATTTCTGAGCACATCCTATTCTTCCACTCTACATTTCCTCCCACTTTCACTTCCAGTTTGTGTTGTGGCTTTCTCTTGTTTCTGCATTTGTTTTACAGGAATCTACATTCAGACCGCTTCCAGCACATTGTTGCCCCGCAGTTAGTAAAACTCATTTTGCCACGATTCTTTGTTCTCATCCACTTTCAGATCGTGAATTCTCTCTAAAGTAGAATTGTTTCTGTGGTTATTTAAGTGCTGCCCACCACCCTCCCCCATTTCTGCCTCTCTCTCTTTAGGTTGATGCGCCCTCCCCATTCTGTTTTCTTTCCCTCCTTCTCAAAACAGAAGGGAGGAGGTGTCCTCCCCCTCAAGCAAACTTTTAAAAAGCCAGAGAGAGCATAAGAAGGAATCAGTAAATGTAAAGGACTAGGGGATTCCCTGCTCCCCAAAATGACAGTCTTGCATGTGTGGGCCTGGATTTTCCCTTCCCTCCCCTCCCCTCCCTCCCCTCCCCTCCCCTCCCCTTCCTTTTTGCAGAATCAGGGAGGGAGGGAGGGGTTGTGTCTGCAGTTAAAAGTTTTGAGAGATGTTTATCTTTCTCTTCATCTTAGAGACAAAGCAGCCACTTAGCTCAAAAAATGCAGGTTTTGCTTGTAGTTGCAGAATGCATACAGAATACATAAATAAATAAACCGGAAGGGGAAAAACCAATGCAGAGGGAATACATGTGACTGCGAAGTCAGCCCTTAAGGCCAGGTTCCTCAGGTTCTCCAGAGCAAGCGGTCAGTGCAGAAAGGGCCAGTGAGGAGCAGAAGGCCTTGCCTGAGAGTGAACTGAGAGTTGGTTGGAAAAGGCATTCTGAATCTTGCTGTGCTGGAGGATAGTTTGGACATGTGGGTAGCTTTCTCCGATCCTTAGTAACGTCATATTCAGCAGTATATTTTTAAATACACGTCTCCTGAAGCAGAGACTATAAGTGTACAGTTTTCTGCCATCGCAGAGATGGAATCTTTAAAAGCCTGACCTGAACTTCCTGCTGCTTGAAGTTGGCTGAAAGTTTTAACGAAGGTCTGAAGTTTCCCACAGTAATCTTGGAGGCTGATTTTTGGGTCTACATTTTGGAGGCAAAATGCAAAACTGTTAAGTGCTGCTTCGCTTTTGTTTGACAGCCTCATAGCTAAGGTCATAACTAGTACCTTGAACTGATCTCCAAAATAAACTGACAACCAGAGTAGCTGGAGAGGACCGTTCTTGGGGTGCCCAGGTTGAAACCAGTGCTTTAGATAGGCCTCAGAAACACACTGAGAGCCAGTAAAGTGCTCTCGTGCTTTTTTTGCTAGTTGCAAGAGTAAAATTGATGATCACCATTGGCAACTTTGTATGTACATTTGTGGACTCCTAGGAAAGGCATTGGGGTTGAGGTTCAAATCCTTGTTTAACTGTGAAGCTTATTGGGTTGCTTTGGGAGAGTTCTCTGCTTGTCTGGCCTAGCTGGCCACACAGGGTAAAGTATACCACACTTTGTCACAGGAAGGCTGGACACAGAATTTTAAATGAAGTTAGCTGAAGGAGACATGAATCCCAGGTGTTGGATGCTGCCTGTGTTCTCACATCAATAATGTTGCCTTAACTGTGATGATAAAATGGGGAGAAAGGGACCTGTGTTTGCTGCCCTGAGCTCTTTGGAGCAGGATTAGGAGAGCCAGTCTGGTGTAGTCTGTAGTAGTTAGGAGCACAGATTCTAATCTGGGAGAACTGGGTTTGATTCCCCACTCCTCCAGAGCCAGTTTGGTGTAGTGGTTAAGTGCGTGGACTCTAATCTGGGAGAACCGGGTTTGATTCCCCACTCCTCCACTTGCACCTGGCTGGATGATCTTGGGCATGCCATAGTTCTGATAAGAGCTGTCCTTGAAAAAGAGCAGTTTCTGTTAGAGCTCTCTCAGCCCCACCTACCTCACAGGGTGTCTGTTGTGGGGAGGGGAAGGGAAAGGAAGAAGAAGAAGAGATTGGATTTATACCACACCCTTACTACCTAAGGGAGTCTCAGAGAGGCTTACAAACTCCTTTCTGCACCTGTATTTTGCCTTGGTTTCTGAGCACATCTTATTCTTCCATTCCACATTCCCTCTCGCTTTCACTTCCAATTTGTGTCATGGCTTTCTCTTGATTCTGCATTTGTTTTACAGGAATCTACATTCAGACCACTTCCAGCACACTGTTGCCCCACACTTAGCAAACTCCTTTTGCTGCGATTTTTTGTTCTCATCCGCTTTCAATTCGCTAATTCTTTCTAAAGTAGAATAGTTTCTGCGGGTATTTAAGGAGTTTGTAAGCCACTCTGAGACACCTTTGGTTAGTGAAGGACGGGGTATAAATCCAATCTCTTTTTCTTCTTCTTCCTCTGCATGCAGCTGCTGGTGTGACCTCGGGTCAGTCATAAGTCCTTTAAGAGCTGTTCTCTCAAGAGCAGTCCTCGAAAGAGCTCTCTCAGCTCCACCTACCTCACAAGGTGTCTGTTGTGGGGAGGGGAAGGGAAAGGAGATTGTTGCGAAGGGCAGGGTATAAATCCAATCTCCTCCTCCTTCTCCTCCTCTTCCTCTTCTTCAATAAAATTGACTAGGTAGGCAGAGAGATGTTACATGAGCTTAGCACAGCTAAGAGGACTGTGACGCCAGCTACTACTTCTGTTATGAATGGTCACTGTTGTTGAAGTGAAGTCTTGGACAGAAACGTCACAGACTCTGCCTTTTGTGTTTTGTTGGGTTCTGCTTCTTTTTCTCTAGCTTTGTGTGTGCATGCTCACTCACGTATGAACGGAGAACCCATAAGGGTTGAGAATGTGGGATATAAAGTGTATATAAGGTGCCTTCAAGGCTCCTTTTTGGTTTTGGCATGAGAATTCGTTCCTGTTGGCAGTGCCTTCAGACCTTGCTTTAAAATGGACTATTCTTACATTATCAAAAATGGCCATAGTAAATGTGCATGGGTTGTAGCAAAATGTCCGAGTTTACTGCTGCCTCTCATAAACTAATCAGCCATTGAAAGTACGTATGTTACTTTGGGAAGGCCTGGGGTGGTGCTCCAGATCTGGTAAGCGGCTTGCTAGCTCCACGGTCACTATTTGGAGAGTATTGTGTGTGTAGAAAAATACAGAGTCCACCAGGTGGCACTGCTGACTGTTGCCTTGGCACACTGCAGAACATTTTTGTTGGCTGTTCCATGGAGCAAGTAAAGATTGGAGTTCAAGGTAGGGGCCAGCCCACAGCAAGACCCACAGTAGAGAATGCCACTACCCATGCACAGCGGTTTCCTGGTGAGGAATTGGTGCCATGCACTCCTTTTTACAGCAGCGTTGACACGAGAGCAGGGTTGTGATAAGTGGAGCCATAGATCTGTGATTAACTAACTACAAGTTATCCACTTAGGAAGGTCCCCGCTTTCTTTACTGGCTTAGAAAACGTATGTGTCATTTCTCTAGAGACTTGCTCACAAACAATACAACAAAATCCTAGAAGTAGCAAGCATAAAATTATCAGTATTTAAACATGCCATAAAAACAGCATCAACCAGCCTAAAACAGTATCTATGAAAGAGCTCTTAGGTTAGAAGCAGGTGAACAGATGAATAATCCTTCTGTTAAAAGCCTGGGGAAAGAGAAATTCCTGTGCCTAGAGGGCAGGGAGGTCGGTTCCAGATGAGCCTGCAGTAGGGTTGCCAGCCCCCTGGTGGGAGTGGGGGATCCATAGACTTTGTGGGCTCTTGGGTGGGGAGAAGCCCCACCTCCAACAGCCATGACCTGGCCCAATATGCTCAATGTGATGACGTCATGTGGAACTGAGACCATCACGCTGGGAACATCACACAGCAATGCTCTGGTATTTGGGGCAAGATTCTATAGTAATCATAGAGTTTTGCCCAAAATACCAGTTTGGTGTAGTGGTTAGGAGTGCAAACTCTAATCTGGGAGAACTGGGTTTGATTCCCCGCTCTTCCACATGCATCTGCTGGTGTGACCTGGGGTCAGTCACAAGTTCTTTCACAGCTGTTCTCTCAATAGCAGTCCTCGAAAGAGCACTCTCGGCCCCACCTACCTCACAGGGTGTCTGTTGTGGGGAGGGGGAGGGAAAGTGAGATTGTAAGCCGCTCTAAGACTCCTGAATGAAGGCTGCTCTGAGACTCCTCCTCCTCCTCTTCTTCTTCTGTTTAAAGATGTAGCGCTGGCTGCCATCCTGATATTGGTGGTTCCTCAGTTCCTCAAACTGCAGTTCCTCAAAACTGCCTTCTGTAACTGGCTGACCAAATTGAAACAGAACCACTGAAACACAGTGCCCCCCATTCCCTCCCCAGCTAGTCTCTCCACGTGGTTGATGACCTCAAAAGCTATCAAGAATTCCAGGTTCAGGCAAGGCACTATCAATGGCAGATGCTTAGGCGCTAGTCTCTCCCACCCCACTTACCGTTTCTCCCCCAACACCAGTAACAGCACAGCATCAAACAGATCTACCCGCCTACTGAAGCGGCCAACGGAGGGGGTAAGGCTACAACCAAATCGGGGTTATTTTTAAAATACTTAGGGAGCCTGATCAGTCAATATCTCAAGTCAAGGGCAGGTGACAGTCTAAAACCAAATTGTGCTGAGCTCCCTCTAAGCTGTGGAGTCTTGTGAGCAAAAATCCTACTTTGTGAGCTACTGGCATTAAAGTTTTGAGTGAGCGATTTGGCTACTGCATAAATTAGTTTGCTCTGGAACCCTCCTTCTGGAGCTAAGACAAAAATGTGTGAGCTGGAGGCTAAAAACCTATGAGCTAGCTCACACTAACTCAACCTAGAGGGAACACTGGCGCTGACCCTTCCTATGCCGGCGTTACTAAGCAGGATTTGCTTGCAGCACTGACAGCAATGAAAACTTGAGAGACTGGCCACTATGACCAACTTACTTACACTGATGGGAGAACAACTAGAAGAAATCACTAGGTCTCTGTTGGAGGTGACCAAAGTGGCTGACTGGGCAATGGAATTAGCCCTGACTTTACAGGCTGAGAACAGAGAACAACAGCAAATAGAGCAAAAAGATGAAGAGGAACTCATGTCCCTGGAAATGACTCTACTTGAGAAGAATCTGAAATTTAGAGGGATACCAGAAACTAAAGAGGAGCCAAGAGATCTGGTTACTTTCATGTCGGCATGGCTGACTTCGGAGCTTGACTTGAGGAATGGTGAAACTCACATGATCGTTAAGGCTTGTGGAAGAGGATCATTTAACACTTCATGGTTCAAAGATCCCAGAGATATAGTGGTTACATTCTAGGATCTCCGATACAAACAAAAGTTGCAGCGACTGGCAAGAGAGAGGAGCACTACAATGTCAGGGCAGGAAGGTGATTGCTTTACAAGACTTGCCTTCTGAGGTATTACAAAGAAGGAGAGATTTAAAAGCCACCATTGAAAAGCTAACTGTCTTGAACGTCCGATATAGATGGATAGGCACTTTGGAACTACAAGTGTCGCTCAGCAGGAGGAATTACTATGCATCTGAGGCTGACAGTGGTCTCAGTTTGCTTCAAGCTTTAAGGATTGGTCTGCCTCCAGATGAAAATAGGCGGAACAAGCAAAGGAGGCTCGACTTATGACAGGACACGGACCCCTCCATTTGAAGAGGCATCGAAACTAGGAAGGATCTTCATTACGACTCTCCTACCATACAGACGGGCATCATATTATGGGAATTGGAAGCCTTTTTATTGCAAGTGCACTCTATTATTGTTAAAACATCTGGTAACGGCAAACTGTTCATTCATGAGGTGTTATAAACCACTTAGGAATATACATCTTAGCTTAAATACTACAAATGTTACATAGTTATATAGTAATAATAAACATGGGGTATGTGATATGCAGCTAAATAGACCCATTTTAATTTTCATTTCAATCATACACCTTTTAAAAAGAAATATAACACTTAGGTACTTATTTATTGGTTAAATGATTAGTTAACATCACCTATTTATTATGCTAAATTAATCTGTTAATGAATTAACTATTTCCTTTCAGAATATGGTAAAATGCAACATTAATAATTAATTAGGTGTAATCAGATTTTAGTTGTACAATTAATTGTGTGTGCAGAGGTGTATAAAATCACTCTGATCCCTATATTTATACCTTTGAAAATGCAATGTAGTATTGTTTTTTAAAACCACACATCATTTAGATACTTTTAAAAGGATCAGCTAATTAACTAACACTACCTAGCTACTATCTTTTATACAAGAATAAATTTTTACTGAATTATCTATTAACTACTCTAACAAATTTAAACCTCCTGCACCTAAACCTTTTTATTTTCATGGCAGTTATACCATCTCTAAATGAAGCTGGTTGTAATATACTAACTAATATCCATCGAGGGGAGTGGGGTGGGGGGATTGTTATGTAACTATACATTATAAAATATTAATTATAAAAGGAGCCCTTGATAGTTTATAGTAGGATAGAAGACTCCTATGCTCTCCTAGGAGGCAACAAGGGCGATAGTGACCAACTGGGTCACTGATTTCTCTTTTCTTTTTCTCTGTCTTATCTTTAATAAGTTTCATTTTTATTTTTTTAATAATTTTATAATGGTTTGATATTACAAAAAGCCTACGATACCCAGAATCTCAGAATGCATCTACAACCATAGACCACAACACCACTAGATCAGACACAAACTCCATCATTCCACTTGGTAGTAATGCTTGACACTATTAAAATACTCTCCCTGAATACAAGGGGTTTGAACAACAGAATAAAACACAGAAGAGTATTCTTCAATCTGTACAGGCATCATCCTGATGTGCCGTTTCTGCAGGAAATACATTTGAAGAACCATCCATTCCAATTATTAAATCGCACAGATACCTACAACAGTTTCAAGCCCTGGGATCCTCTAAAGCCAGAGGTGTTGCAATTCTCTTGCCCAAAGCTTCAGCCTCAAAGACAAATTAATAGATGTACAAGGTCACTATTTATTTGCAAAGGGCCAGTTAGATAATCGCATGGTAACTCTGGGATTGCTCTGTGCTCCCAACAATAACCAGCTCAAATTCTTGGAGGAGGTTCTACATAAATTAAGTCTATTCTAAGAAGGGGATGTGATTTTTGGAGGTGACCTAAACTGTATAACAGATCATAACCTTGATAGATCTCACCCAAAAGAGCAAACTAAAAAGCCTAAATGCAGATGTTTGTAAATGGCTCAAATATGATCAAACTAACATCTAGTGGACATACGGAGAAACCTGCATCCCTTATAAAAAGGCTATACATGTTATTCAGCCAGACACCAGATTTACACTAGAATAGATTATGTACCAGTCTCCCCCTCTCTGTTGAATAGAGTCCACTCAGCAAACATAGGCAGGCAGATATGGTCTGATGACTCTTATGTAGACTGTCTCCTGCTTAAAGATTAAAGAAATGGCAGAAAACCAGACTGGTCTTTAAATGTATCGCTATTGCATAATGCAAAGCTGACGAAGGATCTAGAAGAAGATATGAAAAACTACTTTAAAGACAATGATATTGCTGCAGAATCCTCCCCAGCAATAATCTGGGACGCATTAAAACCAGTGTTGAGGGGTACACTGATTTCAAAAGCCTTATTTTTGAAAAAACAAAGAAACAAAACAAAATTGGAATTAATGGATAGAATTGAAACACTAGAAAAACTTAATAAAGACAGAGGTGGTAAAAATATATCAGAAATATTTTGTGCTTTCAATGCCAATAAAGGTTTTGTGTGTGAATATATCAGAAACTGTTAGCAGAACATAGGCTCTTGGAGTCACTAGAAACATCCAAGATCCAAAAAGATCTTTTATACCTGAAACAAAAATATTGACAAAATATTCCAAAATCCTTGTGGTTTTTAGCCTGGCGTGTGAAGGACAAATCACTAGCCAAAAATATCTCGCTGATATGTGACAATGAGGGTAAACTACAAACTAGTTCTGGGAAGATAACAAAGACCTTCCAAGAATACTTTACTAGTCTATATAGTTCAAACTCTGGAACACGACGGAAGACAGGAGGGCCTGCCATGATGTGGTCCATGGGGTCACAAAGAGTTGGACTCGACTGTGCGACTGAACAACAACAACAACATAGTTCAAAGACAACACCTCCATTGGCAAGGGAGGATTTCTTCAAGCTGCACCCTTTCACCCACCAGCTGACAGAAGAACACAAACTTCTCCTTGACAAGCCCTTTACAACTCAGGAAATAACTGATACGATTAAGTCTCTGAAGAACAATAAAACTCCTGGCCCAGATGGATACCCTGCAGAATTGTATAAAAAAAATTTCCCACTTCTAGCAGCCCCCTCACAATTGCATGTAACCAAATTATAAGAATAGGTATTTTACCTCCATCATGGTCACATGCTAATATAGTGGTCATCCCTCAAACAGGAAAGGAATTGACTTCAGTGGCATCGTATAGACCGATATCATTATTGAATCAAGACTTCAGAATATTTATAGCCACCCTTGCTAGATGACTGAACTCATTAATAACATCATACATCTCATCAGACCAGGTTGGTTTTATGCCAGGTAGAGACATTACAGATAATATTTATAAAACATTGAACATTATCAAACATTGCAACTCTAAGAAAACTACAGCTATATTACTTTCATTAGACATTGAGAAGGCTTTTGACACCTTAGATATTTCTTTTCTAAAGACATTGTTGATTCGCATGAATTTTAGTAGCTCCTTCTTAAGAACAATAGAAGCAATCTGTGTAACCCCATGTGCAAGACTGAAAATTAACAATATGTACTCGGAACATTACACACTACAGAGAGGAATGCATCAGGGATGCCCACTATCTCCCCTATTACGAACATATCAGATATAGAGATAGGGAAAAAATATTTAAGATTAATCTTTTTGCGGATGATCCCTTAAAATCTCTCCCAGCACTGCAAGGAACTTTAGAGGATTTCAGTAGAGCAGCTGGTCTAAAAGTTAACCACTTGAAATCTCAATTATACCCAGTGAATATAAATTCACAACTGACCACCACAATTAAAGGAAGGTATTTCTTTCAGTGGACCATGTCATCCTTACATTACCTTGAAATTAGGATTCCACTTTGTTTGGATGACTTATTGAAATTCAACCATACTGCGCTTTTCCAAGACTTGACAAAGCAAATAAAAAAATGGCAAAATTTAGGTCTCTCCTGGATAGATAAGTACAACCTCATCAAGTCCTTTTTGCTTCCTAAATTTATCTTCTTCTTCAGGGCAATACCAGTGTAAATTCCCTCTAAAACTTAAAAAAATGGCGAAAGGCTTTAGATAATTTCATGTGGAGTAATAAAAAATTGCCTTTAACACAGGGGTGTTGAACTCATTTGTTATGATGGCCGGATCTGACATAAATGAGACCTTGTTGGGCTGGGCCGTATGTGTCATAAATTGTAATGCCAGGTAGCGGAGGTATAAACTTTATAAAGGACACAAACACAAAGGGGCTTTTTTTTACTTAAAATAAAAACATGCTTAAAACATTAGCACTCTTGCACTATTTTATTTATTTAACAGTGTCTGATAACTGACACCTCTTGCTCTGAATGATTGCATCAAAATGTCTGTGTTGTTGCAATCTTGAGTATGCTGTTCAGGTGTGTATCTGTAAGCTGCAAACCTACAATGATGCAGCAGCAGCAGAACTGGAAGAAGTAGCAGAAGACAGCCAGTTCCACTGCAGGCCTAGTAGAAGCCCTCCGGGGGCCTGATCCGGCCCTTGGGTCGCATGTTTGATACCCCTGCTTTAACACTGTGTGCAGATCAACAAATTGGGGAGGAATGGCCTTCCCTATCTTGAAGATCTACTACGATTCCATCATGTTATCTAATGTCATAAAAATGTTGAGAATGGAGAATCCACTGGACTGGATCATAATCCAATCGGAATATACTTATCCCAGGACTGTAGTAGATGCATTCTGGAACAAGAAGCAGTCAAGACCTACAAATTGATTCCTAACCTCCATTCTAAGTGTTTGGGATGCCAGGAGGAAAAAACTGTTCCCACCTCATTGTTGAATCAGGAGTGGTTTCCACAGAGACAGAATAGTGCACTTTTTGAGTCATGGAGGCACTCAGGGCCGGCTTGCCCACTAGGTGAGCTAGGCGCTCGCCTTGGGCCCCGGGCCGCAGGGGCGCCAAACGGCCCCCCGCCCCCCCCAAAGCTAGGCACTCGCCTAGGGTGCTGGGCCCGCAGGGGCGCCAAACGGCCCCCCCAAACCCCCGCCACCTCCCTGCCGCGGCCATCACAGTGAAGAGTGCCCCAGTGGGGCACCCTGGGGGGGGAGAGGAGGCAGGACGGCAGCGCAGGAGGTGGCGGCAAGCTTTCCTGCCCTCCCCCTCCCCCCTCGGGCTCAGAGAAGACAAGAGGGAAGAGATGGGAGCGCAAAACCCCACCTCTTCCCTGCCTTGCCTGGGAGCCCGGGGGGGGAGAGGAGGTGGGGGCGGCGGTGCAGGAGGCGGCGGCGGAGCTTTCCCGCCCTCCCCCTCCCCCCTCGGGCTCAGAGAAGACAAGAGGGAAGAGACAGGGGCGTAAAAACCCACCTCTTCCCTGCCTTGCCTGGGCACCCTGGGGAGGGGGGAGAGGAGGCGGTGGCGGAGCTTTCCCACCCTCCCCCTCCCCCCTTTGGGAGTGGGCCCAGGACTCTCTCGGAGGAGTCCAGAAGGCGGCGGAGGAGGAGGCGTGAGGCCGGGCGGGCCAAGCTCCCTTGCCCACCCGCCTGCCCACCCGGGGGTTGACGGGGCAGCGTGGGGACGCCAAGCAGCCCCAACCGCCGCCCCTTCTGGCCCAGGTGAGTGGAGGCGCGGGGCGAGGGAGGGAGCCCCCTCGCTTCCCTTGGATGGTGGGCGAGGCGCTTGGAGGGGACCCTTCAGCAGCCACGGGACTGTTGGCGGGGACCTGTTTGCGTGCGCCTTCCGCCCCTTGTTGTCTCTCTGCCTGCAGCAATGCCCTCACACACCTCCAGGGCCATGAAGCTCCAGGCCCACCTGGAGGTTGGCAACCCCTTGACTGGTGGGCGGGGGGTGCCAGAAGGCAGCCCCACCTAGGGTGCAAAATACCCTGGGGCCAGCCCTGGAGGCACTCCAACATTGCTAGAATAGTTGACATTACATCTAAATGTGACATTCTTGAGAAAGTTAAGCTGGAAGATAAACTTGAGGAGAAGATACCATAGTTTTTTTTATTTAGACCGAAACAACCTTTGTGACAGTTTAAATATTGATAATATA
The DNA here is from genome assembly GCA_029375565.1 of Gekko gecko. Lineage (NCBI taxonomy): Eukaryota > Metazoa > Chordata > Lepidosauria > Squamata > Gekkonidae > Gekko > Gekko gecko. The sequence goes on from JAPDNY010000014.1 coordinate 43,799,470, forward strand.
CTGTCAACTCCAGTAACTGAATTCGAAATCATTCTTCAGAACAGTGTGAATAATAATCACAACCTGATCTCTAAAATCTATCAGACTATACTCAAAATAGAAACTAAAAGTTCTTTGCCCTATCAGAAATTGTGGCGACATGATTGTGGTTTGACATTGTCAGATAGTATCTGGTTACAGGTCTGGAGATCACATACATTTTCTTCGCAGACTCAAACTGTGAGACTTCAAACATTCAAAATACTAACACATTGGTATTTAACACAAAAAAAACCTCTTGCATATCTTTGTAGCATACTCTCCACCCTGTTGGGAAAAAATGTGGGGAGATAGGGATCTATGCACACTTTTGGTGGCAATGTGAGAAAATCAAGCAATTCTGGCAGGCAGTGTTAGATGAAATATTTACATTGACAGGCTGTGGAAGTGCCGTGTTACCCTAAGGTACTATTTTTACACTACTGGCCGGATGCCTCAGTCCTGCAGGTCAGGAAAAAACTTATCTCCATTCTTTTAGTGGCAGCAAAATCTGCCATAGCTACTACCTGGAAATGTTCAGATCCACCAACCCTCAATTTATGGTATTGGAAGATATTGGAAATTTACATAATGGAAAAAGTTACATATCAAATTGGTCAGTATGAGTTAAATCTACCTCAAACTGACTTTATAGAAGTGTGGTATATCTTATTGGATTATTTATCGTAGCTTAAGGTGGTTCCAGAAAACTTAAAATCTTTAATGCTGTTGTAATATATATAATATTATGGTCAGGGGCTGACATAACTGAGGGACCGCCTTTCCCCATATGTATCCCAGCGAGCACTGCATTCAGGGTCTCAAAATCGATTGACCCTCCCAGGCCCCAAAGATGTCAGACTGGCAACAACCAGGGCCTTCTCAGTGGTGGCTCCGTACTAATGGAACGAGCTCCCAGAAGAGATCAGGGCCCTGCAGGACCTTTTACAGTTCTGCAGGGCCTGCAAGACAGAGCTCTTCCACCAGGCTTTTGGTTAAGGAGCCACCACCACTAACAGCAACAACATTATCACTAAAGATCGCTAATGATAATTGAGAAAGACAGAGCCTGTGCCCTGATTCCATCGTTACAGCCCGTGCCTGCTGCATGTATATGATAAAGACCGAGAAGCTGATGTGCAAGGCAGACCAGAGATTATATTAACGTAACTGTTGCCGCCATCCCTAAATATTAGTTTACAACTAGTTAGCACTTTATGATATCGGATTGTTTTTACATGGTTTTATCTAGGTTATATTGCTCTTATGTTTTATCCTTCATAAGCCGTCCTGAGCCTGCTTTGGTGTGGGGGGGTATAAATCAAATAAATAAATAAGTGTCTGGTATAAATACTGTAGTGTGATATCATCATTTCTTAATGGGTATTGTTTGTTTTTTAGGAATGTGTACTTAAGCACGAATATCAAAGACATGTTTTGCTGTAAATGGAATATGTTATTGATGTTGTTGAACTATGTTAAATGTTAAAGAAACAAAAACCTTAAAAAAAAAAAAAGAATTCCAGGTTCAGTCTCCAGCATCTCCAGTTGAGAATGTATCAGGGAGCAGGGGCTGGAGAAGGTTTATTCCTGAGACACCCGGGACAGCTGCTCCTCATTGGGCTGGCATGCTGAATTAGGGGGGCACCCCCCCAGAAAAAGTCAAGTTTTGCCTCTGGGGCTTGAAAGCCAAAGTAAACCTTTTTGAGGATGTGACCACAGCAGGCGGTTGTCCAGCTCGGGCATCCGGTTGGCTCCTGCACTGCTGTTGGCAGTTCACATTGCCAGCGCACACTTTCGAAGGGTTTTATTTTGTAGTGGTGAGAGTTAACTCTGGGAATGAAACCCAGAGCCAGTCGCCGAAGTGAGTTGAACTGCAATCATTGAGAGGATCCGGGTGGTTTTTGTGGTGACGCATTCTCCACACGGTGATTCTGTTGGGACCTAGTTGTGGCCAGATTCAGGTGCGTAGCCATGGTGGTCCGAAGCGTCATAACAAAGTCAGAGTCCAGTGGCACCTTTAGGAACAACAGAGTTTTATTCTGGGTGTAAGGCTTTCGTGTGCATGCGCACTTCTCCTGATATATTGAGTCACCAGCCATTACATGTAGGTAACTGGTGACACCAACCATTGTATATACCATAACTGACCATCTTGGTTGCTTGCAAAGAAAAGGAAATGTGAAGGCACAGCATTATCTGCAGGAGTGGATGGGCATTATTATTATTATTATTATTATTATTATTATTATTATTATTATTATTATTATTATTATTATTATTATTATTATTATTATTATATCAAATTTATACCCTGCCCTCCCCGCTAAGGAAAGTTCCTGAAGGGCCGTTGGGGCCAGGATCAAGCAGAGGCAATGCCCCCCCCCTGTTGGTGCAGCAGCATCACATGAGATCTTGGCTGGGTGACCTTGGGTCGGTCACAGTTCTCTCAGAGCAGTTCTCTACCTCACAGGGTGTCTGGTGTGGGGAGAGGAAGGGAAGGGGATTGTAAGCCGCTCTGAAACTCGAGTGACTCTTCTTCCTCACAGAATGCTTTTTGGCTGATGTTTGAGTGCTTCATACCCACAAGGAGCAGAAGAACTAATGACTAAAAGCCCCGTCTACGCATAATGCTTTAATCATGCCTTGTTTTCCCTAACCCTGGTTAAGTGTTGCTTCTGCAGCATGGTTAAGGCTTGTCTGTAAAGCAAGATGTAGGTGCATTCTTTGAAGCGGGTTTCAGGCTACAGGGAAGTATGAAGTTTTGCACTGAGCAAACCACATTGTGAGGCTGTTTCTCTGCCTTTCCTGACCCTCTGCTTGCCAGGCGATATGCGGATCTATCTGGCGTCTGTCCATGTGCCCCTTCCATTAAGCCAAGTGTGGTTTTGTGGGATGTTTATTCAAGGCTAGGGCAGCTCAGGGTGGCTCCATGTTTTGCTGTCACTGGGGCTACCTGACTCCTGCTTTAAGAGAAAGCCTCCGGAGCTAGAAGACCTGCTGTAGCCCTTTGTTGGGGTCAGCAGGTGCTCAGTGCAAGGACCTCAAGAGCAATGCTCCCTCTAAGCTGTGGAGTCTTGTGAGCCAAAATTCTACTTTGTGAGGTACTGGCATTAAAGTTGTGTGCGAGTTGATTTGGCTACTACGTAAATTAGTTTGCTTTGGAGCAGCGTTCCCTCTAAGCTGAGTTAGGGTGAGCTAGCTCACATTTTTCTAGCCTTCATCTCACACATTTTTCTCTTAGCTCAGGAAGGATGGCCCCAGAGCAGGCTAATGTATGCAGCAGCCAAATTGTTCGCTCACAACTTTAATGCCAGTAGTTCACAAATTAGAATTTTGGTTCACAAGACTCCGCAGCTTAGAGGAAGCATTGCTCTGGAGCCCTCCTTCCTGAGTTAAGACAAAAATGTGTGAGCTGGAGACTAAAAAACTGCGCTAGCTCACACTAACTCAGCATAGAGGGAACACTGCTCATGAGTAGATCTTCTCAACTCTTGTGACACCGAACATCTTCTGGTGAGAGGTACTCTCTACAGAAATGGATGGCGCGACTGTCACTCACAATTTATTTACTACACTTCCATCCTGCCCTTCTTCCAGTGATCTCTGGGTGGGTGCCTCAGTCTCTCCCCTCCTTTTAGGCTGAAAGTGTATAACTGGCTAAAAGTCACCCAGCAAGCTTCTGTGGCAGAATGGGGATTTGAACCTGGGTCTCCCAGATCCTAATCCAGTATTTTAAGCACTGCAACAGGTTGGCTCTGCTTGGTTCTGCTGCTTTCAGACAGAGTTGTGCTAACCTTATTTAGTTCCCCTCCGCGGGTTTCAAAATGAAGATGGAAAGTATCAAAGATGATAAATTTCCTTGCTGGAATCTTAAATGCTGTTAGTTTTCTGAGTATTCAGCTGTGGGAAGTTTTCATATCTTCCCCAGATAATTGTGTGGTTTGCCTCTGTCATTCTTATCAGTGACTATTTATTTGTAGTAATTAATTTTGGGCAGACACCAGGAGCTCTTTGAAAATCGGCTCGTCATGTCAGTTGGCAAAACTGTCTGAAGTCACAGTGGAGTCTTTCCAACGCAGTGTGGCTTATTGTTGTGCATCCAGTGGAAAAGGAAAAGACTTGGATTTGTGAAGAAAGGCAGCGTTTGGAGTTCTGGGTGTCTGTTGTAGGAACAACTGCATGTACTGTGAATTTCCTTCACCAGTTTGGGTTGCCACTCCAGGTTGGGAAATTCCTGGTGGTTTGGGTGAGGAGCCTGGGAAAGGAAGGGACATCAGAAGGATATAATCCCATAGAGTCCACCCTCCAAAGCAGCCATTTTCTCCAGGATCTCTGTAGTCTGGAGATAAGGTGTAATTCTGAGACATCTCCAGGTCCCACCTGGAGGCTGGCAACCCTATGGTCAGTGGAGGAAAATAAACTTAGGTGCTGTTCTGGAGAGGCACCCAGCTGAACTTTGCCATAAAGTCTTCTCTGACTGTCAGCAATAGCTAATCGGGAACCGAAGTTTTCAATACAGTGAAGTATTTTTAAGAACAGCTACTTGCTGCAGTGCATTTATTTATTAAATTTTGTGTCCAGGTCATTGTTGATGGATGTGAGAATGTTTGTGGGGCGGTAAGGTTAATATGCTAATAGCTTTCTCCTTAATTCAAATTTGTTTTAGGTTTGTATTAGAGCCATGAGAATTTTTTTTGTTTTTTTCTACACATCTAAAGTTGCATTGAGTTTTGTGTATTAGTTGGTTTAAAATCATGTGCAATGAATACATACAGCAATCCAGCAGGAAATAGCCCTCTCCCAAAGAAACAGATTAACTAATAGGGAACGGGATTTGCTTTACTGAATTCTCTACTTCCATATTTTTTTTCTGTTGGCTTTGTAGAGATACCTTTTTGACTATCACTTTCCTCGTAAATTATTATTTCCCCTCCTTGAGGTATCAAACCTGCAATATGTAGCAAGTGGAGGAGATGGTTGTATGCGAGCATAACTTAATAAATTAAGCATTTACAGCATTCCTGGCTTGCCTTGTGGCCCAGCATGGCCTGGTTTTTATGTGTACTGGAGGTGGGCCTTCTGTAATCCTAACCTGAGGTGAGCACCATGTTGTCTGAGGAAAATGTCAGACTCCAGAGGCTGTGAATCAACGTAGGTCGTAGTATGTTCAGAACATCTTCAGATTGCTTTGGGGGATAATCTGTCAAATTGGTTAGGGCCTTAGGGTCAAGGCAACCTTTCTTTCCCCTGCCATGTTGTATTCAGGCTTAGTAGGCCTCTCTTTGTTTGGTTTTTCCACAGAGTGCAAACCTTTGCTACCCTGTGAACATCATCTGGTGCTCCTGGCCACTGTCTCTTCACTCTACTTGCCTCTTAGAGTGGCTGTAAAGATAAAATGAGATCACTCCCACAGCTCTGTGAAAGAAGGGGGGGATATAAATATAATGGATGCATTTGTTATGAGTGATAAACATACAAATATTTGCCCACATAAAAAGCAACTCTATACTTAGTCCATAGGGATGCCAGCCTCCAGGTGGAACCTGGGGATCCCCTGGAATTACAGCTCATCTCCAGACTACTGTCAGAATCCTGATTAAATCAGTTTTCAACACCACTCTCTTCAAAGAAAGTTTATTGAGGCACTGAAGAATATCATACTGAACACAAGCTTTGTTAGGACTGGAGGTGAAAGCACGGAGATTGCAGATGTATTGTGTTAAAGCAAAGATCAGGACCCAGTCACCCCACGGCATTCACCCGCTAGAAATAACAGTCAACTAAGCACGTACCCCTCTCCCCCCCTCCTTCCTCTATGGCAGGTGAACCATAAAATGCATACTGAGCCTGACAACTACAGAGATCACTCCCCCTGGAGAAAATAGATGCTTTGGAGGGTGGACTCTATGGCATTGTGCCCCACTGAGGTCCCTGACCTCCCCAGACTGCCCCCAAATTTCCAGGAGTTTCCCAAGCTGGATCTGACAACCCTACCCCCCCCCCAATACCCTGCCAATGGCCATTAAGGGACATGGCAACCCCCAGTCAGTCAGGCATGTGGACTAACATCAGGGAAAAGCACCTTGCATGTGGCTATGCAGTTAAATGATGTAGTTAGAACTGATGTGAGTCTGCTGAGATGATTTTCACTCCCAGAATTGTTGGGGTGTCCCTGATCTTTTTTAATGGGCTCTGTCTTGTGGGGCCCATAAGAGCCCTAGTAAGATCTTGTTCCTTTAGCGCCTGTTCCTTGAAATGAAAGGCAAGGTGTGGGGAATGGAATGAACCAGCAGAGTAGAGGAGACTCCAATGGGAGGTTGCCCTCAAGGGCAAAAGTTATGTTCTCAGCCTGCCTGGGGGCTCTGACTGGCTTGCTGAGGGAACTAGGATGTGACCTGCCAGTCTGCTCTGTAAAGCTTCTGTCTGGGACTGGACTTGAGTCCAGGCCAGGCAGGAGTCCCCAGACTTTTTGAGCCTGCAGGCACATTTGAAATTCTCACACAGCATAGTGGACTCAGTAACAAAATGGCTGCCACGGGACGTGGAGCCAGCCACAAAACAGTTGCCACCCCTTAACTTCAGTCACACGGTGCAGATCCTTGTGCGGTGGTGGCAGCTGCTGCCGAAGAAACAGTTAAAAAAATCTGCACCATGGAGACCCCTGCTCTAGGGTGACCTACTGCCTACCTAGCACTGTTGCCTTTTACAAATTGGCTTTTGTTTTTGAATGGTCCCTATCGCTTTGCTTTATTTCTGTTATAATCTAGGTTTGGGGGTTTTATAACTGCAGGCTGTTCTTGGAGTTCTGGTATAAAAGCCAAAGAGAAGAACCATTCGGTGAATTGTTATTGACCAAATCTCTTAAGACTGGTCACATAGCCAATCAAGGGTTAGATTGGCTACCCTATAAAAGTCTTTTAAAATTTGAAGGGAAAAATTTTGTGTTAAAAGATAGATTTGATGTTGAATTTGAATATGATTGGTTGAAGTATAGACAGATTTATGATCTATTTAAGACCGATAAAAGAGAACATGGTTTTAGAGAAAAGAATATTGAAATTGAAACTGTATGGCTTGAGAAAGATAAAAAAATGATTTCTAAATTGTACAAGGTGTTATTGAAATGGTATACTGAGGATGAGGTTGTAAAGGAGCAAATGATAAAATGGGCAGTAAATGTTAATAATGAGATATTAATGTCATCTTGGGAATACTTGTGGAAAAAATCAATGAAAATTTCAACGTGTGTAAATGTTAAAGAGAATTGTTATAAAATGATGTATAGATGGTATATGACGCCTAAAAAAATTGCTATTATAAATGAAAGTATGTCTAACAAATGTTGGAAATGTAAGAAACATGAAGGGTCTTTTTACCATATGTGGTGGACATGTGATAAAGCAGTAAAGTATTGGACTGAGATCCACAATGAGATACAAAAAATTTTGAAATGTACTTTTAAGAAAGACCCACAGATGTTATTGTTAGGTCTTAAAATGGAAGAAATAAATGTAGCCAAGAGAACACTATTATGGTACTTGATTACAGCAGCTAGACTGACTTTTGCTCAATGTTGGAAACAAGACAAAGTACCCGAAACATGGGAATGGATTAAAAAGACGTTGTTTATGGCAGAAATGGACAAATTAACAAGAAAATTAAACAACGAAGAAGACGAAACCTTTTTCGGAGACTGGAAAGACTTTCAAGAATACTTGTTGAAGAATTGGGACGTAAAACGTGGTTTGATTTGTTTTGACAGTTATTGAGGAGAAGTGGAAAGAGACTCAGATCTTTGAATTGTTACCATTAGTAAAAGAAATATGTTTAGTAGTAAATGTAACTGTACAAGAGAAATATCAAGGGGGTTGGAGCAGTGCGGGAAGCCTTGTTTGGGGGGAGAGGGAGAAAGAAAAATGGATATGTATTGGTTTGTTTAAATTGTATGAACATGTGATATATCCAATAATAAATTGTATTTTAAAAAAAAAAAAAAAGACTGGTCACATAGCCAATTATACCCAGAATATAGCTTAAAAATTGTTTGCTTAATTAAATATTTGCAATCTTTCACACACAAGAAAAGTGTCCAAGGCAGGGATGGTGTATCTGCGGGGAATCCTGGGGAATTGCCTGGGGCCCTGTGCTGGGGGGGTATCCTGAGGACCGGTGGAATTGGTATGCTATATGACTTGGGTTGCAGTCACACATGCCAGAAAAAACAAGGGGGGAAGCGAGGCTATTTCCTCCGGAGGAATTTGACCTGCAGTTGTACGATCACACCTCCCTTTGAAGCTATGGGCACAGTCCATCAGTGTGTGATCAGATGCAACTGCAGGTGAGTCATGGGGGTTTTTTTGTGCCTTTCCCCCCCCATGCACTTAACCGAGGGATCGATGAATTGTACCTCCACACTGAGGGCTCCCTATGGAGTTTGCGATGATGCGCATACTGCGAAGGGGAAAAAAACAGCAGCACAGAGTCGGGATGGCCTGATCAGACCATCCTGATGCCATGAGAGCCTGCTGGAGCAATCAAATACGGGAAAGTCTGTCTGGCCCGTCGCAACCCATTAACTACCGGATTTTCCCTGGTGTCTTTTAACTCTGCTTCTGCAGCAGAGCAGAACGGGTTGCCAATGGCTGCTGGGTGCTTCCCAGATGGTGTTGTCTGATTGCACCCTTTAAATCCACCCGGCATTCGCAGCTATGTCAGGTCTCATTGTGTGTATGATCGCAGCCCTACTTGAAGAGTCCATCAGTGACATCACCTATATCTAGAATAAGAAACCTGGTAGTATTTCTTATTCTAGATATAGAATCTCTAGCAAAAAAAGTCCCAACAGCAACTAGTTGCAGATCTTTACTTGCCCTTTGCAAACCAGCTGTTCCACTTATGCTCAGATTTTTTTTTTATGATGGCCACATGTGACTGATCTAGACTGAGCTGTTTGTTGGTCGTAATTCTTTTTTTCAAAAGTAGTGCATGCATATCATCAATCTAGCTAACATTTTAAATCACGTCTGCCTTACTAACTTTATTTCCCCCCTGGTTATAGCTACAGTATGTTGTTTTTGGAGCCCAGTATGAGGCATTCACACTGAGATGCCAAATGAATCTAGAGTAATTGCATTCCTGTTATGATGCTATTTTTTTTTCTTTTTTTATAGTAATCTCGGTATGCTTTTTGTACTGCTTTGAAATATTGGAAAACAGGACAGTCAAAATGCCAGCTGCAGTGCATTTCTGAAGGGACACGGATTGTGAAAATTGGGCACTTTATTCTTGATCGGAGTGGATTGGGGTGTGGGGGACCTCATCCTTGACTTTGGTGCACAAACCCTGAATCACTTCAGACTGCCCGTGCTTCAAGGTCATTCAAGACAGAAATTAGTATTGCAAAATAACAGGGAGCTCAGTTCCTGAAAGGATAAGATTAATAAGCAACTCACTGGTTTTCTGAGCTAACAGAGAATATGCCTCAAATACTGAATGCTTTTCAGAACAGCAGTTGCCTGGCCTTTGGGAGGGTAACAGCAGATCTCCCTGGAGAAGATCCATAGCTTCAGCATGTCTGCCCAGAAAACCTCATCAATAACCACGATTGTATTATGGAGTGGGATCCTTCTACCGAGTCTTTCTCTGTCAGGGGCAGCCCTTCACCACTGGAGAAAATCTTAGCAGAAGGGAGTGACAGGATCCAACACACCGGGTTTAAAATTGGTGATGAAATGGTAGCGTAACTACAGGTGTTCATGTGATGTGACGAAATGCTGATTTCTGCGTTGTGCCATGGCATTGGACAGGTCTGTCTTCAGCTGGTGCCATTTTGGATGTCATCCTGTCTCCTCTGAAGGTTATTTCAGTCATGTTTTTATCTTCACCAATCCTGTTTTAAGCCTGTCATGTCCCTGCCTTTGTGGGTGGTGAAAACAGGACTGATAATCTTCCACCGCTGTTCCTCTGGAGCTAATTAAGCTCCCGAGGTTGCCCTGCGGGGTGCTCGTCTCTGTGCCCTAAATGAGCATTTCTTTCAACAGTGAGGAGAATAAATTATTCCCCTTGATTTAGCCCTGACTTTTTATCAGAGTTTCTGCTTGTGAATTAAATGGAGGATCCTTGGAACATTACCAGGGCAAGTCAGTTGCTTTAATCCAGCGAGCAGTAGGAGGAAATGGGAGGGGTGAGAAGTCACATGGACCTCCGACCTATGGTCTATAGTGGTGCGAGGCCATACCTCGGTTGACTACCACAATGAAACCTGAGCCTGTGGGGTGGTAGTCTGTGCTGGGATAGGGTGTCCTTAATGGTCTACATTTGCATGAGCAGCAAAAACACAAGATATTCTCCCTTCTCTTCCATGCACTGGAAGATCACAAGTTGCTCATCTCTCACTGCTCATGGATCTGGACCATTCACATAAAGTGACACTCTTTTAGTGGTTGGTAATGTGTTGACCCCATTCTAGCAATGGAAGCCCCTCTAGCTTTTCCCTTGGACACATGAGGTGCTCCTCAAGGACTTCTTGCTGAAAGGGAGGCCAAAGTTAAAAGAGCTCCTGATGGCCTGTATGTTGGTTTTTTATTTTTATTTTTTATAACCCCATCCCCCAATGTTGTAGGTTGTTGGGGTTTTTAAATTGTGGAATGTTCCTTAACAGGTGAGGGCATCTGGCAGAGGCAGAGAGCCAGTTTGGTGCAGGGGTTAAGAGTGTAGACTCTAATCTGGGAGTACCAGGTTTGATTCCCCACTTCTCCACATGCAGCTGCTGGTGTGACCTTGGGTCAGTCACAAGTTGTTTCAGAGCTGTTCTCTCACAAGGAGTTCTCGAAAGAGCTCTCTCAGCCCTACCTCACAGTGTGTCTGTTGTGGGGAGGGGAAGGGAAAGGAGATTTGTAAGCCGCTCTGAGACTCCTTCAGATAGTGAAGACTGGGATATAAATCCAATCTCCTCCTCCTCCTTTCTCTCATGGGCATAACTTCATTTGGTAGTTACATAAATGGACCCGATAACTGTGGGGTTTATCCATGTGTCTGGAAAAATGCTGTCTGTGGGAGGAGGGGTTTTTAAAATAGTTTTAACCGTCGTCAAATATACCTGAGTGGGATTCATGCCATTTGTGTGCACCGCTGTCACATATAGGCCAGCTCTTGTTGTTCTGTATGGCGTGTGAGGAGGGGAGAGACTCGATTCTGTCAGGAAAGAAAGGGTCTCCTGACCATTACTGTTTCCTTTGCCCTTTGAGACCCAGCCGGTCCTGAAAAGCAAGCCGCAGAGGCCCACAGCCCAAGACAGCCAGGAGCCTTGGGGCTTCCAACCTCTGCAAATGTTTGTTAGAGTGAAATTTGCCTGCGTATCATCAAATAAGAATGAGCTGAGGTCAGCCTTGGCAAGAACAGGGCCTCTGTTTCTTTCCACACAAAACAGCACAACACGAAAAGGCGGTGGGGGGGGAGAGAAAAGGGGACAGAGGAGGGAGAAATAGTTCAGTTGTAAACATAATTCTAGAGGTCTTGCCTAGCTTGCAAGTTTTGAAGATATGAAAAAGACAAATGCGAAGGAGGCTTTTCAGTCCTCCTCCCTCGTCGCAAGGTAGCCGCGGTGCAGAATTCTGTGTCTGAAGTCACATCATTCTCTTTCTTTGGCTCACGTCCAGCATGTCTCCCGGGCCTGGCTCTGGCTGAAGCCTTCGCACCCTGCAAACCAGCCACAGATTTCAGCAGAAGGTCTTTCGAGGGCTCGTTTGAAGGGCAGGCGACCGGTGGCCCATTGACTGAGTCCAGCCCGCTAAGAATTCCCATCAGGTTCCAGATGTAGACCCCCACTCCCTGGGGGGGGGTCTCTTTTTGGTCCCTGAATAAGCTTCTCAGCCACTTTTTCCTGCATGAGCTGAAGAAAGCCTCCTTAGCCCCTCCCCTACCCATGAACATAGAGCAGCAACGTGGTACGGGGTGGGGGGGCAGGGGCAGATATGAAGGCCTTTTGGGCAGCCACGTCTGTACCGTGGACTCCTCAGCCCAGTTTCTGCTCCCCTTGTGTGCTTGCCCAGTTGGAAGGACCTGTCCATCAGCTGCCTTTCCCATCTAGTGTATGGATGGGACAGATGCCCGGATGGGAAGCAGATAGAGGGCAGACCAGTGAATCATGCTGGCACCCTCTCTTCTGAACAGCGGGTTCCGGATTCATAAGAGTCTTTTGGCCATTCAATTCTTTTTCCTAACGCAGCTGACTCCTTGCGGCGCGCAGTCTGAGAATCAAGGGTCTCCATCACTTCGCTCTGTTTTTAGAAATGGAGCGGCCAGCGGGGCTGTGTGTGAGTGAAGCAGCTTTAGGCTGGCTGAAAGTGGGGGGAGGGGGCCTTGAAGAGAGCTATAATAGGATGGTTAGCCGAGCTCTCTCTTGCCGGCCCCCCTTCCTTCCTTTTTTTTTAATCAGCCACCCATGTCGCCTGTGCCTCCCAGAAGGTGATTCCAAATTGGAAAATCTTGGGGAAGATTTTTTATTAAAGTATAAAACAGCTAAATTGGTTCTCTCCCCCCCCACTCCCTGGTGTTGTTTTTTTTTAAAGAAGTACGCATTTAATGAAATCTTCTTAACAGCAAGAACCACCACCCAGTTTTGCACACATAAAGAGCAGCTGACGGTGGAGCGGAGCAGCATGTTCATAATTTTATCTTTAAAAATAGTCTGTCGCCTTTCAGACCACCCTGCCAAAGACAGTGTGCAATACAATCAAGGTCAGATAAAATGGAATAAGACAAGTAAATTATGGAACCCTTCTGGCCTTCTTTCTAATTATCAGAGATGTGTACATAAGGGGGGAGGTAGCAGTGCTGAGCTAAATGCCCCTCCCCCTTTGAGGCTGCTTACAGCTTTCTCCACCCACCTTCCATGTTCCATGCTCTGTTCTGTTTACTTCCACCTTGAGTGATTTCAGCCCTTTGGGAATCATGCACCAGAAAGTGCTGTGCAGCCAATCTGAGCTCGTTGTGTATTGGTATCACCTGGGGCAAAGGCGCAGTGTTGCATCTCTGATGCACATCATGGGCCAATGGAACACTTTTGTGACTGTTTTGCAGCAACGCCTGAAATAGCGGGGGCGGGGGTGCGCTTTCTACATCGACTGAGACCTTTTTGAAATTGCACTGTCTGCTTTTGAGCATCACGTAGCTGGTGAGTCTCCTGATAAGAGACATGTGGACTGTGGCCCTGAGATCTGAGAGTATTAACTGGCCCGGAGGATCAAAACAAACCAGATCTTTTTTTTAATAGCTAAATTGCAGTCAGACCAAAAGCCCAGTTTGGATCACAGACAGAAAGGGCAGGCATGCTAATCCTTCCACCACTGCCCTTTGATTCTGTCTACTAAAACGACCCTCGTTATGCTATAATTACCCCGGCATCCGTTTTTTTTTTCATTCCAGGGTTCATGCCAGCAGGAGGAGTGTGGTTTCGGTATAAACCATGTAGACGTAGCTCCCTTCCCACATGGCTTTGATCCAAATTGGAGGTCCACGCAGTTGCAATTTAGCTTCAAAAAACTTACAGCCTGGAAAAGTTTTGCCGGGTGGCATAATGTGGACAGAAGGGTGTCAGAGAAGCAAATCCACTTTGCTGCTATCACAGCCGCAGAGTGGGCATTTCTCCAAACTCCTTGATAAACCAGATGGGGCTCCAAAGGGTTGCTTATGGCTGCTGTTGACTCTCTTCTAGGTCTACTCAGTGGGCAGACGTCTCCGACCAACATTAAACTGGAGAAGCTGGATTCTCAGCAAGTTCTGCAGCTCTGTCTCCGGTACCAAGACCACCTTCACCAGTGCGCAGAGGCAGTGACCTTTGACCAGAATGCTTTAGTCAAGCGAATCAAAGAGGTACGGGAGAGGCTGCTGTTGCGGGTGGAAAGTGAAGCTGATGGAAGTGTCTCTTAACAGCTCTTCCCTGGAGTGGCTGCCTGGAAGGGAGGGCAGTATAGCCCCAGTGAGCCATCCGTAGCTGTTGGAATTTGTCCCGGTGAGCATCAGCCAGGTTCACTGGCGAGGAAGGAAGGAAGGATGGCTTGTGTCAGGGCTCTGCTGTACTCGTGAGGAATAGAACTACCCTTTCATTTCAGGAACACAAATTGCAATATTGTTTGTACCATGTGTATAACATATAAATACAGGAGGGGAACCTGCAAGGACTTGTGGGGGCATCTCACTTCCCCCTGTATTCCCTCCCCTACTGTTTCCTGTGTCCCTTCCCTGGCAGCCCACATAGCCTCTCCCTTTTCCCTGCTTCCTTCTCTCCCCCTGGCAGCCTCTCTTGAGGACGAACCCAGTCCAGTTGCATGGGAGCTGCTGAGCCTGGCTAAGTTGCATGAGTAACAAGTCTATGGCGTTTGCCACTGCATCTGTCTCCCGTGAGTAGTCCTCTATCAGGGCACATGACAGAGGAGGGGATGTGACCTTTCCCAAGGCTTTTTTGGCCAACCAAGTCCACCCTGCCTTCCCCCATGGCTTTGCTTTATCAAAACCAAGACACGGAAGGCTGAGCCATGTTGCCAGGGATGCCCAGCAGCCCCTAAAATGTCCCTGAGATCTCAGAATGTAGTCTCAGTTGGCATTCTTTTCTTAAAGCTCTGGGTGTTGGTTTAGGGAGTTTTTATCCCCCCAGTGTGTGTGTGTTTGGTTTTTTGTTTTTTAAGATCTTTTTTGTAACTTGTTTATCAATCAATAGCGAAATTGTACAACGACAATAAACAAATACGTATTAGCTTTGTGCAACGATCAGTACATCAAACATTAGCCAAGCTAAACACTATACAGCAAAGTGTTGAGAAACAAGAATGTCACAAGTGGTGAAAGTTACTAATATTGAAGCAATCCAATGGAAGAAATACAGAATTTTGGGATATTTTATTATATCAACAATCGTACATTTCAGTGTTTAAATTAATAAATAAAAATAAGACTTCTATAACCAAGCGTACCATCTAAGAAATCAATTTAAAAAGAAAAATAGTAGGAAGTGAAAATGCCACTCACAACCAGCATTGTAAGTGAGGCCATTCAGAGGACATGAACTCATTGTGTGAAAGAAATGTGAGTACAGGACAACATTTCTTTTCAAAGGAGAATTTTGTGGGCTTCATTTGAGCTAAATTTAAATTATTGGTGACATATTCCATAATATACTAATCCCATAGTTTATGTCACTACAATTTCAAGGTTGGAGGTGTGGCTTCTCTCCAATGGCCGTTTTTGCAGCATTTAACAAGACATCAAGGGTTGGTTTAAGGAGTGGATATTTCTGTCGTTCAGGCCAGTAGTCGAAGAACAATGTCTCTGGTCAAAGGGGTATCTTAATGCCTGTGATATTATCCATGTGATGAAGAATTTCCTCCCAAATTTTTAAAAACATTTTGCAGCGCCACCAACAGTGGGCAGATGTCCCTACTTGTCCACAACCCTTCCAACAGAGGGGGGGATTTTGCAGGACACATGAGTGAAATCTTTCATGGGGTGAGATACCATCAGGTCATAAGTTTCAACGTTTGAGGTTCTATTGATATTGTAGAAGATTTGTAGTTTGATGAGTTCCATAATCTCGACCATACTTCCTCATCAAGAGGAGTATCGCAGTCTTTGTGCCAGGATTTTTGATAGGACAATTGTACAGATGAAGTAGCCTTTAGCAATAACTGGTAAATGGCGGAAATCGATCTACAATTCTGTGAGTCAAATAATTTTAATATTAACTCTAAGTCTGTGAGAAAAGAGAATGTATTTTATGTTGTAGTCCACCTTTCTCACTGAGACTTAAAGGAGATTACACAGTGTTAGGTCAATCCATTGGTATGAAGAGACGTCTAATAACTAGAACTAGGATTACAGAACTGGGAATGAGCCTGGTGGATTAGATACAATGCAGAGTGCGGGTACCGTTCTAAATGATAATAAGGTTACAAAAATGCATTTGATGATGTTAAAGTGGTACAATAAGTTTGGGATTGATAAGAAAGTAAGTACTGCATATGTTTCAGGTTTTCCCAAAATTTCTATATATTTTTTTAAGGAAAAATTTTTTCCTAAGGTATTTTTCAAAATTTCCAGAAATTTCATATCTTGGGAAGGGGACTCACAAAACTAGGTAGGCAAAATAATATGCTAGAGTGTTTGCTTTTAATTTTTATTGATTTATGCCTTTAATCTGAATGATGACTCGCCTCTCTCCAAAGGGTCAAGTTGGGTAAGGAGATGTGAACTGCAGGAATAACCATCCCTCTTGTTTGTTTGTTTCATTAAACTTATGAATCACCCATCCTGCAAGTAGGCTCTGGGCGATTTACGGCTTTATAAAACATTTAAAATGCAGTCAATATATATAATTAAGTTCACCAACAGTAAATCAGTCATTTAAAACCAATCCAAGATAGTGATATAATAATCCCCCTTTACCAGCCACACCGTTGTCCCACATAGCAGGGCAGGGTGAGGGGTGACATGATCGAGGTTTATAAGATTATGCATGGGATAGAGCAGGTTGAGAAAGAAGTACTTTTCTCCCTTTCTCACAATACAAGAACTCGTGGGCACTCAATGAAATTGCTGGGCAGTCAAGTTAGAACAGATAAAAGGAAGTCCTTCTTCACCCAAAGCGTGATTAACACATGGAATTCACTGCCACAGGAGCATGGACGGCTTCAAGAGGGAATTAGATAAAGATATGGAGCAGAAGTCCATCAGTGGCTATTAGCCACAAGGTATGCATAGGAACTCTCAGTCTGGGGCAAGTGAGGCTCTATATTTTTGGTGCAGGGGAGGGGGGCAGCAGTGGGAGGGCTTCTAGTGTCCTGGCCCCACTGCTGGACCTCCTGATGGCACCTGGTATTTTTGGCCACTGTGTGACAGAGTGTCGGACTAGATGGGCCATTGGCCTGATCCAACATTGGCTTCTCTTATGTTCTTATGTTCTTAGGGTATGTGGGGGCCATAGGAAGGAAAGGAAGGGTGCCAGTGTTAACCTCCCGTTGCTGCCCTCAGCTAAAAGCCTGGTGGAATGTCTCTGCCTTACAGACCCTGCAGAATTACATCAGATCCTGCAGGGCCCTGGCCCTGATTTATTTGTTTGTTTGTTTGTTTGATTTATATCCCGCCCTCCGCACCAAGGCAGGCTCAGGGCGGCTTACACGGGATGTGTGTGTTTGTGTGTGTGTGCGTGTGTGTATTAAAACAGTGAGATTTGTTAAAACAGAAAGTTTAAAATCAACCCACAGCCTGTAATCATCAATACTAATAAACACAGATGTTAATAGGCAATGGCGGCATCCTCTCAACATCCAGAAGGTCACTACCATCATAATGGGGCTGCCCTTGGTGCAACTCAGGAAGCTGCAGCTGGTGCAAAATGCGGCGGCCAGGCTGTTGATGGGTCTCCCCAGGTGGGAGCACATCCAGCCTGTGCTAAAATTGCACTGGCTGCCAATAGCATACCGGATTTGTTCCAAGGTGCTGGTTTTGACCTTTAAAGCCCTGTATGGTCAGGGACTGGCCTACCTGAGGGACTGACTTTCCCCGCACTGCAGTCAGGATCTCAAAACCGCCTGGCCCAAAGGCCGCAAGGTTGACATGAACAAGGACCAGGGCATTCTCTCTGGCAGCCCTGTCCTATTGGAATCAGCGCCCTGGCGACATCAGGACCCTGTGGGACCTCCTACAGTTCTGCAGGGCTGTGAAAATGGAGCTTTTTAGGCAGGCATTCCAATAGGAGCGGCATCTTACCAGCTGCGCCCTACGTGGACTCAGACGTAGAAGTGACCTAGCGCAGTGGTACTGCTGAATGTGTCTCTAATTGCACTTTACTGTTTTGTATCGCCTTTGATATTAATGCTTTTAAATGATATATCTGTAATTTTATAAGACGTATATCGTTTTATTAATTTTATGGGAGTCGCCCTGAGCCCACCTTGGTGGGGAGGGCGGGGTAAAAGTCAAATCAATAAAATAAAATAAATAAATAATCCTGCCAGGCTGTTGGCTATTAAATTGGTGCTGATTTTATTCAGTAGAGAGTTCCACCAGGTTGGGGCCAGGACCGAAAAGGCCCTGGCCCTAGTCGAGGACAGCTAGACTTCCTTAGGGCCAGGGATCACCAGCAAGTTGTTACTAGCTAATAGTGTTCTTCTGGGGACCTATGGGAGGAGCTTGAAAGGAATGGTCTTTCTGCCTTCTGGAAGGCTTGGGGCTTTGGTGCGTTTCCAGAAGAAATGGATTCTAGAGGTGAGGGGCTTCAACAGCATTCCTGGCTGATACCAAAAGTTCAGGAAGGCATGGAGGACGTCTCGGAACACGTTTGAAGATTACCAACATTTCACACTGACTCTAGAAAGCCATCAGGAGCCATTACAAGCTCTGGTTAATGTTCTCTCGTCCATCCCCATCTGAGAGGGAGCCTACAGCATTAGAGGAGGAGTGAGTTACTGCTTATTACAGGCAATATTTTGTAGGCTTCAGCTCAGTCAGATTTACCCATTAGGGAGGGCTGTGCAACCATCTCGAGGCATTCCTTTAGAGTAAGCCTTTCAGTACATCAGAGTCCTTGCGTTGCTCTGTTCATTGAGGCATCCAGGAGTCTGGAAGCCATCCAGAGGGCTCCCATTCTGCAGCCCTGTCTCTTATTAGGTGGGACAATCCATTTTTGGAATCCTGGCATACTTTTGCTTCCCTGTCATGCAAGGGCTGACTTGCTGGTGGTCTGGTTGACATACTGGAAATCACAGGGCCAGCCCCAGCCTACAGAGTTTATTAAGTTGACTGTTTTCAAAGTGGAAACTTCTGCAGCGGGTTTAAATTGTTTCCACACCCAGTGGAATAGCGTGCTCTGCTTGATTTTATTTTGTCCCTAGTGTGGAAAGGGAGGAAGCCACAGGGGAGACCAGGGGAAAGTTGCTGGGTTTCAGCTCCAGCACGAGAGAAGTCGGGCTTCAATTTTGACTGTGTAATGCTGACTCCTGGACTTGAGTGTTTGAGCTCCATGGGGTCTGAGGACCAATCTCCATTTAGGCAGATTGTCCAAAGAAGCAGCATCTGCAGTATCTCCTCAGTGGAAAGAAGTCCCATTTGTGGCCGCATGGAGATAATGTGGGGAGAGAGGGTTGTACTGGAAGTACAGGCAGAGAAGTGGAAAGAAGATGCAAGCAAGTGTCTTTGCAGATGATAAAAGCACAATCTGTGTAATAATACCTTCAATTAGCACCAGCCAAAATGGCATAAAACTACCAAGATGACATAAAAACCCAGCCAAAATGGCATAAAAATGACATAAAGCTTTTGAATTCACTGGGTCGGTCTGGTTTGGTGTAGTGGTTAAGTGCGCAGACTCTAGTCTGGGAGAACCAGGTTTGATTCCCCACTCCCCCACTTGCAGCTGCTGGATGCCCCTGGGCAAGCCATAGTTCTGTCAGAGCTGTTCTCTTAAGGACAGTTCTGGAAAGAGCTCTCTCAGCCCCACCTACCTCTCATGGTGTCCATTGTGGGGAGTGAAGGGAAAGGAGTTTGTAAGCTGCTTTGAGACTCTGAGTGAAGGGCAGGGTATAAATCCAATCTCCTCCTCCTCCTCCTCCTATTCTGCTGCTGCTGCTGCTGCTTCTTCTTCTTCTCCTCCTTCTTCTTCTACATTTGAATGAGCAACAAAACCACAAGGTGTTCTCCCTTCTCTTCCATGCGCTGGAAGATCACAAGTTGCCCATCTTTCACTGCTCATGGATCTGGACCGTTCTAACAAAGAGAAGGTCTTGTGGTGGTTGGTAATGTGTTGACCCCATTCTAGCAATGGAAGCACCTCTAGCTTTTCCCTTGGACACTTGAAGTGCTCCTCAAGGACTTCTACTAAAAGTTAAAAGAGCTCCTGATGGCCTGTATGTTGGTTTTTAGTTGTAGAACATTCCTTAACAGGTCGGGGCAACTGGCAGAGGGTGTATAATGGTGTACCTGTGGGATTTGCTGGCTGAACTTTGAAGAGGGTCATTCATTTCAACTTTGGGTGATTCCAGAAAGGGTGGGATTTTCCTGCTGTCAAACCCTACTTAGTTTGTCATCGTTACCAAGGGGGAAAGGGAAATTCCTGAGGGGGGGAACGACTGTGTGTGTGTGAACTGCTCTATCTTAGGCGCCATAACTCTTCCTTAAGATGTCTTCCTACTAGAGGCACGTCCTTGAGACCGAAGCTGTGCCAGCTTGCTGTTGTTGATAACAGGATCGTATGTTCCCAGGTGGGGGAATAGTGACTGCGAGAGCTAGGTGGGACGGGTGTGATGTGCGATTGGCTATTCCCCAGGGGGCCCTATTTGAACTGTCTATATCTTTGGACTTTCCCGCCAGAATCTCAGTTCTGATACAGTACTCTTCCAACCTGGATCATGCTGATATCTCAATAAACAAATCACCGCTAAAGAGAGTGTTGTTGGGAGTCTCTTGACCAGGAGTCTGACATAGTGTGAGAACTCCCTTTCTCCTTTTGACTGTTGCACCACCGAAGTGATGACTGACGAAGGCAAAGGCACAGGGATGGGCACCGGATCGGAACCTGAACTCCTGGCCCCAGCCCCTGACAAGAAGATCGAGAAACCGGCTGGCCCCAAACCCAAGAAGCATATGGTGTACTGGGACATGGGGGCAAAGCCCAAAGACCACTGCAGTGGCCACAACTGGTGAGATGACCCAGCACGGCTCATGAGCACCCCGGACTTCAGGGGCACAAAGGCATATGGTGAGCAAGAAGGCAGAAGAGCCTCCTGTACCTTCCAGGATGACCCCGAGCACCTGAAAGCGATGGAGGCTCTGGAAGAGGAGACGAGCACCAAATGAGTGAACGCGGAGCTCAGAACAGAACTGAAGGAGCTCAAAGAGAGCCTGTAGTATCTCATCAAGAACCTCCCTGGAGTCATTAGAGAGCTCATGCAACAAGAGGCTGAAGAGCCAGAGGAGGAAGAGCAGCGCAGACAGCTGCCAGGACCCCTGGCCCTTCCTACAGTGCGACCAGTCTGGGACCGAGAGCAACCCTGAAATGCTCTTGAAGCGACATTCAGCTACAACCCCAAGAAGCTGGCATTCTTCCTGCTGCAGGTGCGGAAGTTCCTGAGAGAGTGGGACCACACCTTCATCTCCAATGAACACCATGTGGACTAC
This sequence comes from Gekko gecko, assembly GCA_029375565.1. NCBI lineage: Eukaryota > Metazoa > Chordata > Lepidosauria > Squamata > Gekkonidae > Gekko > Gekko gecko. The sequence goes on from JAPDNY010000014.1 coordinate 43,820,656, forward strand.
GTGGGGTCGCAGCTGCGAGACCGGGTGGCTGACTGGTTTGTGGGCCTATACGACATCAGGGCCCCTGAACTGCATAATGTAGACGCCTTCATGCAAGCACTGTGGTGCCAATACAAAGACCCCCTGGAGTTGGAGAAAGCGCGGACTCACCTCTGGGGCTTGAGGTCGGTGCAAGAGTACTCTGATGAGTTCAAGACTTACGCGGCCAAGCTGTAAGGATGGCCCAAAGAGGTCCTCGTCGAGTTCTACTGGGCTGGGCTGAACACTACGAGTTTGGAGAAGGCACTGGCCCAAGACAACCCCCTGACACTTGGTGGCTGGATCCAGGTGGCCTGCGAGGTGGAGAACAGGTGCAACCTGGTGCACCTGTTTCAACACAAGATGCCAGATAAGGCATCCGGGGGCTTGAAGACCCAACAAGTGACTGGAGGTGACCGAGAGCAACGAATGCATCTGGGGTTGTGTCTGAGGTGTGGGGCACCAGGGCACTTCACCGCAAACTGCCCGGGGAACAAGAGCTTTGAGAAGGCACGCAAGGAAGAAGTGAAGAAGAGACCCAGGACCCCAAGCAGATGCCACAAGCTGCCCAAAGCTCTGCATGCAGCAGCGAGAGATGTGGTGGAGGGCACCTCCTCCAGCAAAAGTGCCTCAGCCAGTAGGAAAAGGCTGGGACCTGCTGTGAAGGGTGCCCGCCAGCAGGTCCGAAAGTCTCTGGTGCAAGACTCGATGAGACCTTCCTCCCCCCTTTTCTATTTGACTGTGACCATAATCAAACTAGATTTATGAGATGCCTATTTCTGAGTGCGCATCAGAGAGGGGGATGAGCATAAAACAGTGTTCAGTACCCATTATTACAGTTTAACTCCTGGTGATGCTGTTCGGGTTGGCCGGGACACCTGGGATGTTTATGAACTTAATCAATGAAGTGTTGCACAAGCACCTGTACAAGGGGGTCCTGGTTCATCTGGATGGTATCTTGATGTATTCACAAGATAAGGAGTCACATGTCAAGCTGGTGCAGGATGTCCTGAAAGCCCTCTATGAGAACCGCCTATTTGTCAAACTTTTCAAGTGCGAGTTCCACAGAGAGGAGCTGGATTGCCTTGGGTACCACATCTCCGGGAAGGGACTGAGCATGGACCCAAAGAAAATCCAGGATGTGGTGGGGTGGGAGCCCCCATAGATCCGGTGCCAACTACAGTCCTTTTTAGGGTTTGCCAGTTTCTACTGCCCGTTCATCCCCAACTTCGCCCAGATCACCCTTCCCTTCACCGACCACCTGAAAATGAAGGAAAAGGGCTCTGACAGTCAGAAACTGAGTAGCTGCTTGCCGTGGTCCCCTGAGTGCCAGCAAGCATTTGAGCGCTTAAAGACTTTGTTCACCTCAAAACCCATTTTGCACCACCCCAATGAAACTCAGTTTGTGGTGCAGGTGGACGCTTTGGACATGGCCATGAGGGGTGCAATCTTACAGAGAGGGGAGGATGGGAATCTATACCCCTTGGCTTACATATCCAAAAAGTTCTCGAGCACTGAGAGGCACTGGGTTGTGTGGGATAAAGAGGCAGCTGCCATCAAGTTGATGCTAACGACCTGGAGGCATTGGTTGGAGGGGGCCCACATCCCTTTTAAGTTTTGGACCAATCACAAAAGCCTGGAAGTGCTCAAAGCCCCTCAGTGCCTAAACACCAAACAGTTAAGATGGGAGTTCTCTCTAAGTTTCGTTTCACCCTCAAATACCTTCCTGGGAAGTTGAATTTCCTGGCTGATGCCCTGTCTCCCCTCCTGCAACACGCAAGCCAGTGCGATGAGATGGTGGACACAATGTTCGTGCCCACCCAGTTAGGAGGGGCGGTGATGACGCACAGCAAGGTGAAGGGGCTTTCTCAGGGCTGGAGCCCTGGGCTGAGAAATTCAAGTCCGCTCTGACTGATGCTGATAAAGCAGACATTGAGAGGAAGGGGACTTTGATGCAGAGAGAGGTTGGCTGTTGGTACCGCCAAAATAAACTGTTTCTTCTGGAATCATTAAGGGGGGAAGTCCTTTCAATGGGGCATGATAATAAACTAGCCGGGCACTTTGGATATTTAAAGACCCTGAAACTTATTCAGAGACAATTTTGGTGGCCCCGCACGAGGGGGGACATTTCTAAGTATGTAGTCTCTTGCCATACCTGTCTAATGAGTAAGAAACTGGTGGGAAAGCCCCCAGGACTGTTGCAGCCACTAGAAATTCCTGACCAAGCTTGGTCCATCATCTCTATGAATTTAATCACAGACTTGCTTCCGAGCCATGGAAAGACTGTGATTTGGGTAGTGGTTGACCTGTTTTCCAAACAAGCGCATTTCATCCCCTGTAAGCAATTGCCAACCAACCGGAAGTTGGCCCAGTTGTTCATGCAACATATAATTAGGCTCCATGCCTTGTCCCACAAGATAATTTTGAACCAGGGCTCACAGTTTGTAGCTGGGTTCTGGAAGGAGTTACTAAAGCTGCTGGGAGTGGAACAAGGGCTAAGCAGTGCTTAACATCCAGAAACAGATGGGCAAACAGAGAAAAAAGTGTTAGAACAATTTTTGAGATGTTTTATAATCCATCAGCAAAATGACTGGGTAGACCTGCTCCTGTTTGCAGAGTACAGCTATAACAATTTAGTGCACAGCTCCATAGGCATGTCTCCTTTTAAAGCAGTGCATGGCTACGAAGGGGGTACCCCGCCCCACCCTGAACCTTGAGGGCCTGAAGCCAGGGGATGCACAAACATGGTGGGCTAAAGTGACCCAGCGGTGGTCAACCCACCAACAAACTCTAACAAAAACAAAAGAGGATTACAAGTGTCATGCTGACAAGAGGAGGGGCCCCAGATGGGAAATACAGCCAGGAGACTCAGTGTACATTTCCACTAAGAATCTCAAGGGGCTACAACCGAGGAAAAAGCTGGGATGGAAATATGTGGACAATTTAAGGTGGTGCACCTTATTAATAAAGTGACTGTTGAGGTTGAACTACCCAAAAACTTACGCCACATCCACCCTGTTTTCCATTTTAGTCTACTAAAAAAGGATCCTGGACCATCAATGTGAAAACATCGTTGTGCAGCTCCTCCCCCTCTGATCGTAGATGGAGAGCCCCACCAAGAAGTGGAGGACATTTTAGACTCTAAAATCAAACGAGGGCGATTGTAATATCTCATCAAATGGAAAGACTTTGATCTATGCCATAATGAATGGGTGGAATCCAAACATGTGAAGGCTGCAAAATTGGTGCGTGCTTTTCACAAGTGGCACCTCTTCAAGCTGGGAGGGTGAATGGGCTTTGCGGGGGGGGGGGGCAGAAGGTCAAAAATTTTGTTTTCCATAGTTACCACAGGTAAGGGAAATTCCTGAGTGGGTGAATGACTGTGTGTATGTGAAGTGCTCTATCTTAGGCACTGTAACTCTTCCTTAAGATGCCTTCCTCCTAGAGGAATGTCCTTGAGACCGACACTGTGCCAGCTTGCTGTTGTAGTGAACATGATAGCCAGGCGGGACAGGTGCAAGGTGCGATTGGCTATTCACCAGGGGGCCCCATTTGAAATGTCTATATCTTTGGACTTTCCCACCAGAATCTCAGTTCTGACACTGTACTGTTCTAACCTGGATCATGCTGATATCTCAATAAACAAATCACTGCCAAAGAGAGTGTTGTTGGGAGTCTCTTGACCAGGAGTCTGACACCTGCCAACTTCGAATGAGGCTCAAGATTATTCAGTGAGTGGGGACTTTCGGTTTCGGCGGAGCGAATGGCGGCCACCTCTCGGGACGCTCCCAGAGATGGTTAGCCCACGCGCAGTTTGCGGGGGTCTTCGCTTATGCGAAAGACCCTAGTGAGCCTTAGTTAAAGGCTCTGAACCGGGGGCGCTTGGGGAGTAGCCTCTTTGCCGGCAAACAGCCGGGAAATTGAGGCTTTCTCCCCGCCCCAATTGGCCCCGCTGCGTAATGGGACTCAGCAACGCCACCGACTTCCAGGAGTGAATAAAGCGATTGAATTAAAGATAAACGGAAAGATCTGGCATCGAACCGTGAGTTGGAGATCTATTTTGAAGCGAAAATTTGAAACCCCCCGCAAGCGTATAAGCGGATGGGAGGAGGGAGGAATCCCCACCCCCTTTGAGAAACGAGACTTATAAAAGAAAAGCGGAGGGGGGTAAAGGGAAAAAAGAGTTGGTGAAGATACCTTTGGGGAAGCATTGAAGATTAAGAGTTTGTTGGTCTCCTGAGTGACGCGGCACGAACTTTGATAAAGTAAACAATTAAAAAGATGTCAGCATTTAAAAAGGTCCCGCAGAAGCCGGAAAAGAAAGGGGGAGGAACTTCCGGTCCGGGCACCCCCCCACCGGAGCTAGCTGTCAATCAACAGAAAAGCGAGTCACTGCGCCCTCTGCTGGATCAAATGCAGAAAATCAGCGAAACTTTGTGTAACATGGAAAGTGTTCTCAACAGTCAACAAAAACAATTAACAGAAACAACAAAGAAGATGGAGGAGATTGCGCAAAAATGTTTGGTCTCAATGGAAGACACCAAGAAAATAAAGAGAAAGGTCAATAAATTAGAAAAACATCAGGATATGCAAGAAAAAAGAATTTTAATGTTACAGATGGAAAAATCAAATCGGACTCTCCGCTTCCAGGGCATTAAAGAAGAAGAAAAAGAGGATCTCAGAACTACATTGGCGAATGCCTTGGCACCCCTAACTGGCAGAGAAGCGTCGGAATTGAAAGAAGAGATAGATATGGCCTATAGAGCCTATTCAGCCTTTACAAAGAAAAATAATCTGCCAGCAGAAGTGGTTGTCAAGTTTACTAAGCAGTGTACTAGAGATCAAATTCTGCATTCAGTTTCAGCGGTGCCCTTGAAAATTGGGGAGCAGACCATCAGAACTTTGAAAGATGTTCCCTATGAAATCCATATGAAAAGAAAAGCATATAAAGGATTGACCACGTTCTTACAAAGACATCAGACAATTTACAGATGGTGCATTCCCGAAGGACTAATTTTTAAATATAACGATAAAAGAGAGAAGATAGACTCCGTGTTCAAAGCACAAGAATTTCTGAAGAGACACGCCAGTACAGAGGAAGATGCAGCACTCACAATTTGGACTGATTCAAGCAGCGAAGAAGACAGCGAGCCGGAGGAGGGAGGTGCTGGAGCGGGAGACAAGAAGCCTAAAGAGGGCCCATCTTACAACTTGAGAGATATAAAAGGAAGACACCCAAAGAAATAGTTCGTGGAACGTCAGAAAGGAGCTGATTAATAACTAACCCCAATGGACTTTACTAACTTTATTAACAGAGTTATTTTGGACTTTTGAAAGATGAAAAGAAGATCTTCCAACCGTGGTGGTTGCCAAAATCTGTAATTATACTAACTAAAACTAATCTTTTAACAGAAAAAATTCACTCCACCCTTTTTCTTAATCCAACTATATACCTTCCCCTTTTCTTTTTATAAAAAGTAATAAAAGTCTCTCCTTTTTAGGAGAGTTTATTCTAAAAAAAAAAAAAAAAGGAACCGAATTCTGAACAAAAATAGCCTCTATTCTTTACTGTGAGATATAGAATAGATTTCCCCTTAAATTTTGGTATATCAAAGCTATAATTAGGAAGTCGAAATGATGAAACATTTAACACAGAACATGTAGCAATGGTGAAATTATTAATATAATTGTAAAACAGATTAGTTAGAAAATCTGGAATCCAAAATGTTTGAAATGTTTTAAAAATTATAATGAAGGGGATGTTGGGGAGAAATATTTTGTGTGTTATATACCCCATAACATATAATAACCTTTGATAAATATAATTTGTTTTATAAAAAAAAAAAGATTATTCAGTGAGTGGCACAGCTTTAAATAGTGGAAGCAAAAACATAGACTGCAGTTATTTTGTTATAAATAGCTGAAACCCTTTCTCTTTCTTGTTAGTTTTTAAATATGTTTTACTTTTTAAAGAGGGCTGGTTAGAGGCAATTGATAACATTTCTGTAGTTTTCATGAGGTGCCGTAAGATTAATAATCATTGCAATTTGTTGCAATTAATTCAGAAAAGCAAAACAATAGAGTTGTTACACCTTTCGGTAACCTTCCAGGTGTGTGCTTAGAATTCAGATATGTGAACTGCTAGTTTGTTTGTGCCACCTTTACTCTGTCAGGGTTCCGACCTGTTTAGCTGTGTAGTGTTCAATTAAATATGAAAAGAGCAGAACCAGAGTCTAAATTCACTGAGGAGCAATAACAGAAGTTCTCTGGCTGGGAGAGAGCCAATGGGAGGAAGTCATTTAGGAGCTTCCCCTTTTGCAGAAGAATTTGAAGAGGGATGGCAGAGAGGTGAAGTTGCTAGGTGCTAAACCTGAGCGCGTTGCAGCTGGGGGTTAGATCCAGCCAGCTGTTCTGCTGGGGATAAAGAAAGGTGGGGGTCCCCTTTGACCACCAAAAGGCTGTGATCAATGGACCAGTGTACAAAAGCCATGTGGCACGAAGGCTGTAGTAAGGAGGGTAATTGTGTGAAAGAATCAGCTGGATCTAACCCACCAGGGCAGGACCAGGAAACTGATGGGTCAGTTAGTTATCTTGGTGAATTGCTGCTGTGGCAATAGTGCCAGTTTGGTGTAGTGGTTAGGAGCGCAGACTCTAATTTGGGAGAACTGAGTTTGATTCCCCACTCCTCCACATGTAGCTGCTGGTGTGACCTTGGGTCAGTCACAAGTTCCTTCAGAGCTGTTCTCTCAAGGGCTGTTCTCAAGAGAACTCTCTCAGCCCCACCTACTCCGCAGGGTGTCTGTTGTGGGGAGAGGAAGGGAAGGAGATTGTAAGCCGCTCTGAGACTCCTTCGGGTAGTGAAGGGTGGGGTATAAATCTAATCTCTTCTTCTTTGTTGCATAACCAATCCTTTTTCACTTGTGTTCTTGCCACCAGATGGACCTTTCAGTAGAAACTCTGTACAGTTTAATGCAGGAGCGCCAGAAAAGGTACGCCAAGTACGCGGAGCAGATCCAGAAGGTCAACGAGATGTCAGCCATCCTCCGCCGCATCCAGATGGGCATTGACCAGACAGTCCCCCTCATGGAGCGGCTCAACAGCCTGCTGCCCGAGAGCGAAAGACTGGAACCCTTCAGCATGAAGCCGGAGCGGGAACTCAAGCTGTAGTCCTCTGCTCACCACCTTTTCATGGAGCCTGCTTGAAGCGTCGTCATGTGCTTGCCGGCCAAGGCGTTACGTCTTCACCAAAGCGCTGTGGTCAGAAGAGTGCACTTGGTTTGCGAGGATGGTAATTTCAAACTGGGAATAAAGCCCCATTTGGAGCGCTAGCTTTTTCACTGTTTCTGGGTACCCTGCCACATTCTGGCAAAATGTCGTTTTATGAGGTTCGGGCCTCCGTCCTCGTTCTTCTGCTCCTGCAGCAGTTTCAGACTTTTTAACTTTCAAGGAACTCTCATCACATGACAAATCCCTGTTGACCAAGCCGTGTGCTTGTGCCGTAGAAGCCCTTCAAGCTGCAAAGGATTCTGGGGGCATGTTCTAAGGCAGTGGTTTTCCAACTGTGTTCTATGAATCATGAGATTTCTAGGTGAAACGACTGGAAATGGAAGCCAAATTGCTGCTCCTGTGAGCTTTTTGGGGGGTGGGGGGGCTGATTTTCCTCTGCCAGACGGCTGCTGGGGGTTGTTGGCTCCATTGTCGGGTGGATTGTCTTCTTGCACAGACTGACCACAGAGCTTTACAAGCCACGGGTGCCGCCCAGCAGAAGTTGACGTGCCCCAGAATCCTCTGCAACATGCAAAGGTTCTGCAGCTAATGTGCAGGGATTTCTTGTGGTTCTTGCCACAAATCAATGTGGAAGGCTGTCCCTGAGGACAGAACAGGTGAAAAGCTACCATTTTAGGGCATATACTCTGTTTGCTGCGGTGGCTCAAGTGGTTAAGACGCTGAACTGCAGGCTGTGGAAGGTCAGTAGTTCAGCAGTTCGAGACCTGGGTGCCGCATGACAGGGTGAGCTCTTGTCTCTAGTTCCAGCTCCTGCCAACCTAGCAGTTTGAAAGCAAGAAATTGCAAGTAGATAAATAGGTACCACTTCGGTGGGAAGGTAACAGCGTTCCGTGCACCTTGGTGTTTAGTCATGCCGGCCACATGACCACGGAAACGTCTTCGGACAGCGCTGGCTCTTCGGCTTTGAAACGGAGATGAGCACCGCAATCCTAGAGTCGGATTCGACTGGCTTTCGAGCAAAGGAACCTTTACCTTTACCTTACTCTGTTCGCAGAAGACACTGACCTGACCTGACCTGACAGGCGATGCCTGTGTGAAATCAGAGTACAATTGTAGAACTGGAAGGGGGGCCTTTTAGGCTTTCTAATCAGACCCCTTACTCTGTACAGGAAATCCAAAAGAAGACTATCCCAGCGGATAGTCTCAGAGACCCCACCCTGCTCATTGTCTAACTCTTACCATGAGGAAGATGTTCAGCTGAAGTCTAGTTTACTGTAACTTAAGCTCATTAGACATAGCCTGCCCGCTTCCCTTGACCTGAAGAAGAGCCTCACGGCCGCCCCCCCCACTCCTCCCAGTGTTCCCTTCTTCAGGCTTAGCACACTCCGTTCCTTCAGCCTTTGCTTATGGAATTTGTTTCCCAGACCCCCAGCAATCCTTCTTTTCAGTGTTTTAATGAGAACTGTGTAAATGTGGTTTTCCCTCAGCTGTGAATCCACTTATTCTAGTATCTTCCCTAGTGCTGAAGTCAAACGGAGAAGTCTGTCCATCTCCCACACCCTCCTTTCCCTCCTCTCTGAGTATTATGTAGCACTGCTCCCTTTTCCTGAAGTCTGAGGTACTTGTCTGACTGCTCACTTTTAGCTATGTGTAAGATCAAGCATTGTGGATTTATGTGGTCACTTTCCTTCCGGTTCTCATTATTTTCACCTCATCAGCTGGTTCCTCCAGTATTAGTTAGAATCAAGTCAAAGATAAGTTAGTATCCTCATTCATTCCTGCATCTTCTGAACAAGGCAGTTGGCGGTAAGGCATATTTCTGAATAACATCTCTAATGGTGGGGAAACCTGTCTGTCAGAAGGGCGTCCACCATTGGTGACCTCACTGAAGGAGCTCCAAGGGAGTTTCTGAGAAGCCACAAGTTTTCTTGTAAGGCAGTTTGCAAGGATGGTAATCCAAACTGAGAGCCTGTGGTTAAGTGCGTGGACTCTAATCTGGGAGAACCGGGTTTGATTCCCCACTCCTCCACTTGCAGCTGCTGGATGACCTTGGGCGAGCCATAGTTCTGTCAGAGCTGTTCTTGAAAAAGGGCAGTTTCCCTCAGAGCTCTCTCAGCCTCACAGGGTGTCTGTTGTAGGGAACGGAAGGGAAAGGAGATCGTAAGCCGCTCTGAGACTCCGAGTGAAGGGCAGGGTATAAGTCCAGTCTCTTCTCTCTTCTTCTTCTTTGAACAAGCTCCCCACCCTCCCCTTCTTCACCTATTTTGTAGCAGCACAGCACTTTGAGTATTAGGTGTAGATGAAAAAAAGGACGAAAGAACTGCTTGGACATGTTAAGGGAAAAGCTTTAGAAGCGGTCTAGGCCCAGGGAAACTTGCAACTTGTGCTAGTAACAGCTAGCTATTTTATGAGATTCTCTAACCTTGAAACCGTTTGTGTGTATATATTTTATAGCTGAGCGTGTAAAATCAGAAGCTGGCTTATTAAACCCACCTACTGTTATTTTTAGGAGGTTTTTGTGGCAACGGAGGTCTAGACGACCTTTTCATCCCTGAGGTTTCCCTGTGTATTTTAATAGGCTTCTTATTTTATGGAACTGTTAAATGAGTAGGTGCTTGAGTCACGTGATCATCACAGCTATGTTGGATCCGGGGTGAAGGTCTCCAGTACAGAAGTGATGTGCTAGACCAGTCTCTCGTCCCGCCCCCTTCCTGAAGATCTTTGCAACTAAAAGGAGCTGTTTTTCTGGCTCTCGGCAAAAAGTTCCTTCCAGTAATAAGGCAGCTTCTTGCTTCTGTCCAGAAAGACAGAGGCTACATTTAGTCCCTCTCCAAAGGCAGCCGGAAAAGCCACCAAGCCCAGGACAAGTTGGCTGGTGCCATTTCCCATGGGGTTTGGTGTATCTGTTCAGTGGGGCTCTCATTATATTTACAAACAGTTCTGTGGCAAGACATTGCTAGTTTAGGCTTCTGTTACTGTTATAATAGTGGAGTTTCGCGTTTGCACTAAACAGGAACCGCTGGTATTGTTAGGGCATTAAAGGCTGTATCTGAGTATCTGCATCTGTCTTAAAAAGGACCTGTGTGGTAAGTGGCATCACCTGTACAAGGCTGAACATAACATTTTTGGCCCATGGTGTTGTGGTTAAGAGTGGTGGACTCTAATCTGGAGAACCAGGTTTGATTCCCCGCTCTTCCACAAGCAGCTGCTGGGTGACCTTGGGTCAGTCACAGTTCTCTCAGAGCTGTTCTCTCGTGGGCAGTTCTCTCAGAGCTCTCTCAGCCCCACCTACCTCTCAGGTAGTTCCTTCAGACCTGTTCTCTCAAGGTCTGTTCTCAAGAGAACTCTCTCAGCCCCACCTAGTCCGCAGGGTGTCTGTTGTGGGGAGAGGAAGGGAAGGAGATTGTAAGCCGCTCTGAGACTCCTTCAGGTAGTGACAGGTGTGGTATAAAACCAATTCTTCTTCTTGCTCAGATGTGAAAATGCTGCTGTAGTCTCCACTTCCTTGGCAGCTGCTAACCAAACTGGGTAAAACTGGGTAAAAGCCAGCGTAGTGTAGTGGTTAAGAGCAGCAGACGCCTATCAGTAAGAAGGGAAGACTACAAATACAGAAAAATAAATACTGTTTGGCATTTCTATCTCCCCCACCCACCACAATGTTGACTCCTTGGTGTCTTCCAGGCGCAATTCAAGGTGCCAGTTCAGACTTGCTTTTCTCTCAAGGTCTAAAAGACCTTCTTATTTTTCGGCCAGCAGAGTTGTTAAAAGAACAGCTGAGGTTGTCTTCTAGACGGTACTGTCTGTGCATCAAGTGCCGGCAGGACTTCTCCATCACTGCCCCACAATTGTGGCCCAGCCTCCCACTACAGATCTATTGACATAAGAGCTCAGAAGGCATCCCCTTTGGGTTGGCATTTAACAGCCAGGATTAAGGAGTTGTGTGCTAACTGCAGTTTCACTGGATATTTTGTTCCGTGGGTTGGTTGGTTGGATCTGTTCAGCCCCCGCTCTTGGGAAGAGGAAGACTGACATTCAAATCCCTGAGGCAAGTGGCAACTGGAGAGAGAGTGTGGTGTAGTGGTTGAGAGCAGTAGGCTCTAATCTGGAGCGCCGCATTTGATTCCCCACTCCTCCTCCACATGAAACCTGCTGTGTGATCTTGGGCCTGTCACGGTTCTCCCAGAACTCTCTCAGCCTCACATACCTCATAAGGTGCCTCTCATGGGGAGAGAAAGGGAAAGGCAATAGTAAACCGCTTTGAGACTCCTTAAGTTAGAGAAAAGCAGGGTACAAAAAAACAACTCTTCTAAATCCATACAGGCTTTCACTGTCTCAGCTTGAGGAGGACTACCTTGTGTGGATGGCACAGTTTCCTGTGATGCACCAGACTCGACAAATGCTGATTGTGTTTGGGGCTTAGAGCAAAAAATGCTTCCCCTCCTCCAATCTGACCTCCTGGTAAGGCGAGGTGTGGTTTCACAAAAGGTTACAGCCTCACCATTCTGCAGGACCATCATGGCTTGCTTAACCTTCTGCATCTAACACTTTAGCCGAGGAAACTTTCGCGGCAAAAGGGTACACAAATGCCTTTTCGTGACCTGCTGGGCTTCCATCAACTGGCCTGGGAAAAGGACAAGACTGAACACATCCCTGCATCAAGTACCGCATTCTCATCCAGTTTTGTAATTCTATAGTTTGCAGCACCTACCAGGAATTAAGTTTTGTGCTGAGAAAGAGTTTTGAATTGCTTATGAAAACCTACTTCCTTCTGACTATTTCTGTACCAGCCAGGTTTTGTTGTGGGGGAACATTTCAGAACATTGGGAGCATAAGGCATACCTTGTAGATGTTCTACTGAAGAGGCAAGATGTTTTTTTATTCAAGTGGCAGACATCCTGACCGAGCAAGGAAGAAAAACATGCAGAAGCAGCTGAAAGATGCCTATTCCAGGCTGAATTGGGAACGTATTTACTCTTGTTTATACCCTGCCTTTCTTTTCGGGGGGGGGGGGGGGCAGACCCTTCTCTGCTTCATTTTATCCTCATTGACAACCCTGGGAAGTATTAGGCTGAGAGAATGTGCGTGACTGGCCCAGCATCACCCAGTGACTTTCCCCAGCAGAAGTGGGGGTTTCAAACTTGGGTCTCCCAGCTCCTAGTCTGAGACTCTAACCACTAGACTACAGTGGATCTACATCTGATTGCCTCCTCTTGCCTTTCACAGTAGGGACAGGGTCGCCCGTTTTTATCGCCTTGCAGCGGAGTTGTAAAAGTGCAGTCCTCAACCAGGTCTGGTTTGACTTTTTGCTGCTGTTTGCAGCCAGGAGGGTTTTAGCACTCATCTAATAATGTTCTCGATCATTTGAAGAAAGGCGGGTATGTGCTCCTTGTGGAGGGTTCGTTTGCTCCCTTTCCAAGCAGTCCAAAAATCTCTTTGAAGAATATACCTGTCCCTTTGTTTTCCAACTAAAGCCCACAGAATTCTGAGACTCTGTAGGGCAACAGTTCTCAAGTGGTGGCTTGAGATGCAGAAGCGCATTGTGATTGGGGGGGGCGAACGACAAGGTCAGGATGGAAGGGGAGGAACAGGAGATGCTGGAAGAGGAGATGCTGGAAGTTAGATGGCAAATCTGGGGTTGGCCTGCATAATGTGCCACATGGCCATACAATATAGCCCGTTACTCAGTGATGCTATATATTTATAGATATCGAACATGAAAAAATGTAAGCTTATTGAATATTCACTGGTGTGAGATCCCTGCATTTTATGTCCGGGGTGTGTGTGTGTGTGTGCAGGTAGCATGCAGTTAATTTGCAGGCAGTGGGTTGCATTTCAGAAAGTCTGAGAGCCACTGCAGTAGTGATCCCTCAAGCAGTATCTAACAGTAGAAAAGCTTCCCTGTCAGACCACTTGCTCCAGGAATGTGGGCAGCCCGGGCTGGAGTGCATGTTCTGTTCTCAGGGGACAGGCATGGTGCTCCCAAGAGCCGGCTGGCACCTCCTGGAATATGTCTGCGTGCCCCAGAATTTCCGTGTTGCTTTGGGATTCTGAGAGCTGATGTTCTACCCAAAGGTAGAAAGCTATTGCCAAAGCTGCCTTCCTCTTGACTGTTGAGGCAAGGAAACGGTGGCAATTCTGCGGTTTGTACAAGGCTTTGTGCAGGTGGCCTTATTTGTGATTGCTGTTTTCTTGAAAAGCGGCCCTTATCTCTGTGCTGGATCTCTACTTGTACCACAGCTACTCCTGGTAATGTGAAGTGCAATTTCGACTTGAAATATTTATTGTTTTGGCTTTGTTAATAAATGGACAGGGGAGTCATGCCAACTTCCTGATACTGAAAGGGAATGTTTATTTTAGAATCGCCGTCCAAGCACAAGTTCTGTGTGGTTGCTGGAAACACCGTCTGTCCTGGTTTCCCCAAAGCCCGTGGCCGTGGCCCACTGCCACCTGCCTTTGTGTCCCCTTGTGAAGCCCAGTCAGGATCTTCTTAGGAGACTGGGTCCGGCTGAGTGGCCTCAAGCTGCTGACACAATGCAGGGATCCCTCAACTGGCAGTATAGGTCCTAAAACTGGGCTCCACGGGCTGAAAGGTTTAAGACTCATTCATGTATTATGGTCCAAGGACAGCTGAGTTTTAATACTGCAAACCTCCCACAAAGGAACACAAATAAGGCATAATGAAAACAACCACCACCACCAGTGTTCCCTCTAAGCTGAGTTAGTGGGAGCTAGCTCACAGTTTTTTAGCCTCCAGCTCACACATTTTTGTCTTCACTCAGGAAGGATGGCTCTGGAGCAAACGAATGCATGCGGTGGCCAGATCACTCACAATTTTAATGCCAGTCGCTCACAAAGTAGCTACTTTTGCTCAAAAAGACTGCACAGCTTAGAGGGAGCATTGACCACCACCCGTCACCTTGGTGGGAAAAATGGACAGTTCTCCTAATGTCTCCTAGGCCATGTGTATGGCTGTCCCCCTCTGGCTGGCTCTTCCACCATACAGGAAACAAGTGGTTAATGAAATCCAAAATAATGAAGGAGTTGCAATAAGTCATCATTCCCGGCATTCATGTCGTGTTTCACTTACCCAAGCTCAGCAATTCTCCAGCTCCTCCATGTAAGGAAGACCCACAAGGCTGTTCTGATGGTGACACCAAACAGCTTGTCTCAACTGAGCAGTGAGGTGGTGCTGGAGTGAGTTTTGAACCAAGAACTTTTCTGCTTAACTGTTCATACAAAGAGAGTGCCCAGCATTCCCGTTCTATATATGAATGAAATTTGGCCAGCGTTGTATAGAAGTAGAGAGGTGTTACTTAATAAGCATTTCAGTCCTCCCCCACCTCCTAAAACCAGTGTGCCATCGGCCTGTTGGTTAAGCATTAATATGTATTTTGTGTGGAACCGCAGCTCAGAGTTATCAAGGCCCTGGTTCTGTTGGAAAAGCGGGGAAATCTGAACCCCTGCACCTGTGCTCTGTGCTAAGTCCAGTGACTGGTCCGGTATTGTCCACTTTGGCAGCAGTTTTCCAGGAGCTAAGGTGGAGACAGCAGGGACTGGAGTTAACACATTCTGAATACAGAAGCCACAGCCTGACCATCTTAGTTAAAGGCACACTGCTGCATTTTGTAGACTAGTTCAAGTGTGAACCAGCACAGGGCTCGGCTGTCCAAGCTTCTTGTATGAAATCATATTAAGCTTCTCACATGGAATTGCTGTGCAACACAAAGGAATGCTGAGGGAGGCAGAAACTTCGCTGCTCCCTCCCCCCTCCAGTTGGAAATGCATTTAAAGAACAGAAAGAATAGGGTCTGGGAGCAGCAGTCCCTGGGAACTTGGGCCACGGGAGAAATTTCACATGCTTCCCCTTCTCTAGACACCCCCCCCCCCAGGCCCAAGACCAAAAAACAGCAGCGTTAAATTTTCTCGGAATGCTGAAGGAAACTGTATCCCCTTCATATTTAACAAAGAAGGAAAGGCCGTTACCCTTTTTCATTTTGTTCCAAACAAAAGTGCTGTATTGTCACCACTTGCTCCTTTAACGCCTCTCGTAATGTGAATTGGGGGGGGAGGGGGGCCCGCATCGGCTAACTCTTCCAAAGCTATTTCTGATAGTCTGCCTACAGATGCATTTCTGCTTTAAACTGGTGGCTTCTAAACAGGTTTAGGTCAATCAGAAGTGCCCGCGAAAAGAGCTGTTTTCTCACCCAGCTCTGAGAAGAACAACAAGAACGCCTGGGGAGACTGGCCGGTTAACCTCCACAGGCTGGTGTCAAGACGGCCCATTCTCTCAGAGCTCAAGGATGGGACCAGCCTCCTAGGTCATGGGGACTGGGCTTCTAGGCTGCAGCAGGGAGCCAGGGCACGTCATTTCTTGTTCCTTTAGAACCTATAGCATTGCCCATATATTGGGCAGAGACTGGGCAGGGGGATCGGGTTTGTGTGCAACCAGTCCAAGTGGCACAAGCAAAGAATACATCCAACACGTCAGCTTAAGTTTTCAAGGTACATTTCAGTCACTCCCAGGGCACACAATTGGGGAATGAACCAGAGACAGGGAGGCACACAAAAGACCATCAACATTTAATACCACGCTTGAAACTAAACAAGCAAGCACTCTCGCGCTTTTTTTTTTTTTCACATTGTTTCATCTGGTAGCCAGAAAAACTTGCCCGTGTTTTTCATTTGAGGTACTGGTTTGTCAAACAGAATGTGAAATCTGTCCACCAAGTCACCATTTACAATGTCTGGCCAAAGGCCTAGCTGGTTTTCAGCCCAGCCTGGATAATAACAGAGGGGGGGGGGGTTATGTTTTCATTTTCCTTGAAATAGGACATTTCCATCAGACTGGCACAGGTGCATTGCTGAAGAACTTCGAGAACAGAATCAGCTAGAAGGTGGGCCTCATTTTGTTTTCTTGGAGAATAATTCAGTAGGACTGAAAAGGTTTGCCCGTCTTACAAAGCAAGATTCCGTTACTATGATCAGAACTTGCAATTCTTTGTAACTGCTTCAGTTGTCAGGGGGAATTTAAAAAAAAACCAACATGACAAAATAGCTGTTATTTCCACCTGAAGGTGAAGGGAGACGGGGTGTGTACGGGCAAGGGATCAAGAGGAACGTAGTTGATTGCCCTGTGCAGTTATTAGGCTTACAATTCAATTACTCTTTTAATATATATATTCACTCGCTCCCACTCTATAGATTCACTTTCTTTCACACTGAAGCCCCACAGTTTGCATTTTGAAATTTCAGATTTACAGGGAAATTATTTGATCCCCCTGGCAAAGAGGGGAAAGTCACACAGTTGTGGGACAAGCTCAGGACACTTCGATGATCTCCATGCTGCCCGAAAAACTAGACTGGCTGCCCACTTTCCCCAGCTCCTCTCGGGACCTGTTCTCTGACCTGATGCTTTCCCCAAATTCCATCTGGCAGCTCCTCCGCTTGAACTGCTTCTCGAAAGAGCTCTCCTCGTGCCAGCTCCGCCGCGAGTCCCCGCGAGCGCCGTGCTTCTCCCTCCTGCGTACCGCGTAGGCCTGCTCGCAGCCCGTGGGCAGCTGACTGCAGCTATAGGCTGGGTAGGCCGCGCTGCCGCCGTACAACGTAGAAGCGGAATAGAAGCGAGAGGGGTCTGTGGCAAAATACCAGCTGTTGGTGAGGGACGCCGCCGAGGCCTGAGGGGCCAAAATGTCCGAATGCCAGTCCTTCAGCCCCAGCCCCGTGGCGGACTTGGCCAAATGCTGCTGGCTGGTGGAGAGACCAAAGAGGAAGTTCGTCCGGTAGTTGTCCTCCATGCTGCCGCTCCGGTGCAGTGGGTACGACCTCTGGCTGGTGCCAGCGGTTCCCCCTAAGTGCTGCCATTTGCTTTGACCGTCGGGGGGCCAGGCCTTCTGGGAGTTCTTGGGAATCTTAGCTTCCTCTTTATCTGGGCTGCTCTCCGGCGTCTGTTCAGAAACCTCCTGGACAGGGGAGAACTGGCATAACTTGCTGCTACTTTCCAAGGCTGCCGAATGCTTGTAATATTCTAACGTGTCCTCCAGAGAAGAGTACCCCTGTCCTGAAGCCAGGAGGCAGTTACTGTTTGCCGTGCACGAGACAGATTTGATGTCCAAGGAAAAGGACCGCTTCAGCCTGTTACTGTCTTCCACTTTGTCGGAGGACACGCGGAGTCCGATGATGCCCTGAACCAGCGGGCTGTCCTCCAGAGATGCCAAAGGTGGGCCTGCCAGGCCGAGCGAGTCCACTGGATTCTGTTCCACCGTCTCCGAGGTAGAGGCAGCAGCGCACAGCGGCGGGGAGGTGAGGAGGCTGCTGCTGTGCCCGCCATCCAGACTCGGTACCTGCTCGTTGCTCTTCTCCAAATGCAGAAGTTTACGCTTGCTGAAGGGCCCCGTTTGGCCAGTCTGCTTCTTGATCTTCTTTTCAAAGTCCAGGAGCTGGCCGAGGAAGTTGAAGTTAGGAGAAATGGTCGGCCTCTTCTCTTTCACAAATCTAAGCAGGTTTTAGAAGAAGAAGAAAAAGAGTTGGGTTTTGTACCCCGCTTTTCCCTACCCTAAGGAGTCTCAAATGGGCTTACAATCACCTTTCCTTTCCTCTCCCCAGAACAGGCACTTTGTGAGGCAGGTGGGGCTGAGAGAGTTCTGAGAGAGCTGTGACTAGCCCAAGGTCACCCAGCTGGCTACATGCGGAGGAGGAGTTGGGGAATCACACCCGGTTCTCCAGATTAAGAGTCTGCCACTCTTAATCACTACACTACGCTGGCTCTCGATATCTTAAACAATACAGTGCTGGCTTATTAAAACCAGTGTCCTGCACAAAAGAAGTACATTGGGGCAAGGCAAGCCCCAGGAAGTTCACCAGCAAACCCAAGAATGACCCGCAGGGCTCTCTGCATGTTGATTAAACGAAGGGGGGCAAGGTGGTCACAGTTATGCAGCTTAAGCAGATTTACCCTTACCAGACCAAGGGTCTTCTCCTCCCCTTTCTTCCCTCTTGCCTAGAGCTTCCTTCCAGAGCCAATCCATGACACCATCTCCCCCCCCCACACACACACTCCAAACCCTGATGAAGGCTGTTGCTTAACCCCCAAACTCCTGCCTTGGCAGACTGCCTTTGCACCTACCCAACCCCCTTGCTCTTTGCTGCTGCTACAGACTAACATGGCTACCCATCTTTTTCCATAGCGTTATTATTTGGGACAATTTCTTCAGCAGCTTCCTTTCCAGTTTTATACAGGTTACTCTGCTTTGGCTAACTGTGGGGATGGACGGAGTAAATGCCACAGAGCAGGAAATGTTATTTGGGAACACCTGGCACCTGAGATGTCAGACTTTGCCCACACACTTTCAGCTGTATCACGGCATCCATGAGGGCGAGTAGTGACTTACTTTTCTGCTGGCTCAGAGCTGCAGCATACAACTCACGGCCAGATGTTTGACAGGGTCGAACCCACCTCCCGATATACCAACGACAGGGTCCCCGGCAGAATCACTCCAGAGGTTGCAATCAGTGTTCCCTCTAAGCTGAGTTAGTGTGAGCTAGCTCACAGTTTTTTACCTTCCAGCTCAACACATTTTTGTCTTAGCTCAGGAAGGATGGCTCCAGAGGAAACGATGCAGTAGCCAAATCGCTCACTCACAACTTTAATGTCAGTAGCTCACAAAGTAGAATTTTTGCTCACAAGACTCCATAGCTTAGAGGGAATATTGGTTGCAATCTTGTATATTTCCCCAGCATTGCATGTTTATTTTTTAAAAAGGAAGGAAACTGGCCACAGCAGGTTTTTAAATGAGTGCCAGTCCTGCTATCATGACATTTTGCTGAAGGGGAAACACACATGAAGCTGCCTTATATTGGATCAGACCCTGATGGGTCCACCAAGGTCAGCCCTGTCTACTCAGACTGGTAGCAGCTCTCCAGGGTCTCAGGTCTTTCCCATCACCTACAGTCGGATCCTTACTGGAGACGCCAGGGATTGAAACTGGGACCTTCTGCATGCAAAGCAGAGGCTCTTCCACGCAGCCCCAGCCCCTCCTAAAGTGATTGCTGTATTGTGGATACACAGATACACACTTGAAAAGTCCAGTGAACTGAAAGGTGAGTCTGCCTTTAAACTGGAAACAGCTGAGCCAGCTGAATAACACCTGGCTCACAATAACACCTGGCACACAATAACACAACTTTTATGCAGGTAACTTAAAACCTGGATACATGAAGCTGCCTTCCAGTATGTCAGTCCTCTGGCCAGGGCCGGCCCCAGGTGTCTGGGTGCCCTAGGCAGGACAGCCTGGGGTGCCCACCCCACTGGGGGTGCCAACCTCCTGGTGGGGCCTGGAGATCGGGGGGGCAGCGGAGCGCTGGCTTTCCTGGGCGCTCCGCAGCTGCGGGGCCCCCGGGAAAGCCAGGGAAGGGGCGGAGGTTCTAGCCCCCGCCCCCTCCCTCCCAGTGCCGGCTTGGAGGAGAGGGGAGGGTGGCGGGGGGAGGGTGGGCAAGCTCTGCCGCTGCCGCCTCCTGAGCCCTGTCGGGGTGCTACGGTGGCGGGGAGGCGGCGGTGGTGGTGGGGGCAGGGGGCTGTTTGGCGCCGCTGCGGGCCCAGTGCCCTAGGCGAGCGCCTAGCTTGCCTAGTGGGTGAGCTGGCAGTGCCTCTGGCCTATTCGTCCACTCCGACTGGCAGCAACTCACCAAGATCTCAGGCAGGGGTCTTTCACATCACCTACGGCCTGATTCTTTTAACCAGAGGTGCCAGAGGTTGGACCGGGGCCTTCGACATGTCAAGCATGGCCTTTCTGGGCTTGAACAAAGAGTAAGAGCCAAAGGGGCCTTGACCCTCGATTCCTCAGCTGTGGACCTTGGAGACTGGAACCCTTGTGGCTCATCACCTGCTTTAAGTTTGGAATGAGGGCTTGTTGGGGTTGTATATTTTTATTTATGTTTCTATTGTCTGTGCGTGTTTTACTGCTTTGAGCCTCCATGTGAGAGAAACGCAGGATAAAAAATATATGTAAGTACAACAGAGTTCTGTCTGTACCACAGATTCCTTGGTTAGTCTAAATAGCAATAGCTGACATTTATATAAACGTTTGTTCCAAGTATGGAAAACATTTTCCCCCCTACATTTCCTCAGCAATTCTTTACGATAACCCCATCAAGCAGCCAGAGTTCTTCTGAAGTGCCCTGAACCCCAAGAGTGGCACAATATGCTTTTCTCATATCAAGCAGTATCTCCCACGAGTTCTATGAAGAACAAAGTTTTGAGTCCAGTGGGACCTTTAAGACCAACAAACTTTTGTTCTGGGTATAAGCTTCTGTATGCATGCACAATTCTTCAGATACATTGTGTGCATGCACACGAAGGCTCATGCCCAGAATAAAACGTTGAGAGCCAGTTTGGTGTAGTGGTTAAGTGTGCGGACTCTAATCTGTGAGAACCGGGTTTGATCCCCCAGTCCTCCACTTGTAGCTGCTGGATGACCTTGGGTGAGCCATAGTTCTGTCAGAGCTGTTCTTGAAAAAGAGCAGTTTCTGTCAGAGCTCTCTCAGCCCCACCTACCTTACAGGGTGTTTGCTGCGGGGAGGGGAAGGGAAAGGCGTTTGTAAGCTGCTCTGAGGCTCTGAGTGAAGGGCAGGGCATAAATTCAATCTCTTCTTCTTCTTGGTCTTAAAGGTGCCACTGGACTCAAAAACTTTGTTCTGCTGCCTCATACTAACATGGCTAACCCCCCCCCCGAATCTGAGTTCTATGCAATAACACAAATGAGCTCAGTGTGTGGGGTGGGGGGGGATGCCTGGGGATCTTCTCCATAGCTCCCTGGGGCCAGCAGCAGGCCGGTAGCTATGGTGGGGCTATTCGGGGCTCTGCCCCCTTTCTTAAAGGGACAGCCCCACAAGATTTTCCCTTGAAAACCCTTTATTCCTTAGGTATGCCAAACTGCTTTGAGATCCAGCTTGGAATCTCTGCAGCAGGAAGGAGGCTTGCTGGGAGGATTAGTATCTC
The DNA here is from genome assembly GCA_029375565.1 of Gekko gecko. Lineage (NCBI taxonomy): Eukaryota > Metazoa > Chordata > Lepidosauria > Squamata > Gekkonidae > Gekko > Gekko gecko. Next base: position 43,841,894 of record JAPDNY010000014.1, read on the forward strand.
CCGGTTGGGAAATACCTGGAGATTTGGGGGGGTTGAGTCTGAGGAGGGTGATGTTTAGGGAGGGAAGGGGCTTCAATGGGGTCATATTTACCTAAGGCAGGAAAAAAAATCCTATTCATTGAGAACTTCACCCGCACTAGGAAAGAAATTGCCTCGCAAACCACCAAATCCTGGCTAGGGGCCTGGCCAGCAGTGACCTTGGGTGTCTACCACATACACGGTTCAACCAGCACAAGAAGCCATTTCAACTATCACAGGAGCCAGCAGGAGCCCCAGATGTCCAGAAGCCATTGATTCCACCGAGGCCACCATCAGGATGCTTGAAGACAGCCCTCAGTGTCCGTTTCCTCCAGAAAAAGGCCCCGTTTCTTACCTGTAGGCCTCATCTAAGGACATATCCATTCTCTTCATGATGTATGCGATTGCAATGGTGGCAGAGCGGGATATTCCGGCTAGACAGTGTACCAGGACACGGCCATTCGAGGCTTTGGCTTTTTCTGTGGGAAAAGGCGGGGGGGGGGACGACACACAACCCAAAATTAAGTTAATGCTGCTCTTAAAGTCACCAAGAATGAGAAATCTTCTATCTAGGCCCCCAAAGGATCCTCAACTGGGGGGAAAAACCCATGAAAGCAATTTTGGAATCTCCCTTGTTGCATGTATCAAAGAAGGAGGGTATTATTGTTACAGTATGTAGCTGTTTTCATTTTATTTAAAACAACCACACCCCAGCCCTTCATAGGCTCCTGGCAGCTGGAATAATAACCACAAGACTTCAAAACGAAAATGCCAAACATCCCTAAGTACGTATCATAAAACTAAATATGAACTGAATGATAATCCTTGGATCTGTCACTGTTATTTTATTCCCCTTTCTGGAAACAGAAAATGGAACTATGAATGTGAAGTCCCATGCCATGGCACCAGCTGTTTGCACGATGTCCACGAGATGGAATCCTGATGTCCACGAGACGGAATCTTCTCCTGCTCTGTCTCTGGACCGAGCTTTCCAACATTAAATTAAGGCTGCCAGGTCCCCCCGGGGGGGTGGGGGTTTTCCCTCCAAAAGGGCCCCCAACCCGACAGTCCGGAACCCCGCCCCCAAAGTGGCCAGATTGGGCCAACATGCCCGGCATGATGATGTCACCCGGGAGTGATGTCATCATGCTAGGTGACACTCCAGCAACCAGCCTGAAAACCATAACCATAGAGTTTTTAGGCTGATTGCTAGAACGCCGCCCAGCAACGTGCCCAGCATGATGACGTCACTTCCGGGTGACGTCATCACGGCGCGCATGCAAAAGAACTCCCAGATGGGGCACTGGACTCCCCCGCTATTAAGAAGGCAGGACTTAGCAACCCTACACTAAATATAACCAGCAGAAGCATACCTATGTACACAGAGACCAACAAAAGCAATTCTGACCCAGCAGGATTGGGATGAGTGGGACAGTAACGGTGACAAGTTATCAGGTCTGGAGAGCCAGTCTGGCATAGTGGTTAGAGTGTTAGATCTGGGTTCAAATTCATGTGTCACCATGAAGCTCATGGGGTGATCTGATAGGAGGCTAGTCTCACTCAGCCAGTCAGGGTGGTTGAGAGGGTAAAACGGACACCCACACATGCTACCCTGAGCTCCCTGGGAAAAGGGCAGGCTAAAAATGAACTAGGTAGACTGCACACACTGGTACATGTGACACCCTGCATGTGGGGATGACCTAGGGCAAGAGGACCATTCTACCCTATACCTTCCTTCCTTCTCCACGTCATCCTCAAATTATTAACTCAAAAACAAGTCCTCAAAAGTCACCAGATCACAAACAACTTTGCTAGCTCACTTGCCCACACAGATCATTACTAAAGGGGGAAAAATCTCGTTCAGTCTAGCTGGCAAAAACTTCCCTGCCTGAAGCCAATTCTTACTGGCCAGAGGCAAGCAAGCTACTGGCTGTTTAAAAAGCTCAAGTGCTGAATAATCTTGTGGTTGAGTGGGGAAAGTCATAAATATGTGCAATCCTAAACACAGTAATGCTTTTTAAAAGCCCATCAAAGTCAATGGGTTTAGAAAGGTGTAACTCAATTTAGGATTGCACTGTAAAAGAAATCATTTGTGGGGATGAGTGTTTGCATGACATTTTTATGCTCCACAAGATAATGCAAGACAGGACAGGGATAAAAGAGCCACACGCTGTGTCTTCCTTTTGCTTAGACAAAGTACGGGATATTACAGAAAAGCATTGCAACTGATTTTCCATACTGAGAGAGAGAGACTCAACACGCCGCTCAGTTTCCAGGAGCTGGCACACAACATTTTTGTCGCAATTCTGCAAATTGTCCTAAGCATCAGTTTCATTCCATCCATGTAAAACATTCACTCCATTCATCCATATGGTACCCGCTTCCTTGCCAAGGAGACAGCAAGGTTAAGTCATAAGTCAGAGTTTTTATTATTTAAATGCATCAGAAATTGATTCGGACTTCTTTTAGAAGAACCTTATTGGCATTACAAAGCCGGGGGGGGTTATTTTGCAAAGAGCAGATTGCTCCTCTATCACAGTCCCAAGATGGCTCTCGATAAGGACATAAGAGAAGCCAGGCTGGATCAGCCCAATGGCCCATCCAGTCCAATGCTTAACGTAAGAGCCACGTAGAAAAAAGACAGATGTTTGAGAGCCACAAGACATGAACGAACATATTTCTTTGAGCAATGCCAGTCTGCTGGTGTGGCGGGGCTTGGAGAACACATTTAACTTTAGATGGGGAGGGAGAGGTAGACATAAAACAACTTTAAATTAAAATGCATCCTCCAAGCCCCCCACACTGGCTGGCTGGCTGGCTGGCTTGGCTTGGAGAAGCGATTTAAAGAGACAAATGCCTCCTCCAAGCCGGTCAGCTGGGAGGGTGGGGCTTTGAGAATGCATTTAAAGTTGCTTTCTTTCTCTCCCCCCCCCCACTCAAGCCTACCCAGGTAGGGAAACACTGGCTCCCCTTTGTTTCCCCAGCCGCCATGCTGGGAGCTGCATAATATGTGTGAAAGAGCTGCCTGTGGCTCCCGAGTCCCAGTTTGGCCACCCCTGGTCTACGCATACTAAATAATGCAGTTTCAATCCACTTCAGTGACAGTTTGCAAGGGGATTTTGCCATTTCACAAAGTAAAATCCAGTTGCAAAGTGCATTGAAAGTGGATGGAAAGTGCATTATTTAGTGCATGTGAAAGCACCCTGTGTGTCACAGCGTGGCCAAAACCCAGGTGCCATCAGGAGGTTCACCAGCAGGGCCAGAAATCCAGAAGCCCTCTCATTGTTGCCCCCAAGCACCAAGAATACAAAGCGTCACTGGCCCAGACACAGTGTTCCATCTGTACCTTGTGGCTAACAGCCACACATGGACCTCTCCCTCCATATGTTTATCCAATCCCCCTTGAGCTGTCTATGCTCGTAGTTACCCCCACTTCCTTTAATCTGTTCTATGCCTACTGCTCATCAATTTCATTGAGTGCCCATGAGTTCCTGTACTGTGAGAAGGGGAGTAAAGTACTTCTTTCTCTACCTGCTCTATCCCATGCATAATTTCGTAAACAGTCGTGTCATTCCCAGTCACCATTTCTCCTAACCTCTTTAACTTTTCTTCATAGGGAAAGTGTTCCATCCCCTTAACCATTCTAGTTGCCTTTTTCTGCACTTTTCCCAATACTATATCTTTTCTGAGGTGCGGTGACCAGATCACATAACATTGAGGGATTACTTGTCACAAATTGAACAGCCGCTAGCTTTGCATGGAAGTGCCAGAACAGAAAGTGAGGGACTTTGCCACCTCTGTTTGCAGTTCCAAGGTCATGTGCAGTGCTCTGGGAAGGAGTTTGCACTTCCCCAGTGAGTGGAAGCCCTGCCTGCCTGCTTGACTCCTGTGTGAAAGAAAGGGTATGCACAACCAGAAGGCACCACTTGCCTGATCCAGCACGCCTGGCCTTATGCTGTCCCCACATTGCATGTCCAAGCACACCTTGAAGACTCACCGTTTCTCACAGCATATTGGAGGCACGGACAGAGGAAAGCAACTCAGCCACTCTTCCTGTTTTCAGCGCTCTCTGACTAACATTTTATTTATTTCCTTCATTTATTTCCCACCTTTCTCCCCAATGGCTCACATCGTTCTCCTGTCCTCCACCTTATTCTCACAACAACCCTGTGAGTTGGCTAGGATGAGAGTCTGTGACTGGCCCAAAGTCACCCAGACAAGCTTCCATGGCAGGGTGGGGATTCAAACGTGGGTCTCCCAGATCCTGGCCTGACGCTCTAACCACTCTGTCACACTGGCTCACATGCAGAACTCACTAAAGGAATCACAGTAATAAAAATACCCGCCAAATAAAAAATTACTGTGAACAAGGCACTAAAGAATTACTAAATAAAGATATATATCGAAATCAATTGTGTATCCTTGGTTATTATATAGTTGTGGTTACTGTCATCAATAAATTTCATGTAATAAATATACAAATTCGTAAAGAATACATGTCTGAAGTCCTTCTTAGGGTCCATACAAAATATATAAAAGTCCATTCCAAAATTCATGCAGCAAAATCCATTCAGGGATGAGGTTTCCGGATATGCCACTTGTTTCGAAATCTTCCTCAGATAGGAACAAATATTTTGGTACTAAGGCACCAATCAGCAGTTTCCCAAGGACTACCTTTTAAGGCTTTCTGATGTTGGTATAGAATAATTCCACACAAAATAAGATACTCTTTAATAATCGAGCACCAATCCACAACCTTCATCAGGAACGAATGTCAAACTTTCTAGTGGCATATCTGCCCACCCCATCCTTTCTTTATATGCAGGCAGGCAGACAGGACTCTATGGATAAAATACAAGCACATCATGGTTTGATTTCTCACAGCTTTGCTACCCTCAACTGAATATGGCTGTCATACTTTCAGTGAAGACTCATGAAACAGGCAAGTTTTTCCTCTCGTGCTAGCTCATTCAAGCATGCAAGCCATCACTTGATATTGCAGCCCTCAAGGGATGAAAAGCCGTGCATGAGGCACACCTGGAGAAGAGCTTGCGGTGCTTCTGGGCTTAGTGCTCACTCTAAGCTAGAAGCATAAGTACGAGTGACATCTCCACCACGCCCCCCCCAAGCAAGTAAAACACAAAAGGGATTAGAAACTATATTAGCATTACTCCTTCCAAGGGGAAGGGGAAAGCAGATACTGTGGGCTTTGGACATTGAACTGGCTGTCCCTCATGGAAAATGCTCTGTGCAGATCTGCTGGGGAAAAATGCCCCTGTGAAAATTACCAATAGGGGGAAATGGTTTGTTTTTAAAACTTGCCATGTTTTTTCATGAGAATTCTTTCAGAGTGCTCATGTCTCTGTTGAAACAGGTTTAGTAGAATTAAATTCTTTGGTACTTTTTTTTTTTTAAGAGAGGTTGTGTTCTCTGAAAGCTTTACCTATGAAGTCCACAGATTTGTCCAACCAAGGAAAAATCTTCTCGCAAAAGCTGTCATTCACAGGGACTCTTAAGAAGTGAGAGTCTGGGATGCAGTCCGGCTTGGGGCAAGTGTTGCTGGCATTCAGGACGTAGCCAATGTCATTTTGCTTCATCAGCTCCTGCAAGATGTCACCAACACAACCACAGTGAGCACGTGCAAATTAATGTCTGGGAGATATGGCTAAAACATACTTATGAGGAGGGAGAAGCCAGAACTGCTGAAAATATTGGTGACCAAATACCACCCCAATTTTCCAACACATTCGCCTAGCCTACTGCTTCTGCACAGACTATTTGGCTCTGATTTGGATCAGGGCAGGTTCTCCTTTTTTAGCATCCACGTGATGTTGTCCCCTGATAATCTACTGCCTGCATTTTCCCCCTGCATTACTCCAATCTTTCCCAAGATTGGTTTGGTATCATCTGTTTTTGGACACTTCATAGTCAAAGCATGTTTGTATGCCATGTGGACAGGAAGTTGTGTTTTTTTTTCATGTCCTAGCCCCATGTTGGCACTGTTTTCCTGGCCTAACTCCCTCCAAGTTGTCTATCTATTAGCTCCCCTGAATACCCAGCTTTAGTTCTTTGAAAAGCAAGCCCCCTTTTTGCTATGGAGATATGCCTTTCCTCTTATACCTTCCCAACAGAAAGGGCTAGACTTACATCTAGAAAACGAAAGCTAGGAATCCACAGAACGTACTGGATAGATCACTATGTTACAGCCTGTGTCAACTGCCATGTCTTAAAAAAAGACCTCAGGTGGCATGGGAGGGAACACCCAGGGGAATACGGCAAGAAAAGTGTGGGGTAAACTGCCAGGTGGATGCTAAGACTTCTTCTTTTGCATTAGCAGTTAAAGCCACACAGTGAATCACTGCTCTGTGAAAGCAGCACAAGTCAGTTACATCACCCTCTCTGGCCTAAACTTCCACTGATTTCACCTGATCACTGATACCCCTCTGATTGGTTATGTAGCTGCAGGGCTATTTTTGGTCAGGAACGCACAGGAACGGAGTTCCGGCTGGCTTTCAAGTTGGCCATACCTACAGCCCCCTCCCCCTTGGGTTCCCCAGCCACCACCACCCCGATCCAGGGAGGGAGCTGTGCTGTCAGGGGTGTGGCCTGATATGCTAAAGAGGTTTTGCTGTTGGGTGTGGCCTACTATGCTAATGAGTTCCTGTTGAAAAAGCCCCGTGTAGCTATGTGACACTATACCATTCCGAACACAGGTTAAAGGCCAGTTCTTGCAAAGATTTTCACACATTTTCAATTATCCTTTGCCGTGCAATTGAAGAGCAATGAAAAACAGAGAGATATCACTTCTGGTAACCAACATAACCTTTCATTTTTGGAGAATATGACAGTAACTGACAAAAACAAACAAACGAAAAAGGTCACAGATTGTTTCTCTCCCTCAGAGTCCATGTCAAGCCCATTAAGGTAAAATGACGATGACAGCTATTTCCAACATGTCATTATGAACATGTAGAAGACAGTTTTGCAGACTCTGCGCCCTGAATTTCACACATTTGTGAATAAAGCTAATTATGGTCTTGGTTATACAGCATGGTCAAATTTTTATCTTCCACTTAATAGGGATTATTTATGATTTAAGACTTGGCTTGGCTGTGACGTTACACACAGGGCCAAAATATCCCTACTCCTGAGCCTTTTTTGAGAGGAACCTTAAACTAGTGCCAACATAATAGACGCCGAACATCAGTGATGACTGAATTCACCGAGTCTGAGTTATTAGTATACAAACACATCACTTTACTTATTTAGATTTACTGGGGAAAAGAATTTGTGTCCTGGATTTTTGGACTGTATTACTATTATGCCCTAATCTGGATAGTCCAGGATGGCCTGATCTCATTAGATCTGGGAAGCTAAGCAGGGTCAGCCCTGGCCAGTATTTGGATGGGAGACCTCCAAGGAATACCAGGGTTGTGACATAGAGTCAGGCAATGGCAAGCCACCCCTGAACATCTCTTGCCTTGGAAACCCCACCAGGGGTCGCCATAAGTCAGCAGTGACTTGACAGCACTTTCCACCCCCGCTATTATTACACATTCCCCTAACCGTGGTACCACCATCACGACACCCCAAAATTCAGCACTCTTCCATTTCACCTTGTTGAGGACGTCCCTCTGACATCCAAGGTAAAGATGAGGCAGAATCCTGGTTGGGCCCGTGGTGGAGACGGGTAAGCAGGGCTGAGAAATGCAGGAAGGCACCAGAATAGACTTTTCTTCACAGAGGCCAGGGAAACGACTTGAGAAGTCAGCAAACCCACCTGAAGGAAACAACAAAGTGAAGTTTCAGTTTTGTATGTGGGGAAAACAGCATCGGGCGCATTGTGGAACATCCTTTTTGGGATTCATGTGCCAATTCTCATGAGAAGACATGGAGTTTTTCCACATACATCGCTTCAGAATTGTAATAACAAGTAACAACTTCGGTGCATGACTGGCCCATCACGGACAGAGCTTCTGTACAATCTGCACACATTTTTCAATGAAGAAAGTTCATACATTCCATGGCTAGACAGGGAATTGGCTGCGGGGGTCAAATGGTGCACATACATTTTCAAACCATCCCACTGTCCAAGAGTAATTTTTCGTGTTTGGGAAATAAAGAAGCAGCAGCATCAGCAGAAGAGACTGGATTTATACCCCAGCCTTCACTACCCGAAGGAGTCTCAGACTGGCTTACAGTCTCCTTTCCCTTGTGAGGTAGGTGGGGCTGAGAGAGCTCTTTCAAGAACTGCTCTTGATAGAACAGCTCTGAGAGAACTGTGACTGACCCAAGGTCACCCAACTGACTGCATGTGGGGGAGTGGGGAATCAAACCTGGTTCTCCCAGATTAGGGTCCACACTCCTAGCCACTACACCAAACTGGCCCTTAAGGATTAATTAGTAATTAATCATAGAGGAGAAGACTGTAAGTCACCTGGGTGGAGACCACCCCCATCCCGCAAGGAAAACTTTACTTGCAGCACAGCTTTGTTTGAGAACAATTAACTTTACCCAAAGAATCTCTTCCATGTGAAGAAGTGGTTTCCTAAGACCAGCTGCGGACAGAATTCAGACATGGGTTTGTGCATCCATGCCCGGAAACGTTTGCAGAAACAATCACAGCGCGCACAAGAGTCTGATACATCAAAAGCGAGAAAGATGAGAGGTTCTTGCACTACAATGCCTTTTCTGTGCTATCAGTCACTTCAATCTATTTATTACCATCTAAAAAGCCTAAACATGTTTGCAGAGATTTGCCATAAACACTTTATTAGAAATAAAGTAAATTAGGACGCTAACACTACACAAAGTTCTTTAATTTGTCATGAATTCCATTTGATCAAAATGCAACAACCGATGCATCTGGATTTGTGTACTCCAAGTCACTCAGAGTAGTCTTAAACCTTTGCTGCTATGGTGTTGTAGAATGTCGTGGCTAAAAAAATCAAGACATCTTGAATTCAAATCTCTCTCTTTTAGTTCCCATCTACAGTATAGTGCTGGTAATACATCCTTGCCTTATAGGGTTTGTTGTAAGTACTTGAAAGACAATGTCCATGAAGTACTCAGAGCCATCAAAACTGCTTTACTACTACACATTGCTTTATTAAACAGAAAAACTATATCAGCCAGAATGTTCATTTGCATTTCTCTCCTACATTAACACTCCAAATGTCCACATTAACAGACTGAGTTGCAGGCTAAGGTTAGCAGCATCTGTACTGACTTTTTGGTTAACTATAGTTAGTGCAAATTTGTTTCTAACCATCGTTGCAGACTGTAGTTTGTTGTGATCTACACAAGCTACAATTAACAATGACGCACATGCAACACCAAGCAAAGGTCAAAGTCTGAAAGAGAGCCATGCCTATATGAGTAGAGTAAAGAGGGATGTGCAAACTGGCGGATGGGATCCCCTAATCATGGTTAGGCGTTATTATACCTCCAAGTGAGCCTGCAAATTCAAACTTGACTTTTTGTGGTGAGGTTACCTCAGATCCAAAACGACACTTCTGAGAAATCACCAAATCTGAATATTATCCAAATATTAACTAAGTTTCAGATACTAAAGTATAAGAAATCTTCCAATTAGAAAACAACAAAGTTACCACAGTGTTAGAAAGTTAAGCTATCTTAAATATTTCTTGTTATTTCCTGTTATACTAGCACACCACAAGCAAAATAGCCTTGGACAATAAGCAAGTATGTTCTTAACTTTCAGCCCAGAGATTAATGTCTTCCCACACTGCTTAAATTTGGCTACCAAACGAAATTCATTTGGCTAAGCTACTTCCCCTGCTTTGACCTGGATAGCCCAGGCTAGCCTGATCACATCAGATCTCGAAACCTCAGCAGGGTCGACCTCTGGCTGGTATTTGGGTGGGAGACCCCCAAGGATTACCAGGGTTGTGACGTGGAGGCGGGCAATGGCAAACCACCTCTGCTCATCTCTTGCCTCAAAAACCCTACGGGGTCACCATAAGTCAGCTGGGACCTGACAGCACTTTCCCCACCACGAAGCTACTTATTAAACCCATTAAACATGCAATTTTAATTTCTCTTTATTTTAAACCACCATCACAACTATTCCAACTCAAGGTAGTACTGAAACATTGTCCCCTTTAACTGTTGTTTGAGTTTAATTTTAATTGTTCATTGTGCAACTATGTCCTATATTAGTGGCATGGAACAGAACAGTAGACTCAGCTAAGATGACTACAAGTATCATTGCTGTTTACTCTTTTGATATCTTATTGTAATTAAGAACATTCCATTTAAAAAAATCATTGTTTTTGTATGCAGAAAATCAGAGTGTTAAATAATCACTGTATCAAAAAAAAGGGGTGTGGCTAAAAGGATTGTGGCCAGACGTGGCCCTTTCCCACACCTTCTACTCTTGGTTGCCAACTAGAAGAGCCAGCTGAGGGAAGGGTTTTGCCTGGGTGTCTCCAGCTGACAAGCATCGTTGCCAGTCTCCAGGTGGGGGCTGGAGATCTCCTGGAATTACAACATAGAATAGATTATTCATTTGTAATTTATTTAATTAAAATGTTTATTCACTTCTCTTGAGGAAATGGCTGCTTTGGAAGGTGGACTGTATGGCAATATGCTGTACTAAAGTCCCTCCCCCTCCCTAAAGTTCACCCTCATTGCTTCACTCTCAAGTCCCCAGATGTTTCCAACCCAAGTTGGCAATCCTATTGCCATGCTGTGTACAAATAAAAATGCAGAAAAATCCAGATCACATAAACAGCTGGGGTGGATAGGATGGAAAACCTAATCTGCTGTAGATGTGCTTTTTCCACATTGGGGACACACACACACTCCAATATCCCCCACAGAGTTGCAAATTAAATACTGTACTGTCCATTTCTCGAAACAAGCCCTTCTGCATATTAACCGACGTGATGTGGTTGTATGTCTAAAGTTCTGATCACTTGGAAGACTGAAAACATTCTCCATTGCATTTGCTAGCATGTAGAACAGAGGATTTTCATGAATGGGAGTTCAGGGTGTCAGTTAACAGAACCAGCTGTTTTATTTAGTCTGTGGTTTCTGGATATTTCCCCCTGTTAATGCAGTGTGCAACTTTTCCAGTGCTGGCTTGTTCAGTTTATTACTTGTGGCTACAACTTTCAGAGGGGAGTTTCTATGAAACCAACTTAAGGCGCCAAAAGCCATTTGTGGTCGAAAGAGCCCAAATTGCCTTTGTTGTGCAGAAACCAAATACCTCCCAGATCTTTGTTTGCAAAAATCAGTCTCTCTCCCACTTCCAGCCACAAAAAGCTTGCCAAGATTCAATGTCATATTTAATTATCCAGCTGGTAGGAGGGGTGTAAAAATGTGGTGGCTTCAAAGCCTCTCTTTGATCAAAGCATGGCAGAGTTTCCTCAGACTGTGTACAGGTGTTATGATAAAGGTATGATGGAGGGAAGGCGGCATGGTATAACCCAATCTCGTCAGATCTTGGAAGCTAAGCAGGGTCGGTCCTTGGAAGCAGTGGCAGATCAACCATGAAGCAGACTCAGCACGTACTTAGGGCACCAGGGCCAAAGGGGGCACCACAAAGTTGGGAAAAGGGTGAAAAGAAAAGAAAAATGAAGATTTGTAAATATATATATATATATTGATAAAACTAGTGCAAATTGATCATGGTGCACCCTAGGGTTATCTTCTATTTTTTTGTTGGCAAGGTGCAGTATCATAGGCTATGTTTTAAAGTCAAATGCATGTGTTTAAAAATAAAACGATGGAGCCAAATTCAGTTGCCATGACAGTCATTTCAATGACCCTCTCTGCCCCTTTTCAATTTCAGCCCCATGTAAACGTCGACAACTAAAATGGACTGGGTCAGTGTGGAAAGGAGGGGGGGCACCAAGATTGGTCAGTGCTGAGGGCATCAATCAGCCTTAATCCACCCCTGCTTGGAAGGGTGACCTCTAAGGATGACTCTGCAGAGGAAGGCCACGGCAAACCACCTCTGCCTCTCACTTGCCTTGAAAGTAGGGGTTGCCAGTTCTGGGATGGAAAATACCTGGAGATTTTGGGGATGGAGCCTGAGGAGGTCGGGGTTTGGGGAGGGGATGGAATCCAATGGGATATAATGCCACGGAATTCAACTTCCAAAGCAGTCATTTTTTTTTCAGGGGAACTGATCTCTTTTGCTTGGAGACCATTTGTAATAGGCGGGAGATTTCCAGCCCCAGCCTGGAGGTTACAATCGAAAATCAAAAAACCGTGAAGTTATAACTATGACAAACTTCAATACTTCAATATTTTCTTATTTATCGTAAATATAGTGAACGTATTTCACAACAATACATTTCCAAATCACAATAATATCAGTAATTCATTACCAATGCCAATAGTCCATTCAATATCAATGCCAATGGTCCATTCTTAATATTCATATGATGAAATTAAACGTCCGTCCAAAATTAAAGTGCTTGTGCTGTAGCAAACGGTCTTATATCCTTTGTTCTTCCAAGTCCAAAGATTGCGGAGAGTGTATGGGCATTCTAATGCAGCCTCTGATGGGCCTGTCGACCTTTCATCCATATATCAACTGAGGTAATTCCACTGTATCGAAAGGTGCTGCCCTCAGTTGATATTTGGATATATGGATTTCGTTCTGTTGCTTCTTTGAGGAAGCCAAGAAGAAACGGGATTAAAGGTCGACAGGTCTGTCAGAAGCTGCGTTATCCACAATTATGTGGATCCCAGAGTCCTGTCCCATCTCTTCCCTCCCATCCAGAACTCCTGGTCCAAGATGTCCAAGGAAACAGGAAGCCCCCTTGCCCTCAAGTTGCCAACCTCCAGGTGGTGGCTAGAGATTGTCAGGTAACCCTGCCATTGCTGGGGGGGGGGGACACATCTTTCACTGTTCTGGAATGCGGGAGTAACTTTTAGCCTCCAGTCTCACTGATTTAGAGTGTCTGCTGTGTTTCCTATCAATACGCCTGACCTTGGGGCTCATGCTACCCTGGCATGGGGAATGTACTGGTTTGAGGTGGTTCATGCAACTCTATGACTGGTCTTCAATAAATACTGTCTTCTTATGAAGCCTGGTGTTTGACTGACTATCTGGAGAACTTGACAGATGTCCTGCTACTACAGCTGACCTCCAGGTGGCAGAAATATGTTCCCCTGGAGGAAATGGTTGGACTCTATGGCACTATGTCCCAGATCCTGCCCTCCTCAGGCTCCACCCCCAAAATCTCCAGGTATTTCCCAACCCAGAGCTGGCAACCCTACTTGCCCCATCCAACCCTTGCTCCTTTTCTCAGACAAGGAATCTGACCTCCAAGTTCATGTTTCCTGACTGAGATTAAAGAGGTAGCACAGAGGAAAAGGAAATTTAGAAAACGGCAGTGAAGTGGATGACTTTGCAGGATTCTAGAATCACGAGGCCTTGCATTCTGATTGGTACAACTGCTCCTAAGCACTCCCCCGCCCCCCATGCGCTGCTTCTCCATTAGCTCTATAGCATTCGGAAAACTGGGAACAGTTAATGCAGCAGGAATGATGGCTAAAGGAATGGCGGAAAAGAACCAAACCCACAGTGTGGCGGTGACTGCAGGAAAGACATGATAGGTCTCCAGCACCATTCTATTGGCACAGCGCCACCTGGCAGTACACAGATTTCTCTCTCTTTTTTTTACAGCTTGGCTTCAGGGAGAAAACAGCTGGCCCCTATACAGTTCACTGAGAGGAGTTTGCTTAGCACTTTGCAGGTAAAATTGTTCACATGCAATCTTACCGTGCAATTCTAGACACAGTTATGCTCTCAGATAAGGCTCGTCGGCAATGATTTTTTGACCTTTCCTCAAAGGCGCTCCCGTAAAACCAGCCAATGGCCACAACAGACCGTACGTTCCGCAGTGCTAACAAATTAAAATTCTGTGCCTTTAAGAAACAAATTGCCCTGAACTGGATAGCCCAGGCTAGCCTGATCTCATCAGATCTCGGAAGCTAAGCAGAGTCAGCCTTGGCTAGTATTTGGAAGGAAGACCGCCAAGGAATACCAGGGTTGTGACATCTGAAGTCTCTTGCCTTAAAAACCCTATGGAGTCACCACAAATCAGCTGTGACTTGACAGCAACAGCAACAAAGACAGGAGTTATATACCCTACATAAAGACAGATCAAGGTGGGCAGCCTGTCTTTAGCAACAGAACGAACAAATTTAGAGTCCAGTGGCAACTTTAAGACTGTTTCAGACCAACTCTACACCTTTAAGATTTTAAGACTGCTTCAGATCAACACGGCTGACCACCTGGATCTAGCAACAGAACAAAGTTAGAGTCCAGTGGAACGTTGAAGACCAACAAAGTTTTATTTAAGGTGCTCACACCTTGAATAAAACTTTGATGGCCTTAAAGGTGCCACTTGTCAGAATCCTGGTTAAATCACTTCTCAACAACAGTCACTTCGAAGAAAGTTTAGTTTATTGAGACGTTGATGGATACCATACTGAACACGAGCTTTGTTAGGACTGAAGGTGAAAGCGCAAGATTGCAGATATATTGTGTTCAAGCAAAGGCACTAAAGATCAGGACCCAATCACCCCACGGCATTTCCCCACCAGAAATAACAGTCAACTACTCCCCCCTCCAAGCACGTACCCCTCTACAGAAATAAAGCAAAACAACAGGTCTCTGCAACATGGTGCCCAGTACATCAAAGCATTTAGGAAAACTAAAGTATTTGGTTTTCACACCCCTCTCACCCTTCTCCTTCCTCTATGGCAGGTGAACTATAAAATGCATACTGAGCCTGACACCACTGGACTTTAACTTTGTTCTATACCCTACATAAAATAGCAGACTGAATATATTTGCATAGCTTCTTTTTTTGGAAAAAAAATATACATTCTGCATTGTGTCCCATTTGGAATTATTTCTTCTGGTTTTGCTAGACAGGCTGAAGTGCAAGGAGCTATGCAGGCTACGCTGTGAAGTCCCCTCCCCCTCCCCACACCTCCAATGCAAACCTTCTGCAGTCCCGCTTATGTCTGCTAACATTTTTTGCAGGTGTCGTTGACACACTTTCAAGCACATCTTAATGTCCATGAAGATGAGGAAAATCTTTTAAAACAGAAAGCAGAGATTCCTAGGAAACTGAATTCTGCACCCAATAGCATGTGTATAGTTTATCCAGTAAAAGAATACAGATTTGATGCTTCCATTTTACAGGTCTAAAACATTTCAGGAACAAATACAACCACCTTCCTTCCCAGCCTCAACAAGTACACCCCATATGGCTAAAAAGTCACTGTGAACTTCATGACTCGATGCACTTCTGGATTCATAATGTTTCCACTTTGTTTAAACGAACTGCTGATTTTATACCAATGGTTACGACTGATGCATTCCTGCTCCACAGCAAAGCATGCCATTTTTCCATTACATAAGCCGTTCATACAAAAGAGCCTTACTAAAAACAACACTCCTCATTGCTGCAGACAGCTTCGCGCTCCAAACTTTTCTGAGCCAACCTTTCAATATCAACAGTAAAGACAATTTTCTTTCGTTTTTCCAGCAAGGTGATATCCCCAGGGAAACAACAGAACACAAGAGGTTTCTCTCCCTGAACAAAGTATCGCACTGGCAAGAGACTTCTCAAGGGACCCTTCTTCGATCACAAGAGGAACTTGTTTCTCTTATTAAAAAGTTATCCTTTCATATCCCATCCCAAGAGCACTTAACAATGGATTAAAATAATCCAGGAGTAAACAGGAGTATTGTGGCACCTCAGAGACCAGAATACGCTTTCATGGACTGAAGCCTGCTTTAGAAGATGAAGTGGGTTGGAGCTCATAAAAACTTGGGCTAGAATAAAAACTTGCTTTTATAGTGCCACAAGACTCCTGCTTACTTTTGCTGCAAAAATAGGATTGTTCCTCTAGAATTACTACCAGACCCATTAAGTAAGAGGGTTTTTTTCTCTTTTTTTGCTCAAGTTGATTCATCATTACAAAATTTGACTTAGAAGCTAGTCTTGTAAAAAAAAAAATCCCTCCAAGGTTTGCAAGCTATCAGTAATTGTAAGCTTAACTACCCCTATTGGAACTATGCACATTAAGACAATTAATATTAACCAGGGATCATTTCATAGAAAAAGAGGTGTAGGAGCTCATTTGCATATGCCACACCCTCTGACAAAGGGCAGGCATGCAAGCATGCCTGAGTTCCCTGCCTGATCTTCTCCAGGTGCCCTGTGGCTGTGGGGCCCCTGGAGAAGATAGGGCAGGGAACCCAGGCATGTTTAGAATGCCTCTCTCTCCCTTCCCCACATGGGCATTTAAGGGCATTTAAATCCCCCCTCCCCCCAAGTTTCTCCGCAAAAGTGGAGAAGCTCAGGGGAAAGGGGGGGACATGTCTTCCCACCTCCCCTTCCCTTCTCAAACATGGGGCCCGCCCCGGGCTCCTTACTGCTGGAGCACCACTCTGTTGCACTCCAGCAGGAAATGACCCCAATACTAACTTTGAATATACACCAATGGGCCCTTGGCAGAGGAACATCAGCTGGTTGGTGTGGGAAACCCCTCCCCCCCCGAGAAGCCCCCTCCCAGCGCCACCAGTGCCGGCGTGATAATGTCACCCGAGAGTGACATCATCACATTTCCAATGTCAGGGGTGACACTCTAGGTTCTGGGGAAAACTCTATGGTTTTGAGGCCAAAAAACCCATAGAGTTTCACCCAGAACCTAGAACGCCATCCCCAACATTGGAAACGCAATGACATCACTTCCAGGCGACATCATTGTGGTGCGCACACTTTGCTCGCATGCCAGAAGAACTCAAGGAACAACTGGGAGTCCCTCTCCTAGCAGCCAGGCAGGAGTCACACAGTCAAGCCAAACTACATATTACATATTTTTTATAAGTTGAGCTTGGGTCCCCAGGACCCAACTCATTTCCCCCATGGCTGCATTTTAAAGCATCACGGGGGCCTGATTGGGTTCAAGAAATCATGGTGTAGGGCATTTCCCAAGCTGGCTTGGGTCTGTGGCGCTTTCCAAGCATGAAAGGGCCATTACTTGCCCTGTTTTGGAGCTTCCCAGTACGGAATGGACTCACTGAAAAATGTAACACGGATTTTGGCCCTTAGTGTGTGGCAGTAGTGAAGAAGGAGAATTCCAGGCATGGGAATATTAGGATAGGGACTGGAAAGAAAATAACTGATGCTGTAACGCCCTTATATGGATCTCTGCTGCAGCCCCATTTTTAAGGATGCCATCCTCTAGACGGTGGCTGGAGATCTCCCGCTATTACAACTGCCCGCTATTGTAACTGTGGCTATTACAAATGCCACAGGAGGTGGTGGCAGCTACAAGCATGGACAGTTTCAAGAAGGAATTAGATAAACATATGGAGCAGAAGTCCATCAGTGGCTATCAGCCACAAGGTATAGATAGGAACTCTCAGTCTGGGGCAGATGATGCACTCTATTCTTGCTGCTGGGGGGGGCAGCAGTGGGAGAGCTTCTAATGTCCTGGCCCCACTGCTAGACCTCCTGATGGCACCTGGTATTTTTGGCCACTGTGTAACGGAGTGTTGGACTAGATGGGCCACTGGCCTGATTCAGCATTGGCTTCTCTTACGTTCTTATGTTATGTAACTCATTTCCAGGCAATAGAGATCAGTTCACCTGGAGAAAATGGCTGCTTTGGAAACTGGACTCTATGGCATTGTGCTCCAAACCCTGCCCTCCTGGGGCTCCACCCCCCAAATCTCCAGGTACTTTCCCAACCTGGAAACCCTAATTGTAATACTTTGTGCACACTTCCTGTCTTCCCCCCATTCTGTCTTTTTTTTAAAAAAAACAAAACAATTTTATAGTGTTGAACCATATAAAGTCTCTTACAGATACAACAATACCTGAAAAACCAGAGGTAATATTATTGAATTACTGGCAAGGTGTTAATATACTGCCCTCTAGGAAAGCACTGATTTCTTTACTCATATCAGCTGCTGAAACAACAATAGCATATAAATGGAAAGATACAGGACACCCCCCCACTCCCCGTCTGTTGACTGGAAGGAAAGGGTAGAGAAAAAAGGTGGGGCCTGCATATCTGAACTCTGCTGCCATGGGACAGAGCTCTCAAAAACCTGTTCCTTCTGCTCCGAGGCAGAGCTAAGAGGGGATCCCCCACCACCATCACACAGCCAGGAGAGAAAAGACGCCTTGCTTCCAGACCGTGAAGTGAGGAATCACCTTGTCTCAGGATGTCGTCTCCTTGCAAAAGAAAACCACTGCGCTTCCACCTGACAAACGGTTCTCTGCCTAGAATCAGGCCTAAAGGGGCACAGAGAGTAGGATCCTGCCTGAACCCATCATGCTCTTCCCGGTCCGAGCTCCCAAGTCAAAGAGGACTCGCTGCCACTCCGTTCCCTCACCAAGCTCACCTTGGCTCAGTTTTGTTTCTCCACTATGACCATTTGATGGGAGTTTAGGTGTAGACAGATAAAAGATTTTAAAGCATGGTGGAAATACACATTTGCCAACTAGGGTCACCAGGCTCCAGTGGCAGATTAACCATTAAAGAGACTCAGCACGTGCTTAGGGCACCAGGGCCAAAGGGGACACCGCAAAGTTGGGGAAAGGGTGGGGAAAAAAACAACAAATGAAGATTTATATATATATCTAAAAAAGATAAAACTAGTGCAAATTGATCCTGGTGCACCCTAGGGTTATCTTCTATTTTTTGTTGGCGAGGTGCAGTGCCATAGGCTGTGTTTAAAAGTAAAATGCACGTGTTTAAAAGTAAAATGATGGAGCCAGATTCGGTTGTCATGACAGTCATTTCAACGACCCTCTCTGCCCCTTTTTAATTTCAGCCCCATGTTTTTGTAGAACTTTATGTAGCCAAAGCTTGGCTTAGTTTGTACAGTATATTGTGTTACCATATGAATAAAGTTTTGTATTGCTGCCACCTGCATTGTATATCTGGTCAGACAGGTCAACAACTAAAATGGACTGGGTCAGTGTAGAAAGGAGGGGGGCACCAAGATTGGTCAGTGCTGAGGGCACCAGTGAGCCTTAATCCACCCCTGCCAGGCTCTCCCTGGCCACTGGCAGGGGATAGGGTTGCCAAATCCAGGTTGCAAAACTCCTGGAGATTTGGGGAAGAGACGAACCTCCATGGGGCACAATGCCATAGAATCCACCCTCCAAAGCATCCACTGTCTCCAGGGGAACTGATCTATGTAGTCTGGGGATGAACTGTAATTCCCAGGGATCCCAGCTCCCAGCTGGAGACTGGCATCTCTAGTGCCAACTGATGGAAGAAATGCTGCATAATGCAAGTGTCTGTATATTCAAACTACTTCCTGCACACCTACAAGCAAAGCCAGACCACTAACACAACATCCTAATTTTCCTCAGCAGTGGCACAACGTCAAGCCAGTGTACCCCACAGCTCATTTGTATCAGAGGCAGTCTTCTAAAAGACATGCAATCAAAGATTGGCCTTTTCAGGCAACGGAATGAAAGGATAGTTCCACCATAGCATGGCAAGCTGCAGACAGAGTAGGCCAGTTTTTAACACTCCTCTGTGTGAAAGCACACACACACACACATCAGCTCCTTGCAAGTAAAAAAGCAGCTCATCAGGCAGAACAGTTTTTCACACCTGCAAACATTGAAAAGTAATATCCTATGTCAAGAAACTGGCTTGGTCCAGCAGTTTATCAGTTTTTCAGAAACTCTGGTTCAGGCTTTTGGCCTAATAAAATCACAGAAGACTTCTCCCTGGGAATGTAATGATTCTGCAGTTTCAGAAAGAAAGAGATAAGAGATAGGAGCTAGGCACAGGTGCAAGTGAGATCAGTGGGGCCAAGAAGCTTCAAGGCCAGAGGACTTGGAGGGAGTTTCGCCTCCACATTCCACCCCAGTAGCTCAAGGAATCCTGGATGGGGGAACAAATCTTCAGGAGTTTCCCAACCTAGAGAAGAAGAGGGAAGAGACTGGATTTATACCCTGCCCTTCACTACCCAAAGGAGACTCAGAGCGGCTTACAAACTCCTTTCCCTTTCCCTCCCCACAACAGACACCCTGTGAGGTAGGTGGGGCTGAGAGAGCTCTGACAGAAACTGCTTTTTTTCAAGAGCAGCTGTGCTAGAACTATGGCTTGCCCAAGGTCATCCAGCAGGTGCAAGTGAGGGAGTGGGGAATCAAACCCGGTTCTTCCAGATTAGAGTCTGTGCACTTAACCACTACACCAAACCTAGACCTGGCAACCCTACCCCCACCCTCCTCCAGTGGCCGGGGTGACCTGGCAACCCTATTTCCAAGTTAGGTCACAAGTGTGGCATGCATGCAGAAGGAGCTTAAGTCTCTCCCCCTGCCATCTTCCTGACCAGCAGTGGTCCTGGGAGTGTACTATTTCACCTGCTTGGGAAACTCGTGGGTTTCACCAACAGACCCATGGACCATTTCATATCAGGAATCTGAAGTGGGGTAGAGAATGAATCTAAGACCAGGCTTCACTTGTCCACATGTCCTTGAATTAAAAAGTTAACTTTTAAAACTTCTAGGACTACACTGGAGAGAACAGACTGCAGCCTGGGCAACTTCCAGAAGCCCATGC
Source organism: Gekko gecko (assembly GCA_029375565.1). Classification (NCBI taxonomy): domain Eukaryota; kingdom Metazoa; phylum Chordata; class Lepidosauria; order Squamata; family Gekkonidae; genus Gekko; species Gekko gecko. The sequence goes on from JAPDNY010000014.1 coordinate 43,862,510, forward strand.
AAGAGGCAAAGGAAATAATGAATGTTCAGAAACAATTATATGCCAAGACAGACTCACACTCCTTTGTTCCTTAAATAATTTGTCACGCTGCTAGAAATGAACCAGAGGCTGTGTTACCTTTGGGCACCCTCCCCCCGACCCAAAAGCCTTTCGCACTCTGCATTGACCGATGGACTCAAACATTTTACAAGACTTTGTAATCCACTTGCTGAGATAACTTTATTCACTCTTCTGAAACTAAGAGGACAAACAAGACTATTCAAAAAGCCATTTGTGGGCTTCAGTTAAGCTGCACCTTAATGAAAATGTTCGGGGAAAGGGCAGAAAAGTCCCATGACAGAATAAGCTCAGAATATACCTGGAGGAAATGGAATGCTACCAGTATTTTGTTTCTTACTGTGGTTCAATAATATCCACCACTGTATCACCTGCATAAGAGCTGTTCTTTTTTACTGCCTAATCTTAGGCTAAAAAGATAACACAGAACTGTTGACTTTGCAAGTTATTTCCTTACGTAAGAAAGAAATCTAGAGACCGCTGGAACAGAAGATAAGGAAATTCACCAGATTGTGGCTTGAATTATGCTACGTGTTCCGCAAAGGTTTTCCTTAATAGTTCACCCAACGTCTCAAAGAAGTGTACAAATGCTAACCCAACAGGGTAGTTAAATTAGCTGCTATTTTTTTCCTGATCTTTATAACTTTCCGTTTCTACAGCTGGGAAATGCAGACTACATTATCTGGCTACTGAAGTCAGGGGAAACAAAGTGCACGCCAAGTTTATGAGACCATTACACAGCTAGTCACAGACACACACAAGTGTTCCAATGGCACCACCCAACATTATACAAAATCTGGAGTAACAAACTGTAAACAGTGCTATAAACACAAGTGTGGCTTAGTGGTGACAGTGTCCAACGAGAATCTGGGAGAGTTCGAATCCCCGCTTTGCCGTGACAGCTGGCTTGGTGACAACAGGCCAGTCTCAGCCAAGCCTACCTCACAGGGTTTGCTGTGAGGATAAAATGGAAGAGAGGACAATAATGTAAGCCTTTTTGGGTCCCCACTGGAAAGAAAGGAAGGGTATAAATGATGGAAGTGCTTACTTCATTCATACCCTGCTTTTCTTGCCAAATGGGACCCCAAAGCAGCTTATATCGTTCATACAGTCACACACATGTGTGCGTGCGCACTTGTGCAAGCCCACCCACACATGCAGACTGAAAACCGACTTTCTGAAAATGTTGGTTGTGAGGCAAAGCACGCCTGGCTCCCCCCTACTCAAGGGTTAATGTGAATGTTAATGGGGCTTGTTCCATCCAGCAGGTGTTACTAATTGATCTCTCGCCCTACTTATCATCTTCAAGGCCAGAACAGGAAAAGTGGTAATTAGCTCCTCATGGGAACATGCAGGCCGTAGGATGTGAGGGAGGAGGTCAAGAGTGATGAGGTAATTTTCTAGAGGGTTCCAGCAAGACTGTGTCCTGACTGGATGTCATCATCACTTGACGGTGCTTGGCCAAAAAAACTATGATTGAGCAAAGAAGCTAGAAAAGAAGGCTAGCTTGGATTCTGATTGTCTGAAGGCCTGGACTATGGTATGCTCATATTGCAACAGACAGCGACATAGAAAACGCTGAAGCTGTGGCCTCGGGTGCTTGGACTTCAGGCCCGTGCCATCTAACACAAGTCTTGAAAATGTGCTAGATAGTTAAGCTGGTATTCTTGTTTTTCTGCTGTATGGTTTCAGAGCATTGTATTGCTAGTAGAATTAATCTTTATTTTGACAGAAATCAAATAAAACTTCTTCATATTTTAATAAAATAAAAGGTTTGATTTCTTGTGTAGAACAGCCCTGGGGACCCATGGGGTTTAGCCTTGGACTCCCTGACATTGGTTTTCAGTTAAAACAAAACAAAAAGTAACTATGCATCCATTACTGCTGTGCAGACATGTTGTCTGGGCATGCGGCTGGCTGAATAAAATTCCTGAAATGCAGCAACAAATGGGACAGCGGTGTGGGGTGAACCAAAGATAAATGACAATATTACACTGCCAGAGAGGGCTGAATAAATATATCTCCAGAACCAACAATACACATCACTTAATGATTCTTAACAGTTCACTATTGATAAATATCCCTGTAACAGCAACTTCATGTCTGTTTCATTTATCAAAGTGTCAATTGCAATGATTATAAGTTCCAAATCACAAAGAAATACAATTCTGAATATAAACTGTGAGGTATAAATCCTCTGCAGTAACAGTATGCAGTGACTGAATTCAGGTCAGCCCAACAAATGTTCAAGATCCAAAGCAGATATCAACCCCAGTCCAAAAGAATTGGAACATAAAAAACACATCTGTAACCAAAGTACAATATGTATAGTATGTATACACTTACCTAAGCCTAGGAAACACCAATCCCATGTATTTTCACTCCAATGTCAATTTCATATTATTTTAGACCTTCTAGACTTGATGATCAACTAATAGAATTTGACCTGAACGGGCAGAAATCCAGTTGCTCAACTTTTGGCTGCCAGACAACCTTAGGATCTCCTGACTATACTACACAGACTGCCATACAATAATTAACTAATTAATTAAAATTCTTTGTTTGGTTATTCTATCCAGATCTCAAATCTCGTGGGTATAAAAAAGCAATTTTGATATAGTGCAGAGAATTAGTGATACTGATTTACCAAACTTCACAGTCAGAAGCCAGAAGTTAATGCTGGCTCTGGTCTCAAGGATTCACTTCAGATCAAATAAATGGTTACGCCAAATATCTTACTTTTCTTCACTACCCCTAGATATCAACAGGTTTTTATTCTAGCAAAGTGTCATGCCTTACCAACAGTTTTGTTGGAGGATAGCTTTAAGGAAATTTCTCAGTCTGAAAGGGTATGACTTTACGGGCGTAATTCTGTAGAGTCTGTTTTACAGGTAATATCTTGCAGTCTTTATTCTGAGCCATGATTTAATTGGCTGGTGCCCTGGATTTCTAAAGTTTCTGGTAGATCCACCGAATTTGAGATGTCATATTTTGGGGGGGTTGCAAGTATAAAGATTATATTAGCAGGGGCAAAATTCTTATCTATTGCAGAAAGAATGCAACTAAAAAGGTTCAAGTCTATTTAAGAGGGTATTTTGCTTATGTTCTAAGATGTTTGATTTGTGTACTGCAGTCATTAGACCGGAACTGAAACAAACTGATCTGGACTTCAGCAGCACATGGAAGCACCAAAACTCCACCCAAACTACATTTGTATTTCCTGCAATCCTTGATAGTGAAAGAGGAAGAGAACCTCATGGCCTCAGCTACGTCAGCGTCAGAATTGTGCTTGCGTGTCCGTGTATTATTACACTGCTTCTCTTTGTGTCGCTCTCACAAGATTTCCTACCTATAAGCAGATGAACGGAGCAGAAGTTCTTCTCCAGCTTTCCCAGCAGTACAGTCAGAAAAGAGTCACTGGAAAGAGAAGCCACATTCTTTGAGCTCTGATCATAGACCACAACTTCTTGCTTGCTGTCAATTTCAACCTGGGATAAGTAATCAGGAAGGAAACCGTCAGTGTGAATCAAGGGGGGGAAACCCTGACACATTTCAAGACACAATGCTTTATCAGCCCCCAAATTCCCTCATGAACTGTAGTCATCATCCTTTTGATTCTCTTACAACTTTTTACTAAGACTCTGACCTTCCTTCCTTTTTCATTTATATGCACACACACCCCGTTTATATGGGATACAGTTCTTGTCATCTTCTTTTGCCTTGGATATTAAACTGGATTAAAAAGTATAATGGTAAGCCAAAAAGAGTTGGAAAGTCATCTCTATTATTTCTCTCAGATTTGTCAATCAAACAGCACTGTGGCCCTCTTGGTAAGTTTAGGTGATAACTTCCTGAAATAGCAGAAACTGGCAGTTCTATGACTTGGCAACTTATTAAAATCTATTATTATTAGAAGAAGAAGAGATTGGATTTATACTCTGCCCTTCACTACCCAAGGGAGTCTCAGAGTGGCTTACAAACTCCTTTCCCTTCCCCTCCCCACAACAGACACCTTGTGAGGTAGGTGAGGCTGAGGGAGCTCTGACAGAAACTGCTCTTTTTCAAGAATACCTCTTATCAGAACTATGGCTTGCCCAAGGTCATCCAGCCAGGTGCAAGTGGAGGAGTGGGGAATCAAACCCGGTTCTCCCAGATTAGAGTCTGCACGCTTAACCACTACACCAAGCAATTAAACGTACAGTCTACAGCCCTAATTTCTGCCACTTCACATTGTCATGCAATACAGATTTCTTCCGCAGCAGACACGACATACAAGAGAAGAATTTTTCTAGTACAGCAGTTCTGTGATGCTCCAATGACCAATGGCCAGCATCATATGTACCTGGTCTCTGTAGGTGTACAGGCATACAATTTCTGTACATCACGCTCTGACAGTGCAACACCATTCCAAATCTCACATTTATAGCTATGCAGGGGATTAATCTTTTAAAAATAAGGTGTATCAACCTAACAATGCTCAGAGTCGGAAACTTTCACTATTTCAAGGCATCATCAAGCTACTTATCAGCAAATTATAAATGAACCAGACCACACTCTTTACAAGGTCGATCCTTTCTCAAAACGAAATACACACACACAGTTACAATATAAAGTCCTTTCAAAATGCACACCACAAATAGAATCCTTTTGCCTGTCACTTATCAGGATATACAGTTTGAGGAAACCCTCGTTTAGTAGTTTAGGCTGTCCATTCAAATCTATGTCGTATGCTGTTTTAAAACCTGCCCTTCCTCCAGGTCGCTCAAGGCAGCATGTGTGGTTCTCTTTCCCTTTATCCTCACAATCGTCTTGTATGCCGGACTGGCTGACGGAAGTCTGAACCTGGATTTCCCACATCCTAGTAAGACACTCGCCAATACAACACACTGCTTCTTGATATATGATAACATAATCCAATGCCAAGAAGAAGAAGCAGAAGAGGTAGAAGGAGAAGAAGAAGCAGCCGAAGAAAAATTGGTTTTTATACCCGCCTTTCACTACTCGAAGGAGTCTCAAAGCGGCTTACAATCGCCTTCCCTTCCTCTCCCCACAATGGACACCCTGTGAGGTCGGTGGGGCTGACAGAGCTCTGAAAGAGCTGTGGCTGACCAAAGGTCACCCAGCTGGCCTCATGTGGAGGAGCTGGGAATCAAACCCGGTTCTCCAGATTAGAGTCCACCGCTCTTAACAACTACACCATGCTGGATCTCTTGGGTGATGCTCTCGGTCACTGCAAAAATATCCCCTTTCTTTCTTCACTACCTCAAATTTACACCATTGGCCCTAAGCAGGGTGGTTAAGGTTTATGTCAACACTGATCTTAACTATAAGTAGTGATAACCAGGGTTTGTAGTTAACTGGGGTTAATCCACTTTCAGCCCTATGGGCTTTCATCCTGCCACGTCACTCAGCCAAGTCGGAAGACTCCTGTCAACCTACGGAGATCTCCCCTGGAAGAAAGCTCCTTCAGCCAGAGGAAGATTTCAAACTTGGCTGAGCAGTGTGGCAGCATGAAAGCCTGTGTTGGGGGGGATTCTGACCTTGAACCAGTACCCGTATTATTCCAGTGAAAACAACAAACTCTCTTTCCTACCCACAAGGTGCTTCAGTTATACTACCCCAGACTGCTTCAGTTAAATGACTCCTACTGTCTGATAAAGGAGCTGCGGTGGCTCAAGTGGTTAAGACCCTGAACTGCAGGCTGTGGAAGGTCAGTAGTTCAGCAGTTCGAGACCCGGATGCCGCATGACGGAATGAGCGCCCGTCTCTAGTTCCAGCTCCTGCCAACCTCGCAGTTTGAAAGCAAGAAATTGCAAGTAGATAAATAGGTACCACTTCGGTGGGAAGGTAACAGCGTTCCGTGCGCCTTGGTGTTTAGTCATGCCGGCCACATGACCACAGAAACGTCTTTGGACAGCGCTGGCTCTTCGGCTTTGAAACGGAGATGAGCACCACAACCCTAGAGTCGGATTCGACTGGCTTTCGAGCAAGGGAACCTTTACCTTTACCTTACTGTCTGATAAAGGCAGCTGTGACTCTCAAAAACTCATATCCCAAAAATCATGTTGGTCTCTAAGGAGCTACTGGATTCGAATCTAGCTCTTATGCTACCCCAAGAGTTCCATTAATAAGAGCAAGCAGTGATAAGCGATAGTCTAGCAATAGACCAACCCACTGGGAGAAGGGTTACCAAGTCCCCCCTGGCCACCAGCAGGGGATGGGGGGTAGGGTTACCTGATCCAGGTTGGGAAACTCCTAGAGATTGGGGGTAGAGCCTGGGGAGGACAGGGACCTCAGTGGGGTGCAATGCAATAGAGTCCACCCTCCAAAGCATCCATTGTCTCCAGGGGAACTGATCTCTGTAAGCTGGAGATGAGCTGTAATTCTGGGGGATCTCCAGGTCCCACCTGGAAGCTGGCATCCCTAACCGGGAGGAAGAGGAAGGCAGCTACTACTGGACCCAGAGCATTTATTCATCCTGGGAATTCCTATCCCACTTTTACAGCTCCAACGGGGCTACGCTCTGGCTGTTGCTAAAGATCTCGCCATCGTTTCCGATCCCATGCTTTCTGTGCAGCCGCTCTTTTAAAAGAGAGGTCAATCTCGTGCCGCTACCCCTTTTTACCTTGTGCTTGGCCGAGTGCTGGATGAGTTCGGTGATCAGCACTTTGTCCTGCTGTAGCCTCCGCTTCATGAGTTTGGAGCAGTTGATGTTGATGGCATACAAGATGTGCGAGGTATTGTACTCCACAAAGGGGCGGCTGTCAATCAGGAGCAGTTTTTCGGTGCCGCTCTCCAGCAGAGCCACGAGCCTCTCGGTGGCCATGGCCTGAGTGCCGCTCATCACATCAGCCATCCCAACGGCGATGAGGACGAGGATGGGGGAGTCCCTTCCCCTGCCACCGCCGCCTCCCTCTCCAATTTGCAGCAGAGGCAATCAAGGGGGTGATGTAATGGCTATCCACTCAAAGGCTTAGCCACTCCATTGTGCTCGGAGGGTATGAGGTCATGCTGGTGGTGACTGGCGGGAGAAAAATTAGGCCCATTTTTGTTGTTGTTGTTGCGAAGAGGGCCCCGCAAAGATGAATGCCTCCCCCGGCTCCCAGTCGATGCAACGGTCGGTCAGGCAGGGCTCGCCACTACAAAGCAGTCCCTCACGGCTGATTCATCTTCGGCCACAGAGTAACCATTTCACGACTCAAACAAAAGATGCTTTTCGGCTGGTCCTGCCATTACATCATTCTTCACCTCTGTTCTCTCATCATCTGCCTCGGGGAGGAACTTGGAGCCTACTGGGATGTTGAAAGAGGTGGCAGGAGACAGACAGACAGACAGACAGACCAAAAAAAAAAAAGAGAGACAGATGATGAGTGCCTGCAGTCCACAATCCCCTCCCCTCCTTCATTCCCCATTCTCACAATAAAGCTGCTGCGCGCGTCGAACCATCTTTTTTTCTTCTCTGAATTGAATGCATACATGGTAAAATCACTCTCTCCCTCGGTCTGTTCCTCCACCCTACGGAGAGGTTTGGAGGAGACCCAAATCCTGGAGCATCTTCAGAACGGCCGGCTGGGAAAGGGCACCGTTCGGAAGGGAAGACGTGCTTCGTCCTGTGACTGACCCACTGCCTTTCCCCTCCACTTCCTTCCCCAAGCAGGTTTCCTTCCAGCCATGGCAAACATATTGATAAACATATGGAAGAGGGCCCATCAGAGGCTCTTAGCCACAAGGTATAGATGGAACACTCTGTCTGGTGGACTTTCTGATGGCGCCTGGGTTTTGGCCACTGTGTGACACAGAGTGTTGGACCTGACGGGCCATTGACCTGATATGATATGGCCTCTCTTATGTTCTTAGGAGGCTGGTGACTCACACGCATGTACAAACTGAAGACAGATGGGGAACAGAATGCAGGCAGGAGAGAGTTAAGCAGGCACGCACACACAAATGCTACAACTTTCCATTGCACTCTGTCTCTTTGGACTTCTTTTTGAAGACAGTCAGTGGGAATCTGGGCTCCTTGCACCTGGGCCAGCCACCACATACTTTGACACTTAGTCCACAAATCGCTGTGGAAATTTCCTCAAGACTGTTTTGAAGTTCTTTTGGACCAAAGCAGAATACCCAAATATGAACCTGGAAGCCAAATTCAGTTGCTAGTATGGCAGCGTCTTTAAGATGCTGTCTACACAGTGATAATGCAGAACTAAAAATGCACTTCTCTGAACAGCAGAGCCCTTTGAAACTGATGCACTGTACCACTTCAGACTGCGGGTGGTGGGGGGCTGCCATTTTTAAGTGCTTCTCTATATTACAAATTTCACAGTGAGACAAGAACTAGAATATCAAATAAGGCCGGTCTTATGTTAGCCTAGGTTGCTTTCTGCATGCTAGTACTGAAAGGAGGGGGGGAGTTGTTGTTTTTTTTAAAAAAATGTACAGAAAAGTATTGATTCCCCCCCCCATTGTAGTCTGTACAGTCCATTTTACTGCCAGAAGATTCCTTCTGCTATGTTTGATGGGGTAGATCAGTGGTTCCCAAACTTATTTGGCCTACTGCCCCCTTTTCAGAAAAAAAAATTACTCAGTGCCCCCTGGAAGTCTACCTTCAAGAAATGGACAAAAAGATGCAGTGACAAATTTGCACATAGTAAAGAAAGATGTTGTTGGCCTGAAGCCAGGGGCCAGCAGCAGCCACCACACAATAGCCCAGCAGCAACACCAGCCTTACAAGGGTGCATGTGTATTTGGCTGAGATTGGCTGTGGGCACCCCTTTCCATCTCCACCTCCCTCCCTGATCCCAGGGAAGACCAGGAGAAGGCAGGAAGAAGAAGAAGAAAAAGAGGAGATTGGATTTATACCCCTCCCTTCACTTGGAGCCTCAGAGCGGTTTACAAACTCCTTTCCCTTCCCCTCCCCACAACAGACACCCTGTGAGGGAGGTGGGGCTGAGAGACCTCTGACAGAAACTGCTCTTTTTCAAGAACAGCTGTGCCAGAGCTTGTGACTGACCCAAGGTCACATCAGCAGGTGCGAGTGGAGGAGTGGCGGATCAAACCCATTTCTCCCAGATTAGAGTCTGCACACTTAACCACTACACCAAACTGGCTGCTTTAAATAGCTCCTGGACTCTTATCTCCTTATGCTTCCACCGCCCCCTTATTTTTATTCAACGCCCCCCCCCAATTGCACCCAAGGCTCCTACCGCCCACCTGGATCATTCCACTGCCCCCCAGGGGGCAGTATGGCCCACTTTGGGAACTAGTGGTGTAGATCCAGCTTTAGGAACAACAGGGTGGAGTTTGTTAAAGGATACACCAAACTGGCATTTCCTTTTAAGTTGTGCCAAACTCCTAATAACCCTGACATTAAAGATGGCCACAGCTGACCTGGATAGCCCAGGCCAGCCTGATCTCGGTAGCTACGCAGGGTTGGCCTTGGCTAGTATTCGGAAGGGAGACAACCAAGGAATACCAGGGTCCTGACGCAGAGGAACGCGGTGGCAAATCACCTCTGAATGTCTCTTGCCTTGGAAACCACATGAGGGGTTGCCGTGAGTCAGCTGCACCTTTAAGGCAGCGACGACAACAAACAGCTGAAAATGTGTTGATAACAAACGTCACCACCCAGTCCGAGGACTGAATGAACCCACGGTTGGTCGTTGGAATACCAGCTACACCTAGAACAGCCAGCTGTTCTTGGGGGGGGGGTGTTATTCTCCAGATGCTGGCTCAGAGATTGAAGAGGGAGTTTTGCCACACACACACACACACACACTGACTACTGCACAGGAAGTGAGGCTTGGCAGTGAAGTTGGCAGCTAACAGTGAGGACCACATCGCAACCCGGCACAAGCGAGACCTTGCATTTGAAAAGAATAAAAAGTGCAACATTAAGGTTTTGGAATGCCTCTGTTCCTTACTGGTGGAAACAGTTTCCCTGATAAGGGATAGCACGGGAAACTGTCATATACCTCTGCGTACGAAATGTGTACCCTGAGATGGATGGCCCCGGCTAGCCCAATCGCGTCAAATCTAGGTAGCCAAGCAGGCCCCCCCCCCCATTAGCACTTGGATTGGAGACCACTGAGGAAGTCCAAGGTCACTATGCAGACGACGGCAAGGGCAAATAAACCGTTAGTCTCTTGGCTTTTGCCTTGAAAAGCCGATGGGGTTGACCTAAGTCCACTGCAACTTGACAGCACTTCACACACACAAAACGTGCCGAAATCAGTTGCATCTCTCCAGGTTCTTTGCAATACCCAAGCCCTCCCTCTCCACAGACACATCATGGATCATAATTATGGGCATCTTGCCACTTACAGAAGAATCAGGAATGGCTGCAACTTAGTAACATCAGTCCTATAGAAACAGGGCAGTAAATTCTCACATTTTAACTCCCCAGAAGAGAATGAGCTTCAAAATTCAAAGATTCTTTAAGGCCTGATTACACCCCCCCCAGTTGCTTTGTTGGCTTCAGCAAGTTAAAGGTAAAGGTTTTCCTTGCTCGAAAGCCAGTCGAATCCGACTCTAGGGGGCGGTCCTCACCTCCGTTTCCAAGCCGAAGAGCCAGCGCGGTCCGAAGACGTTTCCGTGGTCATGTGGCCGGCATGACTTAAACACCGAGGCGCACGGAACACTGTTACCTTCCCACCAAAACGGTACCTATTTATCTACTTGCAATTTCTTGCTTTCGAACTGCTAGGCTGTCATGGCTTCAGCAAGCTGGAGATCAAATCAGTCCCATTAATGAGGCAGCCAAACAGTCTACTTGGGTGTGGATAAAGGACTGTTGCTGGGCCAGTAAAAAAGAGAAATGGGTGGGGTGGGGGAGACGTTAAAATAGATACTTAAAAATGTCTGGCTAGGTAAAAAGTTAAGATAAGCTGTGCCAAAAAGGGGCATTCTTTCACGTACCATTCCCCAAAAAAGATGACGACCTGAAAAGTTTATCCTCAGTCCTTTCCTTCATAGCTCATTCAACCAATATTTACCCCCTGTCACTTCTGCACAATATGGTATGGGTAGGGCTCGAAGCAGGGAAGGTGGCATGGTACAGCCCAACCTCATCAGCTCTCGGAAGCTAAGCAGGGTCAGCTCTGGTTAGTACTTGGATGGGAGACCTCCAAGAAAGACTGAAGATGAAGGCAATGGGCAAGCCACCCCTGCTTCTCATTTCCTTTGAAAGCCCCTTGCTGGGGTCGCCATCAGTTGGCTGTGACTAGATGGGCACTTTATACCCACGCACACAGGGCTTCAGCTTCCAGGCCTGGCTTCTTCCATTGCCCCCTCACTGCGCACAGAAGTAACAGAGAGAGAGAAAGAGAGAGAACCAGGAGATCCTGCCCATATCTGAATGTGAGATTTCCACTGACCCTACAACACAAAGCCAAGTTTAAAATAAATATTATACTTGCATGTGGGACTTCCCAGTTGAGGAGTTATCTTCTTCACACAGGGAACAGCGGGCGAAAGGGAGGATACATGCCTGCCTGAGAACAGCTCCTGAACTTAGGGTGCTCAGAGGAAGGGAGGGGAGAATTACTACAGCCTTACTCAGTCACTCCTACGGGAAATCTTTACGTCACTCACTTTAAAGACCAAGAAGAAGCACTGCGGATAGCAACACAATAAAAGCGACCTGTGGAGAAACTGTTGAGAGTTCTCACAGTATGAAACAAGAGAACCAGCACGGTGTAGTGGTTAGAGTGGTGGCTTAGGATGTGGGAGACCCAAGTTCAATTCCCCACTCTGCCAGGAAAGCTTGGCAGGCCTTGGGCCAGTCATGTGCACACCGGCTAACCTAACTCACAGGGTCGTTGTGAGGATAAAACAGAAGAGATGAGAATGATGTAGCGCACTTTTCGTCCTCATTGGGGAGAAAAGCACAATATAAATGAAGTAAATAACTGAAGGATAAAGTAGGTCTTTTCACTGTCTTCTGGGGGACTCCAAGCCTCCTCAGAGCTCTCAGGAGGTCTTCCAGGAGAAGATCACTCACAGCAAACCAACTGTGCTAAAAGTTAACTTTGCCACTGGTCATCCAGGCCCCTCTCCAATCTGTGGTGGCAACGGAGCCCTGGGTGCGTTCTCGCGCTCCCACCCTGTGCCTTGCATTAATGCTGTGGAAGCTCCCTGGGTGACTCTGGGCCACTCACACACTCTCAAGTCCAACCTACCTCACAGGGTGGTTGTGGGGATAAAACGGAGGGAGAATGATGTAAAGTTGCTTTGGGTCCCCATTGGGGAGAAAGGTGGGGATATAAAGAAACCAAATAGAGAGAAGAAGAAGAGGAGATTGGATTTATACCCCGCCCTTCACTGCCCAAAGGCGTCTCAGAGCGGCTTACAAACTCCTTTCCCTTCCCCTCCCCACAACAGACACCCTGTGAGGTAGGTAGGGCTGAGAAAGCTCTTGACAGAAACTGTCCTTGAGAGAACAGCCGTGCCAGAGCTTGTGACTGATCCAAGGTCACATCAGCAGGTGCAAGCGGAGGAGTGGGGAATCAAACCCGGTTCTCCCAGATAAGAGTCCGCGCACTTAACCACTACACCAAACTGGCTCTGAATAAATAATGGAGTGACCGCCCTGGTGCAGTGCTCAGAGGTTCCCGGTCAAATACAAATTAGTTCTTCAGCAGCAAAGCAGATGTGGAAAGAGCTCCTTCAGAGCAGGACCGGGGTGTGTGTGTGTGTGTGTGTGTGCTGATGAATGAAAATGAAAACCTAGCCTTTATCCAACCCCACACAGCAATCTTTGCGTCACTCTAGAATTTGTTGAATGGTCCAAGAATACTATGCCCACGTGACACTACTGGGCCAACTACGTGCAAATTCTGCCTGCGTGCCACTGTACCACTGGGCCTCTGGAGGTGAACGGGGTGGGGAAGTCAGACGCGCAGCATTTAAAAGACGGGAAGGCGAGTGTAAGGAACTGCTCCCTCAGGAGGAACTGTCACCAGAGGCACCACAGCAGACTTCCACAGCAAGAGGATTACAGTCCAGGGGTTAAGAAGAATGCCTCTGAAGTGTTATTTGTCGCTGCATCCTAGCTGAGGTATGGGATTGCCCAAAAACTGGAAATGCTCCTTTCGTTGTCAGCCACATACCCCGCCCACCCATTTTCTCTGAGAACGCCCCATTAAAGATTTTACTTTAATACACTGACATAAGCAAAACAAAAAAAAGACTCGAAAGTAAAATTGACGTGAGGTAGTCATGAGAAATGTAAATACAGTAAAAGCTTTGTCACCTGTCCCTTGATTATCCAGAACGCTGTTAACTGGCATTACCCAGAGGGAAAGCTCCCTGCCCCTCAGCCGCCATACTCTGGGTCTTCAGGCATTAGGGTTGCCAGCTCTGGGTGGGAAAATACCTGGAGATTTTGGGAGTGGAGCCTGGACAGAGTGGGGTTTGGGGAGGGGAGGGACCTCAGTGGGAATAATGTCATAGAGTCCACCCTCCAAAGCAGCCATTTTCTCCAGGGGAACAGATCTTGGTCACCAGGAGATCAATTGTAATGGCAGGAAATCTCCAGGTGCCACCTGGGGGTTGGCAACCCTGAGCACATAACCCAAAATCTCATGCCAGATGGATGTCTCCAGCTGTTACTGGGCTTCCAGCCGCTAGCCCAGCCAGCCGACATTATCCTCGGGTGCCTCCTTCCCATCAACCTGCCTGGAGCAGCTGGCAGCCAGCTCTGCCTGCTGTGTAGGATGGTGGCAGCAGCTGCTTTGTGGCTCAGGCAGAAGGAGGGGAGTCACCACGGCGTTCCCAGCGCGGTGGAGTTTGGTTGTTGCAAGTAAGGCAGAGCAATATTTATGTATTTGGGGAAATTCTACGCCACCTCTCCAGACAACCTTGCCTGAGGCAGCTTAACAATACAAAACATTGTGAAAAGCTTGAATATCCAGCGCTTCTGTTTAGGCGGCAACCCCTATTCCACACGAAAGCCAGATAACAAGGCTTTTTACTGTATTCTAAAATTTTCAAATGCCTAAAATACTATTTTGATCTTCTAAGCGGTGATTTTTCAAACTGCATTCCTCACTGAGCAGATATAATGGACCAGCTTTCCTAGGAGAGGCTGCCCGCTGCCCCTGGTCTCTAGCAACCCACAGGTAACCCCAGCACACCTGACCAGTTTGCTCAGCACACACAGCCGGTTCTCTTCCCAAGAAATTGAGGTGAGGCTCTGAGGTGTCAACAGTACCACCGGTGTCCATGTAGTTAACAGGAATTACTTATGCCCACAATCACCTCTGGGACCCACGTAACCACCACAGGGGCCAATGTGAGCCCTTGAAACTCATCTTGTTCCCACTGCCCCTGGCCAAGTTCAACCCTCCTCTCAAAGGCAGACACAACTATTCCCAGCACTCGGGTCAAAAAACTCCATGTCCTAGTGACTGCTCAATTCATGGAGGCAAAAGTGAACATAATGGCTTTGTAAAATGACTAGACATCACTACACCCCAGAATCCTCTACAGCAGAAGTGTCGAACTCATTTGTTATGAGGGCTGGATCTAGCACAAATGTCACTGCGTCGGGCTGGGCCCTGTGTGCCATAAAATGTAATGCCAGGTAGCGGAGAGATAAACTTTATAAAGGACACAGGCAAATCCAATTAACAATATTATTTTTTACTCAAAATATAAACCTGCTTCGGACATTAATAACCTTGCAGTATTCCCACCCGCCCACTTCCACCGCCCATTACTCATTAGCACTGGGACAGAAAACAGGGACATGGTGCACAGCCTCTGTCATCTGGCGATAAAGGCAGGGCTAGTTCCGGCTGGCTCCCAAGTTGGCCACGCCCAGCATGAACTCATTAGCATAATAGGCTACACCCAGCAGCAGAAACTCATTAGGATTGGCTACATTAGGGGAGTGTGGCCTAACATGCAAAGGAGTTCCTGCTATGAAAAAAGCCCTGGGTTTTGACAACAAACAAGGCAAACAGAATAAGAAGCAAAAGGTGGGTGTGGCTAGATGACCACACTTCTGGTGACACGGGGTGTGTGGCCTAATATGCTAATGAGCTGTGCTGTCAGGGGTGTGGCCTATTATGCTAATAAGTTCCTGCTGGGTTTTTCTACAAAAAAAGCCCTGAATAAAGGTAATGACCAGTTGCTCACTGGCTGGACAGGCCAGTTCTGACCTGCCGACTGTATGTTTGACACCCCTGCTCTACAGTGAATGATGGGGTTCCTCAGCAGAAAAATCATGGGTTTCCCAAAGAAAAAGTCTGAAAACCAACCTTTTTTTAAAAAAATCAGGTAATATTCAAACATGTGACACTTTAGCTTTGAGCCACTACACCTCAATTACATTTCTGAACAGCAGCCCTGGGTGCAACAGCTTCCACCACACACATGCGCCTTTAAAAAAAATCCAGTTCATAGCATGTCCATAGCTGATCTCCACTCGCACTTAAGTTTTTAAATGAGAAACATTATTTCTCTCCAAAGAAGTTTATCAGAATAGCCGGGCTGACTGAGCCACATTCGTTGGTGGAAAATGCTGCCATGCACTGCTAATCCCACAGCATCATTCCATCCCCAGCAGCCTCTCCCCCCAGAGGTTTTGTCACCAAGAAACGCTTCCAGGTAAGTTCTTTACTTGTTCAACAATTGGCAAAGTTAATAAAGGCGAGTTTGCCCTCATCTATGCTAACACCCAATGCTATAAACACTCCTTTTTTATTTTAAAAGAGGGTTCCTGTTTTCAAGCAGCAGCAGACAGGACATTGTTTTTAGACGTTCAAAGTTCATCAGCTGAATACATTCTCTGCACAAGGAAATCCAGGCTTCATTCGCTTTAGACATCAAGCATACAAGCACGTCTGTTCACCTTTAAGCAAGCAGAATATTGCTTTATTTATTTATTAGATTTATAACCCGCCTTCCCCAAACAGGCTCAGGGCAGCTAACAGATGAGGCACGTATGCCAAGTTTAATACAGCTAAAAACAGAATAAAACAATCATTTAAACAATACAATAAGATACAGGTGCTCTAGTTGTCACCAACGTTCTTAATAACAAGATGGGGTTCTGGTAAAGATGGTCCCAGAACAACGAAGTAACAAAGTAAGTTCCAGACAGCGTTGCCATCCATTCTTCATCCCAGGGCCATCTCGCTCCCCAGTGGTACCCCCACTCCATTTGGTGGTGGTGGTGTGGTGATGGTACAGTGGTGGTGGTGGCCCCTACTCAAAAGCCTGGCGGAAGAGCTCCGTCTTACAGGCCCTGCGGAACTGCGCAAGGTCCCACAGGGCCCGGATCTCCTCTGGGAGCTCATTCCACCAGGTAGGAGCCGTATTGCAGTATTTGACTTAGGCTCTGGTCAGACTGCAACTGACATGCGCTTTGTTCCCGGTTTATTTAAATCAGGAACATTTTTATTCGCATTGGGCTGTCTACATGCAGCCAGCCCCTCTTTCCCAGCACCCGCTTGCCTACTGCTGCGCCGTCCTTCCAGGCGATCCTGCTGGCCACGGGGAGGCTTGGGCGGCTGCTGCTCCTGCCGACACTTTGGGGTGGGGGTGCTGCCGCCGCCGCTGCCGCCATTGACCCACGAAAATAGGCTCCGCTGTCTCCGCCATCCTCCTTGCCGGCCCCATCCAGGCTGCCGTAGCCCCCACCTCTCGTTCCCGCCTCCAGGGCCGTCGTTGTGCGTTTGTTTGTTTTTTTAAAGCTTCTGGTTTGAGCGCTTGACTAAACATGTGCTTAATAAATCCATTATTAAACTTTAAATGGATTTATTAAGCGCATGTTTGCTCAAGCGCTCAAACCTGGAAGCTTTTTAAAAAAAAAAACAAACAAACCCAAGAACGTTCAGACGGCCCTAATCGCTATCCTTGCGAGAGAGGGGCTGTCCACATAGGCGAAATCACGCAATCAAAGCGGAAGTGCCAGGAAAACACTAGTTTCTCCAGGGGTCAGGAAAACCCGGAAGCATTGCGCGAGTAAGCCCGCTTCGCGGCGGGAGGCAGATTGGCGCATGTGAACGTGAAACTGACATGTGCAAGTAAACAGCAGCGAATCCCAATCAAAACGGCAGTGTGACCACACCCTTATACTCTGCCCTCCCCGCCGAGGCAGGCTGAAATGGAACCCAAATGATGTATGCTCATTTTAAACAAACCTCTCTATTTACAGTCAAGGCTAATATTAAAGGAATTCAAGCAGTGGGCAAGAGGATCAGCATCAACAGCAGTTAAGTGCAAACTTACTCCCATCACTACTCACAAGGAGTTCCTCAGAGGGAACCCCTGGAGGAAGAGTATTCTGGGGCACCAGTGCTGTCTGGGAGACCAGCCCTGGAAGCTCTCCTGGAAAACCCTATGGAAATCCTCAGGGGTTAGGGTTGCCAGCTCTGGGTTGGGAAACACCTGGAGATTTTGGGGGGTGGGAGCCTGGGGAAGGTGGAGTTTGGGAATACAATGGGGTATAATGCCACAGAGTTCACCTTCCAAAGCAGCCACTTTCTCCAGGGGAACTGATCTCTTGTCACCTGGAGATCAGTTGCAATAGCAGGCACTCTCCGGCCACCACCATAATATTGCAGAAGCTTTATCAACAGAAAGAACAACATGTTAGTGGGGCAACTGGATTTGGAAAACTGGTCTAAGGAGATTTGTTAAATGCTCATTGGATTTCACAGCCAAAGAGTATCAGCTATCTGAAGAAGCAGAAAGCGAACGCAGTACTGAAGCCAGCCGTGCATAGCTGCTACTCCTACAAACGTGGAACTTTTGCTCCCCTGAAGCGTTTCATAAAAAGGGTTAGTGGACTTTATTCAGAGTTTGTCCTTTGTATTAAGTACTTTTTGATCCTAACCCTTTAAGAGCACCCAAGAGTGTTTGTCGAACTTGGTAAGTATTTGAACTGCTGAAACCGATTTGTACAATATATTCTTTCTACTTCTGTTCGTAATTTATACACGGAAGGTTTTTGTATTGATACAACCACCTAGAGCTCGGCAACCCCACTCAGGGGGGTTCCCCAGACCTGTGGGAAATACTTCCCTTTTGAGCCCTGGCCCCAACCTGATGGAACTCTGAGACTCAGGCCCTGTGGGACTTGGCTCAATTCGGCAGGGCCTGTAAGACCGAGATGTTCCACCAGGCATATGGTTGAGGACAGCGATGGTTAGAAAGATCTGCCGGCCTCCCTTTTTCCCTTCCCTCCCCCTGTAACTGGCTGCTCCCACCTGTGATGGATATTAGGGTGCCATCTGATGGAGTAAAGAAGTCTTAGGTTTTCACTCATAATAATGTGGATTTTTAAAACTGTAATATGCTGAACTATTGAATCTTGATCGTCGTAAGCCACCCTGAGCCCTGCTTGCCAGGGAATGGAGTGGGATATAAATCGTAATAAAATAAAATAAATACTTATTTATATATCTCAGGAAACAGGAAACCTCCTCAGGAAACAATCCGTAGACAAAAGAACCTCCTCAGGAAAGCTCCTCCATTAGCATGACTCTCTACAAGATAATGACTCAGCCCTACCCCACCTTCCAGGGTAGATATAAATTACCTGCTGCCATTTTTCTGCTCACCTGGACACAGAGAGTACTAAATCTTTCTGTGTTATACCTCTGAGGATGCCAGTCACAGCTACTGGTGAAACATCAGGTCCTACAATGCCAAGACCACAGCCACACAACCCGGAAAATCTACAGCAACTAAAAATAAATACTGTTGAAAGGCTTAGTGATCAACACAGATTCACAGCCTGTAAAAACATCAGTCTCTTGTATGGGATTTCATCCTGTTCTACATAGGCGCATTTATCCCCCTCCTGTTTCAATTCAGTTAGTTTTTACTTATTACAACAGTGCCACACAACAACTACTGAGGCAACCAGGGACCACCAAAGACAAATTTTGGCCTGCTCAGGCTCAACGCTCCCCCCCACACACCACATTTGAACTCCCAGAACAATCTGCACAAGATTTGGTGGGCTGTATTTCATTCAGTGGGTTACACATTTATTTTATTATATTTTTTAGCCTGTCTTTCCTCAAGGAGCTCAGGATGGCCTGCATGGTTTCCCCTCATATGTCAGAAGGAAGAGGGGGAGGAGGTGCACTTTGACTCCAGGGAACATGCTGTAAAAAAGGTTTTATTTACTTCCTTCATTTATACCTTGCCTTTCTCCCCAATAGGGACACAAAGAGGCTTATAGTAGCATTCTCCACTCCTCCATTTTGTCCTCACAACAACCCTGTGTGGTAGCTAAGGCTGGCCCAAACTCACACAGCAAGCTTCCATGGCTGATGAGGATTCAAACCTGGGTCTCCTTGTTCCAAGTCAGACACTCTTAACTACTACACCCCACTGCCTTCTATGAAGATATCTTCAGACGGTGGCCATGTTGTTAGATTCAAACTAATGGTTGGTCTCTAAGTGCCACTGGAGCTGAAACTAGCTGTTCTACTATACCACATTGGCTCTCATGCATGCCCATGGATACCAAATGCCAGCACAATGAGTCCTTTCTACACACACGCACACTCCTTATCTACCAACAGTTGGTATGTCTGAGGCAGAGAATGTGGAAGAGAGAAAGGGGTGGTTCAGAAAGTAATCCATGTGGTAGATATCTGTATGTTTATACAAATTTTCTGTTTCCACCTGAGAAGTATATGAGGATACAGAACTGGAAAATTTACAAGGTGTAATGAGCTTCTGATGACCCCAGGAAAGCACTGAGCAAAAAAACAGAATTTCAGAGGCTTTCTATCCATGACCTCCTCTATCTCCTGCTTCTGTACACATGTAGGCCTCAGGCTTGCATCCTGCCTCCCCATACTTCCCTCGTATATACGAATGACAACGTTGGGAGATTGTCAAACTCTACTTAGTTTGCCATAGTTACAGGGAGGAGGGAAATTCCTATGGGGTGTGTGTGTGTGAATGGCTGTGTTATGTACGCAGACTGCCACCAGGGGTCCGCAGCCATAGTAAAGCTTGGTCCTCAATCACAAAGGGATTGAGGATCCTAGACCACCATGAGTTCACCAATAGGACCTCTGGCGGGAAATTCAAACCCTTCAATGGGACTGGAGGTGTGCTGGGTAGGGTGTATATAGTTGGCCCTTGCGGGGCTGGTTTTCCTTGTCTGGTGAGTGAAGTACAATAAATGCGTCTGAACGCATGCCGTAGTCCGAGTCTCCATGCGGCGAACCCAGTACTTTACAGGCTGAGTGTGTGATTTGCTATATCCTAGGCATCATAACTCTTCTTCAAGATACCTTCCTCCTAGAGGAACATCCTGAGTGTCTTTGGGAACAAAGCTGTGCTACTGTAGATAACGGGATTGTATATTCCGGGAGGAGGGTAGTGAAAGCAAGAGCTAGGCAGGCTGGCTGAGACATGTGATTGGTTAGGTTAGAGGGGCCTTAGTTTGAAGTGTCTATATCTTTGGATTTTCCTGACTGGACCTCAGTTCTGACACGGTACTGTTTTAACCTGGATCATGCTGATATCTCAATAAACAAATCACTGTCAAAGAGAGTGTCGTTGGGAGTCTCTTGACCAGGAGCCTGACAGCGATTTGAAAACAGGAGCTCCCTTGACCATGGACACTGAACCTGCTTCCTTGTAAGTTAATGCAGGCAAGGTGGGATATAAATCAAAAATAATAAATTAATTAAAGTCCCATGCTCAAATAAAAAATGCTCCACTTCAATCATTCATTTCCATGTGGGAAGCCCAGGAAGAAGTTAAGCCTAAGGCCTTTCCCTAACCACACCATGAAGAGAAGTATGGAGTAGGAAGGAGTAGAGTCTCAACAGCTCCTCAGAGCTACAAAGACATCAGGCATAGCAGTTGTTCAAAGAACAGTTGACTGAAATGCTACCCCACATCATCCAACAGTCACTCGTTTTTGCCAACAACATTTGCCACAATCCTACTCCATCCACTTATTTTTATTTACTTCGTTTATACCCGACGTTTCTCCCCAGTGGGAATCCAAAGCACCTAACATTGTTCACCTCTTCTCCATTTTACCCTCACAAGAACCCTGTGAGATAGATTAGGTTAAGAGCGTGTGAGTGGCTGATGGCCACCCAGCAATCTTCCATGGCAGAGTTGGGATTCTGAGTCAAGATTCATTTGAGGAATCCCTTCAAAATAAAGCTCATAGTCCAAGAGAACAGGAACCTGATACATGTCCATCATATCTCCCACAACTGCTGAAGAAATGCTCAAGCACCATTCACTTTGAAGGCAGGGGCAGGGCTGACACCATCTGGAGAGCCAGTTTGGTGTAGTGGTTAGGAGCATGGACTCTAATCTGGGAGAACCTGGTTTGATGCCCCACTCCTCCACATGCTGGTGTGACCTTGGGTCAGTCACAAGTTCTTTGAGAGCTGTTCTCTCCCGAGCAGTTCTCGAAAGAGCTCTCTCAGCCCCACCTACCTCACAGGGTGTCTGTTGTGGGGAGGGGAAGGGAGAGGAGATTGTAACCTGCTCTGAGACTCCAAGTGAAGGGCAGGATATAAATCCAATCTCTTCTTCTTCTTCTATAACCACAGCAGAAGAGGAGACAAGAAGGGTTTTGTGGACACCTGCCATAAAAGGGGGAGGGCTGTGTGGAGCAGCCCCAAAATCGGGGACTCTGATGTGAAGGCAGAGTAAAGGAGAAAAGCCCTCCTCCTTGTGTCCCTGTTTTTAATAATCCAAAAAGGAAGCATCTTAATCAAACAGGTATTCATGCCCAGATTCATACTCAATGCCTCTTCTCTTTGCAACTAATTTGGGCATTCCGCCACGCCATAGACTGACTTAGCTTGGCAGTACCAATTGTCCTCCCAACACTGAATGAGGCTAAATTTATTAATTGCTTTCACAGAACTCATTTACTATCAGCTGGAAAAACCCAGGTCTTCACAAGACAAGAACAAAACCTTATAAATTACGGTACTTCAAATAATATCACTGGTGCGTGCATGTCTGCGCACATGTAGGTGCTACTAAATGTTGGCTAACCTCCTTGAGTAATTTGAGGAAGCAACAGTAAGTCAATTTGAATGGGGGGGAAAGGTACACGCAGTACAGAAAGATTACATCAGAGAACAAGAAGATATTATGAACCAGCTCAGGAAATTCTCCAGGATCGAGGAACATAGACAAGGGGATGTGGTGACTGCAATGGGGATGAAAGAATGACTTGGAGGGGGAAAAACAGCAGGCAGGTTAAATACACACACACACACACACACACACGTACCTCTCGTCCAAAGTTCCCCCTCAGTCTTTTGTTACATAGTGGTGGAAAGCGCAGTCAAGTCATAGCAGACTTCTGGCAACCCCATAAAGTTTTCAAGGCAAGAGATGTTCAGAGATGGTCTGCTATTGCTGCCTCCACATCATGACCCAGCCTCCCATCCAAAGACTAGCCAGGACCAACCCTCTCTAGGTTCCATGATCTGACGAAACCAAGCTAGTCTGGGCTACCCAGATCAGGGCCTTTTTGTTACCTGCAAGTACATGGTTCTGCCACCCGTGTGTGTCCACCCAATAATCTGACTGGAAACAAGAAGAAAATCCACGTGTCCTCCCTGTATTCTAAGCAAGAAATGCAGAGGGAAATAAACTAGCACAACTTGTTCTTAAAAGTAGGCATTATATAGCCTGCATTCAGCAACGTTGATTTCAGTGAAAGAGTTGGGCTTAGATTCCCTTCCCCTAAAATTATTTGTGTTTAAAGCACTTAATTGTTTGGCTGGGCTGAATCCTGGGTTTTTGGAGGCACCTTCAAAGCAAAACACACACACAGAGACAGCTTAGCTTTATTGCCAGCTGATGCAACATTGTTCTTTCAATGCTCTGACATCGGCCTCATGTTTAAACATGCCACATTTACCAGCATTCAACCTTCCTTGAGAAAGAGGGCCTTATCTCATGTGCCCGTATTCCTAGTGCAGTGGACTCATGTACACCACACCACTTTCAAGGGAGTTACCGCTGACCACCCATCAAAACACATTGCACAGATACTTGGCTCTTAGTTGCTTTACAGACTCTGGGTTTAGGGCCCGTGGCTATATTCTGGGAATGAGAGAGAGAGAGAGAGAGAGAGAGAGAGAGAGAGAGAGAGAGAGAGAGAGAGAGAGAGAGAGAGAGAGAGAGAGAGACTATGTAGCTTGCCTGTAGTGCGTGGGAAGCAGATGCTTGGAGTGATGGTCAGGAACTGAACAGTTTGCATCCAGAGAAGTCCCCCCACTACTGTGAAGCTTCCTTCTTTCCTTCAGGCTAGAACCAAACATTACCTCATGTGCAGGCTGTGGGAAAGGCCTTATTCACACCGGTGTTGAACAGGAGGAAAGTATATGTTTGCATAGCTACTGCAAGAACTGGTTCCTGCAGAGTTCAGGGTGGGGCAGCGTCGCGGCAGGGTCTGGGTTGCTCAAGCAGGCAAGCATGCCTCCCCCCCCCCTGCTCACAGATTCAAGGAGCCCCATCTGATCTGCTCTGGTCTTTTGGTATTGGAGGGCTTCCTCGCTCAGCTCCCTGCAATTCCTTCCTTTGGCAAAATCTGTGTGGCTGAAGCCCCGCCTGACCGCTGGGTTGTCAGCTCAGGGTTAGGAAATACCTGGAGATTTGGGGAATTCTGAGCCTGAGGAAGGCAGTGTTTGTGGAGGGGAGGGACTTCAAGGGGGGGTATAATAATGCCACAGAGCCAAGCGGCCATTTTCTCCCGGTGAGATCTGTAATATCAGATCTCCATCCACCACCTGGAGGTTGGCAACCCTATTCCAAGCCCATGGGTCAAAACCTACTGCAGAGTTCAGTCCCATGGGGACTAAGAACCAGAGAGATATTATTGTTACTCTTACTTTAGAATGCTTCCAGTCAGAACAACGGGCTGTGACAAACCGCATCTGTAAGCCTACAAATATAAAGCAAAATGAACGTAAGAGAGCAGAAGGGATATGATGGGACATGACTGGGGCTTTCAAGCTGTGAGTCAGAGCCCAAATGTCTGTCATAACCCTCGCAGCTGGGGTGGGGGAACAGGCCAGTGCAGCAGATGATGGGGAGGGGAGGGTTGTTAAATCAAGGCTGGGAAACTCCTGGAGATTTGGGGAGGACAGGGACCTCAGTGGGCTACAATGCCACACAACCCACCCTCCAAAGCATCCATTTTCTCCAGGGGAACTGATCTTGGTATTCTGGAGATCAGCTGTAATTCTGGGGGATTCCCAGGTCTCACCTGGAGGCTGGCATTCCTAGGGACAGGGCAAACAGAGAGGAGACCAGGGGGCTCATTGGGCCCCTGGCTCTCTGCATGCCAACCGAACTACACCTGCTTCACACATTTCAGGCTCCCAGGGCCCTAGTTTGGAGCATACACACTTCAGGTCTGGATCCAGTTATTGTCTGGGGCTACAGATCCTGGAGCCCTGGGCAAAAGTCCAAGATGGGGCCCCGGAATCACTGCCCCCAGGGCCACCCCACTCTCAAGCAAGAGGCAGCCCTCTCCCATGCAAGGTGGGCAGTTGTGCATGGCCAGCATCAAGCTAGCTGCTCCCTGAGCCCTCAAGAGCACAGAGAGCTAGAGAGAATGGCCATGCGTGGTGACAGGAGCCTGCCTGCTCTTCCCCTTCTTTCCCCCTCAGTTGAGGGGGTCAGGCTGTGGACAGTCAGGGCCCCCCCTCAACCAGGTGCCCCAGATACCCTATGGCTAAGACTGCCCCTGCCTGGGGCCTCAGGTTTGTCCTTCCAGCTATGGACATTGCATAAATGGCTCCCAAAAAAACTCAAAGCCACAACAACGGTATTGACAGTCTGGGAGGAAGAGTTACGCAGAGATCTGGAAGACTGTGAAAGTTCCAGACATCCAAATGTGTCAGTCTCCAGACTGCAAGTGTCTTTCAAGGAGGAAGCTGGTGTATGAACAACACTGCAGGCGGGAGCTTTCTCCCAAACAAGCTTGCCAGGAATTTCCCTTTTTACATATAATGACAAGCAGCGTGCGGAAGGGGGGGGGGAGTCAGAATACAATTACAAAGCACACTAGTTCCCTTCAGGATTTTTAATTACTCATCTGTACGGCAATAAAACAAAGGTGGTGACTGAAAAACAAGCTTGGGAGCAGAGGGTGAAGGAAAGGAATGATTTCATCTGTGGAATGACATCACCACCCGCCTCAAGGTCACGTCACAGGCATTTCATTGGACAAGGCCTTGGGCCTCTTGCGATCTTACAGTCCAGTTCCCAGAATGATTAAGAAGGAGGAAAGATGAAAAGGGGAAGAAATGTATGGGTTTGAATCCAACAAGCCCAAAATCACATGCCAAAGCAAGGATCCATTCTTAGTCTCACAGGAGAGAAACGTAACAGATATTTAACACACCAGACTGGAGTAGGTCTAAAGTAGGTACATCTCTTGGAAAAGGCTCTCTTCTACAGGACCTGCTCTAATGTGTACCTACTTTCAGAATTCAACGGTCTTAAAAGTATGTGTGGAAGGAGGGGGAGGAGGTCACGACGAAGGCCACATACAAGCATGGCCACATGCAAGTACAACAAAGTCACGTGTCCTGTGTCCATTTTGTGCATAGTTAAAACTTTCTCTCAAGAAAGGGAAGAACGGACAAGCCTTATTACTTGTTAGATTTTTCTGAACTGTTAAGTAGATTATTTCTTTGTGGAAACTGTTAACAGCCTACAACTGACCAGCAACATATGTAGTTGCTCTGAAACAGAGGCAGCCTCCCCTCCCCTTGGCCCCATTCGAAGGAGATGGCGACTCAAGTGGTACAATCACTACATAGGGTAAAGATTTGGAAAGAGAAGACTACTAAAAAAAAAGAGGTATGGTAGAAGCGATGGAAGTGGTTCAAGGAAGTGAACCCTCTGCTTCCATAATTTGAATAGAAATGCTGGTCTGCTATGTGTCATTATGAATTTAGAGATCTCACAATCTTAGATTAAGCCCAAGGTAAATTTAGTACAGACTTAGTTTACACATAGTATAAGGTTAGTATAAAATACTATAAGTTTAAGGTTTGTGTAGAGTATAAAGTGCACAGTATTTGCTGTTTATGATTCCAGTTGTAAAAACAGTAAAGACAATAAATAAATACAGTATAAAGCATAAACACAATCATTAAATGGATTAATTTATTAAATATGTTAATCTGTAGAACAGTTAAACCAGTAAACTTGTTGTTGTTCAGTCGCACAGTCAAGTTCGACTCTTCGCAACCCCATGGACCAGATCACGCCAGGCCCTCCTGTCTTCCGCTGTCCTCTGAAGTTTGTCCTCATGTTCGTTGCATCGATGACACTGTCTAACCATCTCATCCTTTGCCGTCCCCTTCTTCTTTGACCTTCAATCTTTCCCAGCATCAGAGTCTTCTCCAGTGAGTGCTCCCTTCTCATTTGGTGGCCAAAGTTTACCAGTAAACTAGTAAAGTGTTAAATTGTTAAACTTATGAATTACTGTTGCTTAAAATTGGTAGAGTTGTAGTTTAATATAGGTTATATTGTTAGAGGTTAAATCACTAGAATATGTATTTGTAATATGGAAGATACATGTACTTTGTAACATATTGTAATAAAAAACTATTCCCCCCCCAAAAAAAAAAAATTATTTTCCCACATTAAAGGGGAACATTCACCTGACGTTGTGTTCATTCCGACTGCAACTCATGGCATTGCTGGGGAAATCCAGAGAAAAACAAGAAGGGTGACTGTGGGGTGGCTTGTTTTGCATAAGAAGTGTACACATTTCTAATTTTCCATGTTCCCAAATCTCAGGGCCCCAGCTTACTGGGAACTACCATAACAATCCCCTCAGGCAAATGAAGGAGGCCTACTCACGTCTTGGATGTCATACAGGCATGTAGCAACTGCTTCTTAAGAACCATTTACTCTAATAATTTATATCTGACGAAGTAGGGCTCACTGTAAAAGCCAATGCCACATTAAACTATCTGGGCTTTAAAGCACCACATGTCCATTGTTTTTCTGACACACTCCTCTAGAACTGGTATTAATAAAGCTGTTGGTTACAGACCACTTTGCACAGCCAAAAGAACAGCATTCTTATTTATTTTTAAAAGGTAAACAGTTTCAATGTCACCTACAAAAGTCTGCTCTTTTAACAGCTGATGTTACTAAACCCAGACAGAAAAGGGTATGGGAACTTTCTGATTTGATTCCCCGCAAAAGAGTCAGTAGACATTTCCTCCTTGTATCAGAATCTGACACAGCAACATTTTATTGAATAATCCCACCAAACTGGTCAGAGAACACGGAAGAATAGTTCTCGGCATTATCTGAAAAGACAGCCTGGTCAGGTTGCTCCAGGCTGAGGAGTAATTTTCAAACAGAACCAGTTTCTTAAGCAAACACAAGAAAGGAGGAGCTCCAAAACGGTTATTCTGAAATCGATGCTCCAATAATCGGCTGCCAGTCTCTGAGCCCTCTGAGCACTTGAATTCTAGAAGTAAAATTGTAAGGGAGGTGGGCAGGGAGAGACACACCTGTGTTTGAAGTGGGGCGCCAGCTACAGGTTGGAAAACACCAGGAGATTTGGGGGTGGAGTCTGAGGAGGGTGGAGTCTGGGGAAGGGAGGGGCTTAATACTGTAGAGTTCAACTTCCAAAGTGGTCATTTTCTCAAGATGGAAGATCTCTAGCCGCCACCTGGAGGTTGACAGCCTTAGTCTGAAGTGAGGCAAGGAAAAATTGAACAAAATTTGTCTCAGTGGGTTTATGAGGACCCATTACACGACAGCCAGCATGGTTGTAGTAGTTAGAGCAGGGGTGTCAAAAACAATCTGCAGGTCAAAACCTGCCTGTTCAGGGCTCCTATCTGGCCCGCGAGCAACTGGTCATACCTTTATTGCCAGATGACAGAGACTGCGCACTATGTCCCTGTATACAGTCCCAGTGCTAATGAGTAATGGGCGGTGGAAGTGAGCGGGTGGGCATACTGCAAGGGTGTTAATGTTCCAAGCAGGTTTGTATTTTGAGTAAAAAATAATTAATTGGGTTTGCCTGTGTCCTTTATAAATTTTATATCTCCCACACCCGGCATTGCATTTTATGGCACACAGGGCCCAGCCCGACAAAGTGACATTTATGTCAGATCTGGCCCTCGCAACAAATGAGTTCGACACCTCTGAGTTACAGTGTTGGACCAGGACCCCTCAGGCCAAACCTACCTCGCAGAGTTGCTGCTGTGACAATGTAGAGGACATGGTCACGGTCTCTTAGCCAAATTTACCTCACAGAGTCGCTGTTGTGATAAGGTAGATATGATAAGCTGCTTTTGGTCACCCTGAGGGAGAAAGATGGCTATAAATCAATCATGTATGTCATCACAGTCTCTGAACCAGCCACAAAGAATCAAGTGGCCTCTCCACATAGATTCGGTCCAGACACCCTGCCAAACCATGTTTAAAGAAGCTTAGTTATGGCTACAGCTACACATCACAAAGCTGTTAAAAATCATGGTACCTAACATGGCTATGTGCCAGTTTCACAACAGAGCCAAGAGCAGCCCCACGGGGCAGTTCGCAGAAGCAAAACCTGCAGGGATGGCGGTGGCACAGCTGCTTCTCCTTGTGTGCTGCAGCCGCAAATAGAAAAGAGCCAGTGCGTTCCTCAGGGGTGCAAAACTCCTGTTGCAGGTGTGAAACATAGTCCTTGTGTTGTTCCCCAACAAACACAAGGATTTTGTAATGTATTGATGGAGCCTAACTGGGTTTTGGCTTGATATTTGGATTGACAGACAGTGGTTTGCAATCACCCAGTAAAGCAAAAGAGAAGTTGCTGCCGCTTGTCCTTTTGGGTGACAGAAGGGGTCTGAATGCATGAACAACAGAGGCTGAAATGCCTCACTGAAGGGAGCAAGCAATCCCTATGGCATGTAAAGAAACCAGGGGTATCCTTGATGTCTCTGATTGTAAAAATTGCAATCCAATATTCCCTGTCCCCGTATGGACACATGAAGCTGCCTTGTAATGAATCAGACCCGTGGTCCATCAAAGTCAGTATAGTCTACTCAGACTGGCAGCAGCTCTCTAGGGTTCCAGGGAGAGGTCTTTCACATCACCTACTGCCAGATCTTTCAAGTGGAGATACCGCAGATTGAACCTTGGACCTTCTGCATGCCAAGCAGATGCTCTGCCACTGAGCCACAGCCCCTATCAGCCACAACTTGTAGCTGCCTCTCAGTTCCAGGCCACTGGACTAGGATTACAGAATTAGAGAAAAATGCAAACAACAAACCATCTAAGGCAAAGGTATACTACAAACAGCACAGGTAGATTACATGTTATAAAACAATGCAGTAAAAGCAGGTGATACAGGCAATAATAACCAACCCTGGATTACAACTGCCCTGTTCCATGATAAAGTGCCCTCCTGGGTCGCTCCATTCTACTACAGTTCTAATCTCTTGTTTAAAAATGCCCTTTTGAATATTACTTTTCCCAACATCCTATGGACTGACAGAAGTGTGGGAGCCTCCCTGACCTTATCAATACAGTAGACAGACAATTTTCACAGAAATATGGGCAAACTCCATCCACAACAGTTTTTAAGGTATTAAGGTGTTATCGACAAAGCTCCTGAAATATTGAGAATAAAAGGGATGAATGTGTACTGTATAATGACTGTTCAGATGGGTGCTTCTGACAAAGCTTTAAGGATCTGATTAAATGAGACCTCAGGATAGAGCTGGGCTTCCAGCTTTGTGTAATATGGGATCAAGCAGCTCTTTAAAAATACCTTCCATTTGCTTAAGCAAAAACAGTCATTTTCTGCTATGTGAATAAAGAGTAACGGATAATCCTGCAGACTCCTATACACTATTCTGCAATTCATGATCCAAAGTTGTCAAACAAAGAAAAGGCAAAAAGCAGAACCCTGGATTTCTTACGCTCACGCTATTAGGCTAAAGCCGTTTGGGAAGTTTTCGTTTAACGTGTGAAGAGGGAGGAGTTTCCCTCTAACACTCTTTGCAAAGCTTCTTAAACTTTGCCGTGTCGGCTGAGTACATTCTGCAACTTAGCTCCCTGTACACAGAGCAGTCCACACTCACGACACATCATAATTTTATTTTTATACAGCCCTATTCTTCAGAAAAAACTTATTTAAAAGATCTACCGAAGTTAGCAATTATATGACTCTCAACATATAAGCCTTACTGGCCATTGTGACAAGTTCATGGGTCAATATCTGCAGCAACATTATTTTGGTATGTTACTATGGAAATGTAATATAGAAATAAATCCAGTGATTTATACCCTATTTAACCAATAGACTGAGAAGCTCAATCAGCAGAGCTACAACCTGCAAGAGGAGAGACACGGGAAGACTTATGGAGAAGACAGACCCAGTTAGTCAGCCGTGTTGGTCCGGAGCAGTAGAACAAATTTAGAGTCCAGGGGCACCTTTGAGGCAAACAAAGGTTAATTCAAGGTATGAGCTTTTGTGTGACGGAAGGAACACTTCTTGGCACCAAATCACTCTCTACAACTTGATGGGGGGGAGGAATCCTCACTTTGGTCACGCTGATTACATCTTTCTTTCCCTCTCCCCCCTCCCCTTTCTTCTTAAATCCCATCTCAGTTATTAAAAGTCTACAAGAGCATTTCACAGACACACAAAATGGAAGTCTGCCAGTTCGTTTGGAGCCAACTCTGAGTAGGTCACTCTTGGCTTAGCAGCAAACCACAAACGGAGCACAAGGAAAACACAAACCCTGTTCTCTCTAGCCCTCCCCCCCCCCCAATCTGGACCTGCCACAGTCATTGAGAAAAACATAAGCTGAGGACCAACAAGATCACCACGAGAGAGTTGAAAATACAGCTGTCAATAAACCACCAATCCCAAAGCCAACTAATAGCAAGAACAGCTGAATAGCAGAAACTTCAGTTGACTTTTTATTAGTAGTAGCATTTTTTTTCCACTTTTCACACTTACAGCAAAAGGATTTTTAATTATAGGTACAAGAAATTCCACTGCTTACAGATAAAAAAAAGAGGGCTGGTTAACCAGTTCAGTGGTTTCCGGTTTAGAAAAAAAGAACACAGTGAAACATGATAGAGGTTTATAAATCCTGCAAAGAGATGGGGGAAAGGATTTAGAGACCTTTTTCTTCCTCTTCCATAACACTAGAACTTGGGGGCACACAGTGAAGATGACGGGGAACAGATTTAGGACAAAAGGAAACATTCTTTAGTCAATGTGTAGTTTGTGGAACTCACCGCCAGTCAAAGTAGTGATGGCCATAACCATAAAGGTAAAGGTAAAGGTTTCCTTGCTCGAAAGCCAGTCGAATCCGACTCTAGGGTTGCGGTGCTCATCTCCATTTCAAAGCCGAAGAGCCAGCGCTGTCCGAAGACATTTCCGTGGTCATGTGACCGGCATGACTAAACACCAAGGTGCACGGAACGTTGTTACCTTCCCACCAAAGTGGTACCTATTTATCTACTTGCAATTTCTTGCTTTCGAACTGCTAGGTTGGCAGGAGCTGGAACTAGAGACGGGAGCTCACCCCGTCATGCGGCACTCACGGGTCTTGAACTGCTGAACTACTGACCTTCCACAGCCTGCAGTTCAGCGTCTTAACCACTTGAGCCACCGCAGCTCCGGCCATAACCATAGATGCTGTTAAAAGGCAATTAGGCAGATTCATGGAGGAGCCATCTGTCCAAGGCTACTATATCCTCCATATGTAGAGGGCACCTGGTTGGCCACTATGTGAGACAGGGTGACAGGGTGCTAGAATAGACAGACCAGTGTTCTGGCTTTAGAAAGACATGCCATTTATGGCCTAAGAAAAGAAACAGCTGAAAGGCAGAGAACAAGAGAAGGGTGAAGCATCCTTTCTTTCCTCCATTATCAGCCCTCCACCCACTGTAGCATTACCCTCAAAGACGTAGCCATCATGGTTTTATACACCAACGTTTGACGTTTCCAAGATTCCAACATGTGAAAACTGAAGAAAGTACAAAGAGCAGATTTAGTTCTCCAAAGCTTGACAGAATCTCTTTCTTTATGGCAAAAAAAGGAAGCAAGGGAAAAGCCTAAGCGAGAGGCTTCCACAGCTTCGGGGCCACTACAGAAAAGGCCTTTTTGTATGCAAAGCATAGTTCCACCTCAGTCAAACTCAGAAGTAGTGATGTGTTTCTCTAAGATTTTGGAATAGAAGGGGGAAAATCAGCCGCTGCCTCTCCTTCCTGTACACAGTCATGTGGGAACTGCTTTCCCATGGTGCAGAGAGAGAAGGGAGGGGGAGAAACGGTTTGCACAAGGCTGCTTCAAACTGATTTTTTAAAAGAGTTTGGGAAACATACACTCTGTCTGCCTAAACATGTCAACAGAAACCTGAGAAACCAAGGCATACAACAAAAGTCAGGCTGGAATAAGATAAGATTTGGAATTCAGAACTGACAGTGCAGGTCAGTACTCTTCAGATGGGATAGAGTTTCAGAGAATCTGGGCTACTGAGTGTGGGGAAAGAGGACAGGAGATGAGTCCTGGTGATAAGACAGGCAAGAAAAGATGGCTGGTGACCCAGAACCCCCATGCAGGGAGGCAAGACTCAGGCAGGCACATTTTGGGAAAAGAAGAAGAGTTGGTTTTTACACCCGACTTTACCTTAAGGACTCTCAAACTGACTTAGAATTGCCTTCCCTTCTCCTCCTCACAACAGGCACCCTGTGAGGTAGGTGGGGCTGAGAGAGTTTTGAGACTACAGTGACTGGCCCAAGGTCATCTGGCAGGCTTCAGGTGGAGGAGTGGGTAAGCAAATTCAGTTCTCCAGATTAGAGTCTGCAGCTCTTACTGACTACACCAGGGGTGTCAAACATAAGGCCCGGGGGCCAGAACAGGCCCATCCAGGGCTCTTACCCAGCCCGCAAACAACTGGTATGTACAGAAATATAAGGGACTCCCCCTTTTACGATATCCCTTGGGAAAAAACCCAAGTCTTCTTGTATATGATTAAATACATTTATTGGGGCTTTTGTGGTAGCTGGGGCTTCCCCAGTAAATCAATTGGTTTCACCGCTAGAAATCAATTGTTTTTGTTTATATTTTGAATAAAAAAATAATATTGTTAAATGGGTTTGCCTATGTCCTTTAAAAAGCTTATATCTCTGGTACCTGACATTACATTTTATGGCACACATGGCCCAGCCTAACAAAGAGACATTTAAGTCAGATCCGGCCCTTGTAACAAATGAGTTTGACACCCCTGGACTACACCACACTGGCTCTCATGGCATTTTAAAGATGGGGAACCTCGTGGCACCTTAAAGATTAACGAGCTTTCATGGACAAGAGCCACTTCCTCAAACCCCAGAGTCAGACAGACAGCTATCTCTGAACTGTGAGAAAAGAAGAAACAAACAGCAGGGTCAAAGGGCTGTAAAAATGCAGGAAAACAGACTTTTGTTTATTTTTGCCTCAGCTGACTATCAGGGCTACCTCTGAGGAAGAAATGTGGAAGACTGAGAAAACCCAGAGCAGCAGGGGTTGAGTGGGGGCTACTGGGGCCACAAAAGTTGACATAGAAAATGTGTATAGCACTGGGAACTGGTTCACACAACTCAGCATTTGCCACCGTGAACAACAACACATGCAAGGAAACAGACACCCCTCATCACATGAGAACATACAAAGGAGGAAATAGGACAGGATCTAGAATCTGGCACACATCCACTGCGTCTCCCTCCTTTTCCATGTTTATCACTGCTAACACCCACAAACATCTATAACGTGAAGAGGTTCTTAAGTGTCAAGGTGTCATGGGACCCTAACACGAAAGATGGGAGTGCGATTGGCAGGAAGAAGCAGGCAGCTCAGGACTATTTCAGACATTACACAGAGACCACTGAGTTACTTTTAACAGGAAACTTCATAATCAATGCACCTGGATGATGCAGATGTGCTCTAAGCAGGTGTTTGGCACGTTCTGTTTTTTAGGTATACATCAAAAAAGGGTAACTGTGTGAAATGGCCCTCAGTGTGGGCTGCGCCAGGCCCAAAAGGGGCTAAGACAAGCTGAAGCATTAGAGTTTATTGCATGAAAGCTTCCATGAAATGGGTATTATAAGCCTGTACTTGTCTTCTTATTGAAATAAAAAACAGGACTAATTGAATTAGCTGACATTTGACTCCATGCTGGTGGAAATTTTAGTGGTTCAATTCAAATTAAGTCAGAGATATAAGAAGGGAAATCGGGTTGGTTGGTTGATAACACTATGTTCTTGATAACACACTTCAATTGGGACAAAACGTATGTGTGTTAAGTGCTATCAAATAACTTTTTATTTATGGTGACCCTATGAATTAAATGTCCTCCAAAACATCTTATTGTTAACAGTCTTGCTCAGGTTTTGCAAACTGAGGGTTGCGACTTCCTTGACTGAGCCCGTCCCTCTCATGCTGGGCCTCTCCTCTTTTCCTGCTGCCCTCAACTTTTCCTAGCACGACTGCCTTCTCCATTGAATCTTACCTTCTCATAATGTGACCAGAGTACAACAGCCTCAGTTTGATCATTTTAGCTTCTAGGAAGAGTTCAAGCTTGATTTGAGCTAGACACGACTCTTTTGTCTTTTGGGCTGCCCTTGGTATCCACAAAACCCTCCTCCAACATCGCATTTCAAATGAAACAACTATTTCCCTGTCAGGTTTCTTCACTGTCCAACTTCCACGCAGGTACATAGTAATGGAGGATACTATGGTGTGAATTCTCTTGATCTTGCTTGCCCAACAGCACATCCTTACCCTTATGATCTTTTTGAGCTCCTTCCTGGCTGCCCTTCCCAGTCTCAATCTCCTTCTGATTTCTTGGTTGCAGTCTCACTTTTGGTTGACAATGGAGCCAAGGAACAGCAAATCTTTAACAATTTCAGTTTCTTCATCATCAAACTGGGCTTTCCCTTTTTAAGGCTGTGCACAGCTTTGAGGGAGCCCCCCTCCCCACAGTGAACTCCCCAACCACTGACGTGGGCAACTTGCATTCTTGGTGGACGGACCTGAAAGACCAGTGGTCCACTGTACAAAAGGCAGGCCAATAAAGGGAGAGCTCCTGAGTTGGACTTACAACCGGGTGATTCTGTGTACCTCTCAACCAAAAACTGCGGGGGCTCCAGCCTCGAAAAAAGCTGGAGTGGAAATACATCGGCCCTTTCAAGGTGTGGAGAGTGATCAATAAGGTGGCTGTAGAACCTGAATTGCCTAAAACCCTAAAGCAAGTTCATCCTGTCTTTCATTTCAGTCTGCTGAAGAAGGATCTGGGTCCAAATGCATGGAGACCTCAACCAGCAGCTCACCCCCCTGATGGCTGATGGTGAAGCCCGTCAGGAAGTTGAAGAAATCCTGGATTCCAAATTAAAGCGGGGGCACTTGTACTGTTTTGTTAAATGGTGGGACTTTGATGTGTCCCATAACGAATGGGTGCACCAAGAGCATGTTAAAGCCCCTTTGCTTGTTCGCACCTTCCACAAGCGCTACCCCCTCAAGCTGGTGGAATGAGGGGCCTTTGGGGAGCAGAATGCCAGGCTGTGTAAGCTGAGCCTCCATCTTCAGTTCTAAAATAGCCAACGTACAGGCTGGATCCTATCAATGTCTCAATAAACTTTCCATTCTTCAGAGTGAGTGTTGTTGGGAACTGATTTCTCCAAGAGTCTGACAGATGGCAGAGATCAGTTCCCCTGGAGAAAACGGTAAGCTCTGTGTCATTACACCCTGCTGAGGTCACCACAACAAATTGACGCTGAGTGCCCAAGGCCAGGGCACCTGCCCAGAGCCTCTTTCTAGAGCTTGTTGTATTTATTTCTACAATGGGCCTTATTCCTAGTGTCAGGAATAATTCTCACACAGTCATTTTCCTTGTATATTCAAACATTTTAAAAAAAGCAGATCTAAAGCTCATCAATATACATACTCTAATTATCACTTGTTGCAAACTTACTGTCACCTTTATTTCTCTATATGACAGAAACTTTCACCAGATATTCACACGTATTTAAGCATGCAGATTTATGACATAATCATCTTGGGCAACAGTGACAGGTATTTTTGGCTCGTATTAATTTGCCAGACTTTGGCTAACTGTGTCCTGTGGTGTGGCAATGAGTTCCAGAGATCAACAGCACACTACATGAAAACAAAAGAAAAATGCTATTTGTTTTACATTTGGGCATTGGGTGTAGCTGAGTGATTTCCAGCCGACTCTCCTCTCCCTCACCATAGTGAAAAGACACTGAAAGAATGCAGCAATTATATAATTGAATCAGTGCAAGATCTCCATCACTTTGGGAGATAAAATACCCTCATCAAATAAGTTTTATCTAGCAGGGTCCAAGACATCCCATACCGCAGTCTCCTGTATCATTTGTATCAGGAGCAAGATCTCATGTACCATTTGTTGGCTTTTCTCCATGGGAGCACACAACCCCAAGATCCTCTCACAATTTGCTGTTCAATACATACTGGGGAGCAGGGTACCACCCAAATCAGGCTCATGGGAAAGACCAGGGCTTTTTTTGTAGAAAAAGCCCAGCAGGAACTCATTAGTATAATAGGCCACACCCAACAGCAGAAATCTATTAGCATATTAGGCCACACCCCCGACAGCACTGCCCATTAGCCTATTAGGCCAAACCCCCATGTTACCTAAGTGTGGCCATCCAGCCACACCCACCTTTTGCTTCTTATTCTGTTTACCTTGTTTGTTGTCAACACCCAGGGCTTTTTTTGGAGCAGGAACTCCTTTGCATGTTAGGCCACACACCCCTAATGTAGCCCATCCTAATGAGTTTCTGCTGTTGGGTGTGGCCTATTATGCTAATGAGTTCCTGCTGGGCGTGGCCAACTTGGGAGCCATCCGGAACTCCGCTCCTGTGTGTTCCTGCCCAAAAATAGCCCTGAGAAAGATTGTCCCAGACCCTCAGGATCTGAATACTTGAAATAGGCTATTGAAAATATGGAGTGTTATTTCTCCCTAGTCTTTTAGAGATGGTGACCAAAGCACTTGAAGGAGGCCAGGAGACATGTTGCATTGCATAATATATGGGACAAGGGCATCAAAACAAACAAAGGGTCCTTGTGAATCGGTATTATATTCTCTGTTTGCCTTGTTACAGCATTAGTTCCTGCAGCAGGTGAAAGAACTGGAGCAACGATCACTCCAAGGTGCTGCTACTGGCTGGTAACAGCTAAAGCAGGGCTTTTTCCCAAGTGACCTCTCTCTATCGCCCACTACCATCAAACAAAAACACCAATAAACCCTTGATGAATTATCAGCTGTGTTTTATTTTATTTTCCCAGCACTCAGATCCGTCTGCAGACATACATCATCTGCTTCATAGTTAAACAGGGTGTTTTTCTCGGACTGACACTCCAAGAGAGCGCAGGACAGGCCAAATTCTAGGAGAATCAGAAACTGCAGCCGCTACATTCTTGGCTCAAATCCGCATCACAAGTAGGTTAACAGAACTCACAAGTCTACAGTTTAATAGCCAGCCGTGCGGTATATACTGGATGTTAGTCCTCGTGGCATACTTTGACAAACTGAAAGCGTCTCCGTTTGTGGAAGCTTTCGTGCCTAGTTAGCTAGAGGCAATTCTTATTCACCATAGGCAACCAGCCAAGCAATGTTTTGGGAACCTTGCTGAAGATATACAGAAGAATTAAGACGAAGCATACTAGAGGCAGTGCCCAGGACATACAGCATATTGGTGCACTGTTCTAAGGTTATAGTTATCAGCACGTCAGACTGTTTTAGATGTTCTCTTGAATAAACTGGTTCAGTTGTCCCTTGAAGACAACTCTATGGACTCAAAACAAATGTCACCTGTCCAGTTTTTGCCTCCCTTCTTTGTATCCACTATCTCCAGCACAGATCAGAGAATCACTTCTGAGAGCTGGTTTGCACAGTCACAACAGCACGTAGTCACTTCAGACCTGAGCACATTCCTAAGGTGCACGCAAGCCTTAACCATATAAACCAGGAGATCATGCTGGTAACCCCAACTGCCATAATCACAGACCCTCTTTTTCAAAAACCCTTCTTGGACCCTTGCAGGACGGAGGAGGTGTGAACTAAGGTGCCCATGGCATCAAGCCACCCTCCATGCTCCTAACACTACTGCACCAGAGAAGTCAACTCTCTAACAAACTGCTAAACATATTCATAAGCCCCAATAGGACTGTCTCTCCCACTAAGCATTTGTTCTAGCTTTCCTTTAGTAAAACACAGATTTTGTTGCCAGTACCTCTTTCAGACAGCTGTGCACGTTTTTAATGTAAAACACCTCCCTCCCTGCTTTTAAAGATTCAGCACAACTTTTGAAATATGTCCCCAAGTGAAGTGAGTGGGTATGTGTCAGCCTGGTGACCTTTGACCTTGACTTCTGGCTTTGATAGTTCTCACCTTGCAAAGGACACAGTGGCTTCTAAGGAATTCTATTTTCATTCCTTGAAGTCACCAAAAAGCCTTTTTTTGTTTTGACTGAGTACTCTGTTGACAGTCAAGGCTAAAAACGTCTGGCTGTTACAGTATGCCAGCTGCATAAATTGAGATAAGCTCCTTAAACAAACCCAGAATATGCAGTTTGGTGAGACGTCCACATGCAGCCAGCTGGTTGACCTTGGATCGGTCACAGTTCTCTCAGAGCTGTTCTCTCAAGAGCAGTTCTCTCAGAGCTCTGCCAGCCCCACCGACCTCACAGGGTGTCTGCTGTGGGGAGAGGAAGAGAAGGCGATCGTAAGCCGCTCTGAGACTTCAAGTGAAGGCCGGGGTATAAACTCAACTCTTCTTCTTATTCAGTTGGGTCAGAAAAAGAGAGGAAGAGAAGAAAAGACCAGGCTAGGGTAGGGGAAGTGACAGACTGAGATACCAGTGCTCCAAAAGCTGAGGACATGTGCTCACGTTTCTGTAAATAAATCATTAAAGCACGTCTGTCCAGAACCCCAAGTTTTTAATGTCAGAACAAGTGTTTCAGAATGGAACACTTCACCTTCTGCAAGCAACGCTTAAAGGTAAAGGTAAAGGTTCCCTTGCTTGAAAGCCAGTCGAATCCGACTCTGGGGTTGCGGTGCTCATCTCCGTTTCAAAGCCGAAGAGCCAGCGCTGTCCGAAGACGTTTCCGTGGTCATGTGGCCGGCATGACTAAACACCAAGGCGCACGGAACGCTGTTACCTTCCCACCGAAGTGGTACCTATTTATCTACTTGCAATTTCTTGCTTTCGAACTGCTAGGTTGGCAGGAGCTGGAACTAGAGACGGGAGCTCACCCCGTCATGCGGCACCCGGGTCTCGAACTGCTGAACTACTGACCTTCCACAGCCTGCAGTTCAGCGTCTTAACCACTTGAGCCTCCGCAGCTTAAGAGGGAATAAAACAAACCAAAAACCTTAAACCTTTATTTATATTTCATATTTCAGTACAAGCTTGCATGGATCATAGCCCACTTTATCAGACAGATGCAGTCAAAATAACTAGGCCTCTTTTTAATCAGTTTCGACTTCTGGCGGCTGCACCTCCTCGGAAGGGCTACACGTACCATGCTACAGCCCTT
This sequence comes from Gekko gecko, assembly GCA_029375565.1. Taxonomy (NCBI): domain Eukaryota; kingdom Metazoa; phylum Chordata; class Lepidosauria; order Squamata; family Gekkonidae; genus Gekko; species Gekko gecko. Next base: position 43,902,146 of record JAPDNY010000014.1, read on the forward strand.
CCAAGGAGGCGCATTGAACTTCAGAGGAATCTAGAAGGTGACAGTCAGCTTTTCTCCCCAACTCCTAAATTTGTCCAGCTCATTAACTCACAAGTTATGCATCTGCTGATATAAATGCTAACGCATGAAGCTGCCTTATACTTCGGGTTGATAACTGCCTGAAGAGAGAGAAAAAACGTCTTGCCTCTTTAACAGAGGCTTAATAGGACGTTATTTACGTCCATGCCATGAAAAACTTCAAGCTACTCATTTCCTCACATTAAGCCTTTATCAAAGGAGCAGGACTGTTTCCTCCAGGCCTGCTGGTAAGCCTACTTATACTGGATCAGACCTGGGTCCATCAAGGTCAGTATTCTCTATTTTGACTGGCAGAGGCTCTCCGGGGTCTCAAGCGGAGGTCTTTCACATCACCTATTCACCTCGTCCTTTTATGGGAAAGTACTTACTAAAGCTACAAATGCCAACTTGGAAGAAATGCATACTCCCCAAAATAGTGAGACTTAATATTTCATGATCTTTTGTTTCTGATCAGATTATGCAATATAATTGCCATATATCTTACATGACAAAATTGGGGAGAAAACCAGGAAATAACTGTCAGCAGGCTGACTTGCTTGCCTCAAACCCCCCCCCCGGCCGTTTCATAGAGAGTCCTACAAACATTTTTGACACCACCAACCAACTCTTTCACAAAACAAAAACTTTACGTGTTATTATCAATCACCAGTTTTCCAAAACCATTTCTCCTTATTCCTTTTATAGCAATGACAACTGTTCTAGAAGGTCACCTTTAACAGTGTTCTGATGTTTCTGGTTAGTACTTTAATGGGAAAGTTAGCTGCAACATTTGTAAATGATGCACTTGTGGGTTATTTTTCCTTAGAAAAGCTCCCTGATACTCAACAGACAGAAATACAACAGGAGATGTACTCCCCAGCATGGAGACACAGCTGTCAGGGTTGGATTCATCTGTTAAAGCCCAGCCGCTTGGGCTGCAGATCAAAGTATAGAATACCACAAGGAAAAAGGAGACAGCAGCATTAAACTGTATATAACAAAAAAGCCAAACAGTGCTAAGATTATTTGTACGCACACACACAGCATTATTAACCAGGGGATTTTGAGACAGATTTCTCCTTCCCAGCCTGCTGTCTTTAGCAAAGAAGGTAACACTTCAAAAGATTACCTGTCTTCTTTGAACAACCTTTGTAATATGGCAGATACAGAGAGAAAGATACAGGTGGTTTTGTACTCTTTCCAAAATAGAAATTCGAAAAACAAAAGATGGCATTTCAAACTCTTGTTTTTTAAAAGTGTCCTGTGCTGGTTACATAGTGGGCTCTTCTCTATTTCATGTCAATCCACCAAAACAACATGGGGGGGGGGTTTAATTTAAACAAAAACAAAACACCTTTAACAAAAACATCCCAAAGCAACTGACAAATAATAAGAAGAGGAAAAGCAAAGGCAGATGGTAACACTGATACCAAGAGTAACAACTTATGTATAGGCACATACCACACCATATCTTTTTTTATATGACTAGTTTCTTCTCACTAGTCTGCCAAAAGCTAACGCGGGAGGGGGGGGATAATAAAACAGTATCTTGCAAACAACCACCCGGGAGAGAAGCAGAGGAGGCTTTGAAACCCAACTCAACAAATGGAAAAGCAAAGACACTACTTTTTATTTTACTGGGGGGGGGGGGAGAGGGAATCTCACTTTTTAAAAATGGAGAGCGCAACAACCCAACACAAACCCTCCCCCGTGTGATACCTGAGTCGGAGGGAGGGGGGGCTGCATCTAGGATGGGGTGGAAGAAAGGCTGCCCCCCCCAGCTCCTCCGCACCACCCCCTGGCCTCATTGCGCCCCCCCCGCCCGCCCAAGACTTACTTTTTCTCCCCTCTTATCAATTGCCTGGGCTTTTAAAGGACCGAGGGCTCCCACCAGCCTCTTCCGTCTCCCTTCTTCAGAGCCGTGGCGGGGGACCTTTTGCACCGGGGGGGGGTAGGATTGGCGTGTTTCGGTTTCTCCTCGGGAGGGGGGCGCAGGAATGGAGCGGAGGAGGAGGAGGAGGAGGAAGAAAGCGGGGGGGGGAGAGAGAGAGAGAGAGAGAGAGAGAGAGAAGAGTGCCTGGAGCTTTTGCTTCCTCCTTGAAGAGGACTTGCGGGGAGAGCCGAGCAAAAGAAAGGCAGGAAGGAGGGAGCTTGAAAGGGGGCGGCGGGGGGGGGGGGAGATCTTGCGGGGCCTGCCGAAGCGGCGGCGGGTGGGGAGCGGGCGCCAGCCCCGGGCACTCATTCAACGTCGGGGCCAAACAGGCGGGGAGGGGGAAGGAGGAGGGAGGCAAGCAGCGAGCGAGGCGAGTTCTCGCTGGTCACTCCACTCGCGGGGAGCTGCTGCTGCTGCTGCTGCTGCTGCTGCTGGGATGAGGTCATCGGAGTAAAAATAAAGCGATGCCGTCACTGGAAACCAATCCCAGGGAATGAACTCCGCCGCAGCCGGCAGGGGAGGGAGGGGCGGCCGGCCCAGCCAGCTCCGGGCTCTCCCCCGGCCGGTCCCGAAGGGAAGGGAGGGAAGGGGGGCGGCTTTGGCTCTCCCCCTCCCCACTCCTCCCGGGCCGCCCCGAGCCAGCCGTGCCCCCGCCCCCCGCCCCGTCGAGCAGCCCGGCTGGCGCAAGCGTGGGGGGCGTTTGGCGGCGCGTTTGGCCCGCAAAGCGCGCGGGCAGGTTGCTTGCAGCAAGCCGGGCTAGGACGACCCCTGCCGCCGCCCCTCCATCCCCCCGACGGACCGCCCGGAGAAGTCACGGGGAGCTGGAGCCCCCGTTCGGGCAGAGCCTCCCCCCCTTGCCCCCGGCGGCCAGTGACTAGGGTTGCCAGCTCCGCGTTGGGGAATACCTGGAAACTTTAGGGGTGGATCCAGGAGAGGGGAGCATCGTGGTAGGATAGAGTCCTCCCTTCAAAGCAGCCATTTTCTCCAGCGGAGCTGCTCTCTTTCACCTGGAGATCAGTTGTAAAAGCGGGAGACCTCCCGGTCCCACCTAGGGTCTGGAACCCTACCAGTGACCCACCGGGAACTTCCCCCGTTTCCATGCCGCCTCTCCAGAGTCCAGCTTAAGGCGGCTCACCGTAAAAACGGTTCCAAGGTGCCCCTGGCTGGACTCACTTGGTTCTAGTGAAACGTCTAATTAGCCAATTTTTTTTAAAGGCCCGGGACATTAAAACAGCGGTGCTAGCGTTGTCAGTCTCCAGGTGGAGGCTGGAGATCCCCCACCACTAGAAGTTATCTCCAGGCTTGGGCTGTGGAGGCTATGGCATCATGACACCCCGTTTAAGTCCTTCCCTTCCCCAAAACCCGCCCTCCTTAGTCTCCACCCCCAAATCTCCAGGTATTTCCCCACCCAGAGCTGGCAACTAAAAGAGCTGGAAAGATTGTTAAAAACCTGGGTCGAGAGAACTGGCTTGGGCCTGGTGGCTAAAAGAGTGGGAGGCAGGTGCAATTTTCTTATTTAAGCTTATATCCTGCCCTATCCCACAAGTGGGCTCAGGGTGGCTCACAACATATATAAAATATAAAAATAAAATAGGAATAAGCCAAATTTAAAACAATCAGAACAAGATGGCAACTAAAACAGAAGCAACAACTCTGGGCCAGTCCACAGCAAGGGCAGCTTCCCAGGGGAGAAGGTTCCCACCCAGTCTACCTAACTGCCCATTCTTAGCATCCTCGTTTTTCTCTCTTAGGTTGTGTCCGCACAGGGACTGGCTTGTGTGGCTTCCCCATTGCTGGTGATACGGAGCAGAGGCAACAGGGCTTCCATATGGCAGGTTTCTCTGAAGTTTCCCTTTGACTCATACACCCCTCCCCTCAGGGGCATTTGCAGTTTTTTAATTTAAATCTGCACAAGAATATTGTTATATCGCTATAGCTCTAAACCTCGGCTTTCATTTCTGCAAAAGACAAAGTCTCTAGCCCTGTCTTGGAAGCGAAGTGTAACCCTCCCCCATCGGAAAGGGCAACATAAGCAGGGTCTGGCAAGATTAGGACTTTTCATGGGAGATCACCAGCGGAGCCCAGGGTTCCTACACAGAGGCAGGCAATGGCAAACCGGCTCTGAACGTCTCTTGCCTTGAAAAGCCCATGAGGGTCACCGTAAGTCAGCCACGACTTGAGGGCATTTTCCAACACCAATGTCTCTAGCTGCTTCCACTGCAGAGATGTGCCTTTCCCCTTATATCACCAATACAACAGCATTCAATTGCCAGTTCAAAGACACACACGCACACGTTGGGGGGGTGGGATAGTACATATAATCACGTCCAACAAAACTATGGGGAAAGTTCTACTCCTTTTATTCATGAATAGTTCTGGCTTGTATCTTTTTTAGAATACTGTCGCTGCCCTAAAGCAAACTAATTATATTCCAGAGAATATTCTTGTTATTTCTAGTGTTATTTGTAACGTCATACTGTGACATGCCATTAAAATCTTGCAAGGACAGGCTGTTCGCAGCAGGCACAGAACAGTCGTCATAGCCTCATGCTCACCAGCATGCCAAACGGGGGGTTCGAGCGTGGCCCTCCCCATTATTCTGTGATCACATGAAACTGCCTTCTACTGAAGCAGATCCATGGCCCATCGAAGTCAACGTAGTCTACTCAGACTGGCAGTGACTCTCCCGGGTCTCAGGCAGAGGTCTTTCCCATCACCTACTGCCAGATCTTTTAACTGGAGATACCAGGGATTGAACCTGGGACCTTCTGCATGCCAAGCAGATGCTCTACCACAGAGCCACAGCCCCTCCATGACGTGCTGGCTTTCAGAGTGCAAGGACATGGGGGAAAGGTCTTATATTGTTTCGCTTGTGTGTATGGAGCATGGATTTGCATTGGGATGGTATAGTCAGATCTCGGAAGCTAAGCGAGGTTGGCACTAAGACGGGCAATCACCGAGGAAGACCCTGCAGAGGAAGGCAATGGCAAGGCACTTCTGCTTCTCACTTGTCTTCTTGTAAGCCCCATGCTGGGTCACCATAAGTTGCTAGTTATGTATGCAGGAGAATTCAGCCAAGGGAGCCGGCAGTTTTTGGTGGTACGTCCCAAGCAGAGATTTGCCACCTCTGGGAGAATCCGGCACAGACATCCTCACCCACGAGAGGAATGCATTCAGAAAACTAAACAAATAAGAACATTGTGGATTTTTAAAACAAAATGCATGAAGCCACTTTTTCACAGCAAATGAACAATGTCCCTGGAAATTATCAGTCATGCTAACTCCTTTAAATTTATTTTAAATTTAATTTAAAAATATATATTTTGTTTTATTTACTTCATCTGTACCCCTGCCTTTCTCTCCAATAGGGGCCCAAAGGCCTGCACCATCTGATATGGGCATAAAATTGATCTATTTACTTCATTTATACCCGGCCTTTCTCCCCAACGGGGACTCATGGCAGTTTACAATATTCTTCCTTCCTCCATTTTGTCCTCACAACAACCCTGTGAGGTAGGTTAGGCTGAGAGTGTCTGACTGGTCCAAAGGTCGCCCAGTGAGCTTCCAGGCAGAATTGGAGATGCTTGTGATCTGTGACTTTTATAGGTTTTATAATTGTTTTATTGTGTTTTTATAATGTTTTATTTATATTGTAAGCCACCTTGACTTCCACAAGGGAGAAAGGTGGCTAACAAAGGTTGTCCTGCTCCATCACTCCATTCAAGGGTCGAGTGTGAAGTATCAGGGGATTCACGTGTGACTATTAGCCAGCCAAGATTACCACCTTGCCAAGGGGTTCCAGGCACTATTACTACCTGGAAAGGGACCATCTGTACTCCACTTTGATGGCTGGCAGCCATGTGTGTGAACTTGTCAAAGCCCCCTTCATCCACAAGAAGGCTGTGGGGGAAGGTCAAGACCAAAACACACAATACTCGGGAGTGAATCCTCACTGTCCAGGGTAACGTCACCACCAGCCCCTCTAAGCTAACCCACGGCTGAGAGACTGAAGGACCAAGTCTTTAGCCTGACCAGATGTTAATCTAGATGTCAGACCTGGAAGGTAAAACACTTGCAAGGTGAGTTCCACAAACTATGCCCAAAATAGGCCAAGGTACTGGGTTTAGATTGAAGCCCCAAAACCTAAATAACACCACAGGAGTATAATTAATAAGGTTTATTAAAAGAAATGTGCAAAAAGTATACAAATATAGGAGCAGTGCAAAGCAGGGAAGAAACTAATAAAACTAAATAATTATCCAAGAATACTTATTCAGATTTTAATCCTCTGCCCCAGATGTTGCTTGGTCAGGTGGAAGATGCAGAGTCCAGACAGAAATCCAAAATCCAAGACATGGGCATTCCAGCCACACAGGGCCCAACCTACAGTCAAAAGGATGGCTGGAAGGAAGGTTTATGTCAAACTTGGAACCTTGTTTGCCATGAGCTTTGTATGTTCAGTCTTCATTGTCTGTAACCACATTGTTGGGATTCTGGATTTGGGGTTGGGGGGTGGGGAGATGGTGAGAGAGTGTGTGTGTGTGTGCATGGGAAACTGCTTTGCTTAGTTGCTTTGCAACTCTTTTCTTAAGGGGCTTCTCAAAGCAGGAAGTATATGAAATGACCTTGGCCAAGTTTTCAGGTAATCTCAAATGCCCCAGCTGTCTCTGCTAGCCAGCCTGTTGCAGATAATGTAACTGTAGGTTCACAGGTGAGGGAGGAGAGTTAACAGAGCACACTAGGTTTAGTAGGGCTGTCTGGCTGGATTGATTGGACAGGTCACTGGGTGGGCTTGTTTGGATCATGTATAATTCCAGAACTGGTGCCAACCGAGTCAGTTCTGACACAAGATGGTCTTAGCTTGATACATCCTCTTCTCTCAATAAACAAATCACCACCAAGAGGGTGTTGTTGGGAGTAAGTTTGTTCAAGAGTCTGACAGTCTGAAGGGTTCAAACTAGAATGAATGTTCTTGCTTTTTGTCAGACTACCAGCAGGGGATGGGAGGGGGATAGGGTTGCCAGATTCAGGTTGTAAAACTCCTGGAGATTTGGGGATGGAGCCTGGTGAGGACAGGGGACCTCAGTGGGGTACAGTGCTATACAGAGTCCACCTCCAAAGCATCCACTTTCTCAATTTTAGTTTTTATTGAGGTAAGAAAGAACAAAGCATCCACTTCCTCCAGGAAAATTGATCTCTGTAGTCTAGAGATGAGCCATAATTCCAGATATCCCCAGGCCCCACCTAGAGGTTGGCATCCCTATGACCTGATCCTGTTCAGGTGTGTTGCTAAGACATGTGACTACATACCTCTGCAGCTAGAGTTCCCAGGTTCCCCCAGCCATCAGCAGGGGATGGTTGAGGTAGCACTGCCATATCCAGGTTGGGAAACACCTAGAGATTTGGGGATGGAGCCTGGGGAGGACAGGGACCTCAGTGGGCAACACTACCATAAAGTCCATCCTTCGAAGTATCCATTTTCTCCAGGGGAACTGATCTCTGTAGTAGGGATGCCAGCTCCAGGCTGGGAAATACCTGGAGATTTTGGGGGTGAAGCCTGAGGAGGGTGGGGTTTGGGGAGGGGAGGGGAGGAACATCAATAGGGTATAATGCCATAGAGTCCAACTGCTAAAGCAGCCATTTTCTCCAGGTGAAATGATCTCTGTCACCTGGAGATCAGTTGTAATAGTGGGAGATTGCCAGCTAACCCTGGAGGTTGGCAGCCCTACTTTGTAGACTGGAGAGAAGCTATAATTCCAGGGAATCCCCAGGTCCCATCTGGAGGCCGACATCCCTATCTGCAGCTGGCACATACCCCCAAACAAGCAACTCACCCACGCCCAGGGTTCCTTGCGCCAACAAGATGGAATGCGAGTGCAAAACTCTCTCTGGGTCTCTGGAACTGGAGCTCCCAGGTCCATTATCTCACTTGCACCTGTGCCTGACCCCATCTCATCCCTTATCTCTCCTAAAACTGCAAGTCATCGTGACATTAATTTCCCAAAGAGGAGCCTTCAGTAACTTGACCTGGCTCAAAAGCCTGAACCAAAATCTGAAAGGCCAAGAAACTGCTAGAGAAGACCAGTTTCTTGACAGAACTGCTCTCTGAAAAGTATGGTGTACTGGATGGGGAAGGTGCCATTGGATGAAGGGCTCTGTGTCCCGCCCCCCGCCCCCCATGCCATCTGGCCTAGTTGGATGTAAATGCTGACAGGTCAGATGTGACATGGAAATTCTGGCGCCCAGAAACAATGGACGACCCCTTAAAAGGAACAGGGCTGAGAAGTGGGAGCTATGGCGAAGGGTTGTAATTGTTGCAATCCCCCCTTCCCAATCGGAGAAGAAGCTAGGCTGCTTTTCTGTGCAGAGAAGCCACAGGTGTACCTTGGAAATTTTTCTTCCCCGCCTGCAGTGCAAGGGAGAGTTACCTGCAGGGCATCGTAGGCACCCAGGTGTTGCAGTTGATAGAACTGGGTGGTGCTGGGGACAGAAGCACGGCTGTGGCATTTGAGATTACCTGAAAACTCTCTTAATTTTTTTGTTTGGTCTGTGACTAGGGTTGCCATTTCGGGGGATGGGGAGGGACTTACCAGGAGAAAGAGGAAGGCCCACACCACAGCATCAGCATCGCACAGAAAGTGATGTCATCACCCCAGAATGTTAGGGGTGCCAGACCCTCTGGTGGAGGCAGGGAGTCCCTGAAAGCCAGGCCCTGCCCCCCAGCCACTGATCAGCTGGCCAGTGTGGGACGGAACTTACCAGGAGAAAGAGGAAGTCCCAGGCCTCAACACTGGGGTTGCACAGGAAGTGACATCATCACACCAACAAGTGATGCTCTGGTATTTGGGCAAAAACTCTATAGTAGAAGCCATTTTTAGCATAGAGTTTTTGCCTAAATACCAGAGTGTCACCCAGACATTGCTAGTGTGATGACATCACTTCCTGTGTGATGCTGGCAACATCGGCTAGGCCTTATTCTTTATTCTGGTAAATCCCCCCCATTTCTCACCAGTTTAAGCAACTCTAAGTAACACCCACATGATGCTCTGATATTTGGGTAAAAACACTATGGTAAAAAAGGCTTCTAACAGAGTTTTTGTCCAAGTACCACAGCATCAACTGGACGTGGCTGGCGTGATAACATCACTTCTTGTATGATGCAGGCAATGCGGCCTAGGCCTTCCTCTTTCTACTGGTAAGTTCCCTTGCCAGCCAGCTAATCGGTGGCTGGGGGGCAGGACCTGGCAACAGGGGGTCTAGTATCCATATCTGTGACTATAGTGTAACTAAGGAGAGGCGTGATACATAGAAGAACTGGCATACAAACAGTGGCATAAAATCAACATCAAAGAACATGTTAAGAGTATGCTATCTTTTTAAAAATCTTGGAATAATTAAATTTGTTTTCAAAGCAGTAGATGAATAGCCAGACATCTGTGTGCTCAGAGAAAGCCAAGCCAAATAGCACAGTCCCTCTACCTGCTGTCTTGCACGATAAGCAATACTTAGCCACTAAATGTAGCTCCTCCCTACATTACTGCTAGGAAGAGGAACATCAGTGGACCTCATGGATTTTGCAAAAGGACTTTAATGCTCTTTGTGGCCTTCACCTTCAGAATGCGGCACTCCTTAGAATTGGTAGAAGAGAGCAGAGAAGTATTTTGATTTGGCAGTTTGCAGGTTGAACGTAGAAAGATTTGGTTACAGGCAAAACTGGAGCCCATTCTGCATCTAGCATTCACTCCGCTGTTTCACCAAACCCATGTTGGAACAGAAATTCCCCTCTTGCATGCCACTTTCACTTTGATTGTTGGATTTTATGGTAGCCTCCACACTGCATGTCGGTTTCAGTTCCTTTGATCTCTCAGTTTTATGGTACTGTCTGCATAGATCTATGGCTGTTTTATGGCCATTCAGGGGTGACTCTGCAGTCAGTATGGTGTTGGCCCTGGGGTATTTGAATGTGGGTTTGAGACACATCTTTTTTCTGTTCCAGTGTGGGTTTGGGAAAACAACGGAGTGAATGCTAGATGCAGAGTGGGCCTGGGTGGGAGGTGGCAGGAGGCTCCCTGTGGGAACTGGACACAGAAGCTGCAGCTGCGTTGCCTGCTGGAGGAGTATCTGTTTGCCTCCACTACACTCAGTTTGTAAAGGAAAAAAAGATATTACATTGCAAATCTCCAGTGCTCTAAGGAAGCTAGACTCCACAGCGCTTCCCAAAGAATGTCTCAGCACTCAGGTGGGCGTGATTATACTCCTAACTTGGTCATCTCTTGCATACTATCTTCCAAATGGTGGATTGGGTTTGTGTAGTGCTGGGTGGTAGGGAGGTGGCATGAGGAACTGGCCCTAGGTGTGGGAATGACTAGTTTCGCCATTAATCTCTTGATGGCTCATTAAGAGGTGCGAGTGGTTGCTTGATGCTGTAGTCATCCAAAGATGACTATGCATATGAGAAACTATGCCATGCAATCCATAGCAGAGTTACACCCTTCCAGATCCATTTACTTCAATGGACGCAGGAAGGTGGACCTCTACTTAGGATGGAAACTGCAAGTGCTGCATCTGTTTAGAAGGCTGGGCAATCTGTCTTTTTGAATGTCTATACATTGGCACTGAAGCATCAGGGTACGCCCACAGTCCTTTCAGCCCATCTTGCTGTAAATAGCTGCAGTTTGTCTAATGTGAATGCATGTACACCATAACCACCTAGCTCCGTTTGGAAAGTTGATTCATGGCTGTGTGGCTCATACACCCACAGCCTGACATTTCCAGTGACATCTTTATTTGGTTTCTTGGGTAAAGGATATAAATACTGTGGCATTTGCTCCCAGTCAAGTTGCCATCTGTCTCCTAAACATTGTTTAGGGGAATGCAAAAGCAAATAAAATAAAAATGGAGGGGCTACCAGTGACATTTACTAGGAGTGTGTCTGGGGGGGGAGGCATTTTTTGTAGCATTGTAACTTTCTTGGTGCTGGGGAGGCAGCAGTGGGAGGAGGGCTTCTAGTGTCCTGGCCCCACTGCTGGACCTGATGGCACCTGGTATTTTTGGCCATTGTGTGACAAAGTGTTGGACTAGATGGGCCATTGGCCTGACTCAACATTGGCTTCTCTTATGTTCTTATGTTTTGTGCCCTTTTATTAGAAAAAGCCATAACCAGGGCTATTTTGGGGCAGGAACGCACAGGAATGGAGTTCCAGCTGGCTCCCAAGTTGGCCGTGCCTAGCAGGAACATATTAGCATAACAGGCCACACCCAACAGCAGAAACTCATTAGGATTGGCTCCATTAGGGGTGTGTGGCCTAACATGCAAAGGAGTCCCTGCCACTAAAAAAGCCCTGGGTTTTGACAACAAAGTAAACAGAATAAGAAGTAAAGGTGGGTGTGACTGGATGACCACACTTCTGGTAACATGGGGGTGTGGCCTATTATGCTAACGAGCTATGTTGTCAGGGGTATGGCCTAATATGCTAATACATTTCTGTTGTTGGGTGTGGCCTATTATGCTAATGAGTTCCTGCTGGGCTTTTTCTACAAAAAAAGCCCTGGCCATAACCATCTTACTAGACAGTCAGTCACCAGTACCTCCAGTTAAGGAGTCTGGGAAAGGCCTCTGTCTAAAACCTCAAAGGCCAGCCAGAGTACAGTCATGCTCCCTAATCTTCTGACAGCTAATTTATTTATTTACTTCATTTATGCCCTGCCTTTCTCCCCTGTGAGGACCCAGCATGGCTTACATTGTTCTCCTCTCCTCCATTTTAGTGAAGCAGCTTAGATCAGGGGTGTCAAACATGCGGCCCGGGGGCCAAGTCAGGCCCCCAGAGGGCTTCCATCAGGCCTGCAGTGGAACTGGCCACCTCCTGCTTCCGGTTCTGTTGCTGCTGCTGCTGCATCACAGCTTGCTTCACCAGACTCTCTTAATCACTCAGACATTTCATGTTTTCCCCTGGGTCCTAGACTCAGAACTCTGAGCATGAGATTTCTGTGGTGAATGTCAGTAAATCAAAAGTAGGTTTGCAGCCTACAGAGCTAATGTTTTAAGCATGTTTTTATTTTAATTAAAAACAATATTTGTGTTTGTGTCCTTTATCAAGTTTATATCTCCGCTACCTGGCATTACATTTTATGACCCACGTGGCCCGGCCCAACAAGGTCTCATTTATGTCAGATCCGGTCCTCGTAACAAATGAGTTCGACACCCCTGGCTTAGATCATTCCCTTCTCCAATTTAGTCAGCTAAGGCATACTTCTCAGTTAAAAATGGAAAGATTAAGAACAAATGGTCCTTTGGTAGTTTCCCATCACTGATACTTTTGCAGGAATCACTGTTCTAGGTATGCATCCTAACTGGAAATACTCGAGCCCAGAACATGGACCCCTGCAGAGATGTGATAGGCAGCCTCCCCTGAAAATGAGTAATTTGTGCTGTGCAATTCTGCCATGTGATGATTCAAGCACACTGGAAAGAATTTAAACGATCCAAACACATCCAATGAGGGATGTGGCAGAACTACCCACCTACACTGAAGGAGGTTGCAGGAAGATCCAAAGCAAAAACAAACACTGATCAGAGAGAGGCAAGACTAGATCAGTAAATCATGCAGAGACACAGTGGCCTCTCTTCAGTGGTCCAAACTGTCAGATTCCTGGCCAAGTTACTCTCAACAACACTCTCTTTGGCAGTGATATGTTTATTGAGATGTATGCATGATCCAGAACATCACTTGTGTTAGAACTGGAGATTTTGGCGCACATATGCTTAATATAGATAACTCAAACAGAGCCCTCGCCCCTTCCCACATGTACATGTCACAATCACCCCACCCAGTGCTGCCATCTCAACCAAATGGAAAATATATGATTTGGTTATCTTCTTAAGCTGGAAAGCTTCAAGGACACCTCTCCCTGGGAAAGGGAAAGAAGGTGCATCTTGCAAGAAAAGTTATGGCACCTAAAAGCAAAAGGTTCCCACTCATTCATCACACACAGCCCCCCTCCACTCCCCACAAGAATTCCCTCCCCCAGTAACTATGACAACCTAAGCGAGCAAATCAAAGCAAGGTTTGACATTCTGCCCCCCTCAAGCTCCTTTTCACCCTCCTGACTTGAGGGGGTTGCCCTTATGGAAAGCACGAACCAGTTTAGCAGTTTTTACGTGCTGGGACTACACCCACTCATTATGGGATGGATCAAAATCTATCCATTTGACCAGGTAATATAGGCACCCCCTTTTACCTTAGAAGCTAAAATGTCCTCCACTTCTTGGTGGGCCTCTCCCTCAATCATCAGGGGAGGGGGAACTGGAGGGCATGGTTTCCACTTCATGGGTCCAGGATCCTTCTTCAATAGACTGACATGAAACACAGGATGCACATGACAAATTTTTTTTGGCAATTTAACTTCCACAGTCACTTTATTAATGAGGCACCTTTAAGGGGCCTATGTATTTCCACCCCTGTTTCTTCCCAGGTTGTATGCCTCTATGATGTTTGATAGAAATATATACTGAGTCTCCAGGTTTGAGATCCCACTCCGAACCTTTCCCTTTATCAGCATAGCATTTATCGTCCTCTTTCGCTTTATCCAGAGTCTTTTGAAGGGCAGACCACCCCTGAGGTACTTTGGATCACCACCAAGTTTGAGCATCACCAGAACCCAGATGGTCTGGATTCAGAGTTGGGAGGGGTCCTCCTTCATACCCACGCACAGCCTTAAAGGGCGAAATGCCAATGGAGCTGTGTACAGAGTTATTATAGCTATATTCTGCAAATAGGAGCAAGTCCACCCAATCATCCTGTTGGTAATTGATGAAACACCTCAGGAATTGTTCCAAGACTGGGTTAGTCCATTCTGTTTGTCCGTCAGTTTCAGGGTGGTAGCCACTACTCAGCCCCTGTTCAACCCCTCCAGTCTGAAATTATCTTGAGTTGCAGAGCATGGAGCCTTATACTGTGTTGCATTAACATGTAAGGAATAAAATGTGCCTGTTTCGAGAACAGCCCCCCCCCCATCACAGTCTTTCCCTGGCTCGGGGGCAAATCAGTGATGAAATCCATCAAAATCACTGGCTACGGTTGGTCTGGGGTTTCAAGCGGTTGCAGTAAACCCAGAACCTTCCCCACATGCTGTTTGCTCACCAGGCAGCTTTGGCACGAAGCCACATATTTCGATATGTCCCCCCACATGTGGGGCTACCAGAACTGTCTTTGGATGATATTCAAAGTCTTTAGATATCCAAAATGCCCTGACAATTTATTGTCGTGCCCATCAGTTTGTTGGGTCAGAGACCCCTCCTTCTCAATCTCCGCCTTTTCTTTGTTGGAGAGGGTGGCTTTGAATTTCTCCACCCAAGGCTGCAAGTCCACACACACACACCCCTTTCACCTGGCTATGCGTCACCACTGCTCCTCCCATCTGGGTGGGAATAAACATGGTGTCTACTACCTCATCACATTGGCTGGCATGCTGAGGGAGGCAGGACAGAGCATCAGCCAGGAAGTTTGACTTTTCAGGGAGATGCTTAAGAATGAAATGAAACTTTGAGAAAAATCCCACCCAGCACAACGCTTTGCATTCAAGTGTCTAGGGGCTTTGAAGGCTTCCAGATTTTTATGGTCAGCCCACACCTCTAATGAAACCTGAGCCCCCTCCAACCAGTGTCTCCAAGTCACTAGTGCAAGCTTGATGGCTGCAGCCTCCTTGCCCCACATAGCCCAATTTCTTTCAGTGCTTGAGAATTTCCTTGAAACATATGCTACGGGGTATAATTTTCCATCTTCCCCCTTTTGCAAAATGGCCCCCATGGCCACATCTGACGCATCCACCTGTACGACAAATTGCTTGTTTTCATCAGGGTGGTGTAAAACGAGTTCTGCGGTAAACCGGGTGTTCAGTCTCTCAAATGCCTGTTGACAGTCTGGAGACCAGTCCAAATGGCTACTCGCCTTTTTGCATTCCTGGCCTTTCTGCTTCGTTTTCAATAAGTCCGTAAGAGGTAAGGTTACCTGGGCAAAATTGGGGATGAATGGATGGTAGAAATTTGTGAACCCTGAGAAGGATTGTAACTGCTGTCTTGTTCATGTGGCCTCCCACCCCACTACGCCCTGAATTTTCTTAGGGTCCAGCCCAAACCCTTCCAATATATACGGTACCCAGGAAGTCCATCTCCTCCTTATGGAATTCACACTTGGAGAGCTTTGCATATAGATGGTTATTGTAGAGCGCTTTCAGGACCTCTCGCACCAGTCTCACATGTGACTTCTTATCTTTCGGTATATAATTTTTAAAAAGAATTTCTTTATTTTATCATAACAGACACATATATGGGGGGGAATACACAGGAGTTCTGAGTTTAACAATGCTGTAAGTCAAATGGTAACATGTTTTACATCTCTTTTTCCCCCAATCTAATTATCTAATTGTCTAGTTCTCTTAACCAGTTTATTGATTATTATCAGCGTATTTCCTCAATAATTGTTGGACTTTAACTTATCATAATTTTCAATCCAGTATTAAAATCTCGACCACGTCCTCTGAAATAAGTCTTCTGATTGGTTTTTCAGATTCAAAGACAATTTATCAATTTCCACTGTGTCCAGTATTTTGTTAATAATTTCACTTCTGGAAGGCATTTCTGTTTTTTCCCAATATCTGGCAAACATTATTCTGGCAGCAGTAGTTACATGCAATATAATGTATATATTTGGTTTCCTATATTGTTCTGGTATAATACTCAATAAGAATAATTCAGGTACAAATTGAATGGGGGTTTTGAGTATTTTTTGTATTAGTTCATGTATCCAGGCCCAGGATTTCTTAGGTTTTTCACATTGCCACCACATGTGGAAAAAAGACCCAACTTTATATTGACATTTCCGGCATGTATTGAGACATTTTGGGTCTATTTTGGACAAGATATCTGGAGTAATGTGCCATCTATGGAACATCATATATATATATGTGTGTGTGTGTGTATATATATATATATTAGGGAATTGCCCTTGTAATTTTTATGTTCATTTTCCAAATTTGTTCCCACTGGTCTAAATCAATAGTGTGTCCCACATTCTGTGCCCACTTTATCATAACTCTTTTGACGCTCTCCTCATGAATTTTGTCTTCTAATAGAAAATTATACATTTTCTTTATGAATTTGGAGTCAGTGTCCATCAAAAGTGACTCCTTATCTTTTGAATAGATCAGCACCAGCACTTTCTCCAGGATAGTGGTGTTCAGTAGAACTCAATCAGGACTTCTTTGGGCTATCCCTGGAGTTTGGCCGTATAGGACTTGAATTCATCTGAGTACTTTTGCACCAACCAACTACCCTGCCTCAGGCTGCAGAGGCGGGTGCAAGCCTTCTCTAATTCAAGGGGGCCTTCAAACTGGTAGCTCAGAGCTTGCATGAAGGCATCCACATCTCTGAGCTCTGGGGCTCCGACATTGTAGAGACCCACAAACCAGTCCACAGTGTGGTCTCATAGTTGGGACCCCACATAGTCCATGCAGTGCTCATCAGAAGTGAAAGTGTGGCCCCACTGTGGTAGAAGCTTCCTCATTTGGATGGCGAAGCTGCCATCAAACATGGCCTCTAAGGCATCTCGGGGCCTCTCTCGTTCAGGTCACTGCTTCCCGCCCTGGTTCCCTCCTTTGACATCAGCTCCTTGACCACTTAAGGGAGATTCTTGATGAGATACTTGAAGCCTTCCTTCAACTCTTTCACTTCGGCTCTCAGATCAGCTTGGCTTCGCTCTGCCCCGGTCTCCTCTTCCCATTCTTCCAGAATATTCAGGGTTACTTTGGAAGGTGCAGGAGACTCTTCATCTTTCGTGCTCGGTGTGATCTTTCGACCCCCTGGAAACCCAGGGTACTCACTAGCCACACTGGGTCTTCCCACCTGTCGGGGCTGTCTTGTCTGTGTTTGGGTTTGAAAAGGACGTGCTTTTGAGGTTTGGCACCCATACCTTTGTCATCCTTTCTCTTGTCAGGGTTGAGGTTGGGGTTCTTGGGTTCAGACCCAGTACAGGTACTCAGCCTGGTGCCTCCATCCTCGTCTGCCATTCCAAACAGTGGTGGGTGATAGTCCGAGAATGAAGGGGAGTTCTAACACTCTGTCAGACTTCCAGTCATGTTACTCTCAACAACACTCTTTGGCAGCGATATGTTTATTGAGATGTATGCATAATCCAGAACATCACTTGTGTTAGAACTGGGAAAGGGAAAGGAAGTACATCTTGCAAGAAAAGTTATGGCTCCTAAAAGCAAAAGGTTCCCACTCTTTCATCACATGCACCCCTACCCTCCCCAGAGGAATTCCCTCCCCCCATAACTATGACAACCTAAGCAAGCAAAGCAAAGCAAGGTTTGACACAATCCACATGCTACAAAGTCCATGTGGCAGGTATGTAGAACTGACAACAGATGTATACCTGGAATTGCATGCTGGTAACTCAGTTCTCAGGCATGTTGGTATCCAATCTGGATCAGGACTGTAGTGCATGGGGAAAGAATGTTTAAGCCTCCTCCCTGTAAAATATTTCCAAATTGAAATGGCCTTGGAGAGCCACTGGTACATGGAGGTTTCCCCAACAGGCAAACAGCAGTTCCCCAGGGCCATTTCAGGTCAGGAAAACAGCACTGGAAGGGGAGACTTAACTGCCTTCACTTCGTGTGCAACAGTCCTGATCTGATTTAGTCCCCTGTATGCCTGGGAACTGAGGCCCACTCCAGAAAAATCCACTTAGGGGATATATGAACAATGTCATGTGTAAATTGGCCTTTTCATTTGCAGGATCCCAGAGAGACAACCCACCTGGGGTTCTGCCAGTCCCACAGCTGCTCAGTGGGAGCAAAACTGGAGGGGAATTGTCATTGTGCTGGAAATGACATTGCTGCTTTGGTGCAGTGCTGATTGTCCAGATTCCCCCCCCGGTCTCCTGGGGGATTCCAGCTCTGCTCTGGCAACCTTCCCTCACCTGGATACTCTGCGCTCCCAGGATCATATGCGTGCATTGTTATCATTAAGCATAATCACATTAGCCAGTTTGCAGGGCCTTTTTGTGAATGAGCACAGAAGGCAACGCTGAGCTAGGTCCAAAGGAAGTTGCATATATTTGTATGAGAACGTTAGCAAATCTCATTCATTCAATTTGTGGCAAGCTAGCTCACAGGACAGGTGTTGTTTTTCTGCCCAGCTGTTGATGCTGGAAAGTCAGGAGTCCAGGCAACAGATCAATGGCTTCTCTGGTTAATATTTATACACTGGATGTTGTACTAACAAAGGCTTGGGTCAATAATTAGCTTTGCCGTACCAAAGGGAGGGAGAGAGAAAAAGAACAAAAATCTCCAGTGCTTTTTTTTAAGAAATGAAAGTGAAAAGTCTGTTTGAGTGGTAATTAACCAGTTTGTTTGTGCTTTTGAATATGCGGTGTATGTTCACCAAACAGTGGGGCTATGTCTGGAAATGCAACCTTCCAAAGATGGATGGTAGCTGGGCGGGGTGGTTGAGGAGGGCTTGTACTTGTTGCTCACCTCTAACAGGGTTACGTGACCATTCCTTTCTCAGCCAGCTACAAATTACAGTATTTGCTAATCTGGAACAGGAGAAAAGAGCTCGTATCTGTTCCAACTTGGACTCCTGTTTCCTTGCAAATGGAAAATCAGTTTTGGTTGTTCCCATGCCTTCCACTTGTCCTGTTCACATGGGCACACATAATGGGAGACGGGATCCTTGGAAAGCTGGGCCTGCATTTTCACACTTGACTCTTGCCCTTTCTGCATTATTAGAACTGGCCTATTGAATGGAGGAGGTAACCTGCTTATTTATTTATTTCATTTATATCCTTTTTGTTGCTGTTCTTGTTCAGTCGCACAGTTGAGACTGACTCTTTGCCACCCCATGGACCACATCACACCAGGCCCTCCTGTCTTCCGCCATCCTCCGGAATTTGCTTAATTTCATGTTCATTGCAACGGTAACACTGTCTAACCATCTCATCCTTTGCCGTCCCCTTCTTCTTCTACCTTCAGTTTGGTGTAGTGGTTAAGTGCGCGGACTCTAATCTGGGAGAACTGGGTTTGGTTCCCCACTCCTCCACTTGCACCTGCTGGTATGATCTTGGGTCAGTCACAAGCTCTGGCACAGCTGTTCTTGAAAAAGTGCAGTTTCTGCCAGAGCTCTCTTAGCCCCACCTACCTCACAGGATGTCTGTTGTGGGGAGGGGAAGGGAAAGGAGTTTGTAAGCCACTCTGAGACTCCTTTGGGTAGTGAAGGGCAGGGTATAAATCCAGTCTCTTCTCTTCTCGTCTCTTCTCTTCAATCCTTCCCAGCATCAGGGTCTTCTCCAGTGAGTGCTCCCTTCTCATTTGGTGGCCAAAGTATTTCAGCTTCAGTATCTGGCCTTTCAGGGAACAAGGAACAGTCAGGGTTGATTTCTTTTAGGATTGACTGATTTGATCTCCTTGCAGTCCAAGGGACTCTCAAGAGTCTTCTCCAGCACCATAATTCACAAGAATCTATTTGTCAGTGCTCAGCCTTCCTTATGGTCCAACTCTTGCAGCCATACATTACTACTGGGAATACCATTGCTTTGACTATAAGGACTTCTGATGGCAGGGTGATGTCTCTGCTTTTTATTATGCTGTCTAGGTTTGCCATTGCTTTCCTCCCAAGGAGCAGGCGTCTTTTAATTTCATGGTTGCAGTCACCGTCTTGGATCCCGGGAACGTGAAGTCTGTCATTGCTTCCATGACTTCCCCTTCTGTTTTCCAAGGAGTGATGGGGCTGGATGCCATGATCTTAGTTTTTGATGGGTTTTTTGATGTTGAGTTCAAGCCAACTTTTGCACTCTCTTCTTTTACACTGAGCAAGAGGCTCTTTAAGTCCACTTTCTGCCATTAGTATCGTCTGCATATCTGAAGTTGTTGATGTTTTTCCCGGCAATCTTAATTCTGGCTTGTGATTCATCCAGGCTGGCATTTTGCATGATATACTCTGCATATAAATTCAATTAGCTGGGTGACAATATACATCCTTATTGTATTCCTTTTCCTATGCTAAACCATTCAGTTGTTCCATATCCGGTTCTGACTGTCGCTTCTTGACCCTTATACAGATTTCTCAGAAGACGTGTGAGATGGTCTGGTACTCCCATCTCTTTAAGGATTTGCCATAGTTTGTTGTGATCTGCACAATCAAAGGCGTAGTCAATGAAGCAGAAGTAGATGCTTTTCTGGTGCTCTCTTGCTTTCTCTGTAATCCAGGGAATGTTGGTAATTTGATCTCTAGTTTTTCTACCTCTTTGAAACCCAGCTTGTACTTCTGGCAGTTCTCTGTCCACGTACTACTGAAGCCTAGTTTGTAGGATCTTAAGCATGACCTTGCTAGCATGTGAAATGAGTGCAATTGTGTGATAGTTTGAACATTTCTTGGCATTGCTCTTCTTTGGGACTGGAATGTAAACTGACCTTTTCTAATCCTGTGGCCATTGCTGCATTTTCCAAATTTGCTGGCATACAGAGTGCAGCACTTTAACAGCATGATCTTTTAAGACTTTGAATAGCTCAGCTGGGATACCGTCACCTCCTCTAGCTTTGTTGTTAATAATGTTTTCTAAGGCCCATTTGACCTCGCACTCCAGGATGTTTGGCTCGAGGTCAGTGATCACACCGTTGTGGTTGTCAAGGACATTGAGATCCTTCTTGTATAGTTCTTCTGTGTATTCTTGCCATATCTTCTTAATTTCTTCTGCTTCTGTTAAGTCCCTACATTTTTGTCCTTTATCATGGCCAGCTTTGCATGGAACGTTCCCTTGATTTCTCTAGTTTTCTTGAAGAGATCTTTAGTCCTTCCCATTCTATTGTTTTCCTCTACTAATTTGCATTGTTCATTTAGGAAAGCCTCCTTATTTCTCCTTGCTGTTCTCTGGAAATCTGCATTCAGTTGGGTGAATCTTTCCTTTTCACCTTTGCCTTTTGCTTTCCTTCTTTTCTTTGCTATTTGTAAAGCCTCATCAAACAGCCACTTTGCTTTCTTGCATTTCTTTTTCTTTGGGATGGTACTGATTGCTGCCTCCTCTATAATGTCAGAAACCTCCGTCCATAGTTCTTCAGGCACTCTATCAAAACTAGTCCCTTAAACCTGTTCTTCACCTCCACTGTATATTCATCAGGGATGTGATCGTGGTCAAACCTGAATGGCCTAGTGGTTTCCCCAACTTTCTTCAGTTTAAGCCTGAATTTTGCAATGAGTAGCTCACGATCTGAGCCACAGCCAGCTCCAGGTCTTGTTTTTACTGACTGTATAGAGCTCCTCCATCTTTGACTGCAAATTATATAATCAATCTGATTTTGGTGTTGTCCATCTGGTGCTGTCCATGTGTAGAGTCACCTCTTAGGTTGTTGGAAGAGGGTGTTTGCTTTGACCAGTGTGTTCTCTTGACAAAACTGTGTTGGTCTTTGCCCGGCTTCATTTTGTTCTCCAAGGCAAAATTTGTCCATTATTCCAGTTACCTTTTGACTTCCTAAGGGGCCGCAGTGGCTCAGCAGCTAAGACGCTGAGCTGCAGACCAGAAGGTCTGTAGTTTGGCTGTTTGAGACCCTAGTGCCATGTGACGGAGTGTGCTCCTGTCTCTGGCCCCAGCTCCTGCCAACTTAGCAGTTTGAAAGCAAGAAACTGCATGTAGAAGAAGAAGAGATTGGATTTATACCCTGCCCTTCACTTTTGAGTCTCAGAGCGGCTTACAAACTCTTTTCCCTTCCCCTCCCCACAACAGACACCCTGTGAGGTAGGTGGGGCTGAGAGAGCTCTGACACAAACTGCTCTTTCAGGAACAGCTGTGCCAGAGCTTGTGACTGACCCAAGGTCACATCAGCAGGTGCAAGTGGAGAAGTGGGGAGTCAAACCCAGTTCTCCCAGATTAGAGTCTGCACACTTAACCACTACACCAAACTGGCTCTCCAGTAGATAAATAGGTACCGCTTTGGTGGGAAGGTAACAGCATTCAGTGTGCCTTGGCGTTTAGTCATGCTCGCCACATGGCCATGGAAACATCTTTGGACAGTGCTGGCTCTTCGGCTTGGAAATAGAGATGAGCACTGCCCCCTAGAGTCGGATTTGACCAGCTTTTGAGCAAGGGAAACCTTTTATCTTTGACTTTCTACTTTAGCATTCCAGTCCCCTATGATGATAAGGACATCTTTTTTTGGTGTTAGTTCTAGGAGGTGTTGTAGGTCTTCATACAACCTAGCTTTACCCTAACTGGGGACCCAAAGCAATGTGGTGCAGTGGTTAAGAGTGATGGACTTTCATCTGGAGCACTGGGTTTCATTCCCCACTCCTCCTTCACATGAAGTCTGCTGGGTGACTTTGGGCCTCTCTGGGTGGGTGACTTTGGGTGGTTCTCTCTGAACTCCCTCAGCCCCACGTACCTCACAATGTGCCTGTTATGGAGAGAGGAAGGGAAGGTGATTATAAGTGGCTTAGAGACTCATTAAAAAGTGGGGTATAAAAACCTACTTTTCTTCTATATCATTTAGTTCCCTCTCCATTTTATCCTCACAACAACCCTGTGAGGTAATTAGGCTGACAGAGTATGTGACTGACCCGACGTCACCCAGCAAGCTTCCATGGCAGAGCCTATGAAGGGACATTGCTGTCTTAATTACCTTCAAAGCCTTATACGGCCTGGGACCAACATACGTAAGGGACTGCCTCTTCCCATATACGCCTCAGAGAGCGTTACGCTCTGAGAATCAACATCTCCTGTTGATCCTTGGCCCAAAGGAAGTCCACTCAGCCTTGACTAGGGCAAGGGCTTTTTCCGCCCTGCCCCCCACCTGGTGGAACATGCTTCCTATTGAGATCAGGGCCCTGAGGATCTTACTCAGTTCTGCAGGGCCTGCAAGATGGAGCTGTTCCGCTGGGCCTTTGGCTGAGGCAGCGGGCGTCCACATATGCCCCCGCCCCCGAGGTTGCGGTCTCCCACCTACTGATAACCGGCCATACCTAGTTACATCAATGGGCCGGATTCTCCCTACAGCAAGCATGACTATTGATTTTATATGTTTTAATGTGTTTTAAATTTTATTGCATTTATTGGAATGTTGTAACCTGCCCTGAGCCTGTTTACAGGATGGGCAGGATATAAATGCAATACATAAATAAAATAGTTAATGGGCTTCAAAGGGGCTGTGGTGAGGCCATTAATGGGGAGTCCACCAGTTTTAACAAATATCAGCCACGGTGGCAGCTGGTACGCATTGGGGCTTGGGGCAAAAGGCTGGTTAGTCAACAATAGAGGAGCAAAAGCCAAAACTGGCCAATTGTGGTTTAGCCCATCTCCTCATCCCTTGCAAGGGATGCTAGAAAACACCTGTGTAGGTGCCATGCCAACTCAATGCAGCCTCTCTTTTTTTAACAACAGGAGGAATGCTAATGTGTGTGTGGGGGGGGAATTGCTGCCTGCCTCTCCCTTCTAAAACCCGCTATTCAACAGACTAGTCATAAGAGCAAGGTTTATGAGAGTAAGAAAGATACAAGCACTCAGGTCTCAGTTTGGTCCAGAATACCCCAGCCCCCTAGCTCAAGAACTAGGCAGGCCAGTTCACCCACTTTGTTGGGAGACCTTCCAAACACACTCAGCCGGGCAGCAAGGGGAAAATTCTGGGGGTGACTGGGGGATGACTGGAGTTGCACCGATGCCATGACATCACGTCCTGAGTGACCCAGAAGTTACATCATTGAGTTGGATGATGCTCAGCCTTCACCCATGTTCTATGGTTGAACGACATCACCAGCAAGGGCCCCACCCCAGCCTAAGTCTCTCACCAATTACCCTATCGAGAACCCATTTGCCATGTTGGAAAGTAACACAAAGCAAGGAGGTCTTTTGGCCACATAGCTTCAAGATTCCATAGTAAGACACATACCTGCTGTGTGAATTCTCTTCTCTGAGCTTTCCCCTCTTACTAACAGAAAATGGGCATGTGGTAACAAACACATACACTCCAGTTTAGTGTAGTGATTAAGAGCACAGACTCTAATCTGAGAAAACCAGGTTTGATTCCCCATTTCTCCACATGCAGCTGTTGGTGTGACCTTGGGTCAATCATAAGTTCTCTCAGAGCTGTTCTCTCAAGGCAAGTTCTTGAGAGAGCTCTCTCAGCCCCACCTACCTCACAGGGTGTCTGTTGTGGGGAGGGGAAGGGAAAGGGATTGTAAACTGCTCTGAGACTCTTTCAGGTAGTGAAGGGTGGGATGTAAATCCAATCTCCTCCTCTTCCTCGTCTTCTTCTTCTTCATGCAGGCCTGCTTCTGAATCAGGGAGTCGATGCTTAAAAGAGAGCCTTGGTAGCCCCAAAGCTACCAAGCTTTGTTTGGAACTTGGCAGCTATGGAATTTCTCCATCCGAGAGAGGCCCTGATTGTCCAAAGATCTGAGGTATGTCATCAAAATGCTTATGATGCCTGGCCATCTCTCTCCTTTCTGTCCGTTCTTAGAAAGTCTGTGGAGATCCTGAACTGATGCTTGAAATCCACAATCTCCTGGGTATGTGCGGGCAAAATGAAGTTTAATCCAGATGAGACCAAAATGCAGTTTGTCAGTGGAACAGCTGGTCTAGTGTTCGGTGTTCAGCCTGTTTCCAATGGGTTATGATTTCCCCCTAAGAATCAGGATCTTCTTGGGAGTGTCAATAATGCTGTGTTCTATTCCGTTTAGTGCCTAAATTTTAGCGGTGTGAAGAATCCTAGCGGGGCATGGCAGCTGTCTGGTGTGCATGGCCTAAAACTACTCTCTTCTAAAGGTAGGAAGTGGTTTCATGGCTAGCTGATGAAACTGGAAGTGACATCACAGCAACCGGAGACTATTCAAGGCAGCCCTGTGGAAGACAAGGGGGCAGTCTGGAGCGGGGACATTCTGCCTTGAAGGCAGTGTGAATGTAAGCCTGAGAGATCAGTGAGAGTCAGGGGAGGGAAAGGAAAGTGCTACAGCCTGGAAGGTCTTATGTACTTCCCAGTTATCTGGGCCACAGGAAAGGCTGTGTCTTTGGAAACAGGTGGCTTGCCTGAGGAAACACTGGAGCCCATTGCTAGGGGGCATGGCAATAGCCGACAGGGGAACAAGTATAGAGGCCAGGACTTCTCTACCAGCACCAGTTATGAGATAAAGCTCCTGTGGAAAACTTAGGGCACCCAGCAAGGGGGCTAGGACTGT
Source organism: Gekko gecko (assembly GCA_029375565.1). Lineage (NCBI taxonomy): Eukaryota > Metazoa > Chordata > Lepidosauria > Squamata > Gekkonidae > Gekko > Gekko gecko. The sequence continues at coordinate 43,927,351 of JAPDNY010000014.1, forward strand.
TCCCTCTGAGGTCCCTAAAAAGAGGGAGATGTTCACAAACAGGATGAGGAACCCAGCTGAAACACAATGAGTGCAGTCCGTATCTATGGGCCCTGTACCTCACTGGGAGGATGAAGACTTGCATCTACCCGCTGACGGAATTGAGACTTACCCGTGCTTAAATTTGGTTAGATTGGCCCCAACGATCACAAAAAGACAGGAGCTGCTCCTGTAAAACATTGTTATGATACATCTCAGTGGATGCCAAACATTTCCTGGCAGCCACAAGCGCGCAGCTCAAGTTACAACAGCTACAGGTGGTCGAAACCTATGTTTGCCAGGGGATTCAAAACGCAGACGAGCAACAAGAAAAGGCGAATCGCAGATTGTTGCCAAGTAGTGAATAAGGAGCCACAACATGTTTTGACACTGTGTCTTCTTCGAGGGCAGTCATTTTGTATGTTTTGCTTTCAAATAAGTGTTCTCGCTCGTGACATAAACACTTTGATCAGTTTTATATCTGTTCAGCTGTTATGGCTTCTCCCACAGAATCCCAGGGACTACAGTTTGATGAGGGTGCTGTCTATTCCCCTGGAGAGAGCCCTACCTCCACTGATTACAATTCCCAGAAGCACTGTGGCACTTTTAGACTGTGGTATAATTTTGGCCTAAGAGTTCTGATTTTCATAGGAAGATGTTTCCAGTGAGCACTGCTGAAATACATTGGGTATTGCTAATAGCACTCTGATAGTAAAGGTAAAGGTTCACTTGCTCGAAAGCCAGTCGAATCCGACTCTAGGGTTGCGGTGCTCATCTCCGTTTCAAAGCCGAAGAGCCAGTGCTGTCGGAAGATGTTTCCATGGTCATGTGGCCGGCATGACTAAACACCAAGGTGCACGGAACGCTGTTACTTTCCCACCGAAGTGGTACCTATTTATCTACTTGCAATTTCTTGCTTTCGAACTGCGAGGTTGGCAGGAGCTGGAACTAGAATAATTAATACACCACTCTGATACTACCCTCTTTTTTAGTTTTCAGATATGGCCGTGAACACATCCCAGGCACTAGGTCTGAAAGGGCCATTCACAGACCACAGTGTGTGTTCTGTAATAGGTACGCATATGCAGGCATACTTCTCAGCGTAGGCCAAAGGAGTAAACACATGTCATGAAAATATCTTTAGAACAACAACAAAAAAAACAACCCCTCAGTTCTGCAATGGAGCACATGTCTGAGCCTCTCTGGAGAACGAACAATGCGCTTGCACAAAGCAAGACACACACACAGTATACAGCATTGAAGAAGTGACTAATATTTCTGCAGTCTGAGTTCACCTCAAGTATTTCATGAATTTCACATGACCCACCCACTTTTCCTCTCTGTACCTCTGCAATTACCATATCAGCTGCAATAATTCCCTCTTGTTTGAATGCCAGATATACACATCAGCGTAACAGTCACACCCCTGAATGAAGGACATTGTACTGCCTGGTTCGGCTCTAATAAGGCTGACTTCTATCCCTGTTCTTACCTTGTGACATTTCCTTGTAGCTAGAGATTGTTTTGTGCTTCTTAGTTCTTGTTGAATATCTTCACAAAAGCTCAGATTCCTTTCCTATATATATTCGTCGTCGTCGTTATATTGAAAGTAGCAGAGCTGAAATCTCTTTCAATAACTGGTTAAACTGTCCTAATTTCACAGAGAAGACAGACGGCCTGTGCAGCTGCCCTGATCCTAGGGAGGGGTAAGGCAAAACAGCCTTGCGAGGTAGAAAGGCAGGGGTGGACCATATTTGAGACCAGTCATCATTTTTTTTCCAGTAGCCATACAGAGGTTTGCCTTTCTTACTTCCTGCTGCCTTTTGTACCTGTTGCCTGGCTATAGGATTGCCAGAACTGGGTTGGGAAATACCTGGAGATTTTGGAGCTGGGGCCTGAGAAGGGTGGAGTTTGGGGAGAGGAGAAACCTCAGTGGGGTATAGTGTCCTAGAGTCCACCTTCCAAAGCAGCCATTTCCTCCAAGTTGACTGGTCTCTGTCACCTGGAGATTGGTTGTAATAGTGGGAGATCTCCAGCCTAGGGTTGCCAGACCCCTGGTTTCAGGCTCCTGCCTGCTGCCGGCCAGCTGGCTGGTGGGGGAAGCCCATCCCCAAACAGGGATGTTACATGGCATGTGAAAATGATGCCATTACATCGGGATGCCATGCGGTGATGCTCTAATTTGAGGGCAAAACTCTGTGGTTTTAGGCCAAAAAGCCTGTAGAGTTTTGCCTGAAATGCAGAGTGTCACCGTTCAGTGTCCCCAACTCGATGATGTCACTTCTGCATGGCATCATCGCACCAGGGACATCACGCAACATCCCCGCCCACCCCTGGAAAGCTCCCCAAATCCCACCGTTAGCAAGCCAAGGGGACCTAGCGACCCTACTCCAGCCACTACCTGGAGACTGGCAACCCTACCTGGCTCGTTTCCAGTGTCGTGCGGAGAACTGATCAAAGACATGAAATTGAAGACGTGACAGAGCCACATGCGTCATTTTCAGAGACGCTTCCCAGCGTTGCCCATGGCTTTTAAAGGAGGGACTGTTTCTGGACTCGGTAGTTGCTGGAATTAAATTTATAGTTATTACTATTGAACTGGCAACCATCCATATTTGTGGATCTTCTCAGAAGGCTTTGGAAAGGAGCAGGCAGAGACCCAAGAAAGGAGCAGAGCCAGAGAAGACGGGAGACATAAAGAAAGGATTGCAAATGGAGGCAGACTTGAGGAGAAGGCCTCAGGAAGGAACCCAAGAGGGGGACCTGGGCAGAGAGAAGCGCAGAAAGCCAGGAACTGCTGAGGTATTTATTTATTATGCATTTATTTGATTTATATCCCGCCCTCCCCACCAAGGCAGGCTCAGGGCAGCTTACATAAAATTTGGCAAATAAAACAACAATGTTAAATATAGCTCTAAAAACAAGACTTAAAGTGCTAGTATCAGTTTATATGGTGATGGTGAGGTAGTAATGGCAGCAGACATACTAAAAAATACAGTCAGTGGTTGTTATTTATTATGAACTGAGATCGAGGCAGCTCTTAAACAAGTGATTTCATTTATCCAGCTCATAACTTAACACAGGACAAAAATGCATAGAAACAAGGCTGATTTATATATGTTTTTGAACAGGCAAGACCACACCCAGCAAACAGATAACAACCAATCAGAATACAGAGCTTGGGACCAGTGAGATTGATTCCCGCCGGAAACAAGGCTCCTCTGATTGGTCTCTTTGCCAATCCATGTAATACCAGGTTTAATACAGAACTGTGCTAACTTCATCAATGCTTTATTGACTCAATACATAACATTATTGCAGTTTGGCAAGGCGTAGGCTATTGATGGTGGCACTGGGCACAAGGTCTTAGTTGTTGGATGCGGCTCCTTAACTAAAGGCCTGGTGGAAGAGCTCCGTTTTACAGGCCCTGCCTGTAAAGGTTATGGTTCCCATGGTTTAAAATAAGTAGCCCGATATTTCCCCACAGGCTTTAATTTTAGAAAAAATGTGTCTAATATCCTACATTTTATTGCATAATGGAATGCTATTCAGGACAGTAGCTTGAAGGCAGGTTTTAGGGATGCCAACCTCCAGGTGGGACCTGGGGACCCCCCAGAATTACAGCATCTCCAGACTACAAAGATCAGTTTCCCCTGAGGAAATGGATGTTTGGGAGAGTGGACTTTATGATACTGTACCCCACCGAGGTCCCTGTCCTCCTGAGGCTTCATCCCCAAGACAAGAGTTTCCCAACCTGGATCTGGCAATCCTACCCCACCCCCCATTCCCCACTAGTGGCCAGGGGGACCTGACAACACTAACAGGTTTGCCAAATTGCCTTGAGGCCCAAATTTTGGGAACAAAGGGGTGTGTCTGCTTATAGGCCAGGGGATGAGCCCACAAAGGGGAGCCCATCAGGATTTACTGTCAGTGTTGGCTCAAGCAAAATAATAATAATAATAATAATAATAATAATAATAATAATAATAATAACAATAATAATAATAATCATAATCATTATCATTATCTAACTGGAAGGCTTCTGTTCCTCATAAAGAGAATTTGGTGATTGGCTCATTCTGTGTATGAACTTTGAAATTTGAAGATTGGTTCCAGACAACTCCATGGATGAAACCGTAGTGAAAATACCTTTGGAGTTGATCCTCTTCTGAGAAAGACCTCTCACTAAACGAATCGAAACCTAGGCCCTGGTCAAATTGATGCTTATGTTTGTTATAAGGGTTTGTCACAAGTCAGAACAAGCTGACAATTAGTTTATGTATGTTGTTATAAGAGTTTGTCCCAAGTTTGAATTCTTCCTATGTTTGTTATTGGCAGTGGAAACTTTGTCAGTGTTGTTGCAACTGACTTGTTTTGTGGTTGTAAAGGTCTACGATATGTGATTTGTACCAAATCTATTCAAACCAGCCATTATTCACAGTGATTCCCCCCCCCTATTATTTACAGTTATACACTCTGATCCTGTTTTGTCTTTTTGATCTTGGTCAAGATCTGGCCCTAGCAGCCTTCCTGATGGTGAAATCATTGTATGGCACAAACAGTCGCTGAGGCAGGATTGCGACCACTGGAGAGGAGAGCTGCCAGCACTTCCAAGGCACAGATCTTGCAAGAGATCTTGGGACCAAGGTTGCCAACTCTGGTTTTGGAAATATTTGAAGATTTGAGGGCAGACCCTGGGAGAGCGGGATTAAGGGAGGGGACTGACCCCAGTGGGATATAATGCCAGACAGTCCATCTACCAAAGCAGCCATTGTCTCCAGGGAGAAGTGGAATATATGTTTTAAATAAGTAGGTAACTTTGGTAGCCTGGAGATCAGTTGAAATCCTGGGAGATCTCAATCCCCCTCGGAAGGCTGGCAGCCGTACATGGGGCCCATCCAGCCAAAGTGGCACCCGTAGCTCAAGGAGCAGAGCTGACCAAAGGCAGACTGGGAGCACAAAATGGCCCTGGAAAATGGTCATACTCCCTCCTTTAACTGAGGGCCATAAAGCCAGTCGAAGACAGAGTGGGCACCACCACGTTGGATGAATTCAAAATTAAAGGGCTTTCCGCGGCTTGTGTGCTCTTATGGCTTGGTTTCCCCCCTGTTCTGCATATGTTTTCCTCGGCCTAGCAGTCGATTCAAGATTACATCACGTTATGTCTGGCATGTCTCCCTGAATATTTAAACTGCAGGTTTTAATGCTGGACAACCACTAGAGGAAGCAAGACACCTGCTGAACAGCCCACCCCCTTCCCCCACCCTGAAGCAACAGGAACACACAAGCGAGGAAAATGAAAATGCAGAAAAGCCATAAAGTAAAATTGTCTCTCCGGTAATGTAAATAAACCCTGAAGGGAGATTTGATTTGCCTTGCTCTTGTCACACTAAAAGAAGCTTTCCTCCCTAAGTTGACCACCAATGGATGGGTTGTGAGAGGATGCAAAGCAGTCCTTTTTAGAGCCTGAGAGGCTAATACACAGTAGTGTTGGGTCCCTAGCAGGCACAAACCCAGGAAAAGCCGCATTCAGGGAATGTAAGGAGTGCACAGATTCAGGGAAAAGCCACATTCAGGCAATGTAAGGAGTGTGCAGATGTTTGGCATCATAAAGAGCTGAAAGGACAGTGTTGTACAACGAGACAACTGACAGAGTCCTGGCCAGGGCATTGTGAAACTTCAGCATTTAAAAACCCAAGGCTGGTACAATTGTGAGGAGGCCCCTTTTGACTCATGAGGACACAGCGGAAACCCAGACACATTTATTTTTTTAAATGTAGTTTATTCTTCAATAGAATGACTCGGAAATCTTTTCTGTGGCCAGCCTCAGCACAGAAGACCCGGCGATGAATCCCGAAGGTGCAGCAGAACTGACGTACTGCTTCGACCATGGCTCTGCCCGTTGGCTCTGACCCTTGGGGATCTGTATCATGTTCAGCCCCAAACAATTCAAGGCATGGAGTTTTCACAGGGTCTTAACCTTCCTTTCTCTCCCCAATAGGAGGAACTCGAAAGTGTGGCAGAAGTGACTTGCTGATTCTGCCCGTCGGCTCTGATCCTCAGGTATCTGTACCATGTTCAGCTCCAAATAGCTGAAGGCATCGTGTCCTCACAGGGTCTTGACATGCCTTCCTCTCCTCAAGAGGAGGAACTTGAAGGTGTGTCAGAACTGACTTGCTGCTTCAGCCATGACTCTGCCCATCGGCTCTGACCCTCAGGGATCTGTACCATGTTCAGCTCCAAATAGCTGAAGGCATCGTGTCCTCACAGGGTCTTGAGACTTCCTTTCTCTCCTCAATAGGAGGGAACTAGAAGGTGTGGCAGAACTGACTTGCTGCTTCAGCCATGACTCTGCCCATCGGCTCTGAGCCTCAGGGATCTGTATCATGTTCAGCTCCAAATAACTGAAGGCATCACGTCCTCACAGGGTCTTGACACTTCCTTTCTCTCCTCAATCGGAGGAAGGTGCTGCACTGTCAGGGAGCCAATCGCCTGTGCTGTGCCATCTCGGCACTCTGCCACCCCAGTAATACCTTATTTCTGGTTCGTGGAAGCGGGTTTTCAAAATGGTTTTCCTAAAACAATAAAAACATTGTTTCACCACAAATAGATTTTAACAGAGCACTCACAAGATCAGGTGTTGAATGGCCAGGTATTGTGACATGGCAACAGAAGGCATCATGCAAATCTGCTTATGAGACAAGGCTGGACACAGTACAAAGGCAAGTGCTTACCTCGTTGGCTCCAGGGGAAGGCCTCTCTAGCAAAGGGCCACTGCCTGGCGCAGCTACTGTGGAGTTCCCACTCCCAGGGGAGGGGGAGGGGGAGGGAGAGGGACGGGGTCAGCCTCAGACCCCCCATTCCATCGGTTCCTCTTGGAAAACAATGGAATGGGAGGTCCGCAGCTGGCGTGCCCCTGGTTCTCGTTCCTTCACCACCCCCAATCGCTCCCTGTTCCATTCCCTCTATCGCCCCAGCCATTTGTTTGGGGGGTGGCAGGAGTGGAACAGGGAATGGCGGGGCCAGTGGAGGGAGGGGAAGCAGGGACAGTGGGGATAGGGGTGTGAGGAGGAGGGGAGGCAGAGACCGAGCAGGAAGAAGAGGAGGAGGAAGAGAGGAAACAAGCAGTGGGGAGGGTGGAGCTAATGGGTTAGGAGGCACAGTGTAGGGAAGGGCAAGTCAGAAGGCCGAGTGAAGGAAAGGAGTTACGAGACAGAACGGAGGTAAGAATGAAAAGAAGACAGAGAAAAGTCAAAGGAGGAGAAACAGGGACAGAGTTAGTGGAGAAAGGTTAGTGGGGGAGGGGGTGCAGGTGAGCTGGGGAAGGGAGGGAGGGAAACCCCAGTTCACTGCATCTTCAGCACACCCTTCGCCGATCTTGCTGTTTCTGGAGCCTTTGAAACAATACAGAGAAAACAACAATTATAAAAACCCATTCAAAGCCACAATGAAAAACTCCCCCTTGGACTGCCAGTCATTCAACACCAGACCAGCCAAAGGCAGTCTTCAGGAAAAGGGCCTTCGTCTGCCTACTTGGCCACTTCCCCACCAACTTCCGCATTCAGACTCGCCAGCAGCCCTCTGGATGGCTTACCATTCGCCCATCGGCGGGCCTCTTGGTGGACAGGCTCTGCTGTGAAGCCAACTGCCGAGGCTCAGGCGTTCTTATGCATCTCTGGCTCCTGGGGCCTCTGTGAGGCGGGCATTGTGACATCAGTGGGAGGCGGGCCCAGCATCTGAGTGACAGGGACCGATCTCTGGGCTGCATTGAAAGTGGATTATTTAGTGCGTGTGACCTCCGCCTACATGATGCAGATCTGAGTCATAATCACGCCCCCTCCAGCATGGGCAGCCTGACCTACCAGCCTGCCTGAGGCATGCCATTGTGATGGGCTCCTTCTGTGCTCTGCCAATAATACCCCAGAGATCTTCCTAGCCCGCTAACCCGAGGGACACTGTACCATCACCATCCTCCCCTCCATGCTGGAAAAACAAGGGGCCAGGAGCATGAAGGAAATGTCACTGTGCGGAGACCACTGGAAAGACACCCCTGGGGATGGGAAGACACCCCACACATAGCTGCCTGGTTCCCTAGAGGCAAGACTTGGTCTGGACCCATGGAAAGCCACCATTCGCCTTACAAAACCTGCCCAAATAGAATGACTGAATAATAGCTAAAATGTTACCTTAGGGTCAGAATGAATGAATTAATATGTGTTAAAAGAAGGAATTGAATATGGGATAAGTTATTATTAGTTATTGAATATTGAATGAAACAGTTAGCGGGGTGGAGCATTGCTGGAAGCCAAGACAGGGGGGAGGAAGGGGATAAATGAAAAGGATGTATTTAAAAGTATTATGACTTATGGAGCATGGTTAATATATCCTGTCAATAAAGTTTTATAAAGAAAAAGTAAATAAGAAAAACCTGCCCAAATAGGACTCCATGTAGCGCACGATCATAGGGACTGATGGTAGCTATAGAGAAAACAAAGTTACGATTTATAGAAGCAAAAGAGAAAGGAACCTATCAATGTGTCCCGGAAGAATTCTGGTTCAATTGACACCGAAATATTACAAAGATTTCAGCTAATGTAGCAATAAGAGAAAATAGAATAAAAATCATACACAGATGGTGTGGCAGCTGACTGCGTGTAAGCTATGTACTCCCTAAAGGTCTCTTCCTTGAGACCCGCTAGACGAAGGCTTTAATCATCTGTGAGGTAAACAGAGATCACTTTTTCTTAGACATCTGACTTGCCAGACACAGATAGAGATAAAGAACAAAGATTTTTTTTTACAGAAAATACATTTATAGTTATTTATTTATTTATTTATTTATTATTTGGATTTGTATCCCACCCTTGCCGAAGGCTCAGTACTTAGTAAGGTAAATATCATGTGTGGATGACTTCAGAATTCAAGGGCTTTCCCCAGCCTGTGTGTTCCTGTTGCTTTGGGGTTTTTTTAGCCTGTTCTGCATACGTTTTGCTCTGTGTAGCAGTCGATTCAATATTACATCACGTTATGTCTGGCATGTCTCCCCGAAGATTTAAACTGCAGGTTTTAATGCTGGACAGGAAGTGGAAGTGATGTAATATTAAATCGAGCACTAGAGGAAGCAAGACACACCCACTGAACAGCCCATCCCCAGGCCCACCCCGAAGCCACAGGAACACACAAGTGAGGGAAAGCTGTGAAGTAACATTGTCTCTCCCGTGACATAAATAAACCCTGCAGGGAGATTTGATTCCCCTGGCTCTGGACAGGTTATCTCAGCAGATTCAAGGCTGCTCATCCTTTCCTGTACACAAGTTAGGAATGACGAGCCCTTAAAAGGATGCTTATTTGTCACATAAAGGAAGCTTTCCTCCCTAAGTTGACCACCAATAGATGGGTTGTGGGAGGATGCAAACCAGTCCTTTTTAGAGCCTGAGAGGCTAATACACAGTAGTGTTGGGTCCCTAGCCGCACTCAGGAAATGGAAGGAGTGTGCAGATGTTTGGCATCATAAAGAGCTGAAAGGATAGTGTTGTACAACATGAGGACTGACAGAGAATTCCTTGTAGGGGATCCTGGCCAGGGCATTGTGAAACTTCAGCATTTAAAAACCCAAGGCTGGTACAATAGTGAGGAGGCCCCTTTTGACTCATGAGGACACAGCGGAAACCCAGACACATCTATTTATTTCGTTTATTCTTCAATAGAACGACTCGGAAATCTTTTCTGTGGCCAGCCTCAGCACAGAAGCCCCGGCGATGAATCCCGAAGGTCCAGCAGAACTGATGTGCTGCTTCGACCATGGCTCTGCCCGTTGGCTCTGATCCGCGGGGGTCTGTATCATGTTCAGCCCCAAACAATTAAAGGTATGGAGTCTTCACAGGGTCTTGACATGTCCTTCCTCTCCTCAATAGGAGGGAACTTGAAGGTGTGGCAGAACTGACTTGCTGCTCCGGCCATGACTCTGCCCGTCGGCTCTGATCCTCAGGGTATCTGTACCATGTTCAGCTCCAAATAGCTGAAGGCATCGTGTCCTCACAGGGTCTTGAGACTTCCTTTCTCTCCTCAATAGGAGGGAACTAGAAGGTGTGGCAGAACTGACTTGCTACTTCAGCCATGACTCTGCCCATTGGCTCTGACCCTCAGGGATCTGTATCATGTTCAGCTCCAAATAACTGAAGGCATCACGTTCTCACAGGGTCTTGACACTTCCTTTCTCTCCTCAATCGGAGGAAGGTGCTGCACTGTCAGGGAGCCAATCGCCTGTGCTGTGCCATCTCGGTACTCTGCCGCCCCAGTAGTACCTTATTTCTGGTTCATGGAAGCGGGTTTTCAAAATGGTTTTCCTAAAACAATAAAAACATTGTTTCACCACAAATAGATTTTAGCAGAGCACTCACAAGATCAGGTGTTGAATGGCCAGGTACTGTGACATGGCAACAGAAGGCATCATGCAAATTTGCTTATGAGACAAGGCTGGACACAATACAAAGGCAAGTGCTTACCTCATTGGCTCCAGTGGAAGGCCTCTCTAGCAAAGGGCCACTTGCCTGGCGCAGCTGCTGTGGAGTTCCCACTCCCAGGGGAGGGGGAGGGGGAGGGAGAGGACGGGGTCAGCCTCAGGCCCCCCATTCCATCGGTTCCTCTTGGAAAACAATGGAATGGGAGGTCCGCAGCTGGCGTGCCCCTGGTTCCCTTTCCTTCACCACCTCAATCGCTCCCTGTTCCATTCCCTCTATCGCCCCAGCCATTGGTTGGGGGGGTGGCGGGAGTGGAACAGGGAATGGCGAGGCCAGTGGAGGGAGGGGAAGCAGGGACAGTGGGGATAGGGTTGGGAGGAGGAGGGGAGGCAGAGACAGAGCAGGAAGAAGAGGAGGAGGAAGAGAGGAAACAAGCAGTGGGGAGGGTGGAGCTAATGGGTTAGGAGGCACAGCTTAGGGAAGGGAAGTCAGAAGGCCGAGTGAAGGAAAGGAGTTACGAGACAGAGCGGAGGTAAGAATGAAAAGAAGACAGAGAAAAGTCAAAGGAGGAGAAACAGGGACAGAGTTAGTGGAGAAAGGTTAGTGGGGGGGGGTGCAGGTGAGCTGGGGAAGGGAGGGGAGGGAAACCCCAGTTCACTGCATCTTCAGCACACCCTTCGCCGATCTTGCTGTTTCTGGAGCCTTTGAAACAATACAGAGAAAACAACAATTATAAAAACCCATTCAAAGCCACAAGGAAAAACTCCCCCTTGGACTGCCAGTCATTCAGCACTAGACCAGCCAAAGGCAGTCTTCAGGAAAAGGGCCTTCGTCTGCCTACTTGGCCACTTCCCCACCGACTTCCACGTTCAGACTCACCAGTAGCCCTCTGGATGGCTTACCATTCGCCCATCGGCGGGCCTCTTGGTGGACAGGCTCTGCTGTGAAGCCAACTGCCGAGGCTCAGGCATTCTTATGCATCTCTGGCTCCTGGGGCCTCTGTGAGGCGGGCATTGTGACATCAGTGGGAGGCGGACCCAGCCTCTGAGTGACAGGGACCAATCTCTGGGCTGCACTGAAAGTGGATTATTTAGTGCGTGTGACCCCAGCCTATGTGATGCAGATCTGGGTCATAATCACGCCCCCCTCCAGCATGGGCACCCGACCTACCAGCCTGCTTGAGGCATGCCATTGTGATGGGCTCCCGTGCCCTGCCAATAATACCCCAGAGATCTTCCTAGCCCGCTAACCCGAGGGACACTGTACCATCACCATCCTCCCCTCCATGCTGGAAAAACAAGGGGCCAGGAGCATGAAGGAAATTTGTCAGGTAGTCCTGCCATGATGGATGGAGGGGAGGGGAGGATGGCTATGGGCGCCATGGTGGCGTGACGGGCGGGAGGTTGGGATCGTAGGGGTGTTGATTTATGCCTGGTGTGTGAGAATGGAATGTGGCTCTGGTAACCCCTATCTTTGGTAGACTGAACATTCTGACCTTGGAGAGTCAAGCTGCGAGCTTTCCTATCGCTTTCAAAGCTGCAGCTTTGCTGAGATTAATGGGGGCGGTGGGAACTTCATTAGCGTAGTAACTTTCGATTCCCATTCGCATGTTATTCCCTGATTGGTAGAAGGGGGGGTCCCCATTCACCCCCTTCCCTGTATAACCGCCTGCTTTGTGTAACCAAGTTATTCTGAACAATGTATCTGCTCCAGTAACCTTTCTATTGCAGCTTTTCAATAAACGCTATTCTTGTTTGAATCACAAGGCATGGTGTTTGGCTGACTAAGTTAGGGCTTCTGACAGTTTGTTCAGAATCATCATCAAATTCCGGGACTGGTCAGAAACCCGCGGCTCCAACATGAGTAGCGGTGAAGATGACACTCTCCCGATCGAAGATGAAAAGAAAGAGGATAAGAAACCTCTTGGGAAGAACGTACCCAAAGAGACCCCTGACACGTATGTGCCGGGAATGTGGGGTCAGGAGTACGACTTCGGAGGGCCCTACGGAGATCCATATGGGGCCGCTTATGGAGGGGTGACCACCCGAGTCGGACGCAGACGAGACTGGGTGAAACCCCTGGCAGAAACCCATGAAACGTGGTTCGGAACCCCTCGGGCATCGGTGGGGGAGGCCACCCCGAAAGATCGGTCCGCAGACTGATGACGGCGGGGGCCCTGGAAGACACCGGCCGAGACTCCGAGAACCTGGAAGGTGCCGTGGTGAGAAGAAGGTGGAGTGGGGAACCGAGCCAGGACCGCCTGATGCGTTTCTTGGATGAGTCCCTCGCCCGCATCCCACAAATGATCGCGGAGGGCATCCGGGAGGAGCGCGAGCGGCAACGGCGGGAGGAACCACCAGACCAACCTCCCCAGGATCAACGCCCGGTGCCGGGTCCAGACCAGCAGAACGTGCCAGCTCCGCCTCCGGCGCAACCAGCGGGACCAGGACCGCAGGGGCCACCGGGGCAGCCACCCCCTCGTCCATGGGGGTTCTTGCCACCGAAGCCTGCGGAACTCCTGGATGCAGATTTTGATGGAGACCCAGAAAAGTTCCCGTTCTTCCTCGTGAGGGCTGAAAGATTTATCGAGACCTGGGGCCACCTTTTCCAACGCGAAGACCGCATGGTAGATGTCATAGCATCCCACCTGAAGGGAGCGGCAGCTGACTGGTATGTCGGGCTTCATCAGGCCGACGGGCGGGAACTGAGAGAAATCGATTCTTTCATGTGGGCCATGAAAGAGCAATTCGAGGACGTGAACTCCAATAAAGCGGCTAAGGCGACAATCCGAGCCCTCAAACAAGGCGCCAGATCGGTAAGGGATTACACAGCGGAGTTCCGTAGATGTGCGGCCAAAATCCGAGGAGTGCAAGATGGAACCCTCGTGGAGTACTACAAGTTGGGGCTCAACACGGAGATTCGCCGAGAAGTCACCAAGACCCAAGACCCAGACACACTATCTGGTTGGATACAAGCCGCCATCACTATGGAGAACCGCTTGAAAACCATCAAATTGGATGATGCAGCTGCGATGATCAATCGGGGCCCTACACCGGCCGCCCGAGGAAAACACCCCACACCGAACCCAAAACCGAAGGATGGCACGAGGGAACTCCGGATGAAGCAAGGTTTATGCCTCAAGTGCGGGGAAGGGGGCCACTTCGCCGCGAGCTGCCCAAGCTCCCCTGCCCCGACTGGGGCGCCCAAGGGAGTCAAGAAAAAGTTCGACACGTCCACACCAAAGCCGGTAGCAAAGCCGAGAGGGGCAAAAGCTCTGCAAGCCAAGCCGCTCAGCGAGGCATCGGACTCATCGGATGGCGAGACCGTGCCGCCGGGAAACGAGACGGACCTGCTGTAAACAGCGCTGAACAGCAGGTCCCAGACTCCCAGGCGCAAACCCCGGTGAGCAAACCCCCTCTCTTTTCTTTCTCACGGTGACTTTAGTGGACCCGGGTCTATTGACCCATGTGAGAGTACGGGCTCTCATTGACTCTGGGTGTGGGAGAGACCTCATCAACCCCACACTAGTGACAGGACTGGGGGCAAAAGTAATTAAACTAAACGACCCCTTGATTTTTACGCAGATGGACGGCTCCACCATGAAGGAACCCTGTAAATACGAGACTGTACCCTTGAGGGTGGGGATTGGGCATCACTGGGAGGAGAGGCCCTTCGTCGTCACCCCGTCTGCCCGCTTTCCCCTGGTACTCGGGAGCGCGTGGTTCTTCGATCACGACCCACACGTTTTATGGGGGGAGGGGAAAGTGAATTTCATCGCCGAGAAATGCCGGTCCCACCTGTGGAAGGAAGAGTGGGGACCCACGACGGGGGGAAGCCTCTAGTGATGGTGGGGGTGGCAGAAGCGGAACTAGAGGGGATCCCTCCAGAGTATCGCGATTTAGCTTCTGTCTTTGGGGAGGAGGAAGCCGATGAACTGCCCCCCCATAGAAACTCAGACTGTGCGATTGAAATTTTGCCTAACCAGAAATTGCCCAAAGGGAAATTATATTCTATGAGCCCCTCGGAGAAGGTGGAGCTGAGGAAATTTATTGACAAAAACCTGAGCAGGGGGTTTATACGGCCAGCATCCTCCCCGTTTGCAGCTCCCGTGCTTTTCGGAAAAAGAAGGACGGGGGGTTGCGGTTGTGCACCGACTATCGTGGCTTGAATGCAGTCTCCAACACGAACGCTTACCCCATGCCCCTAATCAAAGACTTGTTGGCTGCAGTGGCTGGGGGAAAATTTTCTCGAAGCTAGATCTCAGAGATGCCTACTTCAGGGTCCGAATACGGGAGGGGGATGAGTTCAAAACGGCATTCAATACCCCCTGGGTCAATTTGAATACTTAGTTATGCCGTTCGGGCTTCAGGGAGCGCCGGGGTCTTCATGAATTTAATTAATGAGGTGCTCCACAAGTATTTATTCAAGGGGGTCCTTGTTTACCTTGATGATATCCTTTTGTATTCCCCTGACCTGAAATCTCACGTGAAACTGGTGCGAGAGGTGTTACAAACGTTGCACAAGCATAAACTCTTTGCTAAGCTGTCCAAATGTGAATTTCACAAGTCGGAGATCCCTTTCTTAGGCTACCGCATATCCCAAAAGGGAATTGAGATGGACCCTGACAAAATAAAAGATGTGGTGGGGTGGGAGCCACCCAAAACCCGGAGGCAACTCCAAGGGTTCCTCGGATTCGCGAACTTTTACAGATCATTCCTGTCGAACTTTGCTCAAGTGGCTCTCCCCTTAACTGATCTGCTTAAAACGAAAGGGAAGTCACCCGACTGCACTCGACCCGGGGCCAAACTGGAATGGTCTCCGGAGTGCCAGCGGGCATTTGACCAATTGAAAGCCCTTTTTACGTCGGAGCCTGTATTAGCTCACCCGAATGAACTTAAGAAATTCATTGTACAAGTAGACGCTTCTGACGTTGCTATGGGAGGGGCGATCCTCCAAGAGGGGAGGATGGTAAATTGCACCCCCTTGCCTATGTTTCTAGGAAATTTAACGATACTGAACGGAATTGGTCGGTGTGGGAAAAAGAAGCGGGATCGATCCGCTTAGCGTTGGCTACCTGGCGCCATTGGCTAGAGGGGGCGCGGGTTCCTTTCGAGGTATGGACTGATCACAAAAACCTCGAGCTTCTCCGCTCCCCCGTTCCTTGAACGCCAAACAGCTGCGTTGGGCTGATTTCTTCTCCAAGTTCAATTTTACACTGCACCACTTCCCTGGGACATCTAACTCGCTTGCCGATGCACTGTCGCGCCTCCCACAACACGACAGTAAGAGGGAGGAGATTCGTGACTCGGTTTTCACGCCTTCCCAGTTGGGAGGGGCAGTAACCACCCGAAAGCAAGCCAAACGTCCCCCTCCGTCCCCAACCCCTCCCACCAATGACTGGATGACGAAATTCTCTACAGCTATGTCTGACGCTGATAGGGAGGAGGTGAGGGGGGAGGAAGGAGTCTCTCAAGATGCGCATGGCTGCTGGAGAAAGAATCACAAACTGTTTGTTCCCCGTTCCCTTAGGGGGAGGTGATGGGCTGGGCGCACGGCTCGAAACTGGCTGGGCACACGGGGTTTGTAAAATCTCTCCAGCTCCTACAGAGACAATTTTGGTGGCCTGGGCTACGAAAGGACCTTTCATTATTCACGTCAGCTTGCCAAACGTGCTTGATGAGTAAGCCCAGACCCGGTAAACCCCCAGGAGCGCTACAACCCCTCCCCACGCCAGCTCGTCCATGGGAAGTGATCTCTATGGACTTTATTACTGACTTACCCCCTAGCGGGGGGAATACTGTCATCTGGGTGATAGTGGATCTGTTTACTAAGCAGGCTCACTTCGTTCCGTTTGCCTCCGTCCCCTCTGCCAAGAAACTAGCCTCAGCATTCTTGCAACACGTTGTGAGGCTCCACACTTTACCTGCTAAAGTGATCTCAGATAGGGGGTTCAATTCGTTTCGCATTTCTGGAGTGCATTGATGTCACTGCTTGGGGTGGAGAGGGGGTCAGCAGTGCATACCACCCGGAAACCGATGGGCAGACTGAACGTGTGAACCAAACTCTTGAACAATATTTACGGTGTTTTACAAACTTTCAGCAGGACAATTGGCACTCTCTTTTGCCTTTGGCTGAGTTCTGTTACAATAATACTCAGCACTCGTCGACGGGGATGTCCCCATTCAAGGCGGCCCATGGATATGACGCCCCGCCTTTGCCATTTTTGAGTTCTCCCGACCTCCCGGCGGGAGATGCTGGAGACTGGTGCAAACAGTTGCAAATGGCTTGGTCATCGTTAGCCAAGACTCTGGAAGAGGCTAAGAATGCCTATAAAACCCAAGCAGACAAGAAACGCAGTCTATCCTGGGTTCCTAAGTGTGGAGAGTTTGCTTATTTGTCCACGCAGAACTTACGGGGCATTCAGCCGAGTCGCAAGCTTGGTTGGAAATTTGTTGGACCATTTGAGATTGTGAGAGTTATTAACAATGTAACTGTAGAACTTGCCTTGCCTAAGTCTCTAAAGTCTGTTCATCCTGTTTTTCATGTAAGGCTTCTACGCCGGGCGCCTGAGGAGAACAAATGGAGACCGAAACAACCCGCCCCGCCTCCGCTGTTGGTGGGGGGGGAATCTCACTACGAAGTGTCACAAATCTTGGACTCTAAGATCTCTCGCAATCGCTTGTTTTATCTTGTGGAATGGGTTGACTTTGGGCCTGAACAGAGGGAGTGGGTACGGGCGGAAAATGTTCTGGCCCCCGGCTGATCCGGGCTTTTCACAAACTGTACCCCCACAAACCAAAGGGGTAGATTTGTTTTCGGGAGGGCTGCATGTCAGGTAGTCCTGCCATGATGGATGGAGGGGAGGGAGGATGGCTATGGGCGCCATGGTGGCGTGACGGGCGGGAGGTTGGGATCGTAGGGGTGTTGATTTATGCCTGGTGTGTGAGAATGGAATGTGGCTCTGGTAACCCCTATCTTTGGTAGACTGAACATTCTGACCTTGGAGAGTCAAGCTGCGAGCTTTCCTATCGCTTTCAAAGCTGCAGCTTTGCTGAGATTAATGGGGGCGGTGGGAACTTCATTAGCGTAGTAACTTTCGATTCCCATTCGCATGTTATTCCCTGATTGGTAGAAGGGGGGTCCCCATTCACCCCCTTCCCTGTATAACCGCCTGCTTTGTGTAACCAAGTTATTCTGAACAATGTATCTGCTCCAGTAACCTTTCTATTGCAGCTTTTCAATAAACGCTATTCTTGTTTGAATCACAAGGCATGGTGTTTGGCTGACTAAGTTAGGGCTTCTGACAAAATGTCACTGTGTGGAGACCACTGGAAAGACACCCCTGGGGATGGGAAGACACCCCAAACATAGCTGCCTGGTTCCCTCGAGGCAAGACTTGGTCTGGACCCATGGAGAGCCACCATTCACCTTACTAAACCTGCACGAATAGAATGACCGAATAATAGCTAAAATGTTACCTTAGGGTCAGATTGAATGAATTAATATATTTTAAAAGAAGAATTGAATATGGGATAAGTTTTTATTGTTATTGAATATTGAATGAAACAGTTAGCGGGGTGGAGCATTGCTGGAAGCGAAGAGGGGGGAGGAAGTGGATAAATGAAAAGGATGTATTTAAAAGTATTATGACTTATGGAGCGTGTTAATATATCCTGTCCATAAAGCTTTATTAAAAAAATAAATAAATAAAAAACCCTGCCCAAATAGGACTCCATTAGCCACGATGATAGGACTGATGGTAGCTACGGAAAACAAAGTTACGATTTATAGAAGCAAAAGAGAAAGGAATCTATCACTGTGTCACGGAAGAATTCTGGTTCAATTGACACCGAAATATTACAAAGATTTCAGCTAATGTAGCAATAAGAGAAAATAGAATAAAAATCATACACAGATGGTGTGGCCACTGCGTGTAAGCTATGTACTCCCTAAAGGTCTCTTCCTTGAGACCCGCTAGACGAAGGCTTTAATCATCTGTGAGGTAAACAGAGATCACTTTTTCTTAGACATTTGACTTGCCAGACACAGATAGAGATAAAGAACAAAGATTTTTTTTTACAGAAAATAGATTTATAGTTATTTAATTATTTATTTACAGAAAATAAATTTATAGTTATTTATTTATTTATTATTTGGATTTGTATCCCACCCTCCCCGAAGGCTCAGTACTTAGTAAGGTAAATATCATGTGTGGATGACTTCAGAATTCAAGGGCTTTCCCCAGCCTGTGTGTTCCTGTTGCTTTGGGGGTTTTTTAGCCTGTTCTGCATACGTTTTGCTCTGTCTAGCAGTCGATTCAATATTACATCACATTATGTCTGGCATGTCTCCCCAAAGATTTAAACTGCAGGTTTTAATGCTGGACAGGAAGTGATGTAATATTAAATCGAGCACTAGAGGAAGCAAGACACACCCACTGAACAGCCCATCCCCAGGCCCACCCCGAAGCCACAGGAACACACGAGGGAAAGCTATGAAGTAACATTGTCTCTCCCGTGACATAAATAAACCCTGCAGGGAAATTTGATTCCCCTTGCTCTGGACAGGTCATCTCAGCAGATTCAAGTCTACTCATCCTTTCGCCAGAACCGGTACAGAAGTTAGGAATGACAAGCCCTTAAAAGGATGCTTATTTGTCACACTAAAAGAAGCTTTCCTCCCGAAGCTGACCACCAATGGATGGGTTGTGAGAGGATGCAAACCAGTCCTTTTTGGAGCCTGTGAGGCTAATACACAGTAGTGTTGGGTCCCTAGCCGCACTCAGGAAATGTAAGGAGTGTGCAGATGTTTGACATCATAAAGAGCTGAAAGGATAGTGTTGTACAACATGAGGACTGACAGAGAATTCCTTGTAGGGGATCCTGGCCAGGGCATTGTGAAGCTTCAGCATTTAAAAACCCAAGGCTGGTACAATAGTGAGGAGGCCCCTTTTGACTCATGAGGACACAGCGGAAACCCAGACACATTTATTTAGTTAGTTTATTCTTCAATAGAATGACTTAGAAATCTGTTCTGTGGCCAGCCTCAGCACAGAAGTCCCGGCGATGAATCCCGAAGGTGCAGCAGAACTGATGTGCTGCTTCGACCATGGCTCTGCCCATTAGCTCTGACCCTCGGGGATCTGTATCATGTTCAGCCCCAAACAATTCAAGGCATGGAGTTTTCACAGGGTCTTAACACTTCCTTTCTCTCCCCAATAGGAGGGAACTCGAAAGTGTGGCAGAAGTGAATTCCTGATTCGGCCCGTTGGCTCTGATCCTCAGGGTATCTGTACAATGTTCAGCTCCAAATAGCTGAAAGCATCATGTCCTCAAAGGGTCTTGACATGTCCTTCCTCTCCTCAAGAGGAGGGAACTTGAAGGTGTGTTAGAACTGACTTGCTGCTTCGGCCATGACTCTGCCCATCGGCTCTGACCCTCGGGATCTGTACCATGTTCAGCTCCAAATAGCTGAAGGCATCGTGTCCTCACAGGGTCTTGAGACTTCCTTTCTCTCCTCAATAGGAGGGAACTAGAAGGTGTGGCAGAACTGACTTGCTACTTCAGCCATGACTCTGCCCATCGGCTCTGACCCTCAGGGATCTGTATCATGTTCAGCTCCAAATAACTGAAGGCATCACGTCCTCACAGGGTCTTGACACTTCCTCTCTCTCCTCAATAGGAGGAAGGTACTGCACTGTCCGGGAGCCAATCGCCTGTGCTGTGCCATCTCGGCACTCTGCTGCCCCAGTAGTACCTTATTTCTGGTTCGTGGAAGCGGGTTTTCAAAATGGTTTTCCTAAAACAAGAAAAACATTGTTTCACCACAAATAGATTTTAACAGAGAACTCACAAGATCAGGTGTTGAATGGCCAGGTACTGTGACATGGCAACAGAAGGCATCATGCAAATTGGCTTATGAGTGAAGGCTGGACACAGTACAAAGGCAAGTGCTTACCTCGTTGGCTCCAGTGGAAGGCCTCTCTAGCAAAGGGCCACTGCCTGGCGCAGCTACTGTGGAGTTCCCACTCCCAGGGGAGGGGGAGGGGGAGGGAGAGGACGGGGTCAGCCTCAGGCCCCCCATTCCATCGGTTCCTCTTGGAAAACAATGGAATGGGAGGTCCGCAGCTGGCGTGCCCCTGGTTCCCTTTCCTTCACCAGCCCCAATCGCTCCCTGTTCCATTCCCTCGACCGCCCCAGCCATTGTTTGGGGGGGGTGGCGGGAGTGGAACAGGGAATGGCGGGGCCAGTGGAGGGAGGGAAGCAGGAACAGTGGGGATAGGGGTGTGAGGAGGAGGGGAGGGAAGGCAGAGACAGAGCAGGAAGAAGAGGAGGAGGAAGAGAGGAAACAAGCAGTGGGGAGGGTGGAGCTAATGGGTTAGGAGGCACAGTGTAGGGAAGGGCAAGTCAGAAGGCCGAGTGAAGGAAAGGAGTTACGAGACAGAGCAGAGGTAAGAATGAAAAGAAGACAGAGAAAAGTCAAAGGAGGAGAAACGGACAGAGTTAGTGGAGAAAGGTTAGTGGGGGAGGGGGTGCAGGTGAGCTGGGGAAGGGAGGGAGGAAACCCCAGTTCACTGCATCTTCAGCACACCCTTCGCCATTCTTGCTGTTTCTGGAGCCTTTGAAACAATACAGAGAAAACAACAATTATAAAAACCCATTCAAAGCCACAATGAAAAACTCCCCCTTGGACTGCCAGTCATTCAGCAGTAGACCAGCCAAAGGCAGTCTTCAGGAAAAGGGCCTTCGTCTGCCTATTTGGCCACTTCCCCACCAACTTCCACGTTCAGACTCGCCAGCAGCCCTCTGGATGGCTTACCATTCGCCCATCGGCGGGCCTCTTGGTTGACAGGCTCTGCTGTGAAGCCAACTGCCGAGGCTCAGGCGTTCTTATGCATCTCTGGCTCCTGGGGCCTCTGTGAGGTGGGCATTGTGACCTCAGTGGGAGGCGGGGCCAGCATCTGAGTGACAGGGACCGATCTCTGGGCTGCATTGAAAGTGGGTTATTTAGTGCGTGTGACCCCAGCCTACGTGATGCAGAGCTGGGTCATAACCACGCCCCCTCCAGCATGGGCACCCGACCTACCAGCCTGCCTGAGGCATGCCATTGTGATGGGCTCCTGTGCCCTGCCAATAATACCCCAGAGATCTTCCTCGCCCGCTAACCCGAGGGACACTGTAACATCACCATCCTCCCCTCCATGCTGGAGAAACAAGGGGCCAGGAGCATGAAGGAAATGTCACTGTGTGGAGACCACTGGAAAGACACCCCTGGGGATGGGAAGACACCCCAAACATAGCTGCCTGATTCCCTCGAGGCAAGACTTGGTCTGGACCCATGGAGAGCCACCATTCACCTTACAAAACCTGCCCAAATAGGACTCCATTAACCACGATCATAGGACTGATGGTAGCTACGGAAAACAAAGTTATGATTTATGGAAGCAAAAGAGAAAGGAATCCAGGGGTCTTTTCGTAGAAAA
This sequence comes from Gekko gecko, assembly GCA_029375565.1. Taxonomy (NCBI): domain Eukaryota; kingdom Metazoa; phylum Chordata; class Lepidosauria; order Squamata; family Gekkonidae; genus Gekko; species Gekko gecko. The sequence goes on from JAPDNY010000014.1 coordinate 43,949,311, forward strand.
ACAGCTGCAGGAGCTCATTAGCATATGACATGCTAATAAGCTATTAGTCTATTAGCATATGCCACGCCCCCTGACATCACCGGGAGTGATGTCAGAAGGGGAAGCAAAGGGGGGGAGGCATCTTCAAAAACCTCCCCTTCCCTTCCCCAGCTGGCCTTGGTGGGGGAGCTAAGAGAGAAAGGGTTTAAAGTTTAAACTCCTTCTCACTAGAGTTGGGCCACAGAAGGAGGCAAGAGGGAAGGAAAGAGAGTAGAGAGAAGGAAAGAAGGAAGGAAAGAGGGAAAGAAAGAGAAGGAAAGGAGGAGGGAAAGAAAGAGAGGGAAGATGGAGGGAAACAGGGAAAGGAGGAAAAAAGAGAAGAGAAGAAGGTGGGAAAGTAAGAAAGAGAATCCCCTCAAAAGACCTCTGAAGGAATCTATCAATGTGTCCCAGAAGAATTCTGGTTCAAATGACACCGAGATATTACAAAGGTTTCAGCTAATGTAGCAATAAGAGAAAACATAATAAAAATCATATACAGATGGTGTGGCAGCTATGGGGTGTAAGCTGCATGTAAGCTATGTACTCCCTAAAGGTCTCTTCTTTGAGATCTGCTAGAAGTAGGCTTTAATCATCTGTGAGGTAATAAGAGATCACTTTTTCTTAGACATTTGACTTTCCAGACAGAGATAGAGATAAAGAACAAAGCTTTATTTTACAGAAAATAAAGTACTTAGTAAGGTAAATATCATGTGTGGATGACTTCAGAATTAAAGGACTTTCCCCAGCCTGTGTGTTTCTGTTGCTTTGGGGTTTTTTTTAGCCTGTTCTGCAGATGTTTTGCACTCTCTAGTGGTCGATTCAATATTACATCACAATGTGTCTGGCATATCTCCCTGAAGATTTAAACTGCAGGTTTTAATGCTGGACAGGAAGTGATGTAACATCAAATCGAGCACTAGAGGAAGCAAGACACCCACTGAACAGCCCATTCCCCTGGCCCACCCCGAAGCAATAGGAACACACAAGTGAGGGAAATGAGAATGTGGAAAAGCTCTCCAGTGACATAAATAAACCCTGCAGGGAGATTTGATTCCCCTGGCTCTGGACAGGTTATCTCAGCAGATTCAAGGCTGCTCATTTTGCACACAGAGCTCCTTTCCACAGAACCTGTACACAAATTAGGAATTATGAGCCCTTAAAAGGACGCTTATTTGTCACACTAAAAGAAGCTTTCCTCCCTAAGCTGACCACCAACCCTAACACAAAGCGAAATAAAAGCCTGGCTAAACTGATGCTCTTTTCTGGAGCCGTTTCTCTGGAGACTCCACGCTGTTCCAGCCTGCTAGGCTCCGCTCTCCTTCCTGTGCAGCTCTGCTCCATCCCACACTCTGGTGCTGGCCTCGGGCAACAGAGCCTCCCTGCTGCGGCCCTCGCTCACTCACTGGCTGACACGCTGAGGCCATCCTGCCCGCTGAGGCCATGCTGGACAAGGACTACATTCTGGCCATCATCCTGGTCAACTGCAATGGCTGGCATAGGAAGCGGGAGCTTGGGGGGTGCTCTTCCCGGGAGGAAAGCAAGCAGCCGGGCTGAGGCCACCCCCAGCAGTGCCCGTTCCCTTCTTCCCTCTTCTTCTTCTTCCTCTTCCTTGGGGCTGTCATGCTGGGGGGGGGTACACTGGGGTGCACCAGAAAATTGGGGGGCGCACTGGGGGGGCACCAGAAGGCAGCCTCACCTAGTGTACAAAAAAACCTGGAGCTGGCCCTGTCAGTAGAGACTCTTTTCCACTTAAAGGTGCAAGATCTGCACCATAACAATGAAAGCAGTGCAGCGGGCATGATGTGGAGTCTTGTGAGCAAAAACGCTACTTTGTGAGCTACTGGCATTGTGAGTGAGCGATTTGGCTACTGCGTAAATTAGTTTGCTCTGGAGCCATCCTTCCTGAGCTAAGACAAAAATGTGTGAGCCAGAGGCTAAAAGCGGTGAGCTAGCTCACACTAACTCAGCTTAGAGGAAACACTGGTCAGGGCTGTTACCTGGTTGGAAGAAGGGAGTGTTGGGTATACATGAAACCGACAAGGGGAAATTGCCCACCAAGAGACTGGGCCTGGAAGTGTACGTTTATCACAGATGCTAAAAACGGTAGCAGCCAAGGAGACCCAAACCGTCACTGATCATTCCAAAGGCTACCATGGAACCGGGAGGAGAGGCAAACTGCGCTTGGAGAACCTGAGGCTCTGTCACACCACGCCTCGCCAGGGAGTGGGAAGCTGCCCTTAGTCAGGCTAGTAGTGAGCATCCAAAGTCTTTGAAAAAGAGCCCTTTTGAGTTCGGCTCTATCTTTTTTTTTTTTTTTTTAAATAACTCTCCTAAAAAGGAGAGAATTTTATTTTTTATAAGAAAAGGGTAAGGTAGACAGATGGGAAGAGAAAAAAGAGCGGAGTGAGTTTTTTTCTGTTAGTAAAGGTTAGTTTTATTTCTTCCAGTTGTCGGCATCCATCACGGTTGAAAGATCTTCTTTTCAGCTTTACAAAGTCCAAATCAATTCTGTTAGTAAAGTTAGTAAAGTCCACTGGGGTTAAATCAAATCTTTTCAGATGTTACACGAACAAATTCTTTTTTAAGTCTCTCCAATTATCATTAAATCCTTTGAACTTTAATGCCTCCCGTTCCGTCACTTCCTTCCCCCGGGCCGCCGTCTTCTTCAAAAATCCAAATTTTGAGTACTGCTTCCTCCTCTGTGCTGGCATGTCTCTTCAGAAATTTTTTAATCCATCTTCTTTCGCTTCTTTTTTTCTTGTTGTTTCTGGCAGTCATTTCTCGTTGGCTCCATTAACACTCGGGTTGAAATTAGATCTCCATTACTTGCTAAGCTCAACACCCCTTTCTACTGGCAGAGTATATCCTTTTTTAAAGGCGGAGTAGGCTTTGAGAGCCTTGTCCGCCTCTTCTTTTTATTTATTCGCTCCACTGCCAGATAGAGGTGTCAAGACTTTCATCAAAATAAATCTGAGATCTTCTTTCCCTTCTTCATCCATAGCTTGGAACTTTAACATCAAATTAATTTTCTATACATTTTCTGCCATCAACCTTGTTAATTCCAAATATTTGTTTTTATAGTCTGATGAGAACATTTTCCATTTTAAAAGCGTTTCATTGATATTTTAGATTAACTCCAGCAGGTGGCGCAGTATCTCAGTCTCTTGTTGATTGACAGCTAGTTCTGGGGGGGGTTGACTGGAGCGGAAGTCCCTCCTCTCTTCTCTTCCATTCTAAGCAGGATTTTCCCCAGCATCGACATTTTGTTTTTTATTTACTTTTTCAAAGTTCGTGCCACATCCCCCAGAAAGCAACTAAAGCCGCAATCTTCTGTAAAACCCCAATGGTACTTTCACCAACATTTTTTCTTGTTACCCCCCTTCGCGTTTCCTTTAAAAATTCGCTTCTTTGAAGAGGGTGGAAGCTCCTCCCTCCTCCCATACGCTTATCCGCTTGCGGGGGGTTTTAATTTTCGCTTCAAAATAGATCTTCAACTCACGATTAGATGCCATATCTTCTTTTCATGGTAATTCATCCGCTTTTCCTCACTCCTGGAAGTCGGCAGGGCTGCTAAGTCCCATTCGGGACGCACTACGCGGCGGGGCCGATTGGGGCGGGAGAAAGCCTCAATTTCCCGGCAGTTTGCCGGCAAAGAGGCTACTCCCCTATGCGCCCCCGGTTCGGAGCCTTTGACTAAGGCTCACTAGGGTCTTTCGCAAACGCGAAGACCCCCCATTCCGCGTGTGGGCTGACCGCCTCCGGGAGCGTCCCGAGAAGCGGCCGCCATTCGCAGCACCGAAACCGAAACCTCTCGAGTTCGGCTCTATCAAATCAGAAAAAAAAATGTGTCCACTGTGCACCAGTCATACATGCGTTTACTTTAACTAGACTAAGGGTGATTTCCCACTAAAGCTGCCTTGGGGTTGCTCCGCCGTTTGCCCCGATACTATTAGTCAATTTCACACCCGAAGCCGCAGGGCTGCATTTTGACCCGCGGCTTCGCCCGATTTCCCCACAGTTTCGTAATCCTGTTTTTTGAGGATTACGAAACTGCAGAGCATCGAGGCGAGCCGCGAGGTCAAAATGCAGCCCACGGCTTCGGGTGTGAAATGACTAACAGTATCGGGGCAAGCGGCGAGCAACCCAAGGCAGCTTTAGTGGGAAATCACCCTAGGTTAAACTGCTTTTTGTCTTTCAGAAATCCTGGAAATGCTGGAGAAGGAAGGCAGGGCATGAATCCAGACACACAAGTGGTGGCTACCATGTGGGTTCTCGAAGAAGTTGTGGAAGTCAGTCCCATGATGGGGATCCAGTTTCAGTGTGCCCCACGGTCTCCTCAGTCCCATCCTTTCCGTAGTCATAACCAGGGCTATTTTGGGGCAGGAAAGCACAGGAACGGATTTCCCTCTGGCTTCAGAGTTGGCCACGCCCATTACAGCCAAAACCTCTGCGTGTCTGGCTACAGAGGGAAGGCCTGGAGAGCAACACCCCCCCCGGCGAGATGGAAAAGCAAGGCTATGACAGTGGCAGAAAGAGACAGAGGGATGTGCCGCCCAAAAGACACAGAGAAACATGGCTAGGAGGTACCAAACCTAGTAGTTGTGCTCTAGATTGGCTGAGTCAGATGGTGGCCTCTGTGAGAGGCACCACTTAGAGATGAATGAGGGATGTGTGCTCTACCTATGCTCTTCAGCCGGTCTGAAACCCAGTCAGCGGGTGATGTGGGAGGCCTCAGATCCTAAAGGCCGAATGGCAGCATTCAGGACCTGAATGTTGCTCCTAATCCTTCCCTCCCCCAACCCAATGCTTGCAGAGAGCCAAAGCCGGCCTTATCCTTCCAGGTTGAGGATGGCTGCCACCTGGGACAGGCGAGCACATTTGTCACAGATGGCTGAGGTGGTCACTGGGGTGAGATAGACGTTGCCTCTGTGAGCAGATAGACACTCCCTCTGTGAGCAGTTTTGCTCACCGCGATACTCCTTCTGCTTCCCAGGTTTAGTCCCTAAACCATTTGGCATATTCTTTTGCTAAGACAAGTGGGATAAAAAGAAGGAAACTGGGGAGCAGCAGCTGTTAGTGAACAGGAAGACGGAGAGGTTGTAGTGACAGGCAGTCCTCCAGAACTTCACTTTTAGAGGGCTAGAAACTTGTTTTTAATTTTAAATGTGAGATCTTCAGGCTCCATAATTCTTTATTCCCCCAGATGCACTGAATATAGAGCTCCAGACTTTCTTTCTCTATCTCACAAACATAGAGCGGTAGGGTTGCCAAGTCTTACCTTGGCTTTAATGGTGGGAGTCCTGGACGTGGCCGGGAGTCTTCTGGCGCGTGTGCAAAGTGCGTATACCGCACTGACATCAGCCGGAAGTGACATCATCGCATCGGGCACGTTGGGGGCGGGACCTCTATCATTTCGAGGGAAAACGTTCTGGCATGTTTTCCCAGGGGGAGACCCTGCTGATCAGTACTCAACATCTGTAGTTGTTGTTGTTCAATCACACAGTCGAGTCCAACTCTTCGTGACCCCATGGACCACATCACACCAGGCCCTCCTGTCTTTCACCGTCCTCCGGAGTTTGCTTAATTAAAAAAAAAAGCCCTTTAAAGTATCTTCCTGTGTGTAAGGGTTTTCTGGAGTACATTTCTGAAAAGGAAAGACAAGGACAGAGATGGCATGGGAACAAGGCCTGGATCATGGAGAGGGACAGGAAGCTGAACAGGTATCACAGAAGGGTTGCCAACCTCCAGGTGGTAGCTTGAGGTCTCCTGGAATTACAACTGATCTCCAGGCAACAAAGATCAATTCACCTGGAGAAAATTTACACTTTGCAAGGTAGAATCCATGGCATTATACTCTGTTAATGACCCTCCTCTCCCCAAACCCTGCCCACCTCAGGCTCCACACCTCCCAAAACTCCAGGTATTTCCCAATCCACTTGCTCTTCAACCAGGCTGAAAAACAGCAGGTGTGTGATGCAGCCCAATGTCAGCTTTTGGGACCTGAATGCTGCCCCTAATCCCTCCCTCCCGCAACACAATGCTTGTAGAGAGCAACAGCCAGCCTCACCCTTTCCAGGTTGAGGATGGCTGCCAACTGGAAGAGATGAGCACATTTGTCATGGATGATCCTGGTGGTAACCCTGGTGAGACAGGCAATCAGCAACTGCAGCCAGCGTGGTGCAGTGGTTAAGAGCGGCGGACTCTAATCTGGAGAACTGGGTTTGATTTCCCCACTTCTCCACATGAAGCCAGCTGGGCGACCTTGGGTTAGTCACAGTTCATTCAGAGCTCTCTCAGCCCCACCTACCCCATAGGGTGTCTGTTGTGGGGAGAGGAAGGGAAGGCAATTGTAAGCTGGTCCAAGACTCCTTCAGGTAGTGAGAAGCAGGGTATAAAAACCAACTCCTCCTCCTCCTCCTCTTCTTCTTCATTGTCATCATCAAATTGCAGGCCACCAAGTTGTGTTAGCCATCCCTGAGCTCTTCAGAAAGGCAGGAGTAGATGTTTTAATAAATATTTTTTTTAAAAAAAAAGGTTCTTCCAGGGTCTCAGGCAGAGGAGGTTACTCCCAACATCTCCCCCTTGAGATCCGACTTGAGAACAGGAGATTCCAGAGACTGAACTGGGGGACCTTCTGCATGGAAAGCAGCTGCTCCAGGGGGGCTGCACGAAGCAATGGGACCAGGGGCCAGCAGCCTTTTACATGTAAAGAGCAAAACATGGTCAAAATTCCCAGCAGAAAATGGACCAAAAGGCAGTATAAGGAAACCAGTTCACATAACTGAAACTGTACAACTTCACGTTACAGAGAATGGACATGTTAATTAATAATCTTTCTGCAGCCCAACCACTGGTTGTTGTGAGTCCTTTATTAGGAAGTGACGCAGACACACGAGGTCTCACAACAAGTAATAACTATAAACAGGAGCTCTGTGCACAGGGGTTTTTTTTAGTACATGAGCATAATGCTATCTATAGATCTCACTTGGATTCCTGGCAACTGTTCACTTCCATTATTTGTCTTTTTGCAAAGCAGCTGTAAGAAGCCCTTGTTACAAAATGATAATTCCTTGATGAATCAGTAAAAACATAAAGAACTGAAGTTCTCTCTTCAGCATTTGCAACTTTCAATTTTGCCTAAATTAATGAATGCAGGAAATAATTTTTACTTCTAAGCTGTAATTGATTTCGTATTTTTTATTTTTAAATATTTTATTTCAGAAATACTATACAAACATGAATTAAACATAAAATTGCAACAAAAAGGACACCCAATTTAACAAAATGACATCACTTTTACTTGCAAGTTTTCCAGGTCAATTCCATCTGCTGTGCATCTTTTTCATTCCATCTGCTGTGCATCTTTTTCATTCCATAAATCAGTTCAAGTTTATTTTTTCAGCCTGAAATATTCTACAATAATTTTTTTTCTGGTGAAGAAAACTGCTTTCACAAAATGTGAAGCCATTTCAGCTATTCCACAACTGTTTTTTAACATTTTGAGTTTTGCCTGTACCACAAAGTCTCCAGGCATACAGTCAACTGAACTTGTTGCTATTGCTGTTAAAAGGCCTGATGCAATGCTTAAATTCTTGTCTAAAAGAATGTATTTAAAAAATGAAGAGGATTGACAAGTTTTCCAAGGACAAGGAGTTCCATGGCACTTTAAACACTACCTCTTTTAGTGGCAAGAGTTAATAGTGCTTGAGGAAGTATCAGAAAGGAAGGAGAAGAGACAGCTGAAGATAGCCACAGTGTTAAGAAAAGCTGCTTTGGTGGCGCAGAAAAACCTCAGCTGAACATGAAAGGGAAAAACCTAGCTTGTAAGTCAGCTGCTACAATGCTCTTAAACCAGGGGTGTCGAACTCATTCGTTATGAGGGCCAGATCTGACATAAATGAGACCCTGTTGGGCTGGGCCATGTGTGTCATAAAATGAAATGCCGGGTAGCAGAGATATAAACTTTATAAAGGACACAAACACAAAAGGTGTTTTTTTACTTAAAATAAAAACATGCTTAAAACATTAGCACTCTTGCAATATTTTGTTTATTTAACAGTGTCTATTAACTGACACCTCTTGCTCTGAATTATTACATCAAAATGTCTGTGCTGTTGCAATCTTGAATATGTTGTCTGGGTGTGTATCTGTAAGCTGCAAACCTAAGAAGATGCAGCAGCAGAAGAACTGGAAGAAGCAGCAGAAGACAGTCAGTTCCACTGCAGGCCTGATAGAAGCCCTCTGGGGGCCAGATCTGGCCCCCGGGCTGCACATTTGACATCCCTGTCTTACACAAACAGGAAAACAGAGGCACACAAAATTTATGACAATAATTAGCCTCTCTCTTATTCATTATGGATGGGGGGGGGGTGTAGCCAGAAGAGGAAACTGTCACTTTGGTGGAAAACTGGCCACTGAACTACAGGAATGTCACCCAAACACAGATCCTTTTGGTGAGTTTTCTGTCCAGCCCTCTGGACACAAATCTTTTAGATGTAGCCTGCGGCCATCATAAGCCATGACTGACCTCATCACCAGGTAAAGCTGGGAGCATGTGTCCAGAGCCCATGGATAGTTGAACAGGGCCCCTGAAGCCTGTAGTTATTGTAGTACACCTTCCCCCCTGTTCTCGCAGTGCTCAGAAAACCAGCAGGAACGATGGATTATGGTTTGATTTTAGTGTTGCAATTGTAATATCAGGAGGTTTCCAGGTGCTACCTGGAGGTTGGCAAGCCTTAAAACCAACATAACATATAATTCATCGGCCTAAAGTTACATCCACAGAACACGCGGCATCGCAGCTTTGTTCAACGTCTTCAAAAAGCACCCATATGTAGGTTTTGCTAATATGCGCATAAATATTTGTTTAAAATAAAACAGTTCCGCCGCTTCAGCCAACAGCCAGGTATACCCCACAGGGCAATTGCTAGAGGCTGCTGGGAAATGGAGTTCTCATTTGGGAATCAGCTGTTCCAGCCGGAACTCAGGAGGCTCCGCCTAAAGACCCAGGATGCGTCGCTCTCGCACTCGCTTTGATATGACCATGATGCAGATTACGTTATTCTTCGCCCTCGCCCTCTTAACATCATCACGCTAAAGCACTCTGCGGCCTCATGGGAATTGTAGTCTTGGCTCTCCGATGCTTCCTGTTTCTTGACGCAGAGACGATGGCTCGGTACTACATTTCCCAATGAGCACCGTGGTGCTGCGGGAGTTGGGTGTGTACAGGAGTGGAAAGGGTTCAAAACAAGGAAGCAGTAGCAGCTGCAGCAGCATGTAATGCAGACGGCTGTTTGCTGCCCCCAGTCCAGAGGGTGAGTTCTCTTCTTCTCATGCAAGGATTCGGGGGTTGCACTTATGGATGACAGCAAAGTAAGTAGTCATGTTTGTGGGGGTATTTCTGCCTGCGTCTGTCTGTTAAGACCTGGATATTCGTTTATTTTTTATATTTGTTTCATTTACTATTTTTACCTTTCTCACTGAGGCTGAAGATGGATTATACACAGTGTAAGATGATCCGATCAGTATGGTGAGGTAGCTAATAAGCAATGTAATAGTACTAGGACTGCACAAATCTGGAGCAAAGCATAACTATTGCATGTGGTGGAATGTACTCCCAATTGAGATCAGGGCCCTGTGGGACTTCCTACAATTCTGCAGGGCCTGCAAAGTGGAGCTGTTCCACCAGCCGTTTGGTTGAGGCAGTTGGTTTTACCATCTTGGCCTCCCCTGCCCTTAGTAGGCCTACAGGTGCCTACCATCCTGCTAACATTTCATGGGAAGTGTAATGAGCTGCTTTGGACTGATGTTATGTTGTGTTTTTATTTAACTGGTTTTTAATCATATATTTATTGTTTTTATTTTTGTTGTGAACCACCCTGAGCTCATTGTGTGATTATGCATGGGATACAAATGCAATAAACAAACAAACAGTGCAGAGAATGGTATTACATAAGTAGAAAGTAGTGGGCTGACAGCAGGATAATACAGCCAACAGATAATACACAGTATATGTGGTGGTATAGTCTGTTTGCTTTGTAAAAGAATCTCCCTGAATCAGTCTGTTTAAAAATGTTAATGAGGCTAGTAACCTATTAAAGGTTTGAAGATGAACTAAGCCAATTACTGAATCTATTTACTTCATATATTCATATCCCACCTTTCTCCCAAATGAGGCCCAAGATGGCTGACACAATTTTTGTAACCTCTACTTTATCCTCACAACAACCCTGCAAAGTAGGCCAGGTTGACAGAGTGTGATTGGTCCAGGATCACCCAGTGAGCTTCTGCAGCAGACTGGGGATTCACACCTGGCTTTCCCAGGTCCTAGTCTAGCACTCTAAGCATCAAATAATATAGGTCAGCAGTGATGCAGTCACCATCAATGAGTGTGTGGTGATCTTCAAATGAAGTTTCCTAAGTATTTATTCTATCAAAGTTCCTTTAGGAGGCCTTGGGCAGTACATTTTTTACAAAAAAGTAAAATAATTTCTCTATCATTTCGTATGCTTTCTTTTGATGATGTGTCAGAGGAAGGCTGTTAGTATTCTTATCCCCACAGGGGTTGTATAAAAAAATTATTCAAATTATCAACAAAACCCTTAATATCACAAGGTAAAATATGCAGGAAAATAATGATGCCCTCCCGAATGAAAACTGACTTCAGCATTTAGTAGAGTAGTTTGACTGAAAACTGATTAGGAGGATGACATGAAGTTGTTCAGGGTAGTGAGAACCAGGGAGAATTGTGAGGCACTCTAAAGGGATCTGTCGAGGACAGGCGAGTGGGTGTCATTGTGGCAAATGGGGTTCAGTGTGGCCAAGTGCAAAGTGATGCACATTGGGGCCAAAAATCCTAACTATAAATACATGTTGATGGGGTCCGAACTGACAGAGACTGACCAAGATAGAGATCTTGGAGTTGTAGTAGATAATTCACTGAAAATGTCGAGACAGTATGTGACTGCAATAAAAAAGGCCAGTGCTATGCTGGGGATTATTAGAAAGGATATTGAAAACAGATCAGCCAAGATCATAATGCCCCTATATAAATCAATAGTGCGACTGCATTTGGAATACTATGTACAATTCTGGTCACCACACCTTAAAAAGGATATTATAGCTTTGGAAAAAGTGCAGAAAAGGGCAACTAGAATGATAAAAGGGTTGGAACACTTTCCCTATGAAGAAAGGTTAAAGCACTTGGGGCTCTTTAGCTTGGAGAAATGACAGCTGAGGGGTGACATGATAGAGGTTTATAAGATCATGCATGGGATAGAGCAGGTAGAGAAAGAAGTACTTTTCTCTCTTTCTCACAATACAAGAACTCGTGGACACTCAATGAAGTTGCTGAGCCGTCGGGTTAGAACGGATAAAAGGAAGTACTTCTTCACCCAAAGAGTGGTTTACACATGAAATTCACTGCCAAAGGAGGTGGTGGCGGCTACAATCATGGACAGCTTCAAGAGGGAATTAGATAAGCATATGGTGCAGAGGTCCATCAGTGGTTGTTAGCCACAAGGTATAGATAGGGACTCTGGGGCAAGTGATGGTCTGTATTCTTGGCACTTGGAAGGGGGGTCAACAGTGGGAGGACTTCTAATGTCCTGGCCCCACTGGTGGACCTCCTGATGGCACCTGGTATTTTTGGCCACTGTGTGACACAGAGTGTTGGACTGGATGGGCCATTGGCCTGATCCAACATTGGCTTCTTTTATGTTCTTATGTTCTTAGGATGAAAGCTTGTAAATAAGGTCCTACTGAATAGAATGGGACCAGGTTAGGTCAGCAGAAAACAGTGGCCACAGCAATCCATCTCTAGCCTCACTCTGAAGTTTTGAGCTGCGGAAGTTTGGGCACAGCTGGATTCCCGGCAGATGCAAAGAAAGGGATGGGATGGGGGAGGTGGGAAAGGATGCTAGCAAGCTTGTTGTTGTTGCTCAGTCGCACAGTCGAGTCCGACTCTTCGTGACCCCATGGACCACAGCATGGCAGGCCCTCCTGTCCTCTGCTGCCCTCCAGAGCCTGCTCAATCCCATGTTCTCTGTAAAAGCTCCCAAGTGTGTTTTGTTACGGAGACTTCAGATGACATAACAGTATATAATGTTTTATACAGCACCTGTTTAAAGCGCTCTCTATACTTCATTGTGGTAACCCTTACATAGAAGGCCGATGGGGTATATCAGTATTTGTATCCTACTCTTGTAGCTGAGGATGGTATTTGAAAGAATAGTGCCTGGCCTTAGACCACCTTGAGGATCAGTAGCTGGAATCTGATAAGAGAAAGCAGAGAACATAAGAACATAACAACATAAAAGAAGCCAATGTTGAATCAGGCCAATGGCCCATCTAGTCCAACACTCTGTCATACAGTGGCCAAAATATACCAGGAGGTCCAGCAGTGGGGCCAGGACACTAGAAGCCCTCCCACGGCTGCCTCCTCCAGCACCAAGAATAGAGTGCATCACCTGCCCCAGACTGAGAGTTCCCATCTATACCCTGTGGCTAATAGCCACTGATGGACTTCTGCTCCATATGTTTATCTAATTCCCTCTTGAAACTGTCCATGCTTGTAGCTGCCACCACCTCCTGTGGCAGTGAATTCCATATATTAATCACTCTTTGGGCGAAGAAGTACTTCCTTTTATCTGTTCTAACCCGACTGCTCAGCAATTTCATGGAGTGCCCACGAGTTCTTGTATTATGAGAAAGGGAGAAAAGTACTTCTTTCTCAACCTGCTCAATCCCATTCATAATCTAATAAACCTCGGATTGGGAAGCCACAGAGGCCTCAGAAAAGTTCCCACTGAGGATGCCAGCAATGCTCTTTTCTTTTAACACACCACAGCCTTTATTCCTGAGCAGTCTTTTTCTTCCACCTGTTGCTGAAGTGACCCTTTGGGCCTTCTTTCTAGGTCGCTGGAGGCAAAGTGAAGAAGCCAGGAAAGCGAGGCCGTAAACCAGCCAAAATAGATTTGAAAGCCAAGCTTGAGAGGAGTCGGCAGAGCGCGCGAGAATGCCGGGCGCGGAAGAAGCTGCGGTACCAGTACCTGGAAGAGCTGGTGTCAAGTAGAGAGAGGGCAATCTGCGCACTGCGAGAAGAGTTGGACATGGTAACTGCGTCTCTCTCGCTCTTTTTAATTCTCAAGCCCTTTGTCATCTGCTCAAAAGTCTTTGCCAAGAACCTGGCCCACCAACCACATTCTTGAGTCTGTGGCGGAGGCTGCCCCTGCCCTGCCTCTGATGTGTTTAAAACATTTCCCCCCCACTCGGGAGAGCAAGTCTGCACAGATAAGCAAATTGACCTTCGGGTGTGTTTGTGGACTGCAGGGTGGAGTGGTCGTCTGTATCCTCCTGCTACACAGCAGAAGTAGAATTTTGCCACGCGTTAACTTCAAGGTTTGTTTAGCCTGGAGAGGAGATGGCTGAGAGGTGATATGATCACCATCTTCAAGTACTTGAAGGGCTGCCATGTAGATAATGGTGCAAAGTTGTTTTCTGTTGCCCCAGAAAGTTGGACCAGAACCGACGGGTTGAAATTAAATCAGAAAAGAGTTTTTGGCTAAACATTGGGAAGGACTTCCTGACAGTTAGAGTGGTTCCTCAGTGGAACAGGCTTCCTCGGGAGGTGGTGGGCTCTCCTTCTTTGGCTTCTCTTATGTTCTTCCCCTGACAACCTTTAGTGTTAGAAGCTTCCTCTTTTGTAAAAGGAAAGGGGAGCCAGTGCAGCTGACCTATGAACCCATGTCCCCATCCTTGCTTCCTCTCTCCCATCCCACCCGCCCCAGCACTTGTGTGGAATTGTGCATGTTTTGGGAGTAGAGAGGTGGATGTGCAGCAATCACAGCTGTGGGAAAGCTTCTGCAACTTTTGATCCTGCTGGAATTCATCTTCTGCTTCTGCGGCACAGTCAGCTCACAAGTGTTTGTTCTGTTGGTGTGTGTTTTAGTACAAACAGTGGTGCACAGCGATGGACCAAGGGAAGATCCCCTCTGAAATCAAAGCACTCCTCAGCGGGGAAGAGCAAAGCAAAGCCCAGCAGAACTCGACCAAGCTCGCCAAAGCGGTCAAGGCAGACGCCAACAGCCATAATCCATGTGAGTGTTGACCACGCGGCTTGTTCGTCTTGCCTTAGGGATGCCAGGCTGGGTAGGTGTCTAAGGATGTCAGGGAGCCACAGTTTCCAGTGGGAATAATTATAATAATAGTAGTAGTTGGTTTTTATACCCTGCCTTTCACTACCCAAAGGAGTCTCAGAGCAGCTTACAATCACCCTCCTATACCCACAACTGAGACAGGTGGGGCTGAGAAAGTTTGGAGAGAACTGTGACTGGCTCAAGGTCATCCAGTAAGCTTCATGTGGAGGAGGAGTAATCTGGTTCTCCAGATTAGAGTCTGCCGCTCTTAACCACTGTACCACATTAGCTCTAGGGTTGTGGTGGTTTACAATCGCCTTCCCTTCCCCTCTCTGCAGCAGTCACCTTGTGAGGTAGGTGGGGCTGAGAGAGCTCTGAGAGAACTGTGACTGGCCCAAGGTCGCCCGGGTGGCTTCACATGGAGGAGGAGTGGGGAATCAAACCCAGTTCTCCCGATTAGAGTCCGCTGCTCTTAACCACTACAGCAAGCCGGCCACAACGCATAAGTCATCTGAACCGCTAGGACTTGTCCAGGATTGAAGTGTAAAAGGACAAACCCTTGCCATTTAAAAAATGGGTGAGAGAAGGGACCGAGGACTAGGTTTTGCTAATGGGTGCCAGGCATGTGGTGAGAGTGAAAGGAAAGGCCGATCCATAATCTGGATTGTTTTTCTAAAAAAGATTTGCAGACCACCTTGAATGGCTCTTGAGGCAAAGAGGTGGCATGTAACTTTAAAATAAATGGAAGCTTTGTCAGTGTTGCCCATAACAGGTGCTTTGATTGACAGGCTGGAGTTACGAATAAGCTGTATAGGATTTGTTGCAGGAAGGTTTGCCTTCTCTTTCAGGGTGAAGCTCGGGCTGCTGTGAGAAGCCCACGTTTGTATTTTAAGAAGCTGAAGTGACGGCTTGCAAGTCATCGTGTGGACCTCCTTCTCTGTCGGAGTGACGCTCCTCAACGACCACAGTGGACTGGCCAAATGAAACTGACCGCCAGCCCACCCAAGTAAATCCGCAACTCATTTTAACCCAGCTTTTTTTCTGCATTGCAGACGACGGGAAAGTCGGAGTTCTGACTTTGGGGGGAGGGAGGAAGAAGCAATCCTGACCAAGGCTGCTGTTGCTGTTTTAGAGGGTTTTTTTTTAAGCCTGTGTTGTACTTTGGTCATAGTTATTTAAGAAGAAATTGTGCACTAAAATCAGATATCTTGATCACCGGGGGGTGGGGTGGGGAGAAAAGGGTTCATTCTGCATGGGATTATTTATTTGTGGTGCATGGTGTTAAGCTAGGATGTGGGCACGTGATGGAAATTGCCCTTCTGTTTTTTTCACTGTCGTCGTTTCTGAGCTCTTGGGGCTCCAGTGTGAACTGGGGACCAGAACGTGCCGATCTTGCCTGTCAGCCCAAGGCAAAGCTTTAGGCAAGCCCCTTCTTCTCAAATCCAGCTGCCTCCAGTAGGGGTTAATACTGACCTGCCTTCCAGGGTTGTAAGGTCCATGATCTTACTGACTTCCACGGAAGTGAAGGATTTGGGAAACTTTTCCGAAGCACACTGACAGTCTTGCTGGCCCACCGGCTTCTTTCTCAGCTTGTAATTCCACACACGCTTTCATCATCTGACAGCTGGGCACCAAAATCCCAGCTTTCTCCTGTTATCAAAAGCTTCGCTGCCTCTGCTCCTTTCTTCCACTGAGCAAGAGCCTTTTAACCCTGAGACTGGCCGGACGGCAGCTAAGTCTCGTGTTCTCCCTGAATGTGTGACTGTCTGTATCTTGCCAGGTAGATGAGGAAGTGAAATAGCCTTGAGTTCAGGAGTTTAAAATGCATCACTTTAAAGTAATGCCAGTTAACCCCAAGGTAGCTTTTGAATTAAGAGGCGTAGGGTCCCCCATCTAGAGGCTTTCTGTGTATGTGTGCTAAACACGTTAGTTTACTTGTCTGCGCAGAGGAGTATTCAGCAGCTCTGAGCACAATCCCACGTTTCCCCTCTCAAGGCTGAGAGGGGATCTGAGTGTCACAGCACAGGATGAGTGGGTGGGAGCTCCGTTTCAGCCTACAGGGGGGAGTAGGTAGAGACAGTTTTAGGATTAATGTGATTTGGGCTGAAGACACAGCGGCGTGTCCGTGCGCTAGAAAAATTCAGTGGGCGTGTGCCCCAGGGGTACCCAATTTCTGTGGCATGTGTATTTATGCAAACGTCTTGCATAGTTTCTTTCATGGTGGTCTTACTATTTTGCACGATCCTTGTTCCCACCACCCCAAGTATAGTGATGGAGAGGTAAGGCACATAAGCATGATGACCCTGAAGACCCTAACCCCACCCCACCCTGGCTTCCCCTGGAGACGTTAACAGACACGGCGTATAACTGCCTTTCACGGTCGAAGGTTAGAAATAACCTGAATGAAAGCAGAGGTCCTCGGGAAGTGGACTCTGCCCCCCTGTAACCATAATCCTGCCTCTTAGAACAGCAACCCTGATTTAAAGCTGACAAGGTGGGGGGGAATGATGCAGCAGTATTGAAGGTAGCTCCTCCGGTGGTGGGAGAGCAGTCGGCACCACCTAAGTAGCCAGCTCCATCCTCCAGCCCTGGTGCTTGAGGACCCCCCTCCCCCCGTAGGGGCAATCCTTCCTTCCTTTCACAGGATGGTGTCACGGCCCACGTATTGGCCGACCGAGCAGCGATTGATGCTGCTCATGGATTCCCTGGCAGGTGGCTGCACAGTGGGGGATACGTCCACAACAGTGGCTTGATTCCACCCCCACCCCACCAAGGTACACTTTCTTCCTTCTCACAAGGTGTTCTCACAAGGCCATGAGTACTTGTGCAGCAGGCCAGCGGTTGATTGACCTGGGCGCTCTGTTCCTTAGCAAATTTCTAAATGCATCTTCTTGTGAGACAGCCCATTGAACAAGACTTGGGAGGCGAATTGCTGGGGGCGTTTTTTCTTTTTCTAAAATTTCCTTTTGCTTTAGGTTTCATCACACCTGTGCCGTTGTGTGTGTGTGTGTCTCTCTCTAGCCTGCTTGTTAGGGCACTCCTGGAGCCCCGTGCGAACACAATCTCTTTCTTGCTGCGTGCAATCAAGGAGCGGCTTTGGGAGAGGCACAGTGTTTGTCGGCTGGCTGGCTGGCTGCCGCAGGAGGGGAGTGGGAGGGATCTGGCCAGGCCTCTGGCCCGGACCTCTCAATGTTGAACGCATGGGAGGTGGGGGGGTGCAGAGCAGGTGCAGGGAGAGAAATAGCCGTGCAGGGCTGGTTACCTCCCTCCAGGGGTTCTGGAGCTTCTTACCCTTCCTGTTGCTTGCATGTGATGGTGTGGAGAAACTTCTTAAACTGCAAGTCCCAAATCTGTCCTCCTTTGTTACTTTTTAATTAAAGCAGATGACACTTCAAACTTTGTGTGGAGGCCTTTTATCAAAGCGGCAAAGGGTGTTGGGGGGGAGAAGGGAGCATTGACGTCTGGGTGGCTGCAGTGCCTTCATGGACTCAGGGGGCTTAGGACACAGAGTGCCCCTCCGACAGTGGGCCATTCAGCTGGGGGAGAGATCATTTATCCTGACAAAATGGTGCCCTAGAGTGCAGCGCTTGGCTTTTTTTTCTTGTACAATTGACTGTCAGCCATTGATCGCCGTAGGATGAATATGTTCGTTGCACTGTAGTATTTGGAAGGGTGACCTCCAAGGAATACCAGAGCTGCAACACAGAGGCAGACAATGGGAAATCACCTCTGAAACATCTCTTGCCTTAAAAACAAGTCCAGCTAGGGGTGCATAATGCCAAAACAGCTAGAACTTCTGGCTGCCAGACAATCTTAGGATCTCCTGGTTATTCTACACACAGTGCCATATGGTTGTTGGTGTTTTTGTTGCTGCATGTTTTGCCAGAGGACAGAGGTGGTTTTGCCACCCAAACACCTGTGCTTCACGTTTTGGGGAGGGAAGGGGGCACGTTTTGTCTCCTCCCCCACAAAAAAAGTTTACTTGGCTCCATAGAATTTAATGGCAGCCACTGAAGAGTAAGCATACTCTTTACAATAGACCAAACTCACTTCAGGGGGCAGTCATATTTGGACTGTGCAGAAGTGTGGAGACCTCTCAACGAAGGCGGCGAGGGTCTGTGGTTCAGTTGACGAGCCTCTGCTTGGCATGCAGAAGGTCCCAGGTTCAGTCCCCAGCATCTCGCTAAAAAAGGGCCAGGTTGTAGATTATGTGAAAGACCGCCACCTGACAGAAGGTACCCTGGAGAGATACTGACCTCAATGGACCAGTGGTCTGATTCAATGTCAGGCAATTCCAGGTTACAGCTTTTCCCCAGAATTGTGAAGAAGAAGAGATTGGATTTATACCCTGCCCTTCACTACCCAAAGGTGTCTCAGAGCTACAAACTCCCTTCCCTTCCCCTCCTCACAACAGACAGTCTGTGAGGTAGGTGGGGCTGAGAGAGCTCTTGACAGAAACTGCTCTTTTTCAAGAACAGCTCTTGTCAGAACTATCAAGAACAGCTCTTATTAGAACTACGGCTTGCCCAAGGTCATCCAGCCAGGTGCAAGTGGAGGAGTGGGGAATCAAACCCGGTTCTCCCAGATTAGATTCCGCACACTTAACCACTACAACCAAACATGTAATTCAAGAATTGAGCCCTGATCTGGATAGCCTCAAGGCAAGCCCGATCTCGCCAGATCTTGGAAGCTAAGCAGGGTTGACTCTGGCAAGTACTTGGATGGGAGACCTCCTTGGAATACCAGAAGTTGGGAGGACAGGGGCAGGCTTTATTCAGCCACCTCTCTGAATATCGTCTAGGCCTCCAGTAAGGGTCAGTCACCAGAGGTCGCCATGACTTCCAGGTGCGCGCAAACACACATATTAAAAAATAACCCCCCAAACCCCAAAAAACTGCTACTTCTCTCCCCTCCCCTGTCTAATTCTTGGCCTCTTTTATTTAGAGAACCCATTCGTTGTTGACTGGATATTGTGACAAATCTCACTTGTAAGAACAGCGTGTTCTGAGGCATTTGGAGAGATCTCTCTGGAGGCCTCTGTCGTAATCTTTCCTTCTTCTGAGGTGGCAGATGGCAGCTGAGATTCAAGCAGCTCCTGTCGGCCCACACGGAAAAATGATATTTCTTTCTGGCAGTAGCCCCTCATACCTGTGGGCCCCCTGACATTAGTGGTGGGGGCTTAGAAAACCCCTCTAGGTGTGTCCAATGCAGCCTGTGGCCCAGAAGCCCACCTGCTACTTTCCTGATATAGGCGAGTGCAGTGTGGGAGGAAGGGAATGTAGGCAGGCTTGTGTGTTCGGCTGTGATCATTTTTGACGTTGCCTCCTCCTGCCATCTGTGCTGGGAACATGGAGCCTCCCTTCCCAGAATGATTTTCTCAGTTTCAGTGGAGGGAGCCATTGGCTGACTAATGGGGACTCTTCAAGGCCCACGGGAAGCCTGCTCAGGGGAACAGAAAAGCGGGGCTCTGTTCCCTTAATAAAGCCGGCCCAGAATTCTGGAGGGAAGGGCATTGCTAGGATCAGATGGCACTTGAGTGCCATGGATAGTAAACTGAATAAGTTCACTGATTGGAGGGGGGGAAACACCTAGAGCATTAGGTAGAGGGCTAGTCCAGGAACCTTCCCCCTCCCACCTCCCCGATATGCTGCTTTTCTATGTGCAGGAAAGTTTTTGCAGGAAGCACATTTGGTCCTGGTTGGAGAGCCAGCGTGGAGAGCCAGGTTTGATTCCCCCACTCCTCTGCGTAAAGCCAGCTGGGTGACCTTGGGTCAGTCACCGTTCTCTCAGAACTCTCTCAGCCCCGCCTGCCTCACAAAGTGCCTGTTGTGGGGGAGAGGAAAGGAAGGCAATTGTAAGCCACTCTGAGACTCCTTCAGGTAGAGAAAAGCCAGGGTATAAAACCCAACTCTTCTCCATGTGGTATTTGCCCTCTGCAATGCTGAAGCTCAGATATACTTCTGCAGGCCTCGACATCACTGGGATGGTCGTCACTGCACGCCTTTTAATTTTCTCTCTCCCCCCACCCCGCCTCCCTGAGGTGGCCCATGCTTTTTAAATTATTATTAAGGCCCTATTGACTTATTGTCAATTGACACATTGTGGTTATCTGGGGCTAGTGGGTGAGATTTGCACCCTTCCCACTACCCACACAAGTCCATCACAATCTCCTTGTAGACCTGCAGAGATGGACCCATTGAGATACCTGAGCATGGTGAGTTGCTAGGCAGGCTTTGCCTATACCCCCCCCCTCCCCCGGTGTGGCTTCTATGTGCTCCCAGGCAGGACAGTTATGCACACTGGAGGACAAAACCTGTCTCCCATGGTCTATGCCTCAGCCTCCCACTGAGAGCTGAGCTCTCCTCGTCTGCTCTTTATGATGGACATTAGCTATGGATGCCAAGCTAGATACTTAACAAGCCACTGAAAAATGGTGGCACCAAATAGTTTGGAAAGTTCAAGTGGGCTGTGATTTGGATGCAGGGAAAGGCTGCAAAACAGCCAACATTTGGATCAGGCTGATGCACACCTGGGAGCTGGCAGACACAGGGACCTGTTGGCATGTTTTTTTTAGCTGTTCCTAAAAAGGCCATAATAGTTTCCCGATCTCTCAAAGGATCTTCTTATAGCTGTAACATAGATGCCACCCAAATAGGTCCAACAGCATCGAATGTCAACTCAGAGGGCTGGGAAATGAGAAGTCGAGAAGGGCCATTTTGGATTCTGGGATGTTTGTGGACATCCTCGTGTGTTAGAACCACTCCTTCCTCAGAATTTTAACTTCAAGAGCTTCAGGGGAGGGGGCTGAAATGCAAAGGGCTCCAGTACCCATGTGTGCACGCGGCCTAAGTTAAAGATGGCAGAAGTTTGTCTTAGCAGGGACAGGCAGCAAGACCGTCCCTGGCCCAGAAGGGCTGGTTGGAACACACCTGTTTTCCAGCCTTGCAAATATATCATTCTCTTTTACACACTATAGCTGGATCTCCAGTTGTAAATGAGTTTTTCCAAATGAAACTTAAAACGTAGAGGACACGAATCTTTGAAATGTGGCTCTAGTTCTGAACAGCATCATTTTGTCTTGTGTTTTTGTTAAAAGCCGGGATACAATAAAAACCAAGGCATTTAATAAAATAAAACCGTTTCTTCCACCCAGTAAATTGTACACAGCGCCCTTCCCGTGTGTAAATACGATCTGTTCAAAAACAGGTGCTCTTGTGTTGCACAGCAGTGATTGAAAAGACTCCCAACGAATTAGACAAATGTGTTGGGTGGGTTTGAATTAATGGGCCAGGCAAGCTTCTTCTCTTTCGCTTCTCTGTCGAAGGAATCATATACCGAGTCTTTAGAAACTGTCTTGGCCGGGGCGGGAATTTCTGAGATACCCACGTAATTTCTTTTGGCTATCCTGGAGCTAGTGGTGATGGTGTAGGCGTTGCTGCGGTAGCATTTCATGGAGGACATGCAGAAGGTCTCCTTCATACCCCTCCTGAAGTTTGCGTTGTACACAGAGTATAAGGTAGGCTTGGAGGCGGAGGAGCTGAAGGAGATCCACGTGACTGACATGAAAGCCAGAGAGCTCTTTCTGTAGTCTGCCTCGTGGGGGTGCCAAAGCTGAACCACGTAAAAGGGGAGCCACGAGAGCAGGAAGAGCAGATTTAGCATGAGGAACATCTTAATGGTTTTCACTTTTGTCCTCGGAACGATGTTCATGGTCCTCCGGACTGTCCGCCCATCGGTGCCTATCCTCCAAATGTACTTGATGACTTTTTGGTAGAAGAGAATGATGAGCACGGACGGGATCAGGAAGGCCACTAACAAGTGGATGATGCTGTAGATGGCTCCGTCCCAGGAATGCGGGGGGAAGAAGTTGCAATGGTTGTCCCGTCCTGATCCATAAAAGAAGAACACCGGAGACACCAGCGCGGCATCGAAGAGCCAAGAGACTGCAATCATCTTCTTGGCTTTTTCCCGGGACACCTTGAAGCTGAGAGGGTAGACGATGGTGTAGAATCGGTCCACGCAGATGGAGAGCAGCACGTAAATCTGGACGCCGGGAGTGAGGTACTGGAGATACCGAACTAGCTTGCACATCAGGCTGCCGAGGGTCCATCGGCCAGAGGCTAACTGCAGGAGGACCAGTGGGGTGCTCCCCACGCTGAGGAGTAAGTCTGCGCAGGCCATGGAGACCACAAAGTAGTTGGTGGTCGACTGGGTCCTTCGGCTCCTGTGGATCACCAGGCAAACGAGGGAGTTCCCGAAGATGGAAAGTAGCCACAAAACTCCAAGCAGCAGACTGGCTGCTATGATTTCCCCCGGCATCAATTCGTACTGCAAGGCTGTAGCATTTTTCTCAAGCTCACGCACCTCGTGGTGCGCCGGAGGGCCAGAGATCTCGGCTGTCTGGTCATCCTGCTGCAGCAGCCGCCCCGGTGTCGGGGTGAGAAAAGCAGCACCGTGGTTTTCCATGTCGCAAGCAAGCAACATAGTCACTCTTTGTGTCGAAGGGCTGTGAGAAGAGAGGGAAATCCAGTGGTTAGGTAAAATAAGCAATGCGCTTAGCTGAAGTCTGCTTGCTACTATTCGTACTCTGAATTACCACGACCTAACGTGTGGGTTGCTTTGAGTTGGATGGCTGAGGCTAGCCCGATCTCGCCAGATCTCAGAAGCTAAGCAGGGTCGGCCTTGGTTAGTATTTGGATGGGAGACCACCAAGGAAGCCCAGGGCTGCTGTGCAGAGGCAGGCAATGGCAAGCCCACCTGTGAATGTCTCTTGCCTTGAAAACCCCACAGGGTCATCGTAAGTTGGCTGTAACTTGGTGGTACTTTACGCCCACACGACCTGTGGGTCTGTTGCTCTAACCCAAGAGTAGATGTGTGTGACAACGAAGCCAGCATTTCAGTAATCTTTGAAAGAAAACTGGAATTCAACTGATCAGTACTGGGGCAAAGAAAGGGGAAGGGAGGACCGATGCTAATATTTTGCTCCCCGCTGCCAAAGACCTGACTGGTGGGATTCCAATTTCTTGAAAAGAGGTGTTGCATGCGTCCCTACCTCCTCCTGCTGCTGGAGCAGGTTCAGGAAGTGTATGGGCTTTCTGATCTGGTCCTGGATATGTGCCTAGAAGCCAGCTTCCATGTGGGTCTAACTTTTTTGGGGGGGTTTTGGCCCTCAAGTTGCAGTGAACTTACGGCGACCCTGTAGGGTTTTCACAGCAAGAGACATTCAGAGATGGTTTGCCATTGTCTGCTTCTGCATCATGACCGTGGTATTCTTTGGTGGTCTCCCATCCAAATACTAACCAGGGCTGACCCTGCTTAGCTTCTGAGAACTGTCAAGATTGGAGTAGCCTGTGCTATAGCAAATCCGAAAGGCTTTCACATGAGTGGGGACCCCCAGCACCATGCTGTGCGTGGTTTTTTGCTTGCTGTTTGTGTTTTGTGTATTATATCCATCGTCATGCATAGCTCCAAGTGCCATTAAAAGCATTATCAATCCACGAAGTGAGTGCAGATTGCTTCCAAAGATCCCCCTTGGTTTTGACGCGGGATATTCTTTCAAGGACGCTTGTGCAAGCATTCTCCAGGAAGTGCCCTGCCCTACCATTTGAGAGATTTTAGGCTGGCCTTGTGAAAGATGGTTTTTAAAAATGTTTTCCTACTGTCCAGAAGATTGGCTGTCCCCTTCTCCTGTGTAGCCCAAGGAAGGTCTGCGCTGGAATGTGTCTGATGACAGCAACCATGTAAAGTCCCTTCTCTTGCAAGCAATTTGAATGTCACCTTATCAGGGAATCCGAATATAATAGCTCTGATCTCATTGTTGTGCCTTGTAGTGAATGCAGGGAATGGGTTCCCCCCCTTCCTGAAATCTGCCCCCATCCCCAATCCTCCATCATGCTTTGACTATCATAATTACCTGTAATTAACTGATTAAAGCTGAAATAAATATTCATTAACCTTTGGATCCTGACAGATTTTCAAGTTTCACTGAGAAAACTTTGGATGCAAAATTCGAATTTCCATTTTGAATGGAAGATTTCATCTCAGATTTTAAAAGCTGCAGGCTTGTTGACATCCCATGATTGGCTTGGGAGGTGTCAGATATGAAATCTCATAAGGGATCAGCTGTCAGCTTTTAAATATTGTGTGTCGGTGATCAAATAGCAGCCTGCACTAAGTGCCATTTTATATGAATGATCCGTGCTGTCACACATCGACGACTGAAATTTAAAGCAGGGTGTCAGCCAAATATGTTGGAACCTGATCTGGTTTCCCATTGCCCCCTCCCACCTGTCCATCACTCCCATTCTCTCGCCCCCCCATCTCTTACTAGCCCTCCTGAAAAGGAAGAGAAAAATAAGAGATTGGATTTGTACCCCGCCCTTCACTACCCAAAGGAGTCTCAGAGTGGCTTACAATCTCCTTCAACTTCCCTTCCCTACAACAGACACCCCGTGAGGTAGGTGGGGCTGAGAGAGCTGTCTCAAGAACGGCCCTTGAGAGAACAGCTCTGAGAGAACTCATGACTGGCTCAAGGTCAAACCAGCAGCTGCATGTGGACGAGTGGGGAATCAAACCCGGTGCTCCCAGATTAGAGTCTGCACTCTTAACCACTGCAGCAAACTGTTGTCAATCGGAAGACTACTTGCTCAAGGGTGACCAGCTGGTGAATATTCATCAGGTATGTAGAGAAATCCTCAAATTGCATGGCATCAAATTCATAGAGGATCATTTTGAGATGTTTGGGAAGCAGGTTTGTTTTCGCTTCAAGATGGATATCTGATAAAGTGAATGGCACGTCTCTTCCTCCTGGCCATTTCT
The DNA here is from genome assembly GCA_029375565.1 of Gekko gecko. NCBI lineage: Eukaryota > Metazoa > Chordata > Lepidosauria > Squamata > Gekkonidae > Gekko > Gekko gecko. The sequence continues at coordinate 43,974,285 of JAPDNY010000014.1, forward strand.
ATCCATCTGTGGAAGAGTCCTGTTTATTCTAGGGCTCAGCTAAATGTTCACTGATTTCAGTTTTTACACTGAAAATTTCCTTTTTGAGTAGAGGGTTTTTTGTTGTTGAAACAGTAGGCCACCAAATGGGCAATGGACCCATCAAAGGAAAGAACAAAAATCTGCAATGAAGGTTGCAGAAAAATCACTGAAAGTCTAGATAACATTCGCCCTGCAAACAGCTGAGAGGGAATTTATGGCATAGCATCAGTTCACACTCTTTGGGCAAAACTAGACATGGACATATGGCTGCTGCTTGGAGTCTCTCTCTCTTTTAGACCCCAGGAATGTCTGAAAAGGGATGTGTAATCATGTTCTGTTCAGACTTATTCCAGCCCAGTCCTTTGGCAGCTGTTTGTGGGCACTGGGAGAAACATGAGGTGGGGAGATCACATCATCTTTCATTAGACACTGCTGGGGAGGAGTGGGGTACTGCTTTGTGTGAGCTGCCTCTCTATTGTAACATGGAGGTTGGCCTCAAGGTTCCCCGTGATCAGGATCCTGTACTGAAATTAAAGTTCAGTAGCACCTTAAAGACGAAAAAAAATTGTGGCTTTCGTTACCAAAGCTCCTACCCTGCCACAGATTAAGGGACTCTGGCTCTTTTCTGCTGCTACAGATGGACTGACAGGGCTACCCATCTTGAAATTAAAGTTATTTACCTTAATTCATGCATCAGCATTTTCCCGCTGGGTCCTTGTGTTTCCCATAGAGAAGTCTGGTTCTGTTTGCGGTTTGGCTATCTGGTTCTCCTTTATCCCCAACCAGCCAGATGATGAGAAAACTCAAGACTAGAAAGAAAATCCACACATAAGAGAACAGCTCTTCATTTGTTAGGACCTTTCCAGCCACTGACCTAAGATACATAAGATTAATATTCCTTGGCCCCCAACCTGGTAACAGTAGCAAAATATCCAGTTTCTGCACAATTGAGGGGGGGGAAGGTCTATTGCTATCAGTGGGCAACAAAATAGTTCCAACATTTATATAAATTCCATATTTTAGGTACAACTAACTGTTCTTTGCACTGTGAATGAAGAAGCCTGGTTTTGCCTCCTGGTGGTTAAGACACTGAACTGCAGACTGGAAGGTCGGTTGTTCAGCCATTCGAGACCTGAGTGCCGCATGATGGAGTGAGTTCCCATCTCTGGCCCCAGCTCCTGCCAACCTAGCCGTTCGAAAGCAAGAAATTGCAAGTAGATAAATAGGTACCGCCAGGGGTCATTTCGTAGAAAAAGAGCTGCAGGGGCTCATTTGCATAACTCATTAGCATAACTTATTTGCATATGCCACACCCCTGACATCACCGGAAGTGTGTCAGAAGGCAACACCCACCGCTCAGGCTCCACTGGACTGTTTTGGATTGCTAGCTATGGGGGGGGGAAGCACGCAGATCTGCCCTCACAGAGGAGGAGAGCTTGTACCTGAATAAACCTTGGTCTTAAAGGTGCCACTGGATTCTCTTGGATTGTTAGCTATGGGGGGGGGGCAAGTGCGCAGATCTGCCCACACAGAGGAGGGAGAGCTTATATCTGAATAAACCTTGGTCTTAAAGGTGCCACTGGACTCTTTTGGATTGCTAGCTATGGGATGGGAATGTGTAGATCTTCCCTCACAGAGGAGGGAGAGCTTGTACCCGAATAAACCTTGGTCTTAAAGGTCCAGTTCCACTGGACTCTTCTGGATGGCCAGCAAGCGCAGGAAAGTGTGTGGCTGCTCATGGGTTGAGGAGGATGGCGTGGAGATGCGCCTCCTCGCAGGCCTCACAGGCCTCACAGGAGTCGCCAGGGCTGGCATGAAGATGGGCAAAGCCTGGGTGGGCTGGGTGCCATGGCCCATGCAGTGGCAGAGCAGCTTGAGGGCCAGCTCATGGCAGCACTCTGTTGGGTTGCCTAGCTGGCCAAGAAAGGTGAGGGGGCTGCTGGGAGCAGGGGGTGTGTCTTGCTGAATGTGCCCACCCCCTGGGCTCCTTACTGCCGGAGCTTCACTCCTGTGCACTCCTGCAGGAAATGAACTCTGAGTACCGCTTCGGTGGGAAGGTAACAGCATTCTATGCACCTCAGCATCTAGTCATGCCGGCACATGACCATGGAAACATCTTCGGACAGCGCTGGCTCTTCGGCTCGGAAACGGAGATGAGCACCGCATCCCTAGAGTCGGATTCGACTGGCTTTCGAGTAAGGGAAACCTTTACCTTTCGGTATGTGTGGTGCTTCTCCCACTACACTTACCAGTGAACGAAAAAGTCAGTGGAAACTCACTATGCCAGCTCCCTGATTTAAGGCCCCAGGTCCCTGGGCTGGGAAATTCCTGGAGATTTGGGGGTAGAGCCTGGGGAGGCAGAGTTAGGGAGGGAGCTCAGAGAGGAGGTGTCCACAGAGTCCACACTGCAAACCTGTCTGGGGGGAGCAGGAACCTCAGAGGCTTATAATGACATAGAAGAGTCCACCCTCCAAAGCAGCTGTTTTCTCCAAGGGAACTGATCTCTGTAGCTTCAAATTATTATTCCAGGAGAACTCTAGGCTCCAGCTAGAGGCTCAAACAACAAATATATACATTGCTAAAACCATTTTTTATATATATGTAAATTAATGTGTTCTATTTGTTCCATCTTATAAAGTGCATTGTGTGTTATTTATAATATCCTAAAACAGGCATATATTCATTACATGCAATAAGCAATAATAATCAGTTCATTCAGTATAATAATAACTACCAGTCAATTTACATCGTTTTTTCCAAAGTCAAATCTCTGTGATTGTCAGCAACCCACCCCAGCTGACAATCACACAGCTAGACTACGAGCATAAAAATCCCTGCCGGATCAGCAAAAGGTCCACCTAGTCCTGTTTCTCCCAGTGGCTGGCCAGATGCCTCCAAGAAGCCCACAAACAGAGAATTGGAAGGGCAGCCTACCCTTCCTGTTCCTCCCAAGCAACTGGTGTTCTGCTCTGGAACGCGGACGTTGCCTGCCCTGCAGTGGATCCCAGCGTAAAAGCTGCCACAGAATGGTGGCCACAGAATGCTGTCATGGCTGTCCACCTTACAGACTGTGGTACAGCAAGTCATGCTGGACAGTGATCGTGTTTGGCTCCCCATTCATTTGGGCCCATTTTTAAAGGCACGGAATGTTCAGTATTCCTGGAAAGCAGTGTTGGGATGGGGGGAACCACAACTCGGGGGCAGAATACCTGTCACAAATGAAGTCCCTGGGTCTCTCTGGATAAAAGTACCTCAGGCAGGAGGCTGGCAAAGCCCTTGGAGAGCAGTTGGCAGTCAGAATAGATGCTGCTGGCCTAGATAGATTAACTGCCTCATTCAGTGAGCGTCTTCTGTTCCTCTGAAGTGTTTACTGCTAACGACAGATTATCTAAAATCAGCCCGGAGTTGAGAATGCGGAGGTGGAGCAGCTGGTGGTCTCGGAGCAGGTAAGACAAGGTCTAGCTCTGTGGTTTTACCTTCAATCCACTACTGCCCGCTGAGTCTGCAACATCTACTGGTTACAAGTAAATGTGCTTTTAAACTGTAAATGTCATTTATGAATCTTTAAAACTGTGAATTTTGGAAATGTTTCTCTCTGATGTACACCACCCCGAGCCCTGTTTTTTTTAGGGGAGAGCAGTTTAAAAATCTAAATCAGTATTAAATAGATACAAATTTATAATCAAAAGCTGCAAGTACAAAACTAGGGCTTAAAACAGCACTTCAGGAAAGGTAACGTTCTTTGTATAGGTTTATTGTATAGGTATATGCGCATATGATGCCCATATCTCAGGCATGGCTTCAATGAAACGCGTGCACCTGGTGGCCATCAGCCAGCTCCTTAATGTCAGGTTCGATTCCTACTTGTGCCACTTTTTTAATGGCCTTGGTGGGGGATTTTGGAAATGGCATTCTATCCTCAGGGCAGAGTGGGCAGGGTGAACCAACTCTCCTCCACTGGCGGTCTAAAGCCATTGCAAAGTGGAGAAGAGGCTGCCTAGCAATCATGCGCCCCATTTCCAGCACCCCCCAAGTCCTGCTGTTGTTCAGTTGGACAGTCGAGTCCGACTCTTTGCAACCCCATGGACCACATCACGCCAGGCCCTCCTGTCTTCCGTCGTGCTCTGGCTTAACCCCTCCAAGTTCTAAATATCTGCAAATTTCTAGATCATCTCCAGGGGGTAGCAGGGTTCCTCTTAAGAATTACTGGTCTGGTGCCTCGGGGTGGGGAGGGGGTCAGGGTCTGGACTGTGCTAACCCCAACCCTTTTCTGCTCCCAAGATCTCTGAGGCACTGGAGGGACCCCCCTCCTTCCTTTCTATGTTGTTTTGGACTGGATGAAGGGAAGCTTAATGCAAGCCACGGATTTTCTCTTCGAGAGGAGCTAGCGACATCACTACCCTCTTGGTGAAGTGCAGTCCCTGGAGTACTGGCAGCATGCCCAGATCAAATGGGGTTGAGGAGGGTAGCTCCCAACATCTTGCTATGGTCAGAGCACTGTGGGGAGCAATCCGTTCTGGTCGCCGGAATTCTCAGTGCCAGACTTTTTTTGGAGCAGATGATTAGTCCTTTCATTCCAACATAAAAGCATCTTTAAGTCCCCGAGAATGTATGTATTGGGAACGTCAGTGTCAGGGTAACTGGGAGCCACCCTGGGTGACTTCACTCAGGTTCCCTCTTGGTCCCTTAACCCACCCGGCCCCTGTCCAAACACGGGATGAAAACAGATCACATGACTTGCAATGCTTACTTTAGTGTCATGCCTAAACTTATTTTGCTGTTTGAACAACATAAAAAAAAACACCTTTGGGAGCATATGGAATTTCTGCCATTTGGCACACTTGGGAGGTTTCAAAGTCTAAATACCTTCATTTTCTACAAGCAAAACTGCAACGATCTCCAGTAAGCATGAGAAAACTGCAAACTGCTGCACCCTATGCAACCTTAGCATATGTATCCTTTTTGCCCTCTGAGAGGCAGGGGAAAAGAATTTTTGAAGTAAACAAACAAAAAAAAGAATTATTTGGACAGAAACCCAACCCTACAATTACAGTATGCAGGACTACCAGTGTATTTGGATATCACGTTATAATTTAAACACTGAAAGCTATATCTTTAGGACGGCATTTGATTAAGTTGCTAGCAGTCTTAAATTGTGATTTTAAATTTTGATTGTTATGTATTCTTTTTAATGTATCTTGTTCTTCTTGTAAGCTGCCTTGAGCATCATCAGTAAGAAAGGTGGTGGCTAATAAATGTTATAAATAAATAAATAAAGCATTGAATTCTTCAATAATGTATTATTAAACACATTATAGCAGAGTCATGGTTTCAAAAATTATTCACACTTAAACAAGAAACATATAGTATGCATAAGGTAAAGGTAAAGATTTCCCTTGCTCAAAAGCTAGTTGAACCCAACTCTAGGGGGCGATGCTCATCTCCGTTTCCAAGCCAAAGAGCCAGCGCTGTCCAAAGACTTCTCTGTGGTCATGTGGCTGGCATGACTAAACGCCGAGGCACACAGAATGCTGTTACCTTCCCACCAAAGCGGTACCTATTTATCTACTTGCAACTGCTAGGTTGGCAGGAGCTGGGGCCAGAGACAGGAGCTCACTCCGTCACGCGGCACTCGGGTCTCAAGCTGCTGGCGAGCTACAGACCTTCTGGTCTGCAGCTCTACGTCTTAACCTCTAAGTCACCGCAGCCCTTATAGTATACGTAGGAATTATCATTATCTATTATGTATTATTATCCAGCGCTAGGGGTCCAAGGGCACTAACAGAATTTATTCCAGCATAAGTTTATCTAACACCTCAGAAAGTCTCCTATATATAACTTTCATAACAACGTCTGAGTCCAACGGCATCTTTAAGACCAACAGAGTTTTATTAAAGGTATAAGCTTTCATGGGCACACACAGTTCTTCAGATGAACTGAAATGGAAGTTAACAGTCCACATGTATTGGTAGAGGGTGAGCAGTAAATTACAACATACAGATTCATTATGCTGTAGGGCTCTTTTTGTAGCAGGAAGTCCTTTGCATATTAGGCGACACACCCCTAATGTGGCCAATTCTCCACGAGCTCTTGGAGGATTGGCTACAAAAAAGAACCCTGTACAGTATGCTAATTTACTGCTCACCCTCTACCTATATGTATGGACTGGTAGCTTCCATTTCATTGTATCTGAGGAAGTGTGCGTGCACACGAAAAGCTTATACCTTGAATTAAACTCTGTTGGTCTTAAAGGTGCCCCTGGATTCAAACTTTGTTCTGCTGCTTCAGACCAGCATGGCTACGCACTTGAATAAAATTTTCATGTAATCTATTTAGAATGAATATAAACTTGTCTGAAAAAAAATTCATTCCAATATAGAAAATATGCCATAAAGGTTGTTTTCAAGAGCGCTCCCAAATTTCCCAGTTTTCCATTTAAGAAAACCGGGAGGGGGAGTCCTGGAGGGAGCAGGAAAAACCTTTTTTTCCCTGAATTTTTCTCATTCCACCCCCCCCCGCCTTTCCATCTTTCCCTGGAATGTTGTCCCCCTGCAACCTTCTCTTGACAGCCCTGAATACATTTTCCTGTATATTTTCTATGAGTGAGTGGCATGAGTTTGGGGGGTTGCCAATATTCAGGTGGGGCCTGGAGATCTCCCAGAATTACAACAGGTCTCCAGGTGATGGAGATCAGTTCTCCTGGAGAAAATAGGTGCTCTAGAGCAGGGGTGTCGAACTCATTTGTTATGAGGGCTGGATCTGACATAAATGAGACCTTGTTGGGCCGGGCCATGTGGGTCATAACATGTAATGCCTGGTGGCGGAGATATAAACTTTATAAAGGACACAGACACACAGGGTTGGTTTTTTTTACTTAAAATAAAAACATGCTTAAAACATTAGCACTCTTGCAATATTTTGTTTATTTAACGGTGTCTGATAACTGACACCTCTTGCTCTGGATTATTGCATCAAAACGTCTGTGCTGTTACGATCTTGAGTATGCTGTTCAGGTGTGTAGTTGTCAGCTGCAAACCTACAATGACGCAGCAGCAGCAGAACTGGAAGCAGAAGCAGAAGACAGCCAGTTCCACTGCAGGCCTGATAGAAGCCCTCCAGGGGCTGCATCTTTGACACCCCTGCTCTAGAGGGCAGACTCTGTGGCACTATATCCCACTGACCTCCCTCCCCTCCCCAGGCTCTGCCCCCCAAATCTCCAGGGATTTTCCAGCCCAGAGTTGGCAACCCGAGATCGCAGCCTGCCCAACTGAGATCTTGCTGCTTTCTTCCTGCTTCCAGAGGCCTTGAAAAAGGAAGGGGAGAGATTTGACGGCAGCCCACCGTCTCCTCTTCCTGTCCTCGCTTTTGGGCTCATTGCCTCTGGCCCTTCCGCAGTGCAGGCTTAAATGCCTCCCCACAGGTCATGCCCCCCCCCCCCAGCTCAGAAGTTCTGGCTCCAGAATCCCAGTCATGGCCCATTAAGATGAACTGAGCAGATGGGGGGAAGGGGGGGGCTGGAACTCCCATGCGAAATGTCAGCAGAAGAGACACGACTTCCCAATTTGTATTGTAGTCTGCAGTGAACACATGATGTGCCGCTGACTCACCAAAGGCGCCTAATTTAGCTTGGGTAGGAATCATGTTCTTTAAATACTTATTCACAGGCAAGAAATCCCCTCTTTTCCTCAGAGGAAAACAGAGCCCGTTCAGATGCATTAACGTTATCGTGTCACATCTCTTCAGAAGGGATGCCACCTTCCAGGTGGTGGCTGATGATCTCCCACTATAACAATTGATCTCCAGGGGGGCAGAGGTCACTTCACCTGGATAAAATGGCTGCTTTGGAAGGCGGGCTCTATGGCATTACGCCCCAAGCCCCGCCCTCCCGAGCAGGCCCATAGCCACCGGGAGGGTGTCCTAGGGGCAATGCCCCTCCCTAATTTGCCCTGCCCCCTCCCTCCAGGTCCCTCCCTGCCCCTGGAGCCTGGGGTAACCAGTGAGTAGAATGGCCTTGCCTGCCCTAGCACTGCCCCCTCAGTCAGCAGCTAGCAGCGAGCCCACAGCCACAGGAGGGAGAAGCGAGACGATGAGTGGAATGGCCTGCCCCGGCATTGAACCTGCAACAGTCCTGCAGCCATGGGAGGGAGAGGCAAGACGGCGGACAGATACACTGGCTGAGCAGACACCTCACTGTGCCTGCACCAGCCCAGCCACCCCGGATCATGTGACCCAGCCGCTGGCATCATGTGACCCTGCGTCATGTAACCCGCGGTGGCCGGCACGGGCACAGTGAGGCGTCTGCTCAGCCAGTGCGTCCGCCTGCCATCTTGCCTCTCCCTCCTGTGGCTGCAGGGTCGCTGCTTGCTGCTGGCTGTGGGGGGAGCATTGAGGTGGGCCATCCCACTCGCTGTGGTGGTGGTGAGGGGGGGCTGATTCTGGCTCTTTCTAATTTTTAATTTTATCAGTGTTGTGATGTTGGAAGTGACCTCATCCCCCCCACACCAAAAAATTTCTGGCTACGGGCCTGCTCCTGAGGCTCCACCCCCATCCCCTAATCTCCAGGTATTTCCCAACCCGGAGCTGCCAACCCTACCCACACAGGCACTTTCTGTCCCTGAGATGGTTCTTTCCTCTATCATGTTTTTTTTGTCCGGAGAAGCGATCAGTTCTGTGTGCCCACCTTAAATCTGAAGGGCGACAACTCAGACACGGGTTAACCGCCTTAGGGAGAACGAGGCTTGAGATCCAAACCAGCCACCTGGATGCAGCCACGTCTCTTTTGGGCTGTGTTGGGGCCATTCGTCTCAAAAGGGGCAGTGATATGGGGTGAGGGTCTAACGTCTACCATAAAATGCACATTCCAGTTAAGGGAGTGAACGGTTCAGCCCCTTCCCTCTGTACCCTCCGTCACTTGAAGAGCTTTTCATACCAGCTTGGCTCCAGGGCTGGTTTGACATCCAAGCAGCTTTGGGTGGGGTGGGGTGGGGGCTAAACCAGCACAGGGGCATGGGGGGAGGAGTGGCATAGTCCCTGGACCCAGGGCTGGCCCAGGTGTCTGGGCGCCCTAGGCAAGACAGCCTGGGGCACCCACCCCACTGGGGATGCCAACCTTCCGATGGGGCCTGGAAACGGTGGTGGGGGTGGTGGAGCGCTGGCTTTCCTGGGCCCGCGGCACCTGCAGCACGCCCAGGAAAGCCGGGGAAGGGGCAGCTGTTCGAACGGCCGCCCCTTCCCTCCCAGCCTCAGTGCTGGCTTTTCTGAGCACACTGCAGTAGTGGTGCACCCAGGAAAGCCGGGGAAGGGCTCGGAGCGCTGGCTTCATGGGGGGCAGGGCGGGGGGCGGTTTGGCGCCCCTGTGGCCCCAGCGCCTTAGGCAAGCGCCTAGCTTGCCTAGTGGGCGAGCCGGCAGTGCCTGGACCCCAGCTTGGGTCCAAGGTAGCTGGCATGAAAGGAAGGCAGTTGAGGTGTTGGCAGCTCCGTGCCTTAAGCTGCCACTGCTTGCTTCCCTTCTAGGATCACAGCTGAACTGAAAGTGCCTGGGAAGATGTCATGCAAGAAAGCTGGGGAGGGAAGCGGGTTCCCGTCCCCTCCCCTGCACATGCATTTTCTTGCCCAGTAGGGCCCCACCTCATCCTGTAGGTGCAAATAAGCAAACCTGTCTGCACAGTTCGGCCAGAAGAAACCGGACCCAGAGGGAATGACTGGAAGGAATGTAGTGCTGGTGTGTGGGGGGGTGGGGTGGGGTGGGGGGTTGCTTCCTCCCATTCCTTAAGGCAGTTTGAGGGTTGTGCATGAGGGCCGCCCGTTTTTGCTAGTGTCTGGCTTTTGGAATCATTGCTGCTCTTCCAAAGAGTGTGCCACAAGATGGAGACAGGTCAGTGGCCCTGTGGCGCATCCCATGGGGCATAAGGTGCCTCTTCAACCAGGGAGGTCTGCCTCCAGGCGACTAAGTGTTAAAGAGGCAGGCTTGATTCTTCACTTCAGCCAGGTCTGCGAGGTCTCACTTGTTTTCTTCTCTGCCTACCGCCTGCCTAGTTTATTTCCACTGACTGGAACCAAAAAGCGCCAACTGATGAACTGTGCCAGGAATGCCACAGTCTCCCACACTACCCATGCCAGCTGGGCATCTGTGTTGTAGGCTGACTGTTCGTGGGCCCACAGAAACAGCAGAGCTGGCCCAGCCCAGTCAGCCACTGTAGCCCCGAGCCCCCTTCTCAACCCTTCAGCTCCCACTCAGGAACACGGGCCTGGGCAACGCCTGCCACAGAATGCAGCAGGTGGAGTGCTGAGGCGGTAGAATGGATGCTACCACTTCACACTAGATGGGAGGGATTCATGTTTACAGCACCCCTCTATTAATAATTCCTGGTAAGTGGTAAACGAGAACCTTTTTGTCTGGTTTTGCTGTTTGATGGAAGATATTCTCCGGTGGAGCATTAACAGGGTGACCCCCCTCCCCTGCAATCTGAAGTGGTACATCCCTACCATCTGCTTCAAAGTTCTGTCAGCTCATTCTACCATGCTGGAACCACCACCATGACCAGAAGAAGAAGAAGAGTTGGCTTTCATACCCCACTTTTCTCTACCTTAAGGAGTCTCAAAGCGGCTTACAATTGCCTTCCCTCCCTCTCTCCACAACAGACACCTTGTGAGGTAGGTGGGGCTGAGAGAGTCCTGAGCAAACTGTGACTGGCCCAAGGTCACCCAGCAGGGCTTCGTGTGCAGGAGGAGTGGGGAATCCAACCTGATGATACAGATTAGAGGCTGCCGCTTCTACCCACTACGCCACACTGGCTCTCCCAGGCAGCTCCTATGGGCTGAAATGCTGCCTGAGGCCTCCAAAATAGGGGACTAGCGGGTTTGGGGGGTTCTTGGAAGGGAAGGATTAAACCAATTCCTGGAAACTTGGCATAAATCCCCAGCCCGTGATCTGCAAACTGTCTCACAAAGTGGAGACTTCTGCTCTAATGCAGCAATTTCTGCCTTTGGAAGCCACCTCGTGCTGAGTCAGACACGGTCTCCATCTCATCCTGTGTTCTCTGCTCTGACTGGCAGCTGCTCTGTGGACAGGGTCCCTTCTCTGCCTTGGGCCTTTTATCTGGAGATTCCCCTGACTGAAGCTGCTGAGCTATGACCTTTTTCCAGAATGCACTGAGGATAAACAAAGCCACTGGCGCAAATTCAGGAACCATGCTCTTAAATGACTGAATTGCCTCTAACCAAACAAATCCGACCAATGCTGGAGAGAAGTTGAAACAAATAGGTTGCCAGTCCCACAAGTCTCTTGCTGGCTGTGGTAGTCTATTAGAGGCAACTACAAGTATCGTTTTTTAGGCAAAAGGGGGAAGGGAGTTCCAGGTCCATAGCCTCATCGAAGCATAGTAGTCAGGCACGAGTGGTTATGTAATTGTTTTACCCTGAGCTGAATGGTCTGATCTTTCTCAGATGGGCCGCCATACCTGCAAAGTCATTCCACACAGAAAGCCACAAGTGACCAGGGGCAGAGACTCACCTTTCTTGTGTGTTCCCACCCCGGTCACTCGTGGCCCTCCATGTGGAATGAGTTTGCAACTTTGGAGGCCCATCTGAGAAAGATCAGACCATTCAGTTTTCGATCGTAGGTGTGCCAGCAAGTATTTGCTGCTGCAGATTACTGAAGAAGCTCCCATTTCTTTACCACTGAAACCGAATAACATTGCCAAGGGATCTTTTCTCTCTCCTTCAACTCCCTGAGGTGGATTTCAAAAAAGCAGACTGATAACACTCGAAGAAAAACTGAAGTGTCATTTAAAGGTCCATCTGCCTTTATTCTGAAGGAGATGACCTCTCCCTCTTAACCATACCACCCTCAGCCACGAAGAACACCAAACTCCCCATGCCTGTGTCCCAAGAGTAATCCAGAGATCTGGAGACTTTGTCATTAGGATTTGTGTCCATTGTGGCAGAGACCAAAACCACTGCTCTGAAGACTTCTGCATTTGGACACTGATCCATCTGGAGTTTAGTGTGTGAGTGTATGGGGGGAGGTAAGATACCTTTCATTCTGACCATTCCCTGGGAAGAGCAAAAGGTTTTGTTCGGACTCACCGATGGCACCTATCGCTTTTCGAGTTCCTTGGTCACATGGGACCTGTCATGTGCCTTCACCCCACATCAAGTCCTGGCAATTTAGACTCACTCTTTCCCTTTCCCTTTGAGCAGAGACACCAGTAACCACACCTGCCAGGTTCCTGGGCAACAGAATGAGCCCTCTCCCAAGCGAAGGATTCCCCCTCCAAGCCTTCTGTCTTTAATTTTTATTACTGGAAAAATCAGCAGCCGATGCCCCCTGCAGTAAGACCCACAACCTGCCTGTAGTAAATCAAAATGGGGGGATGGGGAGCAGTTCCGTCCGCCTCCCGTTTCTTTTCCAAGTCATTTTTTGCCTCTTTTGGTAAAAAGAGACTGGGAGTACCATGGACAGCAACAAAAGCTCCGCAGGACCATCAGTTAACAAACGGTTCCTCTACGCGCTCTCAAAAGCGACAGCCACACTGGGGAATCAATAATTTCGTTAATCCCTGAAGCTTTGCCTTTGCCTTCTGAAGTCGTTTCTGCCCAGGACGGACCGGGGGGGAGGGGTGTTTTACGCAGTGCCCCATTTCCAGCACTCCCTTCTAAAAACAAAATTAAGCAAAAATAGACAATGGAGTATACACCCTACCTTTGCAGTCTCTGCGCTGGGGAAGAGCTCCCTTTCCACCATTGTTTTCATTCCAGGCTCCTTAATTTCCCACGACACGCATTGCCTGCTCACCTCAAATGCCTCAGATCCTGAGGAAGGACAGAAATTAGGATGGAAACCTGCAGCTGTCTCACGCTGACGTCCTGGTTGCTATGGTGCCGTGTGGTTGTTGAAGGGGATTATTTATTTTTTTTCCAGCAACGGTCACCATGAGGCCTCTGGCAATTAGGAAGGGGGAAAGGAAAGGGGGAAAGGGTGCAAAGGGATGAAGGCGTATCAGGAGGGAGGAGAAGGAAGCACTTGATTTCTGGAGCCGATTCCCTCTACAGAAACCCTTAGTGCTTTCGGAAAAGAGAATACGCCGGGATTGCATTGTAAACTCTGCAGTCTCCTCCACCCTGAAGGGTGCAGTTCAATGGGTTGTTGTGCATGCGTTTAAAGAATCAAGGCCCCGAGAAAACTCAGCTATAAGTGGATTCCCACTGCACACTTATTTCTTCACTGCACCTGTCCCCTCCTCTTCCTCCAGGTTTCCAGGAATGTGACTTCCAGGAAATCTCCCATCCAGACAGTACTTGGAGCCAAACCTTTGCCTTCAGACCCTTTGGTAATAGTCTCTCCACCTGAGGCACTGAAGGCAATAGATGATTTCTAAAATTAAAACTGCCGACAGTAAGAATAATTCATATTAAAGGGCCTGGGCGAATAAGGTCCTCACACGCTTCACATGAATCCTAACAGTGAGGTGGCCTCTGGGCAGCTGATTCCAAAGCTGTGGGGCACCACTGACAAAGCCCTGCCCGAAAACTCTCAAGTTTTTACCATATGCATCAAAAAGATCTCAAGGAAATGGGTGGCTCAGATGAAGAGATATCGTCAGATTAGCTATTCTGGTTTCAGGCCAGAACATAACTGTTCATTTGGAGAAGGCTGCGTTATTAACACGTAAACAGCTCTCGCAGTAATAGTTCCGTGGGGATAACTATATAAAACAATATAGGCCCCGTTCACACAGACCATTTGCCCTGCCGAAGGCACAGTAGCCCTGCAGAGTTTCCGTGCATGATCACACAGGCATATCTGGGAGGCGTAGTACTCCTGTGGCCAATCCGCGGCTTCCCTCCGAAGATGCAGAGTAAAAAACTACCAGGGAAGAGACACTAGTTTCCGGAAACCCCAGGGCAAAGGCTGGCGTCTGATCGTGGGAGCACCAGTATCCTGCAGCACCCAACACCTGCCCATGTCCCGGGGTTTCCGGATGTTGTAAGTTTCCATGGGGTGCGCACCAATGCCAAATGGCGCATGCGCACATGCAAGACACCGACAGCGGCCCGCCCCCCAATGGCGCATGCGCACTTTACACCAGCGCAGCTTGCGTGCTCTGCTGCGCCGTTCTTTCGCCACTCTGCAGCAGCGCGGTGTGATCAGCACTTGGAGCTGGAGCATGGCAACCCGGTGGCCCGTGTGATCGGGCTACCATGCCTTCTTTTGCTCCAGGGCGAATAGCCACACCTCCCCCCTGCATGGACCACATCATGCCAGGCCCTCCTGTCTTCCATCATGCTCCAGAGTCTGCTTAATTTCATGTTCATTGCCTCGATAACACTGTCTCATCTCATCCTTTGCCGTCCCCTTCTTCTGTTACCTTCAATTTTTCCCAGCATCAGGGTCTTTTCCAGGGAATGCTCCCTTCTCATTTGGTGGCCAAGGTATTTGAGCTTCAGCTTCAGGATCTGGCCTTCCAGGGAACAATCAGGATTGATTTCTTTTAGGACTGACAGATTTGATCTCTTAGCAGTCCAGGGTACTCTCAAGAGTCTTCTCCAGCACCATAACTCAAAAGAATTTATTCTTCAGCACTCGTCCTTCTTTATAGTCCAACTCTCGCAGCCATACAGTACTACTGGGAATACCATTGCTTTGACCATACGGACTTTTGTTGGCAGGGTGATGTCTCTACTTTTTATCATGCTGTCTAGGTTTGCTATCGCTTTCCTCCCAAGGATCAGGCATCTTTTAATTTCATGGCTGCAGGCACTGTCTGCAGTGTTCTTGGATCCCAGGAACATGAAGTCTGTCACTGCTTCCACGACTCCCCCTTCTATTTGCCATGATGTTAGTTTTTTGGTGTTGGGTTTCAAGCCAACCTTTGCACTCTCCTCTTTTACTCTCAGCAAGAGGCTCTTTAGGGCCTCTTCACTTTCTGTCATTATTTATGGATAATATGGACCACTAAAAAGACAAACAAGTGGGTTCTAGATCAAATCATGCCTGAACTAGGGTTCCCAAGTACTTACCGTATTTCAGCAGGGGACCCACAGTCCCTAGCCGGAACATTCCCCCGGGCAACACCCACGCCTCATGATGCCATTGCCAGGAAGTGACGCCGGGCGAAGCTCTGGCAATGGGGCTGGAAACTCGATGGTACCATTGAGTTTCCATCCCCATTGCCAGAGCGTTGCCCTGCATCACTTCCTGGTGATGGCATTGTGTGCCGTGTCTTTTCTTCCCTTGGGGATGGTCCTGCCAGGACGTATCTGTCCCCCGCCGGCATACGGTAAGTTCGTGGCATGCCTGGCCTGAACTCTCCCTAGAAGCTTAAATGACTAAACTGAGGCTATTGTTCTTTTGACACATTATGAGAGGACAAGACTCCCTGGGAGAGACAATAATGCTAGGAAAAGCTGAAGGCAGCAGGAGAAGAGGCTTAGTGCCTCTGAATGCGGAGGTTCCCCTCAGTCACCATGGCTAGTAGCCACTGATAAACCTACCCTCTGTGAATCTACCTAATCCTCTTTTAAAGCTGTCTGTGCCTGTGGCCATCGCTACATCCTCTGGCAGTGAATTCCACATTTGAATCTCTCTGTGTGTAAAGGAGTAGTTCCTTTTCTCTGTCCTGAACCCACTGCCTTTTGCCAGGTGATGTGAAAGGTCTCCACCTGAGATGCTGGAGAGCTGTAGCCCATCAGAGCAAACTACATTGACCTTAACAGGCCAATGGTCTGATTTGTTTACCAGGCCGCTTCCTGTGTTCATGTGACTCACTGAAACCTGGGAACAGATGGAAGCATTTTCTTTTTTTGCATCCTTTATGTTAAAAAGCCATCATAAATCTGTGAGAGGTGTCAGAGGGCATGTAAACCCAGTGCCTCTGCACCCTCCCTCTGTTGGTTGTAGCTGAATCCCCCCCCCCCCCCAAGATAGGGATGGTTTTCATAAGCCCACTACCTTGAATATTCGGCCATGGTCAGTTAATGTACCTGATATCCCGAGGTGCTCCTACTGACAACTGTGAAGACTCTAGAGGTAGCTAGGGTTGCCAGCTCCAGGTTGGGAAATACCTGGAGATGTTGGGATGGAGCCTGAGGAAGGCAGCTTTTGGAAAGGGGAGAGACTTCAACGGAGTTTAATGCCATACCGTCCACCTTCCAAAGTGGCCATTTTATCCAACTGAACTGATCTCTTTCACCCGGAGATTGGTTATGATCCCAGAAGATCGCCAGCCACCACCGGGAGGCGTGCTGTCACAGCTCCTTTGGTTCGTGCTACAGCTAGTCTTGAGCCCATGTCGTCCACTGTGTGTTTTCTAATCGAAATTTTTCTCTGCATCATGAGCCTGGGACTGCATCATTCTAAAGACAAACTTATACTTTCAAGGACTATCAGGTCACCATTCAACTAGTGCAGATGTCATTTATGCACGGTGGCTATTTTTGGGCAGGAACGCACAGGAACGGAGTTCCGGCTGGCTCCTGAGTTGGCCACACCCAGCAGGAACTCATTAGCATAATAGGCCACACCCAACAGAAGAAACTCATTAAGATTGGCTACATTAGGGGTGTGTGGCCTAACATGCAAAGAAGTTCCTGCTACAAAAAAGCCCTGGGTTTTGACGACAAACAAGGTAAACAGAATAAGAAGCAAAAGGTGGGTGTGGCTGGATGACCCCATTTCTGGTAACATGGGGATGTGGCCTAATATACTAATGAGTTCCTGCTGGGCTTTTTCTACAAAAAAAGCCCTGGGCAAAACCATTTGTTATGTGTATTGTTTATAACTGTAAGTAGAACTGGATAAGAAGATGGATGTCTCGAGTGTCATTCGTACAGCATGATAGATTATTCTGGTTATTTGTTTGCATAACTCTATCCGCTGTATTTCCATTCTTCTGTGGTTATTGACCATCTAGAGGTTGGCAACCCAAGTGATAGACCAGTGCTTAATGGCCTTATTTACCCTGGTGGGTATTCCTCATGAAATATTGATTGATCAAGGAAAACATCTAAAGTCCAGTATGATGGCTTATCTTGTCTGGCATTTACCCAGGACCTTTGAAGAGCATTGGTTTATCATTCTCAGTCAGAGGAACTTGCAGAAAAGTTTAAGTATCAATGACGACCATGTTTGATAGCTAGACCCAGAAATAACCTATTCCGCTGGATTCACACTTTGACCCATTTATATTTGCATTGTGGGAGGATCCCAGGCCTCATCGGGGGAACCCAGAGGAGGTAGGGCCAGCCACTTTCTAGAGACTATATGAAAGGCCTCCAAAACCAGGAAAGCCACCAATGTGTGTACCAGTGTGAAAAGATCTCCTCCACAGCACCTGCAGGGACAGCAGCAGTCTTCTCAAGCCAGGGGGAAAGTGTGGGAAGAGGAGGAGAGCCAAGGAAGTGTCTGGGGATCTCTGCAACCCAAGAGGGCTCAGCAGGTTGGAACCTCCATGTGAAATCCAGGGGTGCCCAACAGAGAACTTTGTCCCCAAGGATTTCAGCAAAAGTGAATTCAGCTTTATTGTAACAGCAAACTCAACTCAACCACACACACACACACAGAATAGTGGAGCGCAGCTCTCTTTTTAAATGATCTGGGCTGTCAAAGCCACACCCATAAATAAGTTAACAACCAATAAGAAAACAAGGATAAAGACCAATAAGGTCTGTTCCCTCCAAAAAGCTATGTACATTCAGGATTGGTTATTTACAAGGTTTCATAGAAACCAGCCAATGGGAATGCGACAGATTACAATCCCTCTTTATGTCTGAAGTTTAACATGTAAAGAGATAGGACAGATTCTAGCTTCAGGACATAACACTTAGGGTTGTGTTCTCTGAGGCCAATAGACTGAATACCACACGTTGACTCCTGATTCAATTCTTTTTTTAAAAAAAACACTGCTACAACCAAGTCCATATGAAAGTTTCCTTCCGCCTCTGAGTACCTTGTAGGGAATTTAATAAAGTGATTGTATATTTTTCTAGGGCCCCTTCATGAGCATGTGAGCCAGAAGCTCAAGAGAAGTCCAGGTTGCCAGCCTCCAGGTGGCGGCTGGAGATCTCCTAGGATTACAACTGATCTCCAGGTGACGGACATCAGTTTACCTGGAGAAAAATGGCCGCTTTGGAAGGTGGGCTCGATGGCATTACGCCTCACAGAAGACCCGCCCTTCCCCAAGCCCCACCCTCCTCAGGCTCCACCTCCAAAATTTCCAGGTATTTCCCAACTCAGAGCTGGAAACCCTAGAAGTCTCCCCCACCCCATTCCTATCTGATCACTGTTGGAGCCTGGGGAGAGAAACCTTTGTGCTACGTAGTCATTAGTAGATTTTTGGGGGTTGTTTTATTTGACATGTAGCTCTCAGAATTTTCAAATATATAACAATTGGAGACAAGGACATTGAAGTACATGCACTAAATAATTTACAATATGTCCATCTCTGACTTCTCCCCATATCCTTGTAAGCTTATCGATATAACGATATCTTTGTAAGACTGTAAATTTAAATAAAATATACCAGTCCTTCGTTTTGCTCAACTGCTCCTTCTTCCCAGGAATGATCTTCTGGTTCTTCTGATCTTTGCAAATGCTGGTCTAGCAGCTGTCGTCATTTAAAGGGCAGTATCTTGTTTGTCATATGGTGAGAATCCTACATACCTGAGAAAAACTGATTCTGATGTACATATAATCTGTGTTTTTAAGACTGCAGAATACCATTTCCCAGTGATCCTGGGTGCATATACATTGCCGCCACATATGCAAAAGCTCTGCCTTCCTCCTATCATAGAACCAACAGTTTTCTTCTTGCTTTTTCAAGCACCAAACATTTTATTTCCTTTTTGTCTACAATCAAGTCCAGTTATTAAGTAACACTTCAAACAGATATTGCATTTCCTCTATCACACAATGACAGGCAAAAAACATTTTAAAGACCTGGTACATCATTTTGGCTTCTGGTTTACTGAACAAATCACAAAAAGCACAATGTGCAGTCTTAACATCCAAAGAGTGACCTCTCCTGGAGAAAATGTGTAAACACTTTATGCTTAAGCAGAACATTCTCTTCTCTTGAGTTCTGGGAAGTCCAGAGCAGCCTTCTGGTCTACCTCAAATGAAGACAGGGACACTCTTGCACACCTGGAATAGCCAAGGGTCTCTGACAGAGCTCCGCTCCAACTGTATTATGCAGCGAGAGCCAATGTAGTGTAGTGGGTAAGAGCGGCTGCCTCTAAACTGGAACTCCGGGTTGGATTCCCCACTCCTCCAGCTACTCCACACGGAGGCTGCTGGGTGACCTTGGACCAGTCATGTTTTTGTCAGAACTCTCTTAGCCCCATGTACTTCACATGGCACCTGTTGTGGGGAGAGGACTTTGAGACTCCTTAAGGTAGAGAAAAGCAGGGTATTAAAACCAACTCTTCGTAGTCTTCTCCTTCTTGGAGGGCCACATTGGTTTTTTATCTTGTACATTATTAAAATCTTCTAGTAATGTTTTCCTGCTAGAATGACAGCGGAACAAGACTTTCCTTTGTAGCCAGGATTAATTCTTATCAGCCATCATGAGAAGAGAAGATGCTAACGTGCTAATGAGAACAGCATCAACAGACCGTTTGGCACTTAACTATTTCTTTAAAATAGCTAGCACAAAAGTTAGATTGAGCAAAGAAGTGACAGAACCCTTCTCTAGTTCCAGTTTTTTCTTTGGGACTACCTTGTTCCTGAGTCCTGGAGGTTCAAGAGCAGCCAGCTCTGGACTGCAGCATTTCACGACTACAGCAGTGGTGTAAAGCCACCATAAAAACTACAGCAGGAATTTGCAGTGAGACGCCCCACCCCACTCCACCCTTTAGACAAGAACTGCTAGCCATGGTGGGGGTGGGGAATTCCGCTTCCCAGATTTCCCCACAGGACGTGATTTGGCCAGTTGTTCATGGGAGGATGACTCCTGCTGTCAAACTGATGAGTCAATTGCATTGTCGTTTATTTATATTTATCTTCGTCTAGAAAATCATCATGCTTTTCTCCAGGGACCTGCTCAGACAGTACCATCAAACAATAAAAACAGCAACATAAAAACGATCAGTAATAAAACAAATCTCAAAAACCCAGGCAGAGGGCTCTAGAGGTTGAGGAAGTGAGTCTGAGCTGGTGGGAACAGGTTGGCATTTCTCTGATAAGCAGATGCCAGATTTCTTGATCTTTGGAGATTCTACAGGTGGGCATATGACTGTCTGATCACTGTGTAGACATCTATGTAATATCTCTCTGCTGGTGGAAAAGCAATATCTCAGTGCCTTTTGGGCCAAAATAGAAGGTCATCTTTCAGCTGGTTCTGCATGTCGGTGGCAGGGGTGGTGGTGGAGCCCACTGTAACAGCTGCCAGTGGCTGAAGAACCTCCTTCCTTTTCTGTGACTCTCAAGGCAGGTTCTCAATTTACATTCTGAGCTCTGGAACAGATACCCTGGTACAAAATATATGTGGATCTTGCCATGTTTCAAGGATATGTGTATGCAAGTTCTTTTAAAATATTGAGGGCCTGTCAAGGAAACAAACATTGGATTCTGTCTTCCAAATCTTTCAAGAGACATCTTGTTTTGAACCAGGATGACTTGACAAGGCAAGTGTGCACTTTGTTCTTGGGTATCATCCATTTCCATACACGCTGACGGAGGAACTAGAAGTTCAACCCAACATGGTCTGTGTCAGCTTCTGCCACTTCTCCCTTTATAGCAAAGTTCACATGCAAAGAGGTCAACAAGTTGTATTTTCCCCACCCACCCCGTTTCCACATACTTGGGCACCACTGGCAGGGGAAATATGGGCAGATTACACTAAGAAGTGAGCTGAAAGTTAAGAGGAGAAAGGGAAGAATTTGCTTGGATGCTTCCATGTTTGGGAGTGGCCTCCATGTCAAGTTCCAGACTATAAAATGGAAGTTCCACTACCACCTGTGAAGCTAGCTAGGATTTCCCACAATGGTTACAGACAAAGGGATCCTATCACTTCTTTGTCAGCAAAAATAAAAATATATCCTCTTCCACACAAACTTGCCTTTCTGGGCATGGAACAGTGGTCACTGTGGGTGTGGAGAGGGAGGTATTTGTGAATTTCCTGTGTCGTGCAGGGGGTTGGACTAGATGGCCCTGGAGGTCTCTTCCAACTCTATGATTCCATGATTCTACCCACACCTTATGTTTTTTACCTCAGAAACTGTGGCTTCAATCTTAACAGATGCTGTAAGCAACCCATCCCCAACTTAACAATTCCAACAATATTGTAATGGCCAAGGCCTGCTTGCCTAGAGTGAGATAATTCTCCACCAGCCAAAGGCTGACTGACTGAACAAATTACTCAATAGATAAGGGTGATGGAAAGTACTATCAATTCACAGCCGACTTGAAGAGAAGAGAAGAGAAGAGAAGAGAAGAGAAGAGAAGAGAAGAGAAGAGAAGAGAAGAGAAGAGAAGAGAAGAGATTGGATTTATACCCCGCTCTTCACTTAGAGTTTCAGAGCGGCTTACAAACTCCTTTCCCTTCCCCTCCCCACAACAGGCACCCTGTGAGGTAGGTGGGGCTGAGAGAGCTCTGACAGAAACTGCTCTTTTTCAAGAACAACTGTGCCAGAGCTTGTGACTGACCCAAGGTCACATCAGCAGGTGCAAGTGGAGGAGTGGGGAATCAAATCCAGTTCTCCAGATTAGAGTCCGCGCACTTAATCACTGCACCAAACTGGCTTATGGCAACCCCATAGGTTTTTCAAGGCAACAGACAAACGGAGGTGGTTTGCCATTGCCTGCCTCTGCGTAGAGACCCTGGACTTCTCCTTGGTGGTCTCCCATCCAAGTGTTAAGGGCTGGCCCTACTTAGTTTTCAAGAGCTGGGCTAGCCTGGGCCATCAAGGTTAGGGCCATATTAGAAGTGATTTAAAAGGCCAGTACCGTGCAGATAATGTTGGTTTCCAGCAGGTGAGGCTGTGAGCCTGTTTATTAAATATGACCAAAAAAAATGAATATTCAGTTGTTGTGCTAGCATATATTTACTGTACACCTGATGATGGTTTGGGGTTTATATACATGTTCCCTTTAGAGGGATGTAAACAATATGCATTTTTTCCTAAGGCATCAGGACCAAATTTTAAAAAGGCGTTTGAAGAAGAGCCCTTCTGAATCCTACAATAACACCTCCCAACCCTTCAGAGGTAAGTCTAGCAAGCTCATACTAGCCACATACAAGCCTGTTGTAGCATCCTCTCTCTGGAACATACTACCAAAGTTTTCCAGGCCTGCTTACTCTCATGTTTAGAAAGCTGACAAAATGTTCTGGAAGGACCAGAGGACATGTTTGTTTAAATTCTGCTGCTAATGTTTTAATGCCCTGGACTTCGTTGGTGTTTGGTATTGATAACTGCTGTTTTTTTCAAGTGATTTGGAGGAAGAAGAGGAGGAGGAGAGGTGGCAGTGGCAGCAGCGGATTTATATCCTGTCCTTCACTCAGAGTCTCAAAGCAGCTTACAATCTCCTTTCCTTCCTCTCCCCACAACAGACACCCTGTGAGGTAGGTGGGGCTGAGAGAGCTCTGAGAGAACTTGTGACTGACCCAAAGTCACCCAGCTGGCTGCATATGGAAGAGTGGTGAATCCAACCCAGATCTCCAGATTAGAGTCCACCACTCTTAACCATGTTGAGGTCCTATTTGGCCAGGAATGGTGGCATATAAATTTTATTTTTTTAAAAAATGCAGCTTTTGTATGCAAATATAGATATTCCCCTTCTCCTCCCAAACTCCCTACTTGATACGATTCTAACCAAGCTGTTTAGCTGCCATTCTAGTTGTTTTTGGGATATGAAAAGCCGCAAGTGTCCAAAGCTGGCTAAAGCTGTTGTTAAATTCACAGCAGAATATTTTCTTCCACTTGGACCTAGGAGAACTGAGCTAACTGTTCTCCATATTCCCCTGGAGGAAATGGCAGCTTTGGAGGGTATCACATCCCCTTCCCCAACCTCCACACTCCCAGGAACTGACCCCAAAACTCTAGGAATTCCCCCATCCAGAGTTGGCATTCCTAACTTGGCCTCAGTCTGGCTCTCACATACGTTCGTAAATTGCCCTCTGATCACTGCCCATTTCAAATGGGGACTGACATTTTAGGACTATGCAATAGATTTTCACTAAATCAATGAAGGGAAGACTCTCTTCCCACACAGCATACTTTAATTCTGTCATTGTCTAAACTAGCAAAAAAGAGAAATATCATGTATTGTTGTCAGTTGGGTTTGTCCTAAAATGTGGGAAGCCAGAACTCCTGACAACAGGACCGATAGTGTTACTTAATTTGTTGATATTTCCTCACTGGGCTGTAATTGTTAGGGAATGGCTCTCTCCAAGGACTCATCAAAGCTTGGTGACCTCACTCACGGTTGAAGAGAGAAGCTGTAGTTCAGTGAAAGAGGCCCTGCTTGGCATGCAGAAGGTCCCAGGCTCAATCCTTGGCATCTCCAGTTAAAGGTATTAGGCAGAAGGTGATGGGAAAGCCCTCTGCCTGAGATCCTGGAGAACAGCTGCCAGCCTGAGTTGACAATACTGATCTTGACAGGACAATGACCTGACTCAGTAGAATGTCTCTTCATGTGTACGGTTGCCAGCTCCAAGTTGGGAAATACCTGGAGATTTTTGGGGTGGAGTCTGAGGAGGGCAAGGTTTAGGAAGGGAAGGTATAATGCCAGAGTCCACCTTCCGAAGTGGCCAAAGTGAACTGATCTCTGTCACCTGGAGATCAGCTGTAATAGTAGGACATCTTCAGCTACCTTATATTGGAAGAAAGAGCAGTTAGATTTTGGAAGAGAGAGTAGCAGACAGTCTGCTGTGATCTGGCTGAAGTACCATTGTGGGAGGCAGTGTTCCCTCTAAGCTGAGTTAGTGTGAGCTAGCTCACAGTTCTTTAGTCTCCAGCTCACACATTTTGGTCTTAGCTCAGGAAGGATGGCTCCAGAGCAAACTAATTTATGCAGAAGCCAAATCGCTTGCTCACAACTTTAATGCCAGTAGCTCACAAATTAGAATTTTTGCTCACAAGACTCCACAGCTTAGAGGGAACATTGGTGGGGGGTGTAACCCAGGTGCTGGAAACAAGGGCAAGTTCAAGGCTTCGGCTCTCCTTTCTTAAGGCCCCCTCCCACTGACACACCTTGGCTTCAGCAAAGCAGCTATTTATTATGACAAGGAAAATACAGTTCTGCACACAGGGTACAGTACGCCCCACCCCCAAACTCCTTTCCCTTCCCAAACCAAAGGTCCAGTAGTCAGCGTTCTAGAAGTACTGTTCTCCTGTTGGAGCTGGTCCAGCCACAATCCCTCAGCAGCAGGCCTCCAGTGGAAAGGAAAGTTCTCAGGCCTCTCTCCTCACCATCTGAGAGAAGTAGTCAGCTTGAGTTCAAAGACAGATTCTCTGGGGGCTAACCTTAGGGCTGCCAAGTGACTTATGGTTAAAAGCAAGGGAGAGTTGGTCCCTGCCCGGGACGCACCCCCCCCCCACAATGACGTTTCCCAGAAGTGACATCAGCACATCACCGGCTGATGCTCTAGCAATCAGCCTGGAAACTCTATGGTATCATAGAATTTTCAGGCTGATTGCTAGAGCGTCGGCCAGCGACATGCCTGGTGCGATGACGTCACCTCCAGGTGACATCATCATGCTGGGCACGTCGTCCAGAACCAGGAACTTTGGGGGCAGAGTTCCCCCCACCAACCTGATCCGGAACAGCGGATTGGGGGCCCTTTCCATGGGAAAATCCCACCCACCCAGGGGACTTGGCAGCCCTAGCTAACCTCTTCCAGAAGAAGTGATGCCAATAAAGTTTATTTTTTTATCCTTAATAAACCTGGAATTCAACTGTTTTTTCCCCCAAATAGTTAGTTTTGCCATTTTAATTTCTTGTGTCTCTAGTGATTTTAATTCATTATTCATTATTCTTTGTCAGCAGTGTTTCGTATGTTAATTTTTTATTCTTTTCATACAACGATGGTAGTATAAATGCTTCTAGCGGTGCAATCCATTTTGGGACTTTAGTATAGTACCTATTTTTAATCTCTTTCCATAGTTTAATCAATGGGCCTCTAAACACATGATTTCGAAAGACTTGTTGTTTCTTATCTATATTATACCAGATATGGGCGTGCCACCCCATCTGTAAATCATGTCCTTCTAATTGCAAGATTCTCTCATCTTCTAGTTGTATCCAGTCTTTTATCCAGCCCATTGCCGCCGCCTGATAATATAACTCTCAATTTGGTAATCCTAATCCGCCATTTTCTTTTCTCTCTGTAAGTAGTTTCCTATTTATTCTTGGTTTTTTAGCACGCCAATGAATGTTCTAACCACACGATTCAAGTCTGCTAGAAATTTTCTATTTGATAATATCGGCAGGCACTGGGCCAGAAAAAGAAAACGTGGGAGCACATTCATTTTTACTGTGGCGATTCTTCCCATAAACAAAATATGTAAATCATGCCACCTGTTGAGATCTGTCCTTATCTCTTCTAATAATTTAACATAGTTATTTTTATATAAGTTTTTATTATTATTCGTCAAGATTACACCTAAATACTTAATTTTATCTACTACTTGGATATTTGAAATATTTTGAATAATAATTCTGTTCTCTTCAGGGCAGTTTTTCATCAGACTCTTGGTTTTCTTCATATTAATTTTTAGTCCCGCTACTTTTCTCCACCCCCTACCCAGATTGTTGTTTTTTCCCAGTCGCTCATGACAAACACTCCTCCCAATATGCAAATTAGGTATTTCATTGCTCCACCCAACAGCATATATCCCCAAAGTTCTACATGTAGGTTGCAATGTGGGGTATCCAGTCAGCTGTCTGGTAAAATTGTTTCTTTGTCTTCCTCTGTGTGCTGTACTTGCATATTTGTAAATAAAACAAATGTTAGAAAAATGCTGAAGTCTACAGTGACACCCCCCCCAGGAACCTACACAAGTAAGTGCTGCCTCTTGTACTGGAAGGAAGGTATAACACTGGCGACAGCGGCAGGATTATGTTTCCATGGAAGGAAAGCTAGAAGAGAGAGAGAGAAGAGATTGGATTTATACCCCACCCTTCACTTGGGAGTCTCAGAGTGCCTTACAATCTCCTTCCCTTCCCCTCCCACAACAGACACCCCGTGAGGTAGGTGGGGCTGAGAGAGCTCTTTTGAGAACTGCTTGTGAGAGAACAGCTCTGAGAGAACTGTGGCTTGCACAAGGTCATGCCAGCAGCTGCATGTAGAGGAGTGGGGAATCAAATCCAGTTCTCCCAGATTACAGTCCACGCTCCTAACCACTCCACCAAATTGGCGTTACACCTGGTATGATGGACCATAGCATTTGAGAAACATTTTAGTAACTGGCTGTTGTAGATTTTCTGGGTTGTCTGGCCAAGGTCTTGGCATTGTAGGACCTGATGTTTCGCCAGTTTCCTACAGTGATTGAAACAAATCTGTAAAGAACCTGTCAGCATCTGGAACCACCAGGGCTGGTACAAGAGTCTGCCGTTTTCCTCAACTTTTTAATTTTTGTAACGTTTGTCTGATGAAAGGTGCTGGCCAACTCAAAAGCTTGCCCAATATTTCTGTGTCATTTTGGCTATCCCTGTTTAAAAAGTATTATGTGGATTTCATTTCTTGTTCTGGTTTTTGCATGGGCCAGGACAGCTGTTCACAAGTTTCCCCCTGTTTTATAAGACTGGCCACCTCTCTCAGGAAGGGGAAGCCTCCTAGGGCACCCAGGTGTGTAAGAAGCTGTGCTGCAGGTGACACCTTCTGCCTTTCACCTGTGTTGGACATCCAGTTGCGAGTCTGGGACTGAGGAAGACCCATCTGTGCAGGGAGCACTGAGATTCTGCCTGTCCTAAAATGAAATTCTGAGGTAAATCTGGAAGTTTCCACTTGGAGAAAGATATCTGAGGATCTTCAAGTGATGCAAAAAAAAAAAAAAGGTTTCAATAAAAAAGGTAGTTTCTCAAGACAGAAGCGTTCTGTACACATCTTGTTCTGACAGGTTATTTAGAGCAGAAGGGGTGCAGGTTTGTGCTTTGTGCGGAACAAATGAACACGCTTGCCAGTTACCAGTTTCCTAATCTCTGTTCCACATCTGCAGACAAAACAGCTCCTTGGCATGGCAGGGCGGATGTCTGAACTGTTCACGAGGAGGACAGCTTGAAAAAAAATGCCGAGAACTCGGGTGGAGCCAGACGAGAGGAGGTCACTGCGGGTTGCTGCTCTTTCTAAGAGCCAAGTGGATGTTTTCAGCCTTCTGGCTGGTTCACCTCAAGGGAGGAGAGGAAGGGTTGCAATATATAGCTCTCTTTCCTCGCTTGGCTGAAAGCCCTGTAGAAAATGTTCAGAGCGAGCACCCCTTATCGCATTTGCACCTAAAATGGGTCAGGTTTTTTGGAAGAAATGAAAGCAAAGCACCGCTTGTCGTGGTTATACTTCCAAAAGCAACAATTTGGGTTGGGGGTTTTGTAGCCTATCGCCTGCCAATGGTGGCGGAGAATGCCGTCAAGTTGCAGCCGACTTACAGCAACCCCGTTTTTTGAGGCAAGAGTTGTTCAGGGTTGGTTTGCCCTTGCTTTTTTCTGCATGCAACCCTAGACTTCCTTGGTGGTCTCCCCCCAAATCACAGGGCCGACCATGCTTAGCTTCTGAGATCTGGCGAGATTGGCTAGCCTGGGCCATTCACCTCAGGGCTTCCCGTTAGTAGTCATCAAATATTCACCGATAGGTTACTACCAGCCTGTTTAAATTGTTACTTCCTGAGGACATTTATCTGTTTTGAAAAGCGAGGAAGAAAATACAATAACGAAAAAAGGAAAGCTGGCTGCCGATCAGCTCCGTGGATATCCTGCTCCGGCAAGTGAGAGCTGCAGCTGGTGAAGGAGACCCCCACCCCACCCGCCCGTCTTCTCAGACTGCCTGGGCAAAACCACAGAGATAGAATCATAAATGCCCTTTTGGATAAGACCACCAAGCACATCCCTGCCATATACAGTGCCTTCCAATTTGATGGTGTTCTGTTTTCCAGTTTATTCTGTAGGTTTTGAAACACTCCGTTTTTCCCCCAGGGAACTCTCATAGTGACTTGTTCCATTGAAGAACTCACAGCAAGACTTTTGGGGGATGGTCTAAGATGCACGGTAAGTTCACAAGGCACCACCTCTGGATCTCGAAGTTTGGGCAGGCTGGTATAGGTCCTTCAGGTACTTGCAGACTCACTTCAAAGGACACAGTTGAACTGAGCTCAGAAACAAATCAACCAGTGATGCTGCTTTAGTGTTCTGGCTTTCGTACCTGAATTTTCCAAACCATCTTCACAATCAGCCCCCCTCTGAGGACGTTACAGCGCTCTAACAGGAATGCCACCAAAGTATGTACAACCGTGGTCAAGTCGATATCCTCCCAAAATGGCTGCAGATGTCCTTCCAGTCTAGGCTGGCCCAGGGCACTCCTGGCCACCTCATTCTCTTGATCACCCACCGGTGAAGCATCCAGAAGCACCTCCATGCTTCTTTCATGAGGGAGAGTGTTGCTGAATACAGAACAAGTCAGATTCCAGTTCCTGCATCAGTGAGGCTCACGATCCACAGTGCTTCCATTTTGCCTGAATCCATCCCATCTTTCATTGACTCCACATAATGAAAAGGCCCCACTATTGACCCAAGTCATTTGGGAACAGTCTAGATCACATCTAGATGCAGCCTTTCCCTGCACCTTCACATCACGCAGTGAAATAATCAGTGTTGGTGAACAAGCTATCTTTGGGGGGAAGGCTGTCAACAGATCTTCTCATCAAGAAGCACTTGATATTAGCACTTTTCACGGCCTGTAACATTCTTGTTTCTCGACACTTTGTTGTATAATGTTTAGCTTGGCTAATGTTTGATGTACTGTTCATTGCACAAAGTTAGTGTGTATTTGTTTATTGCTGTTGTACAATTCCACTATCGATTAATAAACAAATTACAAAAAAGCCAAAACAAGAAGCACTTGATAAGCTTCTAAAGAACTCCAGAGTTCCCTAGGAGTGTTATGTAAACACGAGTCAGCTTAGGGCTAATCATGCAATGGCTGTGCTTGTAATGGACACTTTTATTCTCAGTTCATGGTGGCTTCACATTCATGGCAAGAGGACAGTCTTATCCACATACTTGTCATAAGAAAGTATGGTGCAGTGGTTCAGGATTACACTACACCAATGTGTTGTAGTGGCTAGACTATCAGGCTAGGATCTGGAACAGCCAGGTTTGAATCCCCCCGCTGCCATGGAAGCTTGTTGGGGGACCTCGGGCAGTCACTCTCTCTCTCATCCTGGCCTACCTCACTGGGCTGTTGTGAGGATAAAATGGAGGAGATCAATGTAAGGCGCAAGTTTTGTTTGCAACTGCAATCCAGTTTGGTGTACTGTGAACAACTGGCAGTTGCTGGTTACGGGGAACAAACCCAGTTTCCAAAAAGCATGGAAATGCCACGGTCTGGAGAAAGCCCGGCAGCCAGGTGAATCTGCCATTTCTGACAGAGGTGGGGCATGAATAATTTACTGCCCAGCAGGCCACTGCCGGAATACATGATGTGAAAAGCAAATGGGACCACAGTGACAGAGACAGAAAAGCAACAAGAAACAAACTGTGAAGAGAAACATAACAATGATTACATGAAAAGTGTGTAAAGATTCTATATTTAAATAAATACATTCAAAACATTCAAGGCCTTCTGAACACAAAGGTTCATTCATACGGTGGTTGCATAACTAGTTAACATGCCAGAGTCTTGTTTGTTATCGGAATTAACCAGACAAACCTCTCCACCAACTAAGAATGAGCAAATGAACCTTTGTGTTCTCAAAAGACAATTTTAATCAATGAGTGACCATCATTATTACTGCATTATAGCACATTCTTTATGATCATAATGAAAAGGATCTTTATTCGAGTTGGATGTCATTTACAACGATTTCTGAATATATTTTGTAAGAATGAATTGTGTATAGAAGACCTTGACTGTTTTGAATGTATTTATTTATTTCAGTATAGAATCTTTACACACTTTTCATGTAATCATTGTTATAGTTTTCTTCACCATTTGTTTCTTGTTGCTTTTCTACCAGAATACATGAGGCAGAAATGAAGTAGGGTGAAGAACCAAAGCACAGATGCATGCAAAAAAAAAAATCAGACAAGAGAGCTCAATACAATGTTGGAAAACCATCTGTAGAAACCAGATTTTATTGGTAACACGGCAAACATCCACAATTTATAACCGAATGATATAGTAAACACTCCTGAGGCTCATTTGCTGAACATCAGGATGAAACTGCGCAGGATGAAACTGCGCAGACCCAAACGAACCACTGGACAGATGAACGGAATTGAGGGAAAAGGGACACAAACTTGTAACTCACAAGAATAATTTCACCTATCTGTTAACAAAGAAGCAAAGACAAACAAAACCACTAGTAGCAGGTGAGTTAGATAGGTATCTACTGTAACAACTATAGGTGGAACTAAACAAGCCCCGACAGCAGCAGTTTTGCAGGTGTAGTACTCTGCAAAGTTCTTTAAACTCCTTGGTTATCTGGCAGACAACATGGAGTTGACACATTCCAGGTTAGACTGGAATATGTCAGTTGCAGCCGAGAATTTTGGAAGAGTGCAGACTTGGTTTTTACATCGACAAAAAGACAGAAACCAGGCACGTGGCAGGGTGTGGCCAAGTTCTTTCCCACCACGGTTATAGATGGGGCACATGCTCATCTTAAGTGGAAATGCCTGAGGATGATACACTTCCATCAGTCTGCATGTTGATAGTGGGAGAACTCTGAAAGCAGGTGGCAAAGACATGTAGATTTTGTGTTCTACCACTGTGCTCAGAAGTATCAGTGGTCTAGTTATTGAGCATAGTGTTCATGGTTTATTCCTAGTGCAATTTCCTCTCTGACTTCATGAGGCTTTAGAAGAGCTTCAACAGTGTAGCTACCATTCGTGCTTAAATATCTGTCAGATGGGTAGCATGTTTTTGATTCTTGGGGTGGTGAGGAACAGTGTTAATGGGAAGGTCTGATATATAGTCTCAGCCCTCGCTGTAGTCAGTATGATTTACACAGCTTGTGGCCCAATCCAGGCCACCAGATGTAGATGATGGCCCACCAAGGACTGAACTTCACATTTTGGTTGCTTGCCTTGGACTAAAGAATGGAGGTCTGGTCAAGCACCTGGCAGCTCCACAATTCGTGTCCATTTTATGAATGCAAATTTTGGACATCCAAAATGTCACTGCAGCCCAGAGATATATATTTTTTAACTGACAGAAGTAACCAATGATGTTTCAGAATATCACATTTCCTCCTATGGACATTATTAATAACCCTGAACATTTAGTTAAAAGTTACCAATAGGACAAATTTAGTTTCTCAACAGAGTGAACATTTTGAAGCCCAGCACCTTCTCAGGCACTGACAGACACACAATGGTGTTACTAAGCAGCGTTACAGTCTGCAAAGGATGTTATAAATGGCTTATGACATCCTTTATGACTATGGTTCACTATCTGTCACAGAACTCTCTTTCCCTGATAACCATTTAAACAGGCCACGAGTAGATATCAACAAGAATGGAATCGCATGATTGTTCTCCGCTTCACGGTTCGATCTGTTCAGATGAGAGGCCAACTGGTATCTCGCTGAGGTGAAAAAAGATGAGGCCAAGCCCACATCGGCCTGTGATCTGAACAAGCAGCACCACTGACAAGACCTAGACCCTTATACTGAGGTGACAGTGGGGCGATAAAACCTTCTGGATGGCCAACTAGTTAGGAAATCACATGATTGCTTCATGGTTCAATCTCTGTTTAGATGAGAGGCCAACTGGTATCCTGCTGAGGTGAAAAAAGAGGCTTGCCAAGGCCACACCACACAGGCCTGTGATCTGGTGGAACCATTTAAGGTGACAGTGAGGGGAAAAGCCTTCTGGATGGAGAACCAGTTAGCAGATTCTTAGCTGAGGTAACTGGATTCACACAGGGCCTCCACTTCTTCCCAGTGCAAGCTCAGCTGCTTTAATAGCTGCCACATCAGCAAGCCATTTTTAAGAAGGGCCATCTTTGTAATGGAGCGGAAGAGCCTGGACTGCTGACTCCGCTCTTCGAATTCCCTCTCCTATTCCCAGACATCACGCTGAAACTGGTAAGTCAATACATATAACTTCAAAAATAAACATACATCCCGCAGAACCATATAATGGTGTTTACAATGTGTTCATACACAGTATTTTCAATGCCTACCCATATGCTAACCGTTTTCTGACAAGCAATATTCTTTGTGGTGCTGTTGTCGCTACAGTTAGCCTGTTTCTTATTTGACTGCCAACTTTTTAAAGAGGGGAACATCCCTTAGGAAAAGGAGTGCTCAGTTTGTTTGGCCTCCCTATGAGGGACTGTGGATGTTCTCAACATTTCCATTTCAGCTTTCTCGAATGCCCTGTTTCTCCAACTGTAGTACGCTGCATAAGCCAGAAAATCTGGCATCAGACTCATCCCACAACACTCCATTCTAGAAGGCCAGTTTCTTTTCAGGAGTTTGCATTTCCATTCTGACTTGCTTCTTTGTGGTGTAATAATCTATGGATAGAACAAGGACACAGTTAGAAATTGCACATACGGCAGGATTTCCACTTGGCTGTTTTCTAAGGACTACAGAAAAGGAATTGGTCTATAATGTGGGGCCATCTGCAAACTAGCTCACAATGGGACAAAAAGATCAGACTTTGTCACAGACATCTACCCTTGGTTCTGATTATTCACCCTTACAGTGCATTCTACTAGGTGGAAGAAAATCTGTTTACTGTTTGTGTATATTACCATAATGTAGTGTTCTTAGAGACAGTAAACAACACGGAAACAGTGCTTGCTGGAAGATGCACAGTACAATCCTAAACAGAGCTTCCTCCTTCTAAACCCAGTGAAATCAATAGGCTTAGAAGGGGGTAATTCTGCTTAGGATAGCTCTTGGAAGGACAGGAAACAGGAAGTACAAGAGACGGGATTTGGCCTGGGTTTAGTATGTTTTACCGGGTGATGCTTCTTTTGTGGTGCCTGTACATAATGTAGACCATAAAACCTAGTTTGGAATTTCAGATTGTACCTGTTTGCTTGATACCCCACATATCCTAGGCCAGGGGTCCCCAGCATGGTGCCCATCAACACCTTACTCAAGTGTTTTCAAAAAGCAGGTACAGTCACTTGCCCTGCACAGCTTCTGATAGGCTGCTGGAGACCTGAGTGACTCTGTAGATTAAACAGCCACTGCAAACATTGGTTTTATTCTCTCTCCTCATTCCCAGTGTATTTTAAAAACAACCTCTCTGTTCCGCTGCCCTTGAACTTCCTCTGGGTGCGCGGAAGCTATTTTGTGGTTGTGCCCACCACCGCGCCAGAATTCTGAAGGTGCCCACAGGCTCAAAAAGTTGGAGGATCCCTGTCCTAGGCACATGGCTGGCTGTTTCATTTATGTTTCCTTTGCTATGCAGCAATGCACTCTCTTGACCACAAACATGATATCAAAATTGACAGCTTACACACCGGTCAAAGACGTCTGCCTTCGCTTCTTCCTCGCCTGGCTCATTTTCCCTCCTGTCTTCTTGGCAGGTCTGGCTTTCTCTATCAGCTTCACTGTGTGGTGAGTTTGGGCTTCCTGGGCTACTGTCCGGTTCACAGGCTGCAGTGGTTTACGAGCCCCGCCGACCACACAAGTGCGGTAGAAGGCTGGGACCTCCTGTTCCTGCAGCTCTTCCCACTGCAGCAGGCCTTCCGCGGGCACCTCTTGCAAGAAGTCGAAGTTCCACTTTTGCTTGGCCTTCTCCATGCTCACATGTAGCATGCACTGGAAGTCCTGCTGCAACTGACCAGGGTCCACGGGACCAAAGAGAGTCCTCCGTGCACACTTTATGTTCGTGGATCTGGGCTCCATCCTCTCTCCTTTTTGCCTTTCGGTTACAAGTGCAGAGAGCAGTAATTCCCTGACAAGAACAGAAATACATTCAGGCATCCTTATAATTCAGTTCCGCACATCAGAAACACAGCCATGTAAAGTGGGGTCTGGAGGGGGCACAGTCCCACTTAATATTGCTAACCCTTCCCTTACATTTTGCAGCTTTCCTTTTCCATTAAAGGAAAATAAATCTCCCGTTCCTTCCCTTATAAAGAAAACTGCACAAACAATATTATACTCAGTGAACAGAGATGTAAAATCTCCAGACATTTTGAAGCCTTTTTAAAAGCCATAAATCTGGACGTAATAGGAATATATGAAATCCTGAGTTTCTTATCAAAGCATAACTTGTTTTAACTGCATAAATTCATGATTTATAACAGCATAAAAATTATACTATTTGACATATTTATGGAGTTTAGAAGTATAAATGCCTTAGTTTTTTGCAAGGGAAATGGTGAACGGACCTGGTACTTGAAAGGAAGCTGTGAACTGCTGTACCTTATGCTACCTTAGCACATATAACTTAATTTTTGCTGAACGCC
The DNA here is from genome assembly GCA_029375565.1 of Gekko gecko. Lineage (NCBI taxonomy): Eukaryota > Metazoa > Chordata > Lepidosauria > Squamata > Gekkonidae > Gekko > Gekko gecko. Next base: position 44,008,889 of record JAPDNY010000014.1, read on the forward strand.
AGGAAAAATAAAATATGACAATAGAAAGCTCAGATTTCGTAGAAAACAAAAAAAAAAAGTGTAGGATTTGGATATGGAGTTGAGCTTTGTAACACTGAATCCTTCAACAGCGTATTATTATGATACATACTGCAGTACATTTGGGGCAAAATTACAATAGTTGCATTAAAAAAATTAATTTATCTTTGAAATCTGTTGTATGTCACTACAGTGTATGTACAAATGACCACTGAATACCCTCACATCGTTTCAAAGTGATAGAACAAAATTTGAGTCCAGTGGCACCTTTTAAGACCAAGAAAGTTTTATTTAAGGTACAACCTTTTGTGGGCATGCATACTTCTTCAAGTACAATGAAATGGAAGTTACCAGTCCATACATATAGGCAGAAGGTGAGCAGTAAATTAGCTCACCCTCTACCTAATTTACTGCTCACCCTCTACCTATATGTAGACAACGAATAAGAGATTGGATTTATATCCCGCCCTTCACTACCCAAGGGACTCTCAGAGTGGCTTACAAACTTCTCCCTCCCCACACAACAGACACCCGGTGAGGTAGATGAGGCTGAGAGAGCTCTGACCGAAACTGCTCTTTTTCAAGAACAGCTGTGCCAGAACTATGGCAAATTAGAGCACTAGATTGCCTTGCATTGAAATATACACCTTAAGCATTTTGAGTGACAGCCACCTTGTATGAAAAACCTTTCATTCATTCCAAAAGACAGAAGATTCCACAGGCGTTGTTTTTCAGAGCAAACTTAAGAGTTTTTGTTGGGAAAACTGGGATAAACGTCTTTGGAACATTTTGGGGGAGGGAACACCATATAAAATTCTTATTACATATCTGTGATGTCTATTGGAGGGGGGGGAAGAGAACCAAATTTTTACAGCTTCCCTGCCTGGTGTATTGGCAGTCACTAGGTTGCCAACCTCCAGGTGGGGCCTGGTAATTTCCCAGTATTATTCCAGATGAGAGAGTTCAGTTCCCCTGGAGCAAATGGCTGCTTTGGGCAGAGGACTGTACCCTGCTGAGGTCCTTCCCCTCTAGAGCTGCCAGCTCTGGTTTGGGAAATACCTGAAGATTTTGGGGACTGAGCCTGAAGAAGGGGGGGATGGACTTCAAGGAGGCATAATGCCACAGAGTCCACCTTCCAAAGCTGTCATTTTCTTGACGAACTGTCACCTGGAGATCAGTTGTAAACCCAGATCTCCAGCCATCACCTGGAGGTTGGCAGCCATAACCCCCTTCTCTAACGCCACCCTTCTCAGGCTCCAGCCTCAAATCTACAGGTATTTCCCAACCCAGAGCTGGCAACCCTACCCCCAAAGCCAGGCATTTTATTTTCATACTTCGCTAAAATTGCCTCTTGGCTTGAGCGGGTTTCTAGTAAGACCACTGCGCTGGCATAAGCCTGGAGGAAAAGTCAGGACATGCCCCACATTGCATGGTGCCCGTTTTAGGCATGGTGCCCTGGGAGGAAGCACCAGAGAGGGGCACTCCTCTGTGGACAGAATGTTTCAACCTTTTATTCCTGCATCCACACTGCCTCTGAAGGGCAGGCAGAAATCCAACAGGTTCTAACTGTCCCATGAATGGGAAAGCTACCACAGGCCTGGAAGTAAAATGGCCCCAGACGCAGCAACAGGGTCACTGGCCAGGGCTCAAACAAAGGGACCTTTCCCATCTCAAGCAGGTTTACTCCGGATTCTCTCCCTTCATTGCGAGTAAAGGGCCAGGCGCAGCCTCGATCTCCTGAAGCACCTCCCCCCCCCCTCCGCCCTGAGGCCTTTCAACCGCTTGCTTTGCGGCTCCCGCGAAATCCCTGCCCCGCGCGGGCTGCAGAGAGCCAGCCGGAGCCGCCCCGCCTCCCCCCGCCGCGCGCAAACAGGGCCGGACCCCGCGCTGCTCTCTCTGGCGCCGGCCAAGGGCGGGCGATTCGAACGGCTCGCTCAGCTCCTCCTCCCCCTCCTCCTCGCTGTAGGAAGGCAGGGCCAGGAGCAAATCCTTCCAAGGCTGCAGCAGTGGCGCCCAGCTTCCCTCCCGCCCCAGCCTGTCGGTTTTCTCCCGTCCAGCTTGGCTCCCCAAGGCGAAGCAGGCCGAGGGGGACGATGAAAGCCCTTGGTGTCTTCTTGCGCAGCGCCAGCCGTCGCCTGCTTACCAAGGCATAAGCCCCAGCCAGTTCGCCGCCCACGATCGCCCCTTTGCCTCGTTTCTTTTTCAAATCGCTGTTCAGAAGAAGGGAAATCACTGCGCATTTCTTCCTGAAGAAGGTAAATCGCTGTGCATTTCTTTCTTCAGCGTGTTTACTCGAAAGGAAGTCCCCAGGAATTCAGTGAGGCTTCCTCCCAAGGAAGCCTACACAAAACTGTAGACAAACATCAATCTTTCCCTCTTTGTTCTAAGAAGTCTCAATACCTTGCAAGGGGGAAAAATCCATAAGGGTTGCAAATCTGCCCTCCCTATTTCTAAGGGAACAGACCAGGTCTTTTCTTCTTCCCATTTCAACACTGAGGTGCTCCTGGTCATGCCCAGGCATGTGGCAGTACTGGAAAGAAAGCCATGGGGCCCTACAAGTCCTTCGTTATTAAGGCACCACTGAAATTCTATTTCCTTTTGCTACAACAGACTAATACAGTTAACACCACAAAATCAGGCCTGTCTCCATGTTTTGGTCATCAGAAGAGAGAGAAAGAAACGTCAATTAAAAAGAGGTTTGCAAGTTAAAAAAACACCCTGATTCCTACAAAATAATATTTGGAAAAACTGGTATCCTAAGGGGTTGCTGTAGCAACCTCTTCTAGTTATTCAAAAAAGCATCATGATTTCACCAAGGATCTCTGAAATGCACAGAGAAGTCCACCTCAGTTTTATCAACATAATGACCACCGACCCACCAGATATGGCAGAACAGGGAAATAATTACCCCTAAAAACTCCCCCCCTCCAGCACTGTAGAAGCTTACAGCAGTTTGAGCAGACTAACTTTCCTCAATAGTTTCTGAAACTGACTCTCAGCTGCCTTCAACATTCTGTGCTCCCAAATCATACTCAGCCCTCATCTGGCTGGTCCCCCTTCCCCCGCTTTTCCCCCTTAAGTAATGAAGTCATATTTTTCTGCATCCCTAAGTATGGTAAAAACTCAACCTTGTCTGTGGGAGGTCCATAATCTGCATGTGGGGCCAGCCACTTTTATTTTATTATTATTTATTACTCTTTCTCAAAATTCCAAAAGTACTCGCAGGTCCCATGAAGTTGGGCCTCAACAACACTGCAAGTTTAGCAGCAGGAGATGTGACATCCTTGTTATCTATGCATGTACACTAGAATCAGAGAGTTGGAAGAGACCTCCAGGGACATCTAGTCCGAATCCCTGCACAAGGCAGGAAATTCACAAATACCTCCCCCTCCACACCCATAGTGACCACTGTTCCACACCTAGAAGATGACAAAAAACCTCCAGGATCGCTTCCTGACCCCAAAGTGGCAATCAGCATTTCCCTGGGTGTGTAAAAAAGGGCCACAAGAACCAAGCACTCCCACCCTCCCTCTCATGATCTGCCCAAGTTCACAGACTCTGCATTGCTGTCAGATGACCATCTAGCCTCTGTTTGAAAACCTCCAAAGAAGGAGAGCCCACCACTTCTCGGGGAAGTCTGTTCCACTGGGGAACCGCTCTAACTGTCAGGAAGTTCTTCCTAATGTTTAGCTGAAAACTCTTCTGATTTAATTTCAACCTGTTGGTTCTGGTCCGACCTTCTGGGACAACAGAAAACAACTCCACACCATTCTCTAGATGACAGCCCTTCAAGTACTTGAAGATGGTTATCATATCATCTCTCAGTCATCTCCTCTCCAGGATAAACATATCCAGCTCCTTCGACCTGTCCTCATAGGACTTGGTCTCCAGACCCCTCACCATCTTCGTTGCTCTCCTCTGGACATGTTCCAGCTTGTCTATATCCTTCTTAAACTGTGGTGCCCAAAACTGAACACAATACTCTAGTTGAGGTCTAATCAGAGCAGAGCAAAGTGGCACCATCACTTTGCGTGATCTGGATACTATACTTCTGCTGATACAGCCCAAAATCGCATTTGCCCTTTTAGCAACTGCATCACACTGCTGACTCATGTTCAGTGTATGATCTACTAAGACCCCTAGATCCTTTTTGCACATACTACTGCCAAGACAAGTCTCCCCCAACCTATAATTATACATTTGATTTTTCCTACCTAAATGCAGAACTTTATATTTACAGGAGTTCAAAAGGCAGGTGCTCATACTCTTATGATGCACTTAATGGTCCCAACCTGAGTGTAGGTTGAAAAACACTGATACAATTCCTGAGACTCAGCTAGGAATCAGAAAGTCCCTGACTGGAATCTCTCTTCCGCTATGATCTTTCCAAGTGACTTAGGCCCTTCCTAGTTGATCGCTGCTGTCCTCACAGGCCCCCCCCCAATATAAAAATATGGGGGAAATAATACTAGCCTACTTTACAGGAGTATTGTGCATGTTACAAAAAGATAATGTATACGAAGTGCTCTGAACATCCTATAAGCATTGTATAGGTAAAGGTAAAGGTAAAGGTTTCCCTTGCTCGAAAGCTAGTCGAATCCAACTCATCCCCATTTCCAAGCCGAAGAGCCAGCACAAAGATGTCTCCGTGGTCATGTGGCCAGCACGATGACTAAATGCTGCGGCGCTTGAAACGCTATTACCTTCCCACCAAAGCGGTACCTATTTATCTACTTGCAATTTCTTGCTTTCAAACAGCTAGGCTGGCAGGAGCTGGGGCCAGAGATGGGAGCGCACTCCGTTATGTGGCACTAGGGTCTCTAACTGCTGAACTACAAATCTTCTGGTTTGTGGCTCAGCATCTTAATTGCTAAGTCGCCGCCGCCATATACATGCTAAATATTATGTTTAAGGTTTAAATTACTACTTATCTGTAGCCTTAGACCTCAGGTGGATAGCCGTGTTGGTCCGAAGCAACTAACGAAGTTTTGAGTCCAATAGCCTTTAAGACCAACAAAGTTTTATTCTGAACACAATACATGAAATTAAGCAAACTCTGGATAGCGGAAGACAGGAGGGCCTGGCATGATGTGGTCCATGTGGGGTCACAAAGAGTCGGACTTGACTGTGCGACTGGACAACAACAACAACAGTGCAAGCACAGGAAAGCTTATACCCAGAATTAAACTTTATCGGTTTTAAAGGTGCCACTGGGATCAAACTCTGATCTAGCCTTAGACCTGCTATTCTCAGCCCAACTACCTTACAAGGTTGTTGTGAGGATGCAACAGGAGAAGGGATAGATTAAAAAAACTCAAGCGAAAGGAGGGATGTAACTAATAAAAGTGAAATAAACACACACCCCTCCCAAATGCTATTCCTTTGACAGACCAAGGCAGGTTTAATTTGGCCGCCTTTTACTGAACGGTTAACATCAACACTAATAGGTTAAAAAACTGCAAATGTTGAAGCTATGGGGGGGGGATGGAACTTTCAGAAGAAAACATTGTTAGTATATGCGAGAGTTACTTTCTGATCAAGCCTAAACTTATTTTACTCCATCATTTATGCCTTAGTTAATATACGAAATTATACTTGACATTTATAAAATTTAGTATAAACGGAGAAGGTGAGTGATATTTGCCGAATAGCGATCATGCCCTTAACTCCTAGCCGCTTACGTCTCGGTCTCCATAAGCCTCCTCTCCTTCAGATGCATTCATGTATTTCCAAATTTTGCAATGAGCTTTTGCACGAAAGAGTTTTCTCCTAGCGATGACCAAGCATACGGAACACGGTGCACTCAATACGGGCAGCGGTCGCTGCAATTCAGAAGCGCTGTAATGTTAAAAACCCGCGAGGCGAAAGCTTCGGACAACAATCCAACACAGACCAAGTTTGGGAAAGAGGTCCCTCTGAACCCACAGGGATTTGTGCGTAAACAGGCACAGGATGGAACTACAACAACAGGGCAGCATTCTACGAAGCCCGATCTGGTGCGTGTTTACTAAGAAAAAGCTGGGATTCCAGCGGCACCTTCAAGACCAACAAAGTTTTATTCTGGGTATAAACTTCCGTGTCCGTGCACGCATTTCTCCAGATACATATGAAGCGTGCGTGCACATGAAAGCTTATACCCAGAATTAGACTTCGTTGGTCTTAAAGGTGCCGCTGGAAGACGCCTGGACTCCAACTCTGTTCTGCTGCTTCAGACCAACACGGGGACCCCCAATCTGACTCGGTTCACTTGAAAGTCATGCCGCAGTGCTATGCAGTTAACTCGGGCGGGGGGGGGGGGGAGTCCGCCCCTTTGAGCTTCCAGCCCAGGTGCCCTGCCTAGCGCAGCTTTCGTCCCCCCGGAGAACTCCCCGGCTCGCGGCTGGTCGAGCAAGGGGGGGAAAGGGGGGTGGGGGTGGTGTCACTTACATGCAAGAAAGCGGGCCCGGGACTCCTGCTCTCCCGCTGCGCTTTGACGCCCCCCCGGCTCTGCTGGGGAGCGCTACAGCCCGGCTGGGGAGGCCCCGCCCACAGCCCGCCCTCCGCCCCGCCCACAGCCCGCCCTCCGCCCCGCCCTCCTCCTCCTCGCAGCCAGCGAGCTTCCCCGGCACGTGGCCATGCAACGTGACTCCCCCCCCTCCCCGGGGTCGGAAAGTTTTGCCAAGAAAATCCGGAGGGAAAGAGCCGGGCGGCCCTTGGACGAGAGGGAGACGGTCCCGCCGGCAGGCAGGCGGGCGGAGGAGCGCTGGAGTGTGGCTTGCCCCCCCCCCCGAAAGAGCACGGCAGAACTAGGTCAGCCTGCCCGGGTCGCCCGAGTGTAGGGGTGCCAGCCTCCAGGTAGTGGCTGGAGATCTCCCGCTCTTGCAATCAATGCGCCCTCTTAAACTGCGGAGTCTTGTGAGCAAAAATTCTACTTTGTGAGCTGCCGGCATTAAAGCCCTGAGCGAGCGATTTGGCTGCTGCATAAATGAGTGTGCCCTGGAGCCATCCTGCCTGAGCTAAGGCAAAAATGCGTGAGCTGGAGGCTAAAAAACCTGTGAGCTATTTCACACTAACTCAGTTTAGAGGGACATACTGATTACAACTGATAATCCAGGCAACTGAGATATGTTCACCTGGATAAAAATGGCCACTTTGGAAGTTGGACTCTATGGCAACAGGCTCCCAAATCCCGCCCTCTTCTGAGGCTCCCAAACCCCGCCCTCTTCTGAGGCTACACCCCCCCAATCTGCAGGTATTTCCCAACACAGACCTGGCAACTCTATATGTCAGCCTCCAGGTGGGACCTGGGGATCCCCCAGAATTATGGCTCATCTCTGGACAACAAAGATCACTTCCCCTGGAGAAAACAGATGCTTTGGAGGGGGGACTTTATGGCATTGTACCCCACTGAGGTCCCTGTGCACCTCAAGTTCCATCTCCAAATCTCTAGGTGTTTCTCAGCCGGGATCTGGCATCCCTCGATTGCATTTGCCTTTGGCTGTAATAGCCAGCCCAGACACTACTTGCTAATGCAAAATAGGAGAAGTTCTCAGGTCTTTCAGAGGAAGCAGCTCAGAAAATGTGATTTATTATGGGGGGGATTTTTTGTGAGTCACCCATTGTCCGAGTTAACCCATGATGCTCGCCTTCAACAGAAGTGGCTTTCTCAGAACTGCCAGAGTAATATTTCCATCCAGGGGAGGAGACTGAGCCAGCCCTGTTGGTCTGCCACAACCAAAATAAAGCAGGAATTCAGTGGCCTCCGATGGGCTTGACAAGATGGCCCTCTGGCAAAAGCTTCCGGGGACTATGGCCCCCTTCTTCAGGTACTGAAGATCAGTATGGTGCTAGTGGGTGCCATGGTGCCCACCAAGTACTTCTTTGGTGCCCGCCAAGTAGGTTTAGGTGGTGGGTGGAGTCAGGTAGGGCTTTTGCCCAGCAAATCTCTATTGGAGGTTTAGTTGGCTGCTCAGATTTAAAAAAAAAAATCACAAAGAAGGGGGGGGCATTCATCATTTACCAGGTGAGGAAAATCTCGCTTAAAACATTTCCAAGATCCAAATTACTTAAATTCACGACAATAGATAGGTAGGCTAAGCCCACTCTGGCACTATCCCTTATGATTTCTTTATCTGCAGGTAAGACAAAAAGATATGTAGCTGGGAAAACAGATGTCAGTTGCCCAAGTCTCTTGCAGGAGAGTAATGCTAAATGTATTTAAATGATAATCTAACTTCCTCCGGGCCTCACTTCCTAGACCACCCAGCCACATTCCCTGATCATATTTTTACTGTGGCTCTCGGGGAGGCAGCCTGTCAGTTTTCATTCTGCAATCCAATAGGAACTATATCTTTCTCTAGGAAAACACTTGGAGCACAGGGTTTAAAATTTGACCATTATCATTCAATTTTGGGGGAACTGTGAGCTCCATAATCTCAGAGTTCTGAACTCCAGCATGGGAATTTGAATCTGTTGATCTTATTACCTGGCCTACATGAAGAATACCATCACATGATCCAAATTAATTTTGTTTTCCAAGGGAACAAAATTCTGATGAAGAATCCTGGTCCTAAATTAAGAAAAAGAAGTCCCATTTATTCCCCATAAAGGCCTGGTGCCCTCACCCAATTGTAAAAGAATACTAAATAGATGTGTGTGCCCCGCCCTGGCTTCCAAGAAGGAGCTGAATTTCACGGCGCACAGAAGACAGATGCCTGAGGCGCTGCTGAAAGGAAGCTTTCGTAGCTAGGAGCAGTACAAATTCAAGGATTTGGGACTGGGATTATTAAAGCCCAGTTTCTTCAATCAGGAGAGTGAGGTGGCGGAATGCTCTGTGCCACTTTAGATTGCAGCTGGAGGACCTTGGAGGTCCCTGTTCTGGAAAGACTGGCATGAAAACCAAAGAGAGGGTCCAGTGTTTTCTCCCTGCTGTGCTCATCTTACTGTTTGCATGGTGCTTTTTATGGGCTGGATTCCATCACAGCTGCTGTCCAGTTTGGTCCTGAAAGAGCCGTAAATTTTGTATCTGTAAACTGGAGATGCATGGGGGCTGAGCAGTCTTCGTGTTCACTTGGTGCAAAAAGGAGGGGTGGAAATGCTTCTCACATATTCTATATGCTTCTCATCAGCAGATTCTGCTCCTGATGCTGGAGACTTCTTTCCAGTCAAAACAAAAGCAAGTCACATGCATATCTCCTGGGGATCTTTGTCATTGGCTTTGGCAGCCTGCAGGTGAGGGATTTCACCCACTCAGGGTGGTGCTCCAGGCGGTGTTCCTTTGGGGCCTGTTGCTGCTGCCCACCTTCCCCTTCCCAGCTCTCCCTCGCTCAGGTTGCAATGTGACCACTTCCTCACATGTTTGGGTTGTTGATCTTGTTACTTCTCCCCTGCAAGACTCTGGAAGACCTCAGTGAGTCATCTTGGCAACAGCCAACATCTGTGCTGTGTGTGAGGAGGTTTCAAGGCTGGATTCTCATAGGAGGTCAGCAGTTTATGTTGTCAATTGGCAGCCAATGACCACTGAGCCCTGCAGTTGTACAGGGTGATGGCATTCCTGTGTCCCATCATCTTAACTGTATTCATGGGGGAAGGAAGCTCTGGAAGAACTGCTACTTGGTTGTAATGATAGGACCTTTGCGTTTTTATGTAGTCAAAGATGCCTGGTCAATCTATGGCAGAGCGGATCCAAATGCTGGTGCTGTTTCAGTATTCCATCTTCTGGGAACTGCTTGCTATCAATAACATGGTAATCCTGCCTGTCACATTTGAAGAGCTCAGAGGAGCAAGAGCAAACTCCACATTCAGTCAGCCTCTGAATCCCAGAGCCAGGAGACAGTATCAGGGGAAGGTCTTGGCTACAGTTTGGTGTAGGGGTTAAGTGCGGGGACTCTTATTCTGGGAGAACTGGGTTTGATTCTCCACTCTTCCACTCACAGCTGCTGGATGACCTTGGCCAAGCCATAGTTCTGTCAGAGCTGTTCTTGAAAAAGAGCAGTTTCTGTCAGAGCTCTCTCAGCCCCACCTACCTCACTGGGTGTCTGTTGTGGGGAGGGGAAGGGAAAGGAGTTTGTAGGCCGCTCTGAGACTCTGAGTAAAGGGTGGGGTATAAATCTAATCTCTTCTTCTTCTTCTGTTGCTGGCCCTCCAGAGGAACTGGTTGGCCACTGTGTGAGACAGAAGGCTGGACTAGATGGGCCACTGGTCTGATCCAGCAGGGCTCTTCGTATGTTCTCCTTGGCCTCTACACCCTGTTGTTGGCCCTCCAGAGGAACTGCTTGGCCATCCAGCAGGCCTTCTCTTACGTTCTTACATGGTTCTCCTGTCCTCCATTGTACCCTTACAACAACCCTGTGAGGTCAACACAAGGTTACCAGTGACCTCTGAGAATTCAGCCGAGAAACTCCATCCCTCCTCAGCATGCCTGATGAGTTTTTGCAAAATCCAGCAATAAAATGTATGTGAAAAACCAGCTAGATTGTCAGGGAGCAAAATAATGCAGAGCAATCACCTTGGGGGAGTGGCTGCTGCAGAATTCCGTGCCATCCCTTGCTTTTGAATCTCGACAGCAGACTTCCATTGTCAACACAGCAATGAAACCTGTGTTTTTCTCGCAGGAGCAGTGAGCTGTCCGTCTGTCCTGTCCTAAGAGGTGAACATTCGTCCACCGAGTGGCAGTCGTAGCGTACCTATTCACAGCATACCCAACCTTGAAGGTGAAGAGTAGGTGATATAAGAAAACACGGGCAAATAGCTATTCATGGGGGCCATTCCAAGTTGGGAAAGGAGTACATAGAGTGGGGGGAGCTTAAGCCCCCTCCCAGGGCATGCCGTGGTCCTGATCCAGTTGAAGCTCCTATATGCCTGAGAATTAGATGGAACTCTCAGTGCATGTCTAGCTGACAAGACCCAGGTTGGGGTTGTGAGGGCAGTGCTGTCGTGCAGTTAAGTCCCTTAAACTGTCCCTTTTCCCAGACTCTGCAGTGGCATCCCATGTTCTAAGAACACAAGAAGAGCCCTGCTGGATCAGACCAATGGTCCATCTTGTCCAGCATCCTTCGTAGCCACTGATAGACCTATCCTCTATGAATCTGTGTAATCCACTTTTAAAGCTGTTTATTTCTGTGGCCATCACCACACTCTCTGGCAGTGAATTCCACATTTTAATCAGTCTCTGTGTAAAGAAGTAGAACAAATTTAGAGTCCAGTGGAACCTTTCAAGACCAACAAACAGTTTTATTCAAGATGTTGTCGAAGGCTTTCATGGCCGGAGTTCATTAGTTGCTGTAGATTTTCTGGGTTGTGTGGCCGTGGTCTTGGCATTGTAGGACCTGACATTTTGCCAGTAGTTGTGACCGGCATCCTCAGAGGTATAACACAGAAAGATGGAGGACTCTCTGTGTCAAGGTGAGCAGAAAACTGATAGGCAAGTAATTTATTTCTACCCTGGAAGGTGGGGTAGGTCTGAGTCAGTTATCTAGTTTAGTTCTCCAGGCTATTAACATGCTAATGGAGGAGCTTTCTTGAGGAGGTTCTTTTGTCTATGGATTGTTTCTACCATCTTTCTGTGTGATACCTCTGAGGATGCTCACAGCTACTGGCGAAACGTCAGGTCCTACAATGCCAAGACCACGGCCACACAACCTGGAAAATCTACAGCAACTAGTTTTATTCAAGGTATGAGCTTTTGTGTGTGTGCACACTTTTTCATGTGTTCACATGAAAGCTCATACCTTGAATAAAACCTTGTTAGTCTTAAAGGTGCCCCTGGACTCTTAACTCTGTTCTACTGCTTCAGACAAACATGGCCGACCACCTGGATCTGTGTAAAGAAGTGTTTCCTTTTGTCCGTCCTGAATCTTCTGCCCATCAGCTTCATTGGATGCCCCTGAGTTCTAGAAAGGGAGAAAAAATTCTCTTTGTCAACTCTTTCTTCCCCGTGCATAATTTTATAAACCTCTGTCATGTCCCTCCCCCCAGTCATCTCTTTTCTGAACTGAAAAGTCCCAGACCTCAGTCTTTCCTCATAGGGTAGGTGCTTCAACCCCCCCATCATCTTGTTTGCTCTCTTCTATACTTTTTTACACTCTGTGATGTCCTTTTGAGATGCTGATGCTAGCTGAGGCTGGGAAGAGAGTGAGGCGCCAGGGCCATAGTCCTCCTAGAAGGAATTCTGAGGGAAAAGAGGGGACAGTGGAATCTTTCCTGAGCTCTGCCACAATCTGCAAGGGAAATGACCAGCAAGCCTGGGCCGTGTTTCACAGGCAGAAGCAGTGTGCAAATTGTGTATTGGGGGGGGGCCCTATACAACCAGCTTCCCCGTCTCAGAAAACTGCCTGCCTGCCTGAATTTGCTCTTGAGTCTTCCCCTCGCTAGGCCTGAATTTGCTCTTGAGGTGTCCCCTCACCTTTTTCCCGGGCTTTTTCGATTTTGTTCAAACGGAGCACTCTAGGTCAGCGCTCTAATCTAGGCCACCGCCTCATGGCAAATGTAGGTCAGATGAACGGCATCCAATATTTTACAACTGCTTGTGCTGGGAGGAGGAAAAAAACGGCAACCCACACAGGGAACTGGGCTTTTGAATGGGATATCCTCTACTCAACCAGCCGGCCCTGTCAGAATGTCCAAATAACATGAAGCCAAAAATAACGAATGATCTGAGACTGGCATGAGGGAAGCACATTCCTCTTGGAGAGGCCAGAGGAGAGAGGGAAAGGGATCATTTTTTCCCTGTGTTTTCTTCCTTCCCTCTCCTATGATGCCCGGCCAAGAGCTTGGAGGAGACTCTCAGTCACTCCCAAGGGCCGCAGGGAGAGAAAAGGACAGGCAGGGAGAGGCCAGGTCACCTGCCGCTGCCACTGGGGCTGCCGACTCCAGGTTGAGAAATTCCTGGATATTTAGGGTTGGAGTGTGGGGAGGGACCTCAGTGGGATATAATGCCATACAGTCCACCCTCCAAAGCAGCCATTTTCTCCAGAACTGATCTCTGTAGTCTGGAGCTCAGTTGTAATTCTGGGAGCTCTCCAGATCCTACCTGGAGGTTGGCAAGCCTAATTGCCACCTTCATAAAGCTGGCAGCAGGCATGACAAATAGCAGGCCTGAGTGCTAGCCTGAATCTTTTCGGCGCCACTCAAAGAAGTTTCCCAACCCAAGCTGAAGTGGTGGTCTCCAAATGCTGCCAAAAGAGGTTTGGTCACTGATAGGTTTTTTAACAGAAATGGCTGAGGCATGAATATGAATCCTTGAAAGAAACTGTTTTTTAACACTACACATGTGGGAACGGGTTGCCCTTGCTTAGTGGTGAAAGAATAGCACTCTTTTCATGCTGAGAGGCACATTTACTGAAGAAGAGAAGAAGAAGAGATTGGATTTATATACCCAGCTCTTCACTACCTGAAAGAGTCTCAGAGCGGCTTACAATCCCTTCCCCTTCCCACAACAGACACCCTGTGTGCAATGCTCTTGTGAGCAAAAATTCTACTTTGTGAGCTACTGGCATTAAAGTTATGAGCAAGTGATTTGGCTACTGTATAAATTAGTTTGCTCTGGAGCCGTCCTTCCTGAGCTAAGACAAAAATATGTGAGCTGGAGGCTAAAAAACTGTGAGCTAGCTGACACTAACTCAGCTTAGAGGGAACACTGCCTGTGAGGTAGGTGGGGCTGAGAGAGCTCTGAGAGAACTGCTCTTGAGATAACAGCTCAGAAAGAATTTAAGACTGACCCAGGGTCACCCCAGCAGCTGCATGTGGAGGAGTGGGGGATCAAACCCAGTTCTCCTAGATTAGAATCCATGCTCCTAACCACTACATCAAACTGGCTCTCACTGCTTATTTTTATCTCACACCTGGGAGAGGGTGGTGCTCATTGGGCATGGAAAGCACAGGAAGGATTATGAAGCCAACAACGAGTTGAAGTAACTTTTATTTCACTGCTTGGAAAGTGAACACACATGCAAAGAAATAGTTGGATTTTTGCAGATATCAGATTTGCCTAGTTTCCTTTATCCTTCCACCCCTTTTTGAGAGCTGTTCTTGAAGATGAACACCCAATCCCTTTGTTGGCATAATTCCACATCTGAACAGGTCAGGAGTTATTTCAACAAGAGCACAGATTAGAAATGAATCCATGCCATGTGGCAGAATGCATTCTCCTCAGTCCGTGTGAACATCGCAATGTTTCATAAGATGTGAGATTGGTTTATTTATCTGAGTAAATTTCTAGACTTCCTTCTGACCATGTGTGGTTTCTACTCCGTTTGATCTCTTCCAACATGACTTCCTCACTTTTCAAAGCAGTTATGCAGTAAAGAGTTAGAAAGTAAGTGAAAACTGTTGCGGGTCTCCTTTGATCTAATTTGTTGGTTAATTAAAATATATCTGCCCTGCCTTTCCCGGTTGGTTTAAGGCTGCTGACATAATTTTCTTAAAACCGAGCAAGGGCTCATAAACATCCCACAGCCTACAGTCCCATCCCCCCACCACCCCAGCTTTATAGTGTAGAGTGACACCTAGTGTTTGAGGCAGGAAAGGACACCTTATATTTCATACCTGTTCCTTAGTAGTGCAGCTAATTAGATTTTTTAAACTTTTCAAATCTATAGTTCCATTTGTTTAAAAAACACATCCTACAGATCCCTACCCCCTTACATTCTGTGGACCAATCCTTCAAACAAAGACTATCTCTTACTCATAAAAACATAAAAGAAGTGCACTAAAATCCCAGGCATTTTCTGCTGTCTTGTGTGTGAATCCTACCTAGGGTTGCCAACTCAGGGTTATGAAATTCCTGGATATTTGGGGGGTGTAGCCTTTGGAGGGCAGGGTTTGGGGAAGGGAGAGACCTCAGCAGGGTATAATATCATTACAGTTCACCCTCCAAAGCAGCCATTTTTTCCAGGAGAACTGATAGCTGTTGTCGGGAGATCACTTACAATTCCAGGAGACCTCCAGGCCCCACCTGGAAGATGGCAACCCTAATACCTTGATTTCAAAGTTTGTCATCATCTCTTTTCTCAGTATGGTGCACTGGCTAGAGTGTCGGACTAGGAGTGGGGAGACATGGATTTTAAATCTGCCTCAGTTAGTGCTTTGTTTACATTTATCTAAATATCTATATTCCATCTTTCTTCATGGTTCAAAGTGACTGACAGGAACAGTTAAAAACATAAAAGCTAAGTCGTTCACAGGGTGACACTGAGCCAGTCACCTTCTGGACTCTTACGCTTTTCTACTGCTACAGACAGACTAACACCCTGCCTCACAGGGTGACTGTGAGGATAAAATATGGTAAAAACTGTGGTGTTTTTCAACAGGAAAATGGCAGGGGAGGAAATGTTTAGAGAATCCCACTCCTACCTTGCAAATTTTCTCCTTGAAAAAGCAGCCCCAGTGGCTGTGTTTGGAACAGAAGGTGTGTAGCGGAACCAGTATCTCCAGTAAGAACCTCCTCCCTGTGTTCAGACAGGAAGGCCTCAAATCACTGAATTCTCACTTGAATCTCCAAATAGCCCAACCAGAAAGAGCCCTCGACTGTGTCAAAGCCAGGCCCTCTACCCACAAACAAAGATTGTCCCACAGGTCTTTGCTCCATAGGCTGGGTCTGAAAGTAAGGTTGCCAGCTCTGCCTTGGGAGATTCCTGGAGATTTGGGGTGGGGCCTAGGGAGGGAAGAGTTTGGGGAGGGGAGGAACTCAGCAGTGATGTGATGTCCTTCTAGAACTTCCATCTTCCCACAGTCTATGGTATTCCATAGAGTCCACCCTCTGAAGCTGCCATTTCCTCCAGGGGAACTGATCTCTGTAGTCTGGAGATCGGTAATAATTCTGAGAGATTTCCAGACCTCACCTGGAGGATGGCAAGCCTAGCCTGAAGCCAGATAGGAAAAGGGACTGGATAGAAAACTACTCTGCCACCCTCTGCTCAGTCATTTTTCCTAAGAAAGGCCGATTGGATGCCAGCCAGTAATTAGCCGCAACCTTGTTATCAAGGGAAAGGGTTTTTTTTGAACAATGGCTGAAATATGGCCTGGAAAACCTCCCTCCGAGAAGGACACAGTGATAATATTCCTCAGAGGGAACTGTAACTTATCCTTGCTAGATGTTATCAGCCAGGAAGGGCAGGGATCCAAAACATGGGAAGTAGCCCTCACAGAGCCCAAGATCCTGTCAACACCATTCAGGGATACCAGGCCAAAGTTGGTCCAATCTGCATTGGTCTTTCCTGCCGTTGTGCCACCGACCCCACATTGTCTAACAAATTTCTGTCTGCATTTCATTCTGCATCTGCTCTCATATTGCTTCGCCTCAGCAACGGCTGTCTGCATCATTTTATTGCCATTTAGTGGTGACTCCGAAGTCACTACGGCATCTCACCGTGTTATGTGGATTTGGTTTGAAGGTGGTTAATTGCTCCTCCCTGCCCTCTGAGCTGCTGTGAGTGATAAGCAGACAACTGGAGCCGAATCCCCCCCACCCACCTTTTTTAAGGAGATACATGAATTGTCACAAAGGAAGCAAGTTAGCTGAAAATCCAGTCGTCTGCACTTAAAAGCAGCTGGGGAACATTTTTCTGCAATCATATTTTTTTTTTGAGGGGGGGAGGGTTGCAAGCACGCCCACCCCTGAACCAGTTGTTATTTCCTGGTGCAGTCGCCAGAATGCCTTGCCTGGCAACCGCCAGGTGTTTTGTGTTTTTTACCCAGCTTGTTCTGTCTTTCCTACCCCCCGCCTCCCCCTCTGCCAGCTCACCCCCTTTACTTTCTGTGGGGGGTCGTGGGTGCTGTTTCCTACCACGCAGCAGAGCACAGCTGATGCCTCCCCCAGGAGACTGCTCCTCCCCTCTCTGTCTTGCACTCTCCCTAACCATGATGCAGACGGTAAACTTTTATACTGAGCCAAATGGGAGGCAAGAGAAGGGGGTGCCACAGCTGAAAGAAGCAGCCTTACACGGCAGATGCAGATTGGGCCGTTATCTGTAGGACAGTTACCTGACATCTCCACCACTTGATCTACTCCTGCACTAGAAAAGAGCAAGAGTCCAGTAGCACCTTAAAGACTAACAGAATTTGAGGCAGGGTAGGAGCTTTCATGAGTCACTGCCAGGGCTGGTCCGAGGTTTTTTTGTGCCCTAGGTGGGGCTACCTTCTGGCACCCCCCCCGCATGCCCACCAATTACAGGGTTGCCAACCTCCAGGCAGGGCAGGGGGGGTGCCAGGGGAAGAAGTCCCCCTGCAGCACAAAGCCGAAGGGGTCGCTGGGGCCAGGAGGTGGAACGGCACCACAAGAGGCGCCCAAACAACCCCCCTCTTAAGGGAAAATGTATCTCCACCTCTAATCTGCCCAGTTGCCCTTTGCCTGCACGCCCCGCAGCTGCGGAGCGTGCTGGCAAGCCAGGGAAGGGGCGGGGGTTTTGGGTGGGGCTTTTGGTGGGGACCCTTTGGCGCTCCTAGGGGCCAGCGCGCCCTAGGCAAATGCCTAGTTTGCCTAGTGAGCGATCCGGTCCTGGTCACTGCTCACTTCTTGTTAGTCTTTAAAG
This sequence comes from Gekko gecko, assembly GCA_029375565.1. Lineage (NCBI taxonomy): Eukaryota > Metazoa > Chordata > Lepidosauria > Squamata > Gekkonidae > Gekko > Gekko gecko. Next base: position 44,026,414 of record JAPDNY010000014.1, read on the forward strand.
TGCTACTGGACTCTTGCTCTTTTCTACTGCTACAGACAGACTAACATGGCTACCTATCTCGATCTACTCTCGCACTGATGACCAACTCGGTTCAGACCTGAGAGATTTTACCGGCAAAGAATCACATATCAAGATGGTCACCAAATGGCTATCATTCTCATATTCCGACCCAGGAGTCTTCAGTTGTCAAATTGCCCTAAATAACTGCACGGACAGCCATTCAGCTAGTGTGATGACAACAAAGTCCCATTTGGCCACTGTCTCTGGTGCCTCAGATGCTTTCAGATGCACTCTATAGCACGTGAGCATGAATTTTCCACTAGCAACACTCTAGATGTCTCCCTGCCCTCATCACTTCCCCCATATTTGCCCCAGGAAACCAAGGAGCCAGGCGCCTGCTGGGAGGAAAAGGAGACTGAGGAATGTTCCGGTCAACAGCCCAGTGGAGTCTTGTATTTCAGGCTCTTACCCAGGCTCTGGAAGAATCCCTGAGCAGGCTCTCAAGACAACATGCTGGAATCTAGTTGGATCTATCAGTCTTTGAGAGTGGTTCATTCTCACTGGTTCACCAGCCTTGGAGCCAACCCCCTCTGCCTTCAGAAAGTAGGAGACTGACCAAGGCACAGGCTGATTCACCCTTTCTCTCCACTAGACAACCAAGTTTCCTGCCTGGAACAAAAAATTAAATCCAGCATGTCACCTTGCTCATGTGTTGGACCCATGGCAATCTAGGACAGTCACAGGACAGCCATGATACATGAAGCCCAAACCTTGGCCAGACAGGGCAGATTCAGCATGCCAAATTCTCCCAGAAATGTAAGTCTGTGAGTTCTCATCAATAGATCAGAGACCACCTCTGCCAGCCCAGGAAGGATTTCATCCAGGCCTCCTCCCTTCAGCTAGGAAAGGGGCATCTCTCCCAGCCACAAGGCCATTTCCCAACAATTAAGGGCCACTGAGAAGCACTGTCTTCCATTTGTCGCATAGGATGAGCTACAGGGATTGGAGGCCAAGCATTCACACGTGTCAAACTTGTTATACTGTCACAGGAGCCTTTGACAATAACATTAAGGGAGCTGGGATTGTTCTTGGTTTAGGATGTCAAACACGCTGGAGTTTGGGCTCCGGGGCACTCTTCTTTGTGGCAGCACCACAAAATGGCTTCTCTGGAGAGCAGGGCCAGTCCAAAATGGCTGCCAGAGTGACAAGGATGACCACAAAATGTTGGTTGGTTCCACAAATGTCAGGAGAATAGAAGCCAATAATCCTCTGATGGAGGCAGCTTCTTCCAAATGGGCACTCCTTACGGATGCAAAGGTGGTGATCCATCCTGAAGACTTCTGAAGTATCTCCTGCACCAAAAGAAGAAGAAGAAGAAGAAGAAGAAGAAGAAGAGATTGGATTTATACCCCCGCCCTTCACTACCGAAAGGTGTCTCACAGCAGCTTACAAACTCCTTTCCCTTCCCCTCCCCACAACAGACATCCTGTGAGGTAGGCGGGGCTGAGAGTGCTCTTGATAGAAACTGCTCTTTTTTCAAGAACAGCTCTTATCAGAACTACGGCTTGCCCAAGGTCATCCAGCCAGGTGCAAGTGGAGGAGTGGGGAATCCAACCCGGTTCTCCCAGATTAGAGTCCGCGCACAAACCACTACAAAAAGGCAGAGGAGAGCTGAAATTGGCTCTTTGCTTTGGGGAAGGCAACACTATTTGGTTTCAGTTTCCAACGGAAAGGGAATATTTGCTCACTGCATGCATGGCCATTGGGAGTTGCCAGAGATAGAAGAAACTTTATGTTGAAGGGCTATAATGCAACAGCGTTGGACAAACATCAGTGCTTTGTTGATCAATAAAGTGGTCAGGAGCAGCCTGGAGTTCCCTGTTTATTCTGTTTCATGCAAGACTCTTTGGATCTCACTCCCAAGACACAAGAAACAAACAGGTGTCAGGACACACATTAAGAACATAAGAAAAGCCATGTTGGATCAGGCCAATAGCCACCAGTGGGGCCCGAACTCCAGAAGCCCTCCCACCGTTGCCCCCCCAAGCACCAAGAATACAGAGCATCACTGCCCCAGACACTGGTGGGCTCCACATTGGGGTAATCTTAGCCATCTAATCTTAGCTTAGCTATGGTGGCTCAAGTGGTTAAAATGCTGAACTGCAGACCAGAAGGTCAGTACTTCAGCAGTTCAAGACCTGAGTGCCGCATGGTGCAGTGAGCTCCCATCAGCTGCTGCCAAACTAGCAGTTTGAAAGCAAGAAATTGCAAGTAGATAAATAGGTACCACTCCAGTGAGAAGGTAACAGCATTCCATGTGCCTTGGCATCTAGTCATGCTGGCCACATGACCATGGAAATGTCTTTGGACAGTGCTGGCTCTTCGGCTTGGAAACGGAGATGAGCACTGCATCCCTATAGTCGGATTCGACTGCCTTTCGAGCAAGGGAAACCTTTACTTTTACTAGCCATCTGATTACTGCTGTAGGTTGGGCATTTTGTCAGGTGACTCCCCGGCCTGTCTGCAGGACTCGTGTTATTTTGACATTACTCATCGGTTTAAGAGCAGCATCCCTGCATCTGACTTGGCTCCTTGTCTGAAACGCAGTTTAATGGTGGGGGGTGGGATAGATCTGTGTTTTCAGTATGCTGCGTTTTGTTAACTTTCAGCGGCACTTCTCTGAAATGCTGCAGGCAGAACCTCTTAATAACTTGCTTCCACGAATCAAGTTTTACAGCCACATAAAAATGGATTTTGATCAGCAGTTTGCATTTATGAGCATTACAAAATTATGTAGATGTACTCCCACTGTGTAAAATGTCATGCAGCTCTATGATGTCAAGGGAAAAAGGGGGGATTCATATAAACCGGGTCCTAGATAGTTTTTATCCAGGAACTTGTATACAAATTCATAATCTTAACACAAAAATTTAGATTTTGAAGTCTACCTGAACTTCAGCTTCTGTAAGAATTTCCCCTGTACTCTTTTCCTGTCTCGAAATGTCCCAGCAGAGCAGCCGTTTGCCTGCCTGGGAAAACCTGCATGTACCAACAACTAAACCAGGGGTGGCCAAACTCACTTAACGGAAGAGCCACATAGAAGAAACATCAGATTCTGAGAGCCGCAAGACATGAACAAATATTACACACATATTGTTATTGGAAAATATGCAAATTTGCTTTTTATTAACATTAAATAACACTGCCAGAAATAAAAACAAAAGGGGTAGAAACAGATATTGGTAATGATATTTAAAGAGACAGATGCTTTCTCCAAACTGGCCTGTGGGGGGGGCTTTTAGAACTCATTTAAAGTTAAAGTTGCTTGCTTTCTCTGCTTCCCCCCACCTCAAGCCTACCCAGCCAGGGAGGGGAACACTGGTTGGGGAAGGAAAGACTGGTCGGGGAGGCATGCCTTCCCTTCCCTTCCCATTCGCCCTGCTGAGACCCGCACAATATGTGTGAAAGAGCCACAGTTTGGCCACCCCTGGGCTAAACATAAGTTTTCCCCATGGGGCAAATATCAGTTCCTTAGAACTCTTTCAGGTCAGAAAAATGGTGCAGCAGAGAGGATTAAGTTCCATCTCCTCATGTGCTGTGGTTTTGATCAGAATTGGGTCCCTGTACCCTTGGGAATTAAGTTCTGATCACAGAGCCCCCAGGCTACATCTGTTGATCATCCAGGTGGGAGATCCGGGGACTTATAATGTGTGAATTGACCCTCAAATCCATTGTCTCCCATGTCCTCTTTCAAACAGTGGCCAGCCAGATGCCTGAGGGAAGCACTCAGGATGGACCTACAGGAAGCTGTCCTTTTCTGGTGTGTGCTCCCCAGCTTCCAGAAATGTAGGTATAACCAAACCTAACAAAATTCAGCTGCCACGCTTCTGACCAGATTTTGATTAATTCTACTTATAATTTTTCCTTGGACTTTTCCCTGTGAGGGTTTTCTGTCTGATACTGGATGGGAATAACCAGGGTTCTTTTTGTAGCAGGAACTCCTTTGCATATTAGGCGACACATCCCTAAATGTAGCCAATCCTCCAAGAGCTTACAGTAGCCCCTGTAAGAAGAGCTCTGTAAGCTCTTGGAGGATTGGCTACATTAGGGGTGTGTTGCCTAATATGCAAAGGAGTTCCTGCTACAAAAAGAGCCCGGGGAATAACTATATTTTTGTATTTGTAGAGGAAGCTTAGAAGTTCAAATGATAATCTATTGATTATTGCTGGAATTCCAGGGATCTTTGAAAAAGGAACTTTGGGGTTTTCAAGAAGTAAGTGGCAAATCATTAAACACTAAGCAGAATTGTAGAAACAGGTGTTTTATATTAAATTTAATTGACAGAAGAGGAATTTTCTAACAAGCTGGTGTTCCAATGTCAGTAAACTTTTTAATTAGGATGGTACCATTCACCACCTAATGAGCTGTCATCGTGATCTATGTTCAAGCTCTCTACTCCAAAGAACGATGAGTTCAACAGTTCATAATGGTTTAACTTTAAATAAGGAAAAATCAAACTAAGCTTTTCTTTAAGTTTAAAATGCTTTAACTTATAAATATTGAACTATTGGAATCTATAAGCAATATATCTGCCTTTTAGCAGATTATTTTAAGGCAAAAAGGGCTGTTTATTTGCTTGCTTAGAGAAATAATTATACACTGAGTAAGCTGAACTGGTAAAATGCTGAGAGAAAAGGCATATGATAATTGGTTAAAGAAGATGTCAAGTTGATTAATTGAGTTGAGAAAAACTACAATTATATTCTCTGGAATAAGATTTAAGTTTGGAAAAACACTTTCCCTATTTGTTGTGTGCTTTTAGAAGTTAAAATACAACTTTTTATATTTTGTTTATAGCTGAGAATGAAGGCTTACAGCTGGCTAAAATATTTGCTAAGACTATATTCTTAAATAAGAAACTTTGCTAATACACAGCTATAAGCTATAAGGAACTACCAAGCTTATTTTAATAAGCAAAAAAGATGGAACATAGCCTGGTATGTGATCATCTCAGAGTTCAGTAGGAACCAAAGATATTAATCACAGCTCTTGACATTAATTAAAAGGCCAATTAAGAATGCAAAACTTATATTATACAAGAAGGACCCCTGCTGGCTGAAGCAAAATAGTATATTTTGTGACACTATAAAGTTTAACTTAGATTTAATACTTTATAAAATTCAGCAAAAATCTTCTGATGGATTAAAATGAAGAATAATAGATGGATTCAAGGTATCGACAAAAGCTTTATGCTATAGGCTAGTTTAGAACATTAGAAAGAGCATATATAGAGTTTAATTTGTTGAGATGTCATTGTATTGATATATTTTTCCATAGTTTTCATATTTTACATACCATTAGTGGAAGAAAGCTTACAGAAATGCTATTAAAAGTGTTTTTATACACACATGTGCATGTATCAATGTAAAAAAACCTTTTTTGTAATGAGAACAGCTAGATTTTATATTGAGAATGAACTCAGCCTGAAAATTCATTCAAAGGTACCAGACTGGGGAGACAGCTAAGAAGATGCATTAATCAGTTTTAATGAGGCGAGCACCTGCATTGTAAGGTTGAAACATGGCCAGGTAGCCTCTTGTTTGTCAAATATGTAATTAATGATTGTTAAGACAAAGAAACTCAAACTGAGCATGCAAAAATGATGTCAACAATGATATAAAGTTTATTATTTTATTTATTTATTTATTATTTGGATTTATATCCTGCCTTCCCCGAAGGCTCAGTTGGGAGGAGCAAGAAAAGCATATAAGTCAGATCCCTGCAGTTACTCACTGGACATCTGAGCTGAATTTTTGGTTGTATACTGTCATGGGCGATGGCGAGGGGGCACTGACGGGTTCAGCAGACTCCACAACTGGCTCCTCTGAAGCATCAGAGATTAACAATTTGCCATCACCGCCCACATCAGCACCTGGCTCAGCAATAGCTGATGAGGAGCAGTTACAAGTAGAAAGCCTCCCCTGACTCGCCCCCGCGGATTGCTCATTTGAGAGATTGATTCCGCCAGGACTTGACAACCTGGTGACGTGCAGCTTGCTTACAGAGCAGGCGGTCATTCAGCTCTGAGTTTTGACAGACGGTTGGTTGCTCGCACCACTCGCTGATTGGAAACAACAGTAGAGGGTTATTTAGCTCCATGCTCTAGGATGACTTCTTCATGGAAGCAACTAGTCAACCTTGTGATGCTTTCGCATCCACTACATCTCCCATTTCTGGACTTTGCTCCTGCTCCGATCTTTTGGCTTTCTGACCCCAGCTCTGAACAACCCCGCTCTCAGTTTGTGCTTCGGACTTTCTCTATCACTTCCGGCTCTGCTCCTTTTGGCTTAGACTCAGACTGGACTTGGACTTCCCCCCCTGCCTGTACCCCAGCGTGTGACAGTATAGTGTCCCTCATTCAAATAAAACTTTTTCTACCCTTTGCTGCCTGGAATTGTCTGTCTCACTGTGTAGTTTATTGGCTAGCCACACAAGTCAAAGCACCTTAGCGTCCTCAGGACGTTGCCTTCATATTGAATAACTTATATGGAATTAATACATTATAATAACACTTTGAGTATATATAATCACTTTTTACTTTTGCCTTTATTGTAATAGCACTGTATTTCACAGTGGTTGTTTTTGCTGTTGTGTTATCTACACTGTGATTCCTCTGGTAGTAATGCTTATGACCAGAACATCTTGGCCTTCACGTATACAGCCTGTCTTAGAGCAGCTGCTTTGGCTGCCTATTGGTTTCCAGGTCAAATTCAAAGTGTTGGTTTTGACCTTTAGAGCCTAAACCACCTGGGACTATCATACCTGAGGGACTGCCTATCCCATTGTGACCCCCTCAGTGGCTGCAGTCATCATTTCATGGCCTCTCTCGGGTTGCTCATTTGGCATCCACCAGGGCAAGGGCCTTTTCAGTCATAGCTCCATCCTGGTGGAACGTCCTCTCAGAAAAGACTCAGGTCCTGTGGGACCTCCCTTGGTTCCACAGGGCCTGTAAGGCTGAGCTTTTTCTGTCAGGCCTTTCCCAGCAGAGCTTATTTCTGGGTCTTAATGTTTGAATCCACTTGTACCAGTTGTGAGGTTTTTTGCTTTTTTATACTTTGTATTTTCATAGTATTTTAACTATATTTGTTTTATATTGCTGTGAAAGAGCCCCACTTTGTCGGGGAGGGACAGTATCTAAATTGAAATAACAAATAAATAGACCCAGGGCTAGTACCTGAAACAGCATCCCCACAGCCACGTCTCCCCTGCTGCACTATGTACCGTCCCTATACTAAGAATTTCTCTGTACTCACTATTAGACAGTGACCTAAGAGCGAAGTGAAGCCACTACATCACAGTGAATTTCTCTCAGCGATGTGGGGGGGTGGAATTTAATGCAGAGATATAATTTGATGGCCCCAGCCCTATCCATTATTTACCATAACAACTGGTTTTGCCATCTGAGGTGTTCTGTATATCAACACGAAGATTCCATTTAGCAGCTCTGGCTAATATCTGTTGATAGACTTATCTACCAGGAATTTGTCTGATTCTTGTTTTTAAAGCCACCTAATCCACATTGTGTGATAATGAATGCGGCGATACAGAGCCCGTTGTGTGAAGAAGAACTGCCTTTTGTCCATCCTGAACCGAATGCCAATCAGCTTCATTGTGTAACCTAAGGCGAATGCTTTACTTTGAGGAAAAGAGATTCCTAGAAAATAGGGTTCCCAAATCCCCCCTGGCCACTGGCAGGGGACGGGGGCAGTAGGGTTGCCATATCCAGGTTGGGAATCTCCTGGAGATTTGGAGATGGAGCTAGGGGTGGGCAGGGACCTCAATACAAATGCCACAAAGTCCACCCTCAACAGCATCCATTTTCTCCAGGGGAACTGATCTCTGAAGTCTAGAGATGAGCTATAATTCTGGGGGATCCTCAGGTCCCACCTGGAGCCTGGCATCCCTACCAGAAAAAGCGCCCTTCCGTTCTGGAAGCCCTTTAGATATGTGGCTCACTGTCTTTACTCAGTGGTGAGGGAAATGTACTTTGAACACGTTCAGGAGCACATTTGTTTATTTTCCCAAGGTTATGTCCTGGCATTGGGAACAGGTGCTGGGAAAAACCCTTGGGAACAGGTGCTGGGAAATAATATATATATAATAATAATAATAATATATAACAACAACAACAACAACAACAACAATAACAATAATACATAACAATAATAACAATAATAACGATGACAACAATAACAATAATAACAATGATAATAATGATAATAATAATAATAATAATAAATAATTAAGCTCTGCTCAAGTTTTAGTACTGTCTGCAAGAGGGATTTCAGAACAATCTATTTCCTCTTAATACAGGGTTCATAGTTTTATAAATATGAACAATTTCCTCCCATAATCATCTTGTTTTCTAACATAAAAAGCTGAAGAATTAAAGTTATGGATGGGATCCATAAGACACTGGTGAACTGCAGACAGTAATTCTTTAACATATCCATCTCTGTGTGTGCATGCGTGAAAGCATGCATGCTGGATGGGTTGCCAAAATACCTGGAGACTTTGGGGGCAGAGCCTGAGGAAGGTGGGGTTTGGGGAGAGGAGGAGCCACTTTGGTGTAGTAGTTAAGAGCGTGGACTCTAATCTGGGAGAACCAGGTTTGATTCCCCACCCCTCCACATGCAGCTGCTGGTGTGACCTTGGGTCAGTCATGAGTTCTTTCAGAGCTGTTCTCTCAAGGGCAGTCCTCAAAAGAGCTCTCTCAGCCCCACCTACCTCACAGGTTGTCTGTTGTGTGGGGGCGAAGGGATTGTAAGCTGCTCTGAGACTCCTTTGGGTCCTGAAGGGTGGGGTAGAAATCCAATCTCCTCCTCCTCCTCCTTCCTCAATGGGGCACAATGCATTTAGGTAGGAAAAATCAAATGCATAATTATAGGTTGGGGGAAACTTGTCTTGGCAGTAGTATGTGCAAAAAGGATCTAGGGGTCTTAGTAGACCATACATTGAACGTGAGTCAGCAGTGTGATGCGGTTGCTAAAAAGGCAAATGCGATTTTGGGCTGTATCAACAGAAGTATAGTGTCAAGATCACGAGATGTGATGGTACCACTAGACCTCACCTGGAGTATTGTGTTCAGTTTTGGGCACCATAATTTAAGAAGGATATAGACAAGCTGGAACATGTCCAGAGGAGAGCAACGAAGATGGTGAGGGGTCTGGAGACCAAGTCCTATGAGGAAAGGTTGAAGGAGCTGGGTATGTTTAGCCTGGAGAGGAGACGACTGAGAGGTGATATGATCACCATCTTCAAGTACTTGAAGGGCTGTCATCTAGAGGATGGTGTGGAGTTGTTTTCTGTTGTCCCAGAAGGTTGGACCAGAACCAAAGCGTTGAAATTAAATCAGAAGAGTTTTTGGCTAAACATTAGGAAGAACTTCCTGACAGCTGGGCGCTTCCTCAGTGGAACAGGCTTCCTCGGGAAGTGGTGGGCTCTCCTTCTTTGGAGGTTTTCAAACAGAGGCGAGATGGTCATTTGACAACAATACAGATTCTGTGAACTTAGGCAGATCATGAGAAGAAGGGTGGGAAGGATTGCCTCAGTGGCTAGTTCTTGTGGCCCTTTCTTACACTCCCAGGGAAATGTTGATTGCTACTTTGGGGTCAGGAAGCAATTTTTCTCCAGGCAGATTTGGCCAAGGATACTGGAGGTTTTTTGGGCATGGAACAGTGGTCACTGTGGGTGTGGAGGGGGAGGTATTTGTGAATTTCCTGCCTTGTGCAGGGGGTTGGACTAGATGACCCTGGAGGTCCCTTCCAACTCTATGATTCCATGATTCTAATGCCACAGAGTCCACCTTTACAAGTGGCCATTTCCTCCAGGTAAACTGATCTCTGTCACCTGGAGATCAGTTGTTATAGTGGGAGATCTCCAGCCCCCAGCTGGAGGTTGGCAAACTGTATGTATACGCACACGTAGGATTTTCCTAGCTGAGTGTAGCCTGTGGTGCCATGTCAAATGTTGCTTCAGAGTGATTCCCAACTTTCACAACTGGCTTTTCAGGGGACATCAGAGCCTATGACTAAAAGGTGTACATGTGTGTAGGTGTGAAAAGCACTGGTGTGTGGATCCAGCACATTGTGTAGCCCTTTGTATCACACTCTATATTTCTAAATTGTCTAAACTATCTTTTTCCTACTAGGGATTTCTTTTTTAATGGCGGCGATTCAGGATGATTTGTGAGCAGTATATTCTGTGCATAAGCATACAAAAGATGAAGAGGGAAAGGCGAGCCTTTTTATTGGACCAATTGGTGCTCATGATATCCTTCAAGCTTTGTGGCCCTCTCCTGTCTGTCCTACAAGTCAGCAGGACCAGGGAAGGGACTCCCAAGTGCCAGTTGCATCACAGTGCAGTCTTTTCATAGAAACCGCTTGCCGCAAGTGGGAAATATAAAAATATGTTCTGCAGAGATGCCAGCTGCTGTGATGTCATTGGGGCAAGGCATAAAAACAGTGCGCTTCAAAGGGCTGGCAGAGACTTCTTAGGGCATGGGTGGAGGGGGGGATAATGGAAGTGCTATAAACTTGACTCCAATAATTTAAAAGGCCAAAAGAAATAGGAATTTGGGCTGACTGTGCTCCTGCGGCAAGCACAGAAAGGCACCAGCTACAGAGCTCCATTTAAGGTCAGGGTTCCCAAGCATCTTACTGCGAGCACCCAACACAAAATTTCCCCCCAACTGACTTCCACTGTCATTCATTAATCCACAATTAACTGTCCATTTATGCCTTGCACATTAATTTCTTAATAGCAGACAGGGTGAGGTGAGGACGTGTGTTGAAATGTGGGCTAGGTCTGAAACAGGTATCTTCGTAACACAGGGCTTTCCTGCATGCTCGACTTACTCCTGGTTTTCTTGGCAGTCAACCCACAAGCAATGGAATCAGCTTCCACACGGTTCTTCTGCAAGTCTGCCTTCCCACTGCCTTTTCCCATTTATGGAGTCAGTTTATTTTCTTTCGCATGCCTCTTAAATGATCAGGATTTCCAAGGGCGGGTGCTGTAGTCATCAGGGGCATCAGAGCACCCCCCCCCTTTTAGTTTTAGTGCATACTTATACGATATATTGATATCATGGCTGCATTTAAAAAAAACCTGATACTAAAATATCATTATATCGATGTATCCTTAATGATAAGGTTAGCAGATACTCTGAATTCCCAGCTTTCATTTAAAAAAAATGTAAGTCTCTAGCTGCTTCACTCATGGAAAGCTGGGAATTCAGAGAACCTGCTAAACCTAATTGGTGTGTGTGTGTGTGCTTGTATTGAAATATTAATGTAAGGGTTGCATTTTTTAAAAAATCAAAAATGAAGCCACTCATCTTCAGGCAAGAGGAAGGGGGAGAGAAAAGGGAGTGGACTGACAAGGATGACTGTCCAATCATTGTAAAGTGGGCTGGAGGTGGATGGGAGTGGGTGGGACAAAGGAAGCCAAAAGAAATATTGAGCATGAGGGAAAAGGTGACACAAAATTGGTTTCCAGAAAAAAAAAATCAGGTAAAAGTGGTCTCAAATGAACTAGAAAAACCCTGGGTGTGTGTGTCACAATGTGAAAACTAAAAGAACAAACGTGTGCAGAAACTGGCATAAACTGAAGCAGAATGAGGCCAGAAGTGACAGAAAATTCCATGCGGAAAAGCCCACAGGGATCTACATGATACATCAATGATCCCCGAGGTGGTACTCATGGATGCCAGCACCTACTTCCTTTTCCCCTTAAATATCTATTTCTCCAAACAAAGAGCCAGCCCAGGCTTTCCTCCACCTTGTCAGCATAGGAGGTACTTCAGATGTGTGCAGGGAGCATCTTTGCCTTTCACAAGGAGCACTCCTTTAGAAACAGATGCCTCCGTCGTATTAGGATGCTTGACCTGTAACTCCAAACATTTCGTATTTGGCCCGGTCATGCCCTGGAAATGAAAGGTGCTTTGAAGCTCACCAGCTTCCCCTGGGTTTTGAAAGCCATTTGTTTTCCCAGGGAAGAGAGCCATAAAATGCACAAAGAGGTTAGAGAGAGCAGAGATGTATTTCTGCAGATCAATAACCTTTTGCCTACCTGCCAGGGAGGGCAAGAGAGATACTTGTTGTAAAGCATGATCTTGGTATTGAGATGTGGGACATGCTCGCTGGGTTGATTGGGAGACTCGGGTTCACCTCTCCGCTTGGGGCAACTTCCCTAAAACTGGATTGGGAGAAGCTTCCTGCCAACAAGGGCAGTAAGAGTTGAAAGGCTGAAACATCTGTTAGTCTTTGTTCAAATGCTGGAGGTCTGAGTCCCCTACCTGAAGCAGAAGAGTTCAGGATATGCATTTGTTCCACAAATATCGGGGGGTGGCGATATTGGAGGTAAATCCTCTGCAATGTTAAGTTTAGTTTAGTGTTATACTTTTCTGTTATTTTCATTAGATCTGAAACTCAGTAGTATTTCCCCTTTCTTATGTTCTAGCTTGATCTATCGCAAAAAAGTCTTTTCCTGTTTAAGAGAGCAGACTGTGATTCAACTCCTCCTTGCATGCCTTAGATCATTCAGTCTTGCTTAAACATGCAGGCATTTCCCCCAAGTAACTGGGAAACTCTACCCTTTGTACCTGCTCAGAGACAGCCTTTACTAGTGTGCCCCAGATCACTGGTAATGAGGGAGGCTGGATTTTTAATTTGGGGTGGTTGCACGATAATGAGGAATACGCTTTACATGCACATGAATATGCAACACTATGTAAGCACACACAGATCCAGGATGGGTTTGTGACAGTCCCAACCCCCATGGTAGCCGTTTTGTACCCATTACCTCTTCTCAGAACTCCAGAAGTGCCCACAGGCTCAACAGAGCTGGGTCCCTGATGAGCACCATTACTCTGGTATCCAAGGAATAATTGTGCTGATAGGGCAAAACTTAGAAATCTGTAGCATAATTAGGCTTGGCAACTGTGGGTTTGGAAATTGTTGGGGATTTAGGGGTGGAGCCTGGGGAGGGGGGGAACTCAGCAGGATATATAGTGCCATAGAGTCCACCCTCCAAAGCAGCCATTTTCTCTGGAAAAGAGCAAGAGTCCAGTAGCACCTTAAAGACTAACAAAATTTATGGCAGAGTATGATCTTGTTAGGAGCTGCGGTGGCTCAAGTGGTTAAGACGCTGAACTGCAGGCTGTGGAAGGTCAGTAGTTCAGCAGTTCAAGACCCGTGAGTGCCGCATGATGGGGTGAGCTCTTGTCTCTAGTTCCAGCTCCTGCTAACCTAGCAGTTCGAAAGCAAGAAATTGCAAGTAGATAAATAGGTACCACTTCAGTGGGAAGGTAACAGCGTTCCGTGCGCCTTGGTGTTTAGTCATGCCGGCCACATGACCACGGAAATGTCTTCGGACAGCGCTGGCTCTTCGGCTTTGAAACGGAGATGAGCACCGCAACCCTAGAGTCGGATTCGACTGGCTTTCAAGCAAGGGAACCTTTACCTTTACTTATGATCTTGTTGTCTGACTCTTCGCGACCCCATGGACCACATCACGCCAGGCCCTCCTGTCTTCCGTCATCCTCTGGAGTTTGCTTAATTTCATGTTCGTTGCATCAATAACACTGTCTAACCATCTCATCCTTTGCCATCTCTTTCTTCTTTTACCTTCAATCTTTCCCAGCATCAGGGTCTTCTCCAGTGAGTGCTCCCTTCTCATTTGCTGGCCAAAGTATTTGAGCTTCAGCTTCAGTATCTAGCCTTCCGGGGAACAGTCAGGGTTGATTTCTTTTAGGACTGACTGATTTGATCTCTTAGCAGTCCAGGGGACTCTCAAGAGTCTTCTCCAGCACCATAACTCAAAAGAATTTATTCTTCGGCGCTCGGCCTTCCTTATGGTCCAACTCTCGCAGCCACACATTACTACTGGGAATACCATTGCTTTGACCATATGAACTTTTGTTGTCAGGGTGATGTCTCTACTTTTTATTATGCTGTCTAGGTTTGCCATAGCTTTCCTCCCAAGGAGGAGGTGTCTTTTAATTTCATGGCTGCAGTCACCAACTGCAGTGATCTTGGATCCCAGGAACATGAAGTCTGTCACTGCTTCCATGACTTCCCCTTCTGTTTGCCAAGGAGTGATGGGGCTGTAGGCCATGATCTTAGTTTTTGGTATTTTTTTGATGTTGAGTTTCAAGCCAACTTTTATGCTCTCCTCCTTCACAGTTAGCAAGAGGCTCTTAAGTCCTCTTCACTTTCTGCCATCAGAGTGGTATCGTCTGCATATCTGAGGTTGTTGATGTTTTTCCCTGCAATCTTAATTCCGTCTTGTGATTCATCCAGGCTGGCATTTTGCATGATGTACTCTGTATATAAATTAAATAAGCAGGGTGACAATATACATCCTTGTCATACTCCTTTTCCTATGCTAAACCAATCAGTTGTTCCATATCCAGTCTAACTGTCACTTCTCGACCCTTATACAGGTTTCTCAGGAGACCTGTGAAGTGGTCTAGTACTCCCATCTCTTTACGGACTTGCCATAGTTTGTTGTGATCCACACAATCAAAGGCTTTAGCGTAGTCAATGACGCAGAAGTAGATGCTTTTCTGGTACTCCCTTGCTTTCTCCATAATCCAGAGAATGTTGGCAATTTGATCTCTAGTTCCTCTACCTCTTCGAAACCCAGCTTGTACTTCTGGCAGTTCTCTATCCACATACTGCTGAAGCCTAGCTTGTAGGATCTTGAGCATGACCTTGCTAGCATGTGAAATGAGTGCAATTGTGCGATAATTTGAACATTCCTTGGCATTGCCCTTCTTTGGGATTGGAATGGAGCTCCTGCCCTGCCACAAATTTTGTTAGTCTTTAAGGTGCTACTAGACTCTCGCTCTTTTCTACTGCTACAGACAAACACAGTGTCCCATCTTGGTTTCTCCAGATGAAGCGATCTCTGTGGTCCGAAAATCAGTTGTAATTCCAGGAGGTCTCTACACCTAAGCACAACCCAGTTTGTCAGTCTGAGGGTTATGAGATGAAAGCCAGTTTGGTGTAGTGGTTAGGAGGGTGGACCGTAGTCTGGGAGAACTAGGTTTGATTCCCCACTCCTCCTCCACATGCAGCTGCTGGTGGACCTTGGGTCAGTGTCAAGTTCTTTCAGAGCTGTTCTCTCACATAAGCAGTTCTTGAGAGAGCTCTATGAGCTCCACCTACCTCACAGGGGGTCTGTTGGGGGGAGGGGAACAGAAAGGTGATTGTAAACTGCACTGAGACTCCTTTGGGCAGTGAAGGGCAGGGTATAAATCCAATCTCTTCTTCTTCTATTTGGCTGTGGCCTGAATAAACAGCTGTGACACATGAGAATAAGACCCTCTCCAGGCTGTTGCTTATACTGGTGTTAGTCTTGCAGTGCTCACTGCCTCAGGCCCATTCTGCATCTAGGATCTGCACCCATTGTTTTACCAAACCCACACTGGAACAGAAAAAGATGCCGCTCAAAAGCACATTCAAATACCCTGGGCCAACATCTACTGACTGTCACCCCTGAATGGCCATAAATCTATGCGGAGGGTACCACAAAACTGAGAGATCAAATGAAGTGAAAGTGGCATACAGCCTGGACACTGCCATAAAATCTGACAATCAATCAAAGTGAAAGTGGCATGCAATGTAGAGGGGAATTTCTGTTCCAACGTGGGTTTGGTAAAACAGCGGAGCAAATGCTAGATGCAGAATGGGCCTCAGTTTGCATGGGAGAAAGTGCAAGAAAAAACAGAGGGGTCTTTGGGATTGGGGGCCATGCTGGAAGCCAGATTGCCCTTCTACCCCTAGATTAGAGAGGGTCTCTGGCTGCGGAAATAAGTGGGACCAGACGCTGCGTTCGATGCCAGCAGAGCCAAAGTGTGGCTGCAGACAGTTGCCCCTGAATCCCGATCTGGAGGATGCATTAAGCTCAGGTTCCCAAGGCGGAATCCAGAGCAAGCAGGCAAAGGCAGGAGGCTGAGCGGTTAGCATGGGCGCCTGGCCCTGGCCAATCCCCAGGTTTGATGTCTCTTCTAAGCAGAGGATGCCAAGGTTGCACCACTTTTCTGCCCCTGAAGAGGGCGCCATGGCCTGTGCAGGTCCACAGAAGCTCAAACATGGGGATGTTCAGTGTTCGGGATGATCATTCTGCAGTGCTTCAGGAAGGGGGTTCCAAGGTGTAACAAAGCATACAGCTGTTTTGTAGAACAAGAAAAAGCAGTCCCAGGAGAAGAAGAAGAGATTGGATTTATACCCCACCCTTCACTACCCAAAGGTGTCTCAGAGCGGCTTACAAACTCCCTTCCCTTCCCCTCCCTACAGCAGACACCCTGTGAGGTAGGTGGGCCTGAGAGAGCTCTTGACAGAAACTGCTCTTTTTTCAAGAACAGCTCTTATCAGAACTATGGCTTGCCCAAGGTCATCCAGCCAGGTGCAAGTGGAGGAGTGGGGAATCAAACCCGGTTCTCCCAGATTAGAGTCTGCACACTTAACCACTACACCAAACTAGCTGGAATAGGGAAACCAGAGAAGCAACACAAGGGGAGGGGCTGCCTGACTCTGACCCTGCCTTGTTCCCTCTTTGCACTACCCCCTGCTGAAGCCAGTCTTCCTCAGAAAGGTGTGGGCTGGGGAGTTTGTTGCAGGCATTTGTGGCCAACCTGCAGAAGGGCTGTCTGTGCAATATCCTGTTCTTCATTCTTCAACCAGAGGAAAGTCACTAAGCTCAAGAGGCTTTTCTTTCTTAACCTGCAAGTACCACATCCCAGTAGGGTTGCCAGCCTCTAGGTGGGGCCTGGAGATCTTCTGTTTTTACAACTGACCTCCAGACTACAGAGATCAGCTCCGCTGGAGAAAATGGCTGCTTTGATGGGCTGACTCTATGGCCTTGTACCCTGCTGAGACCCCTCCCCTCCCCAAACCCCGCCCTCTCCTGGATCCACTCCCAAAGTCTTCAGGTATTTTCCAAACCAGACCTGGCAACCCTACATCCCAGCCCGGTTCAGTCCCTCCAACCAATTAACTACACAATAGTTATCGCTTAAATGGGAATCCGGACGGAGATCCCCTCCCCACCCCAAGAGTGATTACAAAAATAGATTTTAAAAAATGGGGGTCAGATGGTGCTGAGGATGTCAGATGAAGGCGGCTGTGTTGTTTTTTCCCCCTGCAGCGATCGAAGGCCTGCCCTCGGTTGCATCAGGTTCGAATTCGCCCCCTCTCCTCCTCCCCCCCCTCCGCCGCCCACAGCCTGCAGAACAACAGGTGCACCCATCAGCTAGGGTGGAGAAAGATGGGTGGGGTGTTCCTTCCCCACCCACTTCTTTTCATTGAGAGGAGAAAAACAAAAACAAGCCTAGAGGAATGTGCAGCCCGCTGTTTTTGTTCCGCGAGGAGGCACCAACTGCAGACTGGTTTTTCCTGGTGGGGGAGGGCGGGGCGGCGGCGGTGACGGGGGCAGGAGCTGAGCGCCGGGGAGGGAGGGGAGGGAGAGATTCCTGCTGCTCCCCTGCTGGGAAGGAGAGCCCGGGCGAGATGGAAAACAATCCCGCTCCCTCCCCTTTTTTACACACGACAGGCAGCAAGCTGTGCTCAGGACCCTTTTCTGCCAGCGGCTCAGAGGGAAAGATATCTTACAGTGACTGAAGCGAACAGTTCAGACGGGTCTAGAAGAGTGAAAAAGGGAGAAGGAAACCAATATTAAACACTCAGGACAGAGAGCAAGTGGGAAATCTGGCAACGGTGGCCCATCTTCTTGCTTCTAAATGCCTGTCCGTGTGTGGAAAGGGCCATCAAGTCACGGCTGACTTATGGCGGCCCCAGCAAGGGGCTTTCCAGGCAAGCGAGAAGTGGAGGTGGTCGGCCATGGCCGTCCTCTGCAGCAGGGTCTTCCTTGGAGACCCTGCTGAGCTCCCGAAATCTGACAAGACTGGGCCATACTGTGCCGCCTTCCCTCCCTCTATTGCCTGTTTACCACCTCAAACAAAAATCGTGGATCCTTGCCTTCCAGGCTGTCTTTCGTAGAGTTGCCAGGTCTGGGTTGGGAAATTCCTGGAGATTGTGTGTGTGTGTGTTTGTGTGGAGCCAGGAGAAGGGAGGGACCTCGGTGGGGTAAAAAGTCGTAGAGTCCACCCTCCTAAGCATCCATTTTCTCCAGGGGAATTGATCTTGATTGTCTGAAGATCAATTGTAACAGTGGGAGAACTCCAGGTGCCACCTGGAGGTTGGCAGCCCTCTGTCTTTGCCTCATTCATTCGTATCCCACTCTTCTCCCCTTCTCATGTGGTTTCCCTGTTTCCTCTCCTCCTCCTCCTCCTCCCTCCATTGGTTGCAAGGGCACCCACTGGGAGATCCCTGACTGGCTGGCTGTGATTGGCAGGGAAATACACCACTAGGTGGCTGGTCATACTTGACTACCTCATGAAAGGTAATTGACACAGAGAAATGCAGGGTTTTTTACAAGGAATGTTTGTTTGTGAGACTGTTGTTCCAGAGTCATGGAACAAAAGCCCCTGCCCCGTCTGCTAAAGCCAGTGAAACTGGCTCCCCTGCACTTGGGTTGGTCTTGTCCAGGGCTATTTGGGCAGGAACGCACAGGAACGGAGTTTCGGCTGGCTTCTGAGTTGGCCATGCCTACAGCCTCCCTCCCCTCGGGTTCCCCATGCGCCCCACAAGCCGCAGGGCACCTGAGGAAGCCAATCCTGGGAGGGAGTTGCACTGTCAGGGGTGTGGCCTAATTTGCTAACGGATTTCTGCTGTAGGGTGTGGGCTATTATGCTAGTGAGTTCCTGCTGGGCTTTTTCTACAAAAAGAGCCCTCTTGTCCATGCACCAGGGTTAGTCTCCCAGGGCAGCCATTCCTAAGGGTCTTCACGCCAGACTGGAGATTGCCTCCACCAGCACAGTTAAGGGTGTCTCCAGTTAAGCAAACCATCCATCCCCTGTCCCTGGCACCCAATGCAATGGCCGACATAAAGGGAGAGGCCTGAGGAGGCTGATAATCACTTCCACTGCCTGGCATGGATGAATGACCTCAGATACAGCTGGAGCCATCAGAAGTACAATGTTCTGTGTCCACCAGCCCTAGGCTCTTGGTCACACATGCCAGGCTGATACAGATTAATCTATCAGCAAGTTCTAGCTTCTTGAGATCTTATCTTATTCCATTTTGTACTTCTGCATCAAGGTCAAAGTGGAACCTAAGAGAACGTTTTCACTCACATTTCTTCGGATGGGCCAGAGAGATTAACTAAATCTAACAAAATCCAGTCTGTCCTCCTACCACATCACACCCATTCACCACTCTGATAGTGTTCACACTTCTGAAGGCCCCAGACCTCCATACAAACCACTAGTCCCACTCCATCATCTCTCATCAATGCTCCCCTCATGCTGACACCCCAAATGGACAAGGTGGGTTTAGGTGTACCACTGCTTACTTTCTCTCTGGAACGGCAGTGCTTCGAAGGCTCCTAAACTGGACTCAGACTTTGTTTTGTTGACTCCTGTGTCAATGTTTTCTGCCAAGGCTTTCTCTCCCTCCCATTCACACACATAACCTCCCCACAAACACTCAGTCTTCTCCTCCCCCCCACTTCCTTTCCCTTTTACTGCACCTTGCCTCAGTTCCTATGAAAGAGGCTGCCTAGGGGCTTCAACACCTCCTACACCAAGAAGAGGTGGAAGAGGAGGAGGAAGAAGAAGAACTGGTTTTTATACCCTGTTTTTCACTATCTGAAGGAGTCTCAGAGTGGCTTACAATCACCTTCCCTTCCCCTCCCCACAACACACATCCTGTGAGGTAGGTGGGGCTGAGAGACCTCTGAGAGAACTGCTCTTGTCTGAGAGAACTGCTCTTGAGAGAACAGCTCTGAGAGAACTTGTGAGTGACCCAAGGTCACCCAGCTGGCTTTGTGTGGAGTGGTGGGGAAATAGACTCAGTTCTCCAGATTAGAGTCCTGTCACTCTTAACTACTACACCAAACTGAATTACAGGTGACCAGACTACAGAGATCTGTTCCCCTTTGGAGGATGGGCTGTATGATGTTATAACAAGCTGAAGTCCCCTCCCTAGGCTCCATCCCCAAATATCCAGGAATTTCTCAACCTGAAGTTGGCATCCCTAATTTTGCCACACCTTGCTGGTCTAAACCTATGCCTTGCACTGTAATTAACAGGCAGCTGCAGCTAGGGCTGCCAACCTCCAGGTGGTCAAGGACAAGAGATCATGGGACAGGTTGAACTTAGTAAGGAAAAGCAACCGTGATCAGATGACAAAACCTTGGCCCCGGTCAAATGGAGGACTTGCCCCACGAGAGGGACGGCTTGCCAGCAGATTAAATGGGCGCGATCATATCGCAGCATCTGGGAAGCGTGGCGCGCCCGTCTCCAACCCATAGCCTTGACCCAAAGACGCAGAGTTAAAAGATACTAGGAAGCAGGCAGTATCTTCCAGAAAACGTGCGGCACATGCGGGTGTCTGGGAAGCGCTGGTAGCCCATTGCAGCCAGCTCCTGTCGGCGTCCCATGCATGCACACAAACGTGGTACTGCTGTGATGCCTCGCTTCATGTGATCGGCTGCCAAAGGCCTGATCATGGAGCCTCGGGGGAACGTCAGATCGCACCACTGCGCTTCGTTTTGCTCCGGCTCTAAAAGCCCCACTTCCCCTGCAGATTATCCCGCTCGTGTGACCGGGGCCCTTGTTGAGAAAAATATCCATCTTCTTTAATCATCCAGTGAGTGACAAATCTTTAAAGGTGTTTCCTTTGAAGTAAATTGGGCTCAAGTTTTGGTCCCAATTTACTTCAAAGGAAACACCTTTAATGATTTGTCACTCACTGGATGATTAAAGAAGATATATATATTTTTCCCAACAAGGTTTCGTTACCTTATCACTGTTGTTTTTCCCTACTAATCTGCAGGTGACAAAGATCAATTCCCGCGGAGAAAATGGCTGCTTTGGAAGGTGGACTCTATGGCGCTGTACCCCACTGAAGCCCCTCCTCCCCTCCCTCCCTAAACTCTGCCCTCCTCAGGCTCCACCCCCAAATCTCCAGTATCCCCAGGGCTCTTTTTGTAGCAGGAACTCCTTTGCATATTATGCAACATGCCCCTAATGTAGCCAATCCTCCTAGAGCTTACAGAGCTCTTCTTACCAGGGCTATTGTAAGCTCTTGGAGGATTGGCTACATTAGAGGTGTGTGGCCTAATATGCAAAGAAGTTCCTGCTACAAAAAGAGCCCTGACTGTATTTCTGGACCCAGAGCTGGCAACCCTTGCTGAGAGCAATCTTGCCTTGCTTGTGCTAGAGGCATGGTTGCCAACTGTGGGTTGAAAAATTCCTGGAGATTTGGGGTTGTGCCTGGGAAGGGCAGAGTTTTGGGAGGACAGGCACCTCCATGGGGTGCAATGTTATGCAGTCCATCCTCCAGAGCATCCATCTTCTCCAGGGGAACTGATCTCTGTTGGCTGGAGATCAGCGGTCATTCTGGGAGATTTCCAGGCCCCACCTGGACGTTGCCAACCCAAGCTGGAGGCCGTATGGATGGGAGAGGGAGCAAGAGGCATGAGCACCAGGTACACCTGGCATGCATGAAATGTTAAGGCGGCCTTATTAAAAAAAAATGACTAGCCTGGAGGCAACCTCAGCAAAACCCGAAACCTAGGGTTGCCAGCCTGGAATTACAGCTGATCTCCAGACAACATAGATCAGTTCCCTTGGAGAAAATGGCTGCTTTGGAGGGTAGACTCTGTGGCATCACATTCCTGCTGGGCTCCCTCCTCTTGTCAAACTCCACCCTCTCCAGGCTCCACCTCCAAATCTCCAGGAATTTCCCATCCTGGAGCTGTCAACCCTATGCAAAGCCCTTTTTGTTTTGGGTGGACAAGCCAGCTAATAATTGCCATGCCAGCTCTTTAGAACAAGAAGAAAAGAGATTGGATTTATACTCTGCCCTTCACTACCCGAAGGAGTCTCAGAGCGACTTACAATCTCTTTTCCCTTCCCCTCCTCACAACAGACACTCTGTGAGGTAGGTGGGGCTGAGAGAGCTCTCTCAAAAACTGCCAATGAGAGAACAGCTCTGAAAGAACTTGTGACTGACCCAAGGTCACACCAGAATGTGGAGGAGTGGAGAATCATACCCAGTTCTCCAAGATTAGAGTCCACGCTTCTAACCACTACACTAAACTGGCTCCCTTTACTTGCCCACACAAACAGGACATCAACATGGCAAGTCTTAATCCACACAGCTTTTTTAATAATAAAAATTACAGAATGTATTTTCTCCATACTTGATAGGCAATAAACACTGGGGGGTGGGGGGTGGGAACCCCAGCATTTTATGAAATGTTAACAGCAAAAGCAAAAGGAAAGATTCGAGTCGTGTTTTCCATATGTAGATGCTCGTGATGCCAACGCAAGCAAGTTTGTCATTCAGGGTGTGGGGGAGAGATTGTTGGAATTCTGCCATTTGATGATGTATTTGTCTGGAAATTGGCCCAAGTACACCAGGCACATGATGTATTTCTCTGGAAATTGGCCCAAGTACACCAGGCACGTGTTAAGATTCTCTGTGCCAAATTGCAGCTCGATGGGATAAATTGTCTGCATTTGGTAAGAAACAGAATTGTCAACCTTTTTATCTGCCAGATGCATAAGACTGAGTTTCGTCTCCCCTTCCAGTTACAGGAATTTTAGTTGGAGCAGGGACAGAGGTGCGAGCCTTCTGGCATGAGCTGAAGGGCACCAGACCCGAAGATCTTGGTTCTGGGCTCTGGTGCCCATGGCTTGCAGCTTTGGGGCCTCGGTGACCCACTCCAGCACATCCCAGGCCAGGAGTGGCTGTTCTGTTTCTCTCAATATGTCCCTGGAAGAGTATTATGCTCTAGCAACAAGAACCTTCCTGGTGGTCCCCAGCCTGAGAGAGAGCCGGCTGTCCTCGACTAGGAGCAGGGCCTTCTTGGGCCTGGGCCCCATGTGGTGGAACTCTCTGCCAGAGAACATCTGTACCCTGTGGGACTGACTGCCTTTCCATAGGGCTTGTAAGGCAGGGATGTTCTGCCAAGCATTTGATTGAGGACAGTCTGGCACCCTCATATTCCAACCTCCCCTTTCCCCCCCTTCATATCCCCTCTACCCAAGGGGGCTGGTGGAAATTAGAATTTTCCCATCATCTTGGATTTGGCGTTGTTCTTATGATTGTCTTTAAGTATTTCAATGCTGTTTTAATTCAATCATGTTGTATTTGCCTTAGATATAAGCTGCGAGCCCTGCTTGCAGGGAAGGGCATCCAATAAATTGAATATAATAAATAAATAGATAGATATTTTTTAAAAAAATGCTGGCTGGCTGGTTGGTTGGTTGTCTATCTACATCAGGGTCCCCAACCTTTTTCGGCCTGTGGGAACCTTCAGAATTCCGGCAGAGCATGGTAGGGTGCAGTAGGGTTGCCAAATGACTTACTGGCTGCAGCAGGAAAGTGGTGGTCCCAGTTGTGTGTGCCGTGATGACATCTCCCAGAAGTGACATCATCACGCTGGGCACCATAGAGTTTTCAGGGTGATTGCTAGAGCATCATCTGGCGACATGCCCAGTGTGATGACATCACTTCCTGGTGACTTCATCGTGCCGGCATGTCGGCCCGATCTGGCCACTTTGGGGGTGGGGTTCCCCCCACTGGTCATATACAGACCGGCGGATTGGGGGCCCTTTGAGTGGGAGAACCCCCGCCCCCCTAGGGGACCTGGCAGCCCTAGGGTGCAGCCACAAAATGGCCACCACAAGATCGCCACCACAGCTTACCCTCAGCCACACAGTGAAGATCCTTGTGCTAGTTGGATGGCAGTTTCTGCCAAAACAACATTTGAAAACATCTGTACAGCCAATCAAATCTCCAGTGGCTAATCGGAAGCCTTGCTGGGCAGCAGTCCCACCTGGCCTCACCCACTTTCTAGAAACACTTGGCAGGCACCAGGAAAGGTGTTGGCAGGTGCCCAGGTGCCCACGGCCACAGTGTTGGGGACCCTGATTGAAATTACATTTGTGTTTGTGTTCCCCCGGTGAGAATGAAAGGTGGGACAGAAATTAAATAAATAAACAGAACGCTTGCCCAACCAATGCTGCTTCATTAACGGAGCTGCAACCAAAACTCTGCTACAGTGTTGCTAAGAGTGTTTCTGCTTTCAAGGCAAGGCTTCTGCTGTACAGTTGCTTTTTAAAAGGACTCAATACATCGAGGTTGGAAACAGCTGGGACATGTTAAAAGTGGTGACAGGGATCCAGCAAGCCAAGGTGCCCAGCTTTGCAACTTGCATTACACAAAATATGGCAGCAAACAGAATGCTTTCCCATGTCCTCATGCTTCAGGCTAGCATGAAATGTGTGTGTGTGTGTTTGTGTGTGCTTTCTTTACATTTTCAAAAACAGTTGCAATACTGTCCTTGGAAATGGAAAGAAAAGTCTCCTAGTGATATCACAGATGCTGGCCAATAGGCATCCAATCAGCTGACTTCTTTGGTTCAAACTGAATTGGGTTGAAAACCACAGAAGAGTTATTTTGTTTTATTTTGAAAAGTTGCTCCAAGACTTTAAAAAAGCTATGTTTGCACTAAATGCAGTGAGGGCATTTTCAAACAGGCTGAATTGCTCCCAAAAAGATTGTTTCTGCCTTTGCCCAAAGGTGTGGTTTTGCTGGAAGGGGAAAAAAAAAAGAAACTGTTCATTTCTATTTACAAAAACCAGATACAATAATAACTTCTTCCAAAAAATTGCCCCTTATGTAAAGACTATTTTGAAAATTCGGGGGTGGGGGGGGAAATTACTGGCATCATCTGATTTCATGCACTAAAAACTTTAAGCATTCCAGGGAAACAGAACATACGAGATTGGGTGTTTTTATTTAATGAATGGCTCTTAAAATGGGGCCAGCCTCCTTTCACAGCTGCCTGTCTCGTGCCAGAAAGGCATTGCTTTCAGACCATGTCATCGCTTGGGAACCTCAAGAATCGTACTCGGGAACACACTGGCGGAGAATAACAACCCCCTTCCCAGAAAGGTTCCAAGTCTGAGCGCTGCAGAAAAACAAGTGCCCAGTCATCTTGGCTGGAGGTAATCTAACCCTCTGAGAAACTTGTTTACCAGGATCACGGTGCTGGCAACTGTTTAATCTCATTGTATTATAGTAAGATTTGTTCTTTGTTAAGAGTTGCAACGCAGCTCTCAATATAGAACAATCGGGGGCCTGATTCACTTAAAAAAATATAGCCAGTCCTTCTAACATTCCAGTCAAATTGTAGCATTCTCTCTGGATATCTCTTAGAGTGGAGATTTGAAGGTAAACAGTTCAAGTTGGCCCAGCTGGAAGAGTGGTACTTTAAAAGGAACATATAGGCAGTGGAAAAGCTCAGTGTCAAAAAGAAAAGGAAGGACAGCTCTCTGTCTCTTTCTCCCAATTGCAAAACCACGGCTGCCAGATTCACTTCCTCAGACAACTAGCAGCGCAAAGCTAAACAGGGCTGCCCCGTTTTTGGATTTAGAAGGATGTAACTCCATTTAGGATTGCACTGTAGAAAATTAATCTGGATTCCATGTTGGGTGCAGAACCCTTGGTGCTGGCATTAGACAAAGACATTAGAACACATCACAT
The DNA here is from genome assembly GCA_029375565.1 of Gekko gecko. Taxonomy (NCBI): domain Eukaryota; kingdom Metazoa; phylum Chordata; class Lepidosauria; order Squamata; family Gekkonidae; genus Gekko; species Gekko gecko. Next base: position 44,052,099 of record JAPDNY010000014.1, read on the forward strand.
ACTTGTTGACAAATTGGAAAAATGTGGTTTGGATCCAATGACTGTTAAGTGGATCCATAACTGCTTGTGAATGGTTCCTCGTCTTCTTGGAGAGAAGTTGACAAGTGGAGTGCCTCAACGATCTGTCCTGGGATCTGTTTTGTTCAACATCTTTGTCAATGATTTGGATGAAGGGATAGAGGGAATGCTTATTAAATTTGCAGATGATACTAAATTGGGAGGGGTAGCAAATATAGTAGAAGACAGAGTCAGGATACAGGATGGTCTTGACAGACTGGAAAACTGGGCTAAAAGAAATTTAATGAATTTCAATGGGGATAAATGTAAAGTTTTGCATTTAGGTAGGAAAAATCAAATGCATAATTATAGGTTGGGGGAGACTTGTCTTGGCAGTAGTATGTGCAAAAAGGATCTAGAGGGCTTAGTAGACCATACACTGAACATGAGTCAGCAGTGTGATGTGGTTGCCAAAAAGGCAAATGCAATTTTGGGCTGTATCAACAAAAGCATAGTGTCCAGGTCACGAGATGTGATGGTATCACATTACTCTGCTCTGGTTAGTCCTCACCAAGAGTACTATGTTCAGTTTTGGGCACCACAGTTTAAGAAGGATATAGACAAGCTGGAACGTGTCCAGAGGAGAGCAACAAAGATGGTGAGGGGTCTGGAGACCAAGTCCTATGAGGACAGGTTGAAGGAGCTGGATATGTTTAGCCTGGAGAGGAGACGACTGAGAGGTGATATGATAACCATCTTCAAGTACTTGAAGGGCTGTCATCTAGCGGATGGTGTGGAGTTGTTTTCTGTTGCCCCAGAAGGTTGGACCAGAACCAATGGGTTGAAATTAAATCAGAAGAGTTTTCGGTTAAACATTAGGAAGAACTTCCTGACAGAGCGGTTCCTTAGTGGAACAGGGGAAGTGGGAAGTGGTGGGCTCTCCTTCTTTGGAGGTTTTCAAACAGAGGCTAGATGGTCATCTGACAGCAAGGGTGGAAAGGGTTGCCTCAGTGCTTAGTTCTTGTGGCCCTTTTTTACACACCCAGGGAAATGCTGATTGCCACTTTTGAGTCAGGAAACAATCCTGGAGGTTTTTTGTCATCTTCTGGGCATGGAACAGGGGTCAGTGTGGGTGTGGAGGGGGAGGTATTTGTGAATTCCTTGCCTTGTACAGTGGTTTGGACTAGATGACCCTGGAGGTCCCTTCCAACTCTATGATTCTATGAACTCACAGTTTTTTTCAGGAGGCTGTACACATGGGAGGGAGGCCCTGTCCCTGTGGTGTCCTTCATAGCCAGAGATGGAGCTCACTCAACCATTGTTATGTGCACAGGCAAAGGGAAGGGCCTCGTTCTGGTGTGAACACCATCATAAGGACTGAGGCCTTGCGGCAGGCCCCAAATGTACTCTTGCACAAGATTTATCCACATGAGCCATTACTAGCAAGTCAGGTTGCCAACCTTCAGGTGGTGGCTGGAGATCTTCTACTATTACAACTGATCTCCAGGTGACAGATCTGGCTGCGATTGCACACACAAAATAATCCACTTTCAGTCCACTTGCCAACTGGATTTTGCCAGTTCACACTGTAAAGTCCAGTTGGAAAGTACATGAGAGTGGATTATTTAGTGTGTGTGATCGCAGCCAGAGGTCAGTTCGCCTGCATAAAATGGCCACTTTGGAAGGTGGACTCCATGGGCCTTATGCCCCACTGAAGTTCCTCCCCTCCCCAAACCCTGTTCTCCCCAGGCTCCACCCCCTAGATCTCGAGATATTTCCCTACCTGGAACTGGAAACCCTACCAGCAAGTGACCCTTAACTACCCTCTTACAGTTGGGATTATTTAGTGTGTGTGATCGCAGCCAGAGGTCAGTTCGCCTGCATAAAATGGCCACTTTGGAAGGTGGACTCCATGGGCCTTATGCCCCACTGAAGTTCCTCCCTCCCCAAACCCTGTTCTCCCCAGGCTCCACCCCCTAGATCTCGAGATATTTCCCTACCTGGAACTGGAAACCCTACCAGCAAGTGACCCTTAACTACCCTCTTACAGTTGGGACCAGGGGAGCTGAAGGACTGCCTATTTCCACATCTACTTTGGAAGGCATGCTCTGGGGGGCCCTTGCCTGCAGAATGGATAGCAGGTGGTACCCACAAAGGGCCTTCTCAGTGGCGGCACCATGGCTTTGGATCACTTTGTTGAGAAGCTCGCCTGGCACAGACTATTTATTTTATTGCCTGAAGATGGCACTTCAGTTCGCTTTTGGCTAGTCTGCAGAGTTCATAAAGCGCTGTTCTGCAACTTGACAGTTCTGTTCTTTGGTTTTAATGAAATCAGCCTTCTCTACTTAACCTCTGTTGGAAAGGCCGGTCGATGATGACATTACAGTATTCTGCTGCTGTTCTTTTGTTTCTCACTTGTATTTTGCTGGCAGTGGCTGGAACCTATCTGCTGCAGTAGCTGCTGTTATTAATCATTTTTATGGTTTTTTCAGATTCTGATTTTGATGTTTCTACCCCGAGTTTCTGTAATGAGCTTCTTTTATTTGATTGTTCTCTGTGTTGTTAGCCTTCTCATCAATCTCATCAATAAGTCAACCATTGCCAAGGCTTCTTGGGGCGAATGAATGGCTGGTTATGCCGGTCCTATAGGTATGTCCAGATTCCCTGTGCTCAGTCCTGCCTTCCTCCAAGTACGCTGAGATCCACACCAAAGTAGAGTTCCAAGGACTCTGAATGGCTGGAGCAGTTCCTGCTCATTTCATCGGGGTCCGTGCAGAAGACCCTCCCTGCTGGAGATTGTGTTTCAGATCTCCAGCACCTCTAGTGACCAGCAACGTGGTGACACTGAAACACTTGCCTGACTGGGGGGCTGGCAGAGGCCACTGGGCCACTGCTGGCTCTTTAGACTGGAGCTTTTCTCATAACCAAATTGCATACCAGCCTCTTCCCCTGTTGTCAACTCTGGGTTGGGAAATTCCTGAAGATTTAGGGGTAGAGCCCAGGGAGGGCAGGGACTTCAGTGGGCTGCGATGCCACAGAGTCCCCCTTCCAAAGCAGCCATTTTCTGCAGGGGAACTGATCACTCCAGTCTGGAGATCTGCTGTAATTCCTGGGGGTCTCTAGGCCTGACCTGGAGGCTGGCAACCCTCTCCTAGGGTTGCCAGCCTCCAGGTGGGACCTGGGGATCCCGCCCCCCCGGAATTACAGTTTATCTCCAGACTACAGAGATCAGTTTTCCTGCATGAAATGGCTGCTTTGGAAGGGGGACTCTGTGGCTTTATGTCCCATTGGAGGTCCCTGTTCCCTTGAGTCTCCATCCTCAAATTTCCAGGAGTTCCCCAGCCTGGATTTGGCAACCCTGCCTCCCCCATCCCCCGCCGGTGGCCAGGGCGGGACCTGGCCACCCTGTTTCACTCCTTTTATCCTTCAGAGGGAAAGAAAGGATTGAGGGAGAAATAAGGAGAGAGAGACAATTCCCTTAACTTGCCGGGGCGGGGCGGGGGGGTGGGCAGACAAGATCAGCCTCCGTTCGCTTCCAGCCCAGATTATAACAGAATGGTCTGTCTCCTTCGAACGGTTTAGCTGAGAAGTTGCCCTCCGAGTGACTCTTGCCTGACTGCCATAGCCCCAAGTGGCAGGAGGATGGCGCTGCGCGATCTCTGCCCGCCCCAGCAGGCAGCCGCCGCCGCCGCCGCCGCCTTCCCCCTTGCTCGCTCCGCGCGGCAGCGATCCGGCCGGGAGGCTCGCAGGCTGGGAAAGAAGCCCTCCCGGCGGCGGCCAGGGCGCTGGGGCCTCCGCCCCGAACCACCGAAGGGGGGATGGATGGGAGACGTGTCCCCCCCCCCGGTAGAAGGGGCCTGTCAGATATTTTAAAAGCCGCACTTGCAGGCCAGACTTCAGAGCAAACGTGCCTAACACGAGACGGACCGCACTACTCTCTCTAAACGCGTTTATCCGAAATCGAGGGGGAAATCTGTATTTCTGTTTACTGGAAGGGGACTCTCAAGCATGCTGAAGGGCTCCGTCCTGGGCCAAAGGGCCTCCGGGAAACTGGAGCGAAGAGAGGGGGCGGCCTGCAGGAATGCCTTCCTGGTTTGCCTTAAAAAAAAAAAAAACTGGGAAAAAATTAAATACAGAAAGTTATTGGCCAGTTTATATTTTGAAAAGGAACTCCCCCCCCTTTTTTTTTTTTTAAAAAAAGGAGGTGCCGAACTCTCAAGAGGGAAAAGTTTTCAATCTGTATTCTGGAAACTCATGAACTTTTAACTGGAGGGCTGTCTGTTTGAAGGTTCTACCAGCATCACCACTGCCACCTTGCAGTCAGAAAGCTAGCACCTCAGGGAGGAGAGTTCAACTTGCAGTGTAGTCCTACTGCACTGTGACCACTGATATAAAAGGAGTTGGCTACGCCTAGGAGTGGGCTGGTAGCCTTCTGTCTAATCATTTTTATTTCTTGCAAAAGTATTCGTTTTCCTCCTCCGAAATAGTTCACTTTCTGTTCACAATAGTTCACAATCTGCCATCTGACTGATGTTACAAATGGTTGTTTTAAACTGGGTTTTGACGATTAATTTATTACTGTTTTAATATTGTTGTTGTTGGTACCTGTTGTCACCTGCCCTGAGCTCTGCTATGCAGGGTAGGGTGGGCTAGAAGCCAGATATAATAAATAAATACATAAAATAAATAAAAATGGCACACAGCACCTTTTCTGGGGACCACTAAGTGTTTCTGGGAAGGGGGTGGGGCCAGGTAGGGCTTTTGCCCAGCAAATCTCCAGTGGAGATTTGATTGGCTGTGCAGATTTTTTTAAAAAATGTTGCTTTGGCTTCAGCTGCCACCACGGCACAACGATCTGCACCGTGTGACTGTAGTTAAGGTGTGGCCACCATTTTGTGGCTGGCTCCAGCTCCTGTGGCAGTCCTTTTAGTCCTGTGCCCACCATGCCGTGTCAGAATTCAAAACGTGCCCGCAGGCTCAAAAAGGTTGGACACCCCTGGACTAATGTTTGAACTGTGTACCAAATAAAGAAGCCATGCAACTAAAAACACACTGGAGCTCATGGGGAGGGGGAGATGAGAAGGGAAAACAAACCCCAGTCTTCAGTTTAATTACAGCTGATCCATTTGCTTCATTTATACCCTACTTTGCTCCCAATGGAAACCCAAAGCAGTCAACAATGTTCTCCTCCATTTTATCTTTACAACAGCCCTGTGAAGTGGGCTAGGCTGAGAGTGTGCAGCTGGCCCAAGGTTTCCCAGTGAGCTTCCACGAGTAGGGATTTGGATCTGACTGTCCCAGATCCAAATCTGTCATGGACAGATCATTATTTGATAAGGTTTCGACACAAGACACCTCAAGGATGAGGACCGATAAGAATGGTCATTATGAGAATGGTTTTATGACCACTCTGGGGATTTGCCTTCTGGCTTGGCTGGTAGCCATGATGCTGAATTTGTGGACCTCTGGAATTTGGAGGCTGAGTAGACAGTGATTGCAACTATTCCTGAAGCCCTATCGTTCCCAGAAAAACTAGGGGATATGGAGGACCTGGGGTGATGGTTGGTGCAACAGGGGAGAAAACCTCAGTCCTAATCCAGCAGAACTCTAGTGCAGGCTCACATTGGGGCCTACTCTATAGCAGTGATGGTGGTGAAGGAATATTACTTCTCCACTGCTGCATCTGCCCAGAATTGTCTTATGACACTTCCTCAAGTGCTAAGTGGCTTTTTCACAGCCCACCGTGCTGAGCACATAACACCTAGGCTCCTAAATGTCTTTCTGTCCTCAATACAAAGAGCTAGATCAAGAGGCCACAAATGTTGTTGGTCTTGAAGGTGCTTACAGGACTCTTGCTGTTTTCTACAGCTGCAAGCTGGTTTTGTCCTTTAGGATCGCCTTCATCCCTGGATAGCTGCCAACGTTCTGAGGTCATCGGAAGGGACCTGGTTACCGAAGTTTACGGGGAGGGGACAGAGCTGTGTTTGGTACAGCCACATGAGGTCCTTCTCTGCATATGGATCTTCTTGGCTGCTGGGTCAAAACTTTGGAACTCCACACCCCATGAATTAGTGCCTGACACTAAAGAGCTGGATTCTAGAACTTCTGAACTTCTGACTGCCAGACAATCTCTCCTGCCTATTCTACATACAATGCCATATGATGATGATGACGATGTTGACGACGATTATAACAATAGTGCTGCCACCCCCCATTAGGCCTTCTGATGACAGTTAAGAACATTTTTGTTCCTGAAGGCCTTTTAAAACCTCATGCCTACCCTGGCTTTAAATGGTGGCTTTTATTGTTGTAAACTTTTTCTTTTTAATCTTTTTGTTATTTTATAATTATGGCCTTGTTATGCTGATCGTCTGTCGCCTCAGGCAGTTCTTCAGATGGGAATGGTGGCATATAAATAGCCAAAATAAACCCCAGCTCCTGCGAAGCCCTTTCTCTCCCACAGAGCTAACTTACTTCCACCAGCCATCTCTTCTGATGGGAAAGCCCCTTCTTTCAAAAGACTACAGCTGCAGAGATCGAAAGCTACACCCTTCAGCCGAGGTCTAAAGAATCCCATAATAAAGACACCGTAGCTCCACAGTAATAGTTTTTTGTTGTCGTCCCCCCCCAAGAAGAAAGAGACAGACACCAGAGGTTGGGTAAACGAATGGTCCACTTTATTTAACTTTAAACATTAAAACAGCAAGGGAACTAGAAGTGGCACGGCAAAGGCCAAGGGGTCCAACAACTCCTCCCTTGCCACATAAAGGGTGAGCCACCCTGCCCCTAGGTGGAGCCAACAGCCATTGGTTCTCACCTGGCCAGCACAGCTAACGGGATATACCCTGAAGATCCAAACCCCCAAACCACACAGCTTAAGAGGCGGTCAAATCCAGGAATCCCAACAGGCGGTCTGCATTCCTCACCTGGCCGCACAGCCCAGGACTGATCCTGCAGGACCCCGTGCCTAAAACGGGTTGCTGAATGGTGCTCATCGAGCCACAAACAATTCCAAAACAGAATCCTGCCACCACAAGAGCCAGGCCTCTGCTTAGGCCACTGTGCCCACTCACACACACCTAACACCTCATGCAGCCCTTGCTTCAGGTCCTCCAAAAACAATGTCTGCTCCTTTATTGGACAGATGTACTCATCACCACCCCGATAAAGATACGTGCGCTCGGCACAAATCTGGGGGTGCAGTAAATAGTGGCCCAACCCATCCTCCAAGGCCTCACAAATTTCCCTGTAAACCTTACGCCGGGCCCTGTCTGTCTCTTTAGGGTCCCAAACCTTCCACCAGGCCAGGCATGGGGTCATTGCTGACCACACCACCACCATCTCTGGCCATCTGCTCTGAACGAATCTGAAATCATCCCTGACCTGCACCACTAGGGCCTTCCCCTTTACAACGCTCAAGTCATTGCCACCCAAATGGATGACAAGAACATGAAGTGGAGGAACAGTCCTCTCCTCAAACAGCAACGGCAGAAGGCCCCACCTCTGCAGGCCCCTATACCCTTTCCACTCGACCGTGGCCCATTTGCTCAGCCCCAGCTGGGAACTGATGGCCACCCTCTTGGCCCGACGAGCAGCCCAAAAAGCATAGCTGTGCCCACAGATGAGGATTCTTCTCCTCCTGCCACAGGACACAGCACCTAAAAGAAACAACAGTTAACTCCATAATATAACATAACTACGCATTCAGGAAGCAACAAGGGGATGCACATAACTGTTGTAGGCTGCAGATCTCCACTTACCCAGCCTCTTAATATCAACAGCGGCATATCCAGGTATCACAGCCATGGAGGCAGCCCCGATACGGAAGGAGTGCGTACTGAACTTCACCCCCAAGAGCCCAAACTTGCCCAGAACTGATCTCTCAAGGGCAGTTCTTGAGAGAGCTCTCTCAGCCCCACCTACCTCACAGGGTGCCTGTTGTGGGGAAGGGAAAGGGATTGTAAGCTGTTCTGAGACTCCTTCGGGTAGTGAAGGGCGGGGTATAAATCCAGTCTCTCTTCTTCTTCTCTTCTTCTCTTCTCCTGCTCCTAGCCACTGCTCAGTGGGGCAGCAGAAGCAAAATGGGGGAGAATGGGTATCATACTATGCTCTAAGCATTTCTCAGATCTCTATTATAGAGTGTTGCATCATGCTGATGCTCTCAGTGCTTCTGGATGTGGACAGCTGGGGGGGCTGGCAACCCAAATCTGGAGGCCTCTCATAATCTGAATTCATTAGCTTGCTCAGCTTGTGTGTAAATTCAGCTCTGCACCTCCCGTCTTTACCAGGTACCAGAATTGTGCAAATCAAAAGCTGGCACTTAAAAAGAAAGAGAAAAAGAGAAGCTCGAGTATGTCAAAGGTGGAGTTCAGCTTAGCCTTCTTCTGCACATACTGAACACATAAAGCTCCCTTGATGCTGGTTCTGACCATTGGTCTACCACAGTCAGTACTGTTAAGTCAGACACCAGCAGTGGTTCTTCAGGGTCTCAGGGATGTGTCTTTCATGTCCACGACCAGGGCAGGAACTCATTAGCATAATAGGCCACACCCAAGAGCAGGATCTCATTAGCATATTAGGCCACACCCCTGACAGCACAGCTCATTAGCATATTAGACTATGCCCCCATGTTACCAGAAGTGTGGTCATGCAGCCACACCCACCTTTTGCTTCTTATTCTGTTTACCTTGTTTGTTGTCAAAATCCAGGGCTTTTTTTGTAGCAGGAACTCCTTTGCATGTTAGGCCACACGCCACTAATGTAGCCAATCCTAATGAGTTTCTGCTGTTGCATGTGGCCTATTATGCTAATGAGATCCTGCTCTTGGGTGTGGCCAACTTGGGAGCCAGCTGGAACTCCGTTCCTGTGTGTTCCTGCCCAAAAATAGCCCTGTCGACGACTACATGGTCCTTTTAACCAGAGTTGCCAGATGTCCAGGAACAGTCGACCCCACACTTACCTCCTTCAGAGGATCCTGGCAAGCCTGGCACAGCGGTGCCAAGTGGCCTCCCGTGGCCTCCGCCACTGACCACCCCCACAGAGCAGCCAGGGCCTCAGGAAACCTTCCTTGGCTGCCACGGAAGGAGCAGAGGAGGAGAGGTAAAGCAACACAGGAAGACACAGCTGGGCAGTGATGGGGAAACTGGGAGAAGGAGGGGGCTCCCTAGAGGAGGTGGAAGGCAACCCTGGAGGCACAGGGATGGACCTGACTCATGAGGAGAAAGGGCTAGGAGAGACTTGGAGGGGAAAGGGCAGGTGGGGGAAAAGCAGAAGGACGAGAACCTCTTGCCCCAGAGAACAGTCACTGAAGGGGCTTGGGGCAGATTGGTGAGAGCCCAGAGAAGTTCTGCCCCAAGTGCTCCTTTTAAAGGTCTGCCTGGAGACAGCCAAGGAGGAGGCCGGGCCTTGTCCTCAAAGCTAGAGGGCAGCTGGAGGCTGGGGAGAGAGGGAGCCAGGGTGAAGGAGTACCTTCCACCTCTCCATCGCTGAGGTATGCTGGAAAAAGAGAAACTGGAAGGTGAGCCCCCCCCACCGCCCTGGCCTCTGTCCCCTGGCTGCCAGAGTCTGCATCCCAAGCCAATGCTCTCCTCTTGAGCCATGGCCCCTCCCTCACCCCATTGCTCTCCCATGCCTACTAGCACAATTTTGCCAAAGAGCCACGGATCTCATTAACACTCACCCAGTTCTTGGAGTTCTATCACACTGCAGAGCATTAAGAGCTGGAACCTGGGAGGGCAATTTTTAGAGAAGCGCTGGCTCTGCTCATGTTCATCCTTACATGAATGTGTTTACAAACTTTTTTTTGGTGTGTGTGTGTGGAAAATACCAAGTCTGAGCTTTGTCTGTGATAATTAACCTCTGAAGGCTGTTTGATATAAACAAGTTTGGGTTGGTACCTCAGTCTCCAAGCAGCAAACATGGAGGAACGAACCAGTTCTTTCCTGAGCTTTAAACTAGCATCCATGTTGAAGAACACCACTGGACACCAATTTCCTATGCTCTTGAGTCAGTGCTTGAACATGAAAACCTGGGGGCCCAAAAATGTCAATGCGCATTCCTTGGTTGCTGTTTGTATGGGGCTTCTCCTGGCCTTTTACTGGCCACCAGGTGTAGCAGAGAGACAGTCAGAGACCAACAGTTGGGTTCCAGAGTGGGATAATGGGGTTGCTGAGCCAGCTGGAAAAACTCAGGATATGTGATAGCTCCCAAGAGCTGTCTTTACATTCTTTTACATTCATTTAGATGGAAGAGCACCTACAGAGTTGGGCTACATGTATCCATCACGAATAAAGAAAAATAAGGCATTTTGGGCAAGATATTTAATCTTCATTGGCAAGTCAAATTTTACTGGCAAGGCAATCTTGATGCTTACATGCATTGTATACAATTTTACTTTAGAGACATTTCTGTACAATACGATAGTTTGGAGGCATTACTGGCTGAAAAGTTCCTGTTGCTGTGCCTCTTTGGAAGTTCCCGTTGATGTGCAGTGCTGATGAAGGGGTTGAAAACTCATTGAATAATCTGGAGGATGAGTTGACTGCAGCTTCTTTCTTACTGTTTGTCTCAAGTCCTAAAGGACTGGATCTACTTGCTGATTGCAGCGTACTTTACAGTGTTTAGCTGAAGTCTTAAGAAGCGGATGTACTTGCTTTACATTTGAAGATCATGTTTTTCAGTCCACTGAAACTGGAATTTGTGAAGTCTCTCTTTTGCGAGTGTTAAATAGTAAATGTTTGATATTGCTTTAAATCCCCAGCCTATCTATTGTATTTTTTTTGTATTTCTTGTATTTCATGTATTGAATACAATTGTATATTTGAGAAATATTTGGAGCCTTATTTGATATTGAGTCATACACCATTTATATTCATCTATTTCCTTAAATTATTGTTAGCAGCAGTGAAAAAGTCAAACTTTATGTTAGGGATTATTAGGAATGGAATTGATCAGAAAACAGCTGATATTATAATATCCCAGTACAGATCTATGGGGCAGCCTCATTTGGAATACTGTGTACCGTTCTGGTCACCTTTACTCAAAAAGGACAATGCAGAGCTGGAAAAAGTACGGGGGAGGGCAACCAAGATGATTAGGGGGCCTGAGCACTAGATGGACCATTGGTCTGATCCAGCTGGGCTCTCCTTATGTTCTTAGGCATGTGCACAAACCCTAAAGGGAGGCCAGGCCTAGGCTGATGCGAGGTGTCAATCCCAGCCTGACACAAGGTGGCAATTTGTCACCTATTTAGGCCATTGCTTGCCAACAGCTGTGCTTGAATGTGAGGAATCACAAACAGGTTTCTGAGGCTATAAAGACAAAATGATAACCGTGTCTGTCTGTCTTTCTGTCCGTCTGTCTATCACATATGACAAAAAGGCTGGAGAGCCTGGGACTTTTCAGTCCAGAAAGAAAAGATGGCGAATGCACAGGGTGGAAAAAATAGATTGACAGAGTTTTTTCTCCCCCTCCCACAATGCTAGAACTTGGGGGTGCCCAATGAATTGTTGGGAAATATGTTCAGGACAAACAAAAGGAAATATTCCTTTGTACGCCAAGTAGTTAAACTGTGATGTACATTGGGGCCAAAAATCCTAACTTTAAATACACGTTGATGAGGTCCAAACTGGCTGTCCATGCTTGGATGCTCTGGTTGAGTGGATGTGGGAGATCAAGCTGAAGCTTTATGCAAACAAGATAGAACTGATGCTGGTTGGCAAAGATAATGTAGTGATGGCCACAAACTTAGGCAGCTTTAGATTAGACAGATTTGTGGAGGATGGCCCGTCAACAGCTACTAGCATTGCTGAATAATTGCCACATTCAGAGGCAGGTAACCTCTGAATACCAGTGCCAGGAGGCAGTATCAGGGGAAGGTCTTGGCCTCTATGCCCTGTTGTTGGCCCTCCTGAGGAACTGGCTGGCCACTGTGTGAGACAGGATGCTGGACCAGATAGACCACTGTTTTGAGCCAGCAGGGGTCTTATGTTCTTATATGAATATATGGGTTTTGATAGTAGGCATGAGAATGAGGGCGGTTTCTGGCTATTATGTAGCACATTTGAACCCTCCCTCCTTCCTCTAAAGGACTGCAGGACGGCATATACACTTTTCTCCTTCACAGGAAACCTGACTGAAAGTGCATGAGAGGCCCAAGGCCACTGGTCAGCTCCAGGGCTTAGTGGGATATGAACCTGTGTCCCCTGCTCTGAGCCCGACACTCGAACCATTACCAAACTCTAGTTTTCAGTACTTCCAAAACATCAGCTTTTTCCTGGAAATGAAAGCACTTGAATGCTGAAGATCTTCTTAATGGCTTTAAAAACATTGTTTTGTCTAGTGTACAGTGAGCTGCTTCACACAGTACATTTTATGCACACACCTAAAACGTTTTAAATGCACTCCTAAAAAGTCTGAATGTCAGCTACGAAGAAAAGGAGCAGGTTTTTATATCCCACTTTTCTCTACCCTAAGGAGTCTCAAAGCGGCTTACAATTGCCTTCCCTTCCCCACAACAGACCCTTTGTGAGCAATACTCCCTGTAAGCTGCGGAGTCTTGTGAGCAAAAATTCTACTTTGTGAGCTACTGGCATGAAAGTTGTGAGCGAGCGATTGGGCAACTGCATAAATGAGTCTGCTCTGGAGCCCTCCTTCCTGAGCAAAGACAAAAATCTGTGAGCTGGAGGCTAGAAAACCATGAGCTAGCTCACACTAACTCAGCTTAGAGGGAACACTGCTTGTGAGGCCGGTGGGGCTGAGAGAGTTCTGAGAGAGCTGTGACTGGCCCAAGGTCACCCAGCTGGCTTCATGTGGAGGAGGAGAGGGGAAGCAAACCCAGCTCTCCAGATTAGAGTCCACCACTCTTAACCACGATACCAGGCTGGCCTTGTATCATACAGGGAGTTGCGATTGGCCGCTTTCACACAAGCCTGTTCGTCGCTGGTAACTTCAAGGGATGACTTGCATCATGCCTGGATCATGGATACAAAACCACCAACAAAACTATAATTTCTCCTCTCATCATTTCAAAGGAGTCGTCAGTGGAATCAGCTCAGATATTCACCTGCCAATCATCAGAGCCCGATACACACATTTGAGAACACAAAATCGTTTCTCTGCTTTCAGCTATTCACTTATTGACTGGCAGTTGAATGCATGGAGTGACCTTGCTGGAAAGTATTGCATTGGTGTGGATTTTAGGAGACTTACGGTGTAACAGGCTTGCTGGCTCCTATTAGCAATATCACACTGGAGGAAGGGCAAAGTGCTGGGAAGAGCTATATAGGGTCCCAATATGGATAAACTGGGAGCTCAGAGGGCTCCTCCCAGCAACTTACAACCAAACTTAGAGCCACCCAGGGCCCTGATTTAGACCAGACTTGCAGTTCAGGGTTACTGCCCCACCCATGCAGTTTTGCTTAGAGAACCTGGAACAAACACTCAAGGGCTGTTGCCAGCCCTGGAAAGAAAATGAGCCCTGGTGCCCTCTCAGTTCCCCCCATTCCAGTGAAGGGAAGCCAGTTTCAGTCAGAAAACTGCATACGCCAAGAGAGTCACACTGCAGCCCTAAACAGAGTGGCATCATTCTGTGCCCACTGACTCCAGTGAATTCCAAAGAGTGTAATTTTACGAAGGCTTGCAGGACTAGTCCCCGTGTGTCGAGGCCCCAGTCTGCTGCTAAGGAAAGGCTGAGAAGCGAAAAGTGCAGAGGAGAAGGGGCAGGTCTATGTCAGGGGTGGCCCAGAAAGCTTTCAGCTGCCTTGTGGACCAAAAACAGGCAAGGGGGGGGGGTGCACGCATGCCTGCAAGGGAGAGGGAGACACACACACACACACTCTGAGTGGCTGCCATTCCTTGAGGTTGCCAATCTCCAGGTGGCACCTGGAGATCTCCCACTATTACAGTTGATCTCCAGACAACAGAGATCAGTTCCCATGGAGCAAAATGGGTGCTTTAGAGGGTGGCCCGTATGGCATTGCCCCTCCTTGAGGTCCCTCCCCTCCCCAGGCTCCGCCCCCAAATTCTCCAGGTATTTCCCCATCCGGAGCTGGCAACCCCAGTTCTGCGGCAGGAAGGAATCCAAATGTAGCAGGAGAATTCTCCCCCATCTACTGTTAACTGGGGGTGGATGAGCAGAGAAAGACTGCCAGGTTCCCTGTTGCCAGGGGAACTCCCTGGAAACTTCACTGCTGCCTGCCGCCCCTCTGGATGCTTTAGATGCCTTCCCCTCTTGCTCATCAGCCCCATGCTGGAGGAAGGGGGTGAGGATTCCTGCCCCATGTGTGCAGCTGAAAGTGCCCCCAATAGAGACGGGTGCCCCATCATCTCTCTGCAGCCATCGATGAGATCGCTCCCCGGTGCCCTCGCTCTAGCCTTACTCCCTGGTATACCCAGGAGTTGCAGCTTATGAAGTGAGAGCTTAGACGGTTAGAGAGACAGTGGCGTCAGGCTTGGGATGAAGCAACAGGAACATCTTACAGGACGTTTATGAGATCCTATTAGATGGCAGTCAAAGCCGCTAAGAAGGAATTGTATGTGGCTACAATTGCGTCCACTAGCTCACGCCCAGCTCAATTATTTAGAATGATTCGGGCTATAACAGCCCTGCCACAGGGCAGACCAAATCTTAGGGAATTAGACATTGGCTGTGAGGCATTTGCAAGCTATTTTGCGAATAAAGTCTTGGCGCTCCACCACAACCTCCCCGCCACAGTTGATACAGTGAGCGAACTTGAGGCCCCTTGCACGTCTTCAACTCCGCCTTTGGATTCTTTTGGCCTGCTCAGTCTGGAGGAAGTAAACAGATTGTTTAAGACTGTACGCCCAACCACATGCAACCTTGATCCATGCCCCTCCTGGTTAGAGCTGGCCATGACGGGTTCCATGGTGCCCTTAGGGAGATTATCAACAAGTCCCTTGCGGAGGGACAGTTCCCAGGGGCACTCAAGGAAGCGATGGTCCGCCCTCTCTTGAAAAAGCCATCCCTGGATCCGACTGAATTAGCCAACTATTGGCCGGTTTCCAATTTGCCCTGTTTAGGCAAATTAATTGAGAGGGCGGTGGCGATACAGTTGCAGAGCTTTCTGGATGACGCTTCCATATTAGATCCCTTCCAATCCGGCTTCCGCCTGAGACACGGGATGGAGACAGCGCTAATCACCCTTACTGATGACCCCCGGAGGCATCTGGATCAGGGTGGTTCGGCAGTGTTGCTCTTGCTCGATCTGTCTGCCACATTTGATATGGTCGACCATCAGCTACTAACCCACCGCCTCGCCGATGTAAGGATACAGCCTTGCAGTGGCTTGTTTCCTTTATTCAAGGTTGGAGACAAAGGGTGGCGCTAGGGGAACAGCAGTCCCAGAGGCACCTGCTTGAATGTGGAGCGCCCTGAAGGGCATTGCTTTTCCCAAAGCGCTTTAACATCTACATGCACCCCCTTGCCCAGATTGCCCGGAGGTTTGGGCTGGGATGTCACCAGTATGCTAATGACACCCAGCTCTATCTGATGTTGGGTGGTCAGTTGGATTCTAGACCAGAAGATCTGGACTGGGTACTGCACGCCATGGCTGGTTGGCTTGGGCTGAGTTGGCTGAAGCTAAACCTGACAAAGACGGAGGTCCTGTGCCTGAGTCGGGGTGGTTCGGGGTTGGGGCTCCTTCTCCCGGCCTTCGATGGGGTGCCATTGGTGCCTGTGCTGGTGGTTAGGAGTTTGGGAGTGCTCCTGGAACCCTTCTTGGCAATGGAGGCCCAGGTTTTAGCTACTGCTAAGTTGGCCTTTTACCATCTGCGGCTGGTTCGGCAGTTGGCTCCCTTCCTCAATTGTGATGACCTGGCTACAGTGATCCACACGATGGTCACCTCGAGGTTAGACTATTGTGATGCTCTCTACATGGGTCCTCGGCACAAATCCGGAGGCTGCAGCTTTTGCAGAACGCCACGGCCAGGCTATTGATGTGCTTCCCTAGATGGGAGCACATCCGGCGGTGCTGAAGGCGCTGCACTGGCTGCCAATAGCATACCGAATTCACTTCAAGGTGCTGGTACTTACCTTTAAAGCCCTATATGGCCAGGGCCCAGCATACCTGAGGGACTGCCTTTCCCCGTATATACCCCAGAGACCACTATGGTCGGAGGTGCAACACCGACTGGTTATTCCAGGCCCCAGGGAGGCCAGGCTTGCAGCTACTAGAGCCAGGGCCTTCTCAGTGGCGGCTCCTTACTGGTGGAACGAGCTTCTGGAGGAGGTCAGGGCTCTGAGGGATCTTGTGCAGTTCCGCAGGGCCTGCAAGACGGAGCTCTTCCACCAGGCCTTCAATTAGGAGCCGCCCGCCACTATCACCAATGACCACGATTAACACCTGTAGTGAAGGCTGACTGCAGTGAGATCGAGCCACATCGCCTAGGAGCCTGTATCTGCCTGAGCCTGCATGATAAGTCACGCCATCTTGGTTAATAATCACTGAGTGCACTTTAATCGGAAATCGCTGATTGTTTTACATGCTTTAACAGTGTTAAATGTTTTAATGTTTTAAATGCTTTAAACCCTTGGCACACTGTGCCAGGCAATGTGAGCTGCCCTGAGCCCGTTTGGGGGGAGGGCCGGTAATAAATGCAACAAATAAATAAATAATCTCCTGCCTGAGACGCTGCTCGCATCCTTCATATACGGGCTCCCTCCCTCCCGCACCACCTTCTTTCAAAGACGCAGCACAGGAGTCTGATGATATTCATCAAATCCACCCCCCCCCAGCACATAAAAGTTTTTCGCATGGAACACAGTTTCCCTCCAGACTTACATTACTTGAACAAACGTTGCACATCCAACATGCAGGAGAGGCCCCAATGGTGAATATGATCTTCCCTTTCCTAGAAGAAGCACCTCTCGATCTGAGCAGGGAAGTGCCCAGGCATGCAGTAGGTGGACAGGGAGTGAAAGAGCGCATGCTGCAGGTATCTTGCACTGGAAGACATGGTGGGTGGGGGGGCCACACTGGAAACCAATGTTCCCTCTAAACTGAGTGCGTGTGACCTAGCTCACAGTTTTTTAGTCTCCGGCTCACACATTTTTGTCTTAGTTCAGGAAGGGATGGTTTCAGAGCAAACTAATTTATGCAGTAGCCAAATCGCTCACTCACAGTTTTAATGCCAGTAGCTCACAAAGTAGAAGTTTTGCTCACAAGCCTCCACAGCTTAGAGGGAGCACTGCTGGAAACTGACAGTTCCTGGATGTCTCAGAATTGAGGCACACTCTGTCTGACACCTGTCACTTAGATCCCCCCAAAGATGCCTATTTTTGATATCCAGGAAGGATTAGCCACCCTCAGAAGAACTGGCCACCTGTGTTCAGAGACGAGTCACTGGTCTGGGTGAATCTCTGACTGGAATCATGTGAAGGGGAAGGACTGAGGATGGGGGTTCGGAGGGGACCCAGGCAGTGTTCCCTCTAAGCTGAGTTAGTGTGAGCTAGCGCAACAGTTTTTTAGCCTCCAGCTCATGCATTTTTCTCTTAGCTCAGGAAGGATGGCTCCGGAGCACTAAGAGCAGACTACTTTATGCAGTAGCCAAATCACTCGCTCAGAACTTTAATGCCAGTAGCTCACAAGACTCCACAGCTTAGAGGGAGTATTGGACCCAGGTTATATTTCCTTAGGGTCCTTTCCATAGCCTCAGGGGAGACCACCCCAAGAGGCAGAAGAGAAAGAGGCCAGAACATCAGAAGGGCAGCAGTGGAGAGCAAGGGGATGTCTTGCGTTTGCTTGTAGCCCCCAGCCCCCTGAATGGCCGGGCTGCCAGGACTCCAGATCCTGAAGGAAAGGGGTGTGTGTGAACTCTTGTCCCGAGTGTGTGTGTGTGTGTGTGAAGTCCCAGTCAGTAGCAGGCAGGACAGCAAGCGAGGCAGGTGGTGGCGGCAAGCGGTGGACCTGGAACCCCTTCCCGGGAGATGGGGACGGGGCACGCCGCTGGCTCGAGCTGCTCCTTCCCAGGTAGGGGGGTTGCCAACTCCAGCTTGGGAGATTCCTGGGGACCGGCCTGGGGAGGGAGAAACCACGATGCCATCCCGCCTGCCCTCCGAGGGTGCCCTTTCCGCCAAGGGCACGGATCTCTGCAGTCTGGAGAGCAGCGGAAATCCCGAGGGAGCCCCACCTGGAGATTGGCCCCCGCCCCTCCCGGGTGGCCCTCCGGCCAGCCTCCAGGCAACAAGGCGGCTGCTGCGGCTGCAACCCGCCGGCCCGGCCCAGGCTCTCCGGCCCGAGTCCCTCCCGGAGGAGGACCGAGGCGAGCCCTGGGCCGGGCCACCTTTACGCGGGGCTGGCCTCGCCCCAGGCCGGAGCGTTGGGCGGGGGGCGGTGCCCTGCGCCGGAGCCAATGGCGCGCCGCCTCCATTTAAATCGACGGCCCGTGTCAATCATTTCCTTCTCGGTCAGCCTCCCTTCAATCGCCATATTGGGCAAGTGGGGGAAAGAGGCTCGGCTCCCTCTTCTCTCCCCCCCCGACCTTTAAGGGGAAAAACACCCCCGCCTCCGCCAAGCCCCCGCCCGCCTCCAGCGCCGCGCAGCTCCGCTCGGCTCTGCTCCGCTCGGCTGACATCGGCCCGGGGCTGCCCACAGCGACGCTCGCCCAGGCAGCAGACGCCGCTCGGCTCGGCTCGGCTCCTCTCCTCGGCACCAGCGGCTCGGCTCGGCTTCTCTGCGGCAACCGCGGCTCGGCGCTGGGCAGAGCTGCTCCGGCGGGGCGCCCCGCCCCGGCCCTCCCCTGCTCGCTCGCTCGCTCCGCCGTCGGTCTCTGGGTCCTCCGCCTCGCCGCGCCTGGCCGGCGGTGGCTTATGCAAGGCGCGGGCGGCGGCGACGGCGGCACTCTCTGCCTGCGGCTCCCGGTCGACGCGCGCTCGGCTCCCGCGCCGCCCCTGCCCTCCGCGGCCCGCCCGGGGCCACCATGTCCCACGTCCGCCTCTCGAATGGCAGCCCGACGCTGGAGCGGATGGAAGCCCGGCAGGCCGACTACCCCAAGCCCTCGGCGTGCCGGAGCCTCTTCGGCCCGGTGGACCACGACGAGCTAGCCCGCGAGCTGCAGCGGCACCGCCGCGACCTGGCCGAGGCCAGCCGGAGGAAGTGGAACTTCGACTTCCAGCGCCACCAGCCCCTGGACGGCCGCTACGAGTGGCGGGCCCTGGACCCCGACGCCCTGCCCGACTTCTACAGCCGGCCCCCCCGGCTCCGCGGAGCCCCGGCCCAGCCCGACGGCGGCGGCGGTAGCAGCAGCCGCCGCTCGCACGGACGCGCCGCCGAAGAGCCGCCCAGGACCGACGGCGCAGCGCCCGCCGAGCTGGGCGCCGGGCCCAGGAAGCGACCCGCCGACCCCGACGGTAAAGCACCTTCCTCTCTCTCCTTCTCCCCCGGGGTTGTTTCCTTGTGCACTGGCGGCGGTCTCCGAAGCAACGAGCCTCTGCCGGGCTGGATCCGACCGTCTTGCCTCCTTGAGCGGCCAGCTGGATGCCTCAGAGAGCCCCCAAACCCCCGGGCACGGATCCCCCCTCCCGTTCAAACCCAGCTCCTGCGATTCAGAGGTAGACTGCTTCTGAACCCGGAGGCTCCATCTCTTAATTAAATCTGACAGCCCTGGAAAGGCAGTACTTAGCCGAGCACGAGCTCCAATCCTGTCCTACTGGGAAGTAAATCTCGGTGGCTGGCTTCTCTGCTCTTCCTCCAAGAAGTTTAGGGTAACAGAGGCAGGATTATCCCATTGATCGAGGTATTACTAGTTTGTTATTCCCCCCCCCCATCCCATTAAAAGGTAGAATAAAACCTGGCCGGGGTGGGGTGGGGCTTGGGGGCTGCTCCCGCAAGTGGAAGCTCCTGTTGCGGATGGACGCCCAAGGCTCCCAGCAGAACTTGAGGGTTCCTTGAAATCAACAGCGCTGACTTCCAAATAGGATGGGGTTTGGGGCAGGGATGCCCGTTTCAGTGTGTGTGTGGGGGGGCTTCGCCAGTGGGAAGCCTGGGTCTCCTTCAAGACTAACACCTTATTGTGATATGGGCTGTCCTGGGCTTCGGCTCTGGCAAAGCCTCTGGGACAAAGCAGGCTGGACCCTACAAAAAGCCTGTCCCTTCTTACCAGGACCCAGGCCGCCCTTGTTTTTCGACAGGAGCGCACGACGGAGCTCCAGCCTGGGTGAGAAAGGGGGACGAAACATGAAGTTAAATAAATGGTTTGAGCTTCTTAAACCAGCACATTGAAGGAGTGCAGCTGAGGCTAGTGGGATTACTCTAGAACAAGCGGCTTGAATTGCCATCTTGTCCTAGGCGATGCTGAGGGTGAAGGCTGGTGGTAAAACTGTCTGCAGCCAGACCAACTGACATGTCTGCCCCCCCCCCCCAGCCTCACCCCCACTGTATCCACAATACTGTGACAAATTGTGCATGCTTAATGACTTGGGGATGTGGAGGATAATGGGAGATTTCCCCTGAGCTCTGTTCCTCCAGAGCTCCCTTTGCTCTGCGCCTGGTATTGACCACAACGCTGAGCAGCAAAGGTATTTTTTAAAAAACAACATATTTCCCCTACTTTACGGGTATTTTTTTTTTAACTTCCCCCCCTTACCAGATTCCTCTCATCAAAACAAAAGAGCCAGCTCGACAGAGGTAATTCCAGAAGACTCTCCCTGTGCCAGCTCAGTGGAACAAACACCCAAGAAATCCAGCCCGGGACGGCATCAAACGTAGATTGTTTATTTGGTGGGTTTTCCTTCGCATCTGGTTGAAAGTTGTGTCGCTGGCAGAAAAGGTGGGGCCCTTTCCAAACGCCCGTCCCTGCCAGGATTGGAGTTCTGAGAACGCTCCAGGAGAGCGAAGGGCTTCGCTCAACCTTTTCTGTTTGCACCGCTGGATTTCACTTGTTGTGCAGCCGGGGACTTTCAGAACCGAGCTGGTGTGTGGATCTTGTTTTGCAGTCTGAAACACACCTGTAGTCTGATCCACCCCCCACAAACTCTCCCCTCTCTGCAGATTTCAGTGGGAGTTGTAAGCAAATCTCCACAACTGAGGTGGGCTTGGTAAACAAAATAAGGCTGTGTGAATGTTTAGGGCTGGGGGCACTGGGCACCAGTGATGAGTGTACTAAAAATATTTGTTTGATGATTGTGCTCCCTCTCACACTGCAAGAAAAGAATTTCCTTTGGGTTCAAGCTTGAGAGCCGTCTGGAAGAAAGGCCCTGCCATACCAAAACCAGGGCCCTTCTTTTGCTAAACACTTTCTCTCCCCAGAGAATGTAGGCCTCTGCAAAGGGAGACGCTGCCTGCTATCCTTAAGCCACCGCTTAATGACCAGTTCTGTTTACTCAGAAGTGGGCTCCCGTGTTTAGGACTGCTGCCTTCCCGGCTGCTCTGCTGTTGACGGGGCTGCGAGGGCCGGAGGAGAGTGTAAGAGTAACCGAAACCAGGCTGGCTTATTTTCAAGCTTCTTTTGGGGCTGGCTTGTTCTAAAAATGTCAAATTGTGGGCATTTCCTTATGGCTTTGAGGGTGATTCCAAAAGACGTTGGAAATGAGACTGCAACTCAGGGCGGGAGTTTGGGAGATGTAGCGCTGGGTGTGGAGCTTCCCGGAGCTGGAGTGTTCTCAGAAAGTTGACCGACTTGATTGGCAATTTGGTTGAAGTTTGGAACTGGACGTTTGGAACATACATGCCATGTGAGGTTACTCCTGCTCAACTGAGCAGCCCATGTGTGAAAGCCGAATACTACTAATTGTTTACTTGGATGTTGGAAAGGGAAGTGAAAGCTTTTTGGTGGACCAATCCCATTAAAGAGGGGCGTGAGGCAGGTTCTCTCCCCCCCCATCTTGTTTTCCGTTCCTCCCCTGCGCCTGGAAAACAAGAAAGATGCGCCGCATCGCATTTCAGAGGGGTTGCCTCAGCCTCAGCCCAGCGTCGCTGCATTCCACCTGCAAGGAGCTGTGCCAGCTCTTCCATTCCAAAAATGTTGTTCCCCTGAATGGAACCTATGGGTTGGGCAATGGAGCCCGGGCACAGCCCTTCCCCTCCTGTCAAATGGAGATTGTACGTCCCTTGCAGGCTGATACTGGCCTTCTTCCTCATGAATCTCTCTACACTGATGTATGCTGTGTAAATAAGTAAATAACCGGACAGGCTGTGGGCGGATCCTGCCAGAGTTTGGAGGTTTCTGGACATCCAGAGTCTGGTTTTATCTGGCCAGCTGAAGCTAACTACCTCTAGCAAGGCCTGGTGGCTCCACAGTTTTTCTCCGGCTGCACCAGAAGTAGGGTCTCTCATTACACTGTCAGCGTGGGCCAGCTGGGGGGGGCGGTCTGGGAGCCTGTTGGGATAGGGATGCCAGCTTCCAGGTGGGACCTGGGGATTCCCCAGAATGACAGCTCATCTCCAGATGGCAGAGATCAGTTCCCCTGGAGAAAGTGGCTGCTTTGGAGGGTGGATTCTCTAGCACTGTACCCCTGTTCTCCCCAGGCTCCATCCCCAAATCTTCAGGAGTTTCCTAACCTGGACCTGGCACTCCTACCCCCACCCCCCATGGCCAGGCAACCCTACATTGGGATTCTTTGACTTCTAACTTTGAAATGAACTATAGTGTTCCTTCCCAGACTTACGCTTTTCTTCTTCAATTGCAGATTTCAGAAAATATTTGTTTCCTTGTTCTTTGAAGGCGGGTTTGTGAAGCAAGGAAGATGGAGAGTTTGTAAATGAAAGAGAAAGAAAACATATCAATGTTTCTCCATGGGATGGAGAACTCTTTGCAAGCACTGAAACAAATCACACCTAACACTAAAGCCAGGCACTCATAAAAAGATCTGCCTCTTAAAAGCCTTGGATGTAGCATTCTGCAATTAGGAATTTCCTCATTTGCTTCATTGTACTACCTGTGTATATAGTTTTTACTGTATGTAGCACATCAATCCCCCTCCCCCCGATCTCTTTCTCTCTCCCTTGGTTGGTTCTGGGAAGGTTTGGGGATGGTAAAAGGTGATGGGTTTGAAATCTGCTTCCAAATCCAGCAAGCAGAGAATTTGTATGGGGAGTAACGGTTTGTGTTTTTTAACTGGTCTCGAAGGATGAATTGTCCCTTTCTCGAAGGAGCCCCAAACTTTTCCAAAACAAAATATCAACACATTAACGTGAGCTACAGCAGAAGGATAGAATCTGCTGATGGAATTTCTCCCTGTTAAGGGCACATTCCTGCAGAAAATCCCCCCCCCCGCCCCACAAAATGAATGTGAGTGTGGAAGAGCACACGAAGTTCAATGGGAGAACGTTGCATGGGATCATGCCCTAAATTTGTATGCAGGAACTCTGTTTCCATTATGTAGCAGAATAAAGGGCTTTTTTCTGGACCCTTGAAATTCCCTTCTCTAAGAAGTGTTTGCTATCTATAATACTTTAGATAATTTCAAAAATAATTTAAAATTCATGATTGGAATGGAAAGGGAGGGGCAATTGACAGAACCCTGAACTTTCCCCCTCCCTTCTTCTTGCTCACTTCTCTCATACTTGCAAGTGAGTAAACAAAAAGAAATACTACATCTTTCAACAGTATTTTTAAATTGCCTATATGTTTTTTTTTAAAAAATAATTTTTGAAATGTACCTGTGTACATAACTTTGTAAAGACACTGAGAAAATTATACTAACTTATTTATGTTAAAAGATTTTTTTAAAAAAATCTAGAATAAGATATTTTCCCATAAAGCCAAAGTGGCAGTGTTTTTTTTTGTGTGTGTGCATTTGTAAATGCTCTGTTTGGTAGGGTTTTGTTTTAGTTTTTGTTTGGGGAGGGAGGGAATTTGTTAATTAATATGGCTGTCCTTAAATGATTGCAGACTGAGCCAAGTTTAATATTTTTTTATAATGTGTGAAAACAGTTGCCAACTGATATTGTTTTACATCAAGCAATCAATAAAGAAAACTGCCATATATAAATATAAATATATATATTAAATGATCTTGTTGTGTATTTCATAAATCCGGGCACTGGGGCAGGAGGGAGGGAGTCTGTCTGCTTCCCAGATATATACATCAAAGCTTCCTTTTCCCTCTTCTCCTTTATTTCAAAGTACAACAGGAAAATCCATCTACTGTTTGCTTGCTTTCTCTTCCTGTATTTCTTTGGTGGTGAGGGTGGGGGAGAGACTAAGCTAAGAGGAAGAAGAAGATAGAATACATTAGGGGAACTCGCTACTTTTCACCTGGGAAAGAGACCGCCCTCTAACCAATGCTCCCTCTAAGCTGTGGAGTCTTAAGAGCAAAAATTCTGGCATTAAAGTTGTGTGTGAGTGATTTGGCTACTGCATAAATTAGTTTGCTCTGGAGCCATCCTTCCTAGGTAGGACAAAAATGTGTGAGTTGGAGGCTGGAAAACTGTGAGCTAGCTCACACTAACTCAGCTTAGAGGGAACACTGCCTCCAACCAGACATTTTCCCCCTAGAAATGTACGACGGAAACATCACTGCTTTACAATCCTCAGCAGTCTCTCCATCAATGTGTAATGGTTTCGAACTCCTTGCCCACACCTGAGATCTATCTGCATGCTTAGCAGTTTGCACAATTCACTCAAAGGAAAGCACACAGGTTCTGCTTTATGTGCCTAGAACCAAGGGTAAGAATAAAAGGATAGGAATAAACGTGAGGATCAAAATGAGCAACAGCTGTAGTTAACTTGAGATGCACACCTAGCAGGAACAGAGGCAATAAAATTCAGTTCCTAGGGAGGGATCTGGCAAGTACAGCTGCTATAAAACTTCTGTGGAGTTCTGGAAGGGGGGCACTGTATATGAGGCATCTTGGTGGGCTAAGAACTATCTCATGCAGTTTGGTGTAATGGTTTCAAACTCCACGGCAAACAGATTCAGCCAGCTGAGTATATGACTTGAGGAGCTGGCAAACAGCTTTGCGGTGGTGCGGTAGTGATGGTGGTGGTTTTATTTTCTTCGACCTTTTGGGTGCATTTGCTCTGGTACCAGAGGTGACATCCAATTCTCACCCTTGGATTGGTAGGTCAAGTAATTAAATGGAGTGTGTGTCCCTATGGGAGGGGGAAGGAAGTACGGTTTTAATAAGGATCCGTGAAAATGTGCATGCATGAAATTATCTAGCTGATATGGACCTAAAACACCAGACAGACTTCTTTAGGAACACTTTCTCATTATTCTTTGTGGGGTTGGCTGCTGAGCAATCAATTACATATCCCTGTGGGAAGGAAGGAGGAACTAGGATTCCCCTTGGGCCGTGGAAGAATGCCTTGTATTCTCTTATTTAATAAAGCAAACAAAATGACGGGATGCAGGGTTCCCTCTAAGATGAGTTAGTGTGAGCTAGCTCATAGATTTTTAGCCTCTGGCTCACACATTTTTGTCTTAGCTCAGGAAGGGTGGCACCAGAGCAAACTAATTTATGCAGTAGCCAAATTGCTCACTCACAATTTTAATGCCACTAGCTCAAAAGTAGAATTTTTGCTTACAAGACTTCACAGCTTAGAGGGAGTATTGACTGGATGAACAGGCTTGAAAATTTGGCCTTGATAATGACTGGCAAGCAGAATGTGAACTGCATCTGCGGGTGTCTGAGCATCCCTACTTTAGAAAGCTCAAAGCACTGCACATCTATTATCTTAGGAATGTTTACAGTAATGCTCACAGGTATGCCAACATTAACTCCTGCGTTCAGATATAGACACTTAAGGCTTCCAAGGGAAGTCACAGCAGAAATGAGGTTTGAAAGGCTGGGTTATCCTGGTCCCAATTCAGCATAGACCAAGAACTGATTTCACATTTTATAGTTTACGTTCAGGGATAAAATGGTCCATCTAGCTTAGAGTACTGCAGTGCACTCTATGTGGGGCTGCCCTTGAAGAGTGTCCAGAAGCAATAGTTGGTACAGAATGCTGTGGCCAGTTCTGACTGAAGTGGGTTGTAGGGATCATATCACCATAGTCTTGTCCCGCCTACACTGAATCCAGTTTGCTTCCAGACTCAATTCAGGATGCTGGTATTGACCTATAAAACAGTATGTGGCTTTCAGCTTGTCCGCCTTACAGACTGCCTATTCCCACAGGAACATATGTGACTACTACAACCATCTCTGGAGGTGACAGCCATCTGAAGCTTGGTAGGGAGCAACCCCAGAAAGGGCCTTTTTGGTTGTGGCACCAAAACAATTCAGTTCCCTCCCCAGGCAGATTCCTCTAGCCCTTTCAATCACTCTCCCACAAGTGGGTGAGGACTTCTCTGGGTTGTTTGGCATTCCTTCATTTATTCTAATTGATTCTCATTGAAGAAAAGGGCAACTAGAATGATAAAAGGGTTGGAACACTTTCCCTATGAAGAAATGTTAAAGTGCTTGGGGCTCTTTAACTTGGAGAAATGATGGCTGAGGGGTGACATGATCGACATTTATAAGAGTATGCATGGGATAGAGCAGGTAGAGAAAGAGGTACTTTTCTCCCTTTCTCACAATACAAGAACTTGTGAGCACTCAATGAAATTGCTGAGCAGTCGGGTTAGAATGGCTAAAAGGAAGTACTTCTTCACCCAAAGAGTAATTAACACATGGAATTCACTGCCACAGGAGGCAGTGGCAGCTACAAGTATAGACAGCCTCAAGAGGGAATTAGATAAGCATATGGAGCAGAGGTCCATCGGTGGCTATTAGCCACAAGGTATAGATAGGGACTCTGGGGCAAGTGATGCTCCGTATTCTTGTTTGCTGGGGGGTCAACAGTGGGAGGGCTTCTAGTGTCCTGCCCCCACTGGTGGACCTCCTGATGGCACCTGGTATTTTTGGCCACTGTGTGACACAGAGCATTGGACTGGATGGGCCATTGGCCTGATCTAACTTTGGCTTACGTACCTTCCTATGTGTCTATCTGTTTTAAACTGTTTTTGTTGCATATATTATCTGTGTTTTTATACACATTTTAATATTTTTCTTGTTTGATGTCTTGAGTGGAAAGGTGGCCTCAGATGTTTCAAATAAATAAACAATGACAGGGTACAGTATTGGCACCATCCTCTGCTTCCGGGTCCATTTATTTACACACACTGAATAATGCCATTTCAATCCATTTTGCAACTGGATTTTACGGTGTGAAATGGCTAAAACCAAGGATGCATGGCCAGAACATTTGCCCTGGTCAGGATTCGAGGCCAGGTACTACTGCCATTCAGAACAGCAGCCTCTTCTGGGTTGGGAACCCTGGTATGAAGCTGTGCTTCACCATTCTTTCTCTTGGCACAAGTCCCAGCAGTGTTCAGAAAACAGACCAGCATCTTTTGCTGTACACACCTTAGCAATTACAAAGTTAAAGGTGCGGGAGGAGGGCTAGAATCCAGGCACTGGCCCTCTGCTCCCAAACAGCAGGCTAGGCCTCACATCCCCCTTTCTTAAAGGTACTATTCGCAGCATGTTTGCCCTACAGGTTGAGTATCTCAGTCTGGCTCAAGTTCTGAAAAACGAGGTTTTTATTCCAAGCGCTTCTGAAATCACATTCCATGTAAGCCTCTCAGCTTCCAATGCCCAAGCTGTGCCCGAGTAGCAAGGCAAAGGCGTCTGAGAGAAGAGCGGCATCTCTGGATGAGTTCATGGGACAGGTCTGTGACCAGCAGCTCCCAGAGGGTGGGTCTGCTCCGACATCGGCATCAGCCTTCTTGCATCAGACCCTCCGTCCCCATCCAGAGGCTAAAGTTGGTGCATGGGAGGACCACAGAAGAAGCCAGGAGGATGCTACTCTGCCCTTTGGGACAAGCAGAGATCTGGCGTTTCAGGGGTCGTTTTGGAAACAGAGTTAATGACTCCATAAAGAAATTATGAAATGTTTTAACTACTGCCCAAAGATCTGTGCTCTCTGGGACCTTTTTTGGGCCGCTCCCCGCTCCAGATTGCCCTCAGCAGGGCTCAGGACTGGCATCGGAGCCGGGAGGGGGGCCACACCAAGCCAGACCCCCGCTGCCATGCGCCTTCCCCGCGCAGAAAGCCTCTCCCGTCTTTGCGTCGCCCTTCTTGCCGAAATGGAGTGTGTGTGTGTGTGTGGGGGGGGGGGGTTGTGGCCCATTCGCCCCGCCCGGCTCCAAAGTCCGTCGGGAGTCTGAGAAGACACCCATTTTTTTCCTCCAGGCGAGACCCTGCAAAGGGTCGACCCCACCGCCCCCCTCTGGCGGCGGCAAGAAGCCTCCCGGGCAGGGCGAGAGGGCTGCAGAGGCCAACCTGCTCGGCCGCCGCCCTCCCGCCCCGCTCAGCGGCCCGAGCCGAGGAAGGGTGAAAGAAGCTCCCGGCCGGTGGCTTCCAGCCCTCCTCCACAAGCGAGGACTGGGATCTGGGAAACAGGCGGTTCAGCACACTTCTCGGGGAGGGAGGCGGCTTTGCGAGGGAACTCTGCCTCGACGGCTGCGAAGCGGCTGGGGACTCAGTCCCGCGACCGCAGAGGCGCTTACTTCCGAGGAAGCCCCGGCAGGCAGGCGCTCCGGCCGCCCAGCCTGACGCCCGCCCGCTTTGCCGAGCCGGATCCTGCCCACCTGGGGCCACGCCCGGCCAGTTGTTTATGCGGCGGAGGAGCCGAGGCGGGCGGGCGGGCGGGCGGGCGGGCGGGGGGGGCGGCGGCCCCGGGGAGCGGCGCGAGGTCAGCTGAGCCGAGGAGACTTCCCCTCCCCCACGCCCAGAAGTGCCAATCGCGGACTCGGGGCGGGAGGGGGGGATGGGGAGGGCCTTGGAGCCCCGCCCCCGCCGGGCCAAGCCGAACGGCGACCATGGCGCCCCCTCCGCTCCCCGCGAGAAGCGCTTTCGGGACTGGCTCCCGAGGAGACACGCCCGCGCTCGGGCTGCTGATGCTCCCCGGGCTCGGGCGTCCCGAGCGCTCCATGCTTGCATTTCGGGAATCGCCGGATCCTGAGCCTCTTCCAGCCCTACAAAGAAGCTGGAAGCTCTTTGCTCGCAGCGTCCTCTCCCGTCGCTCCGACCCCCCCTTTATTGGGAAGGGGACGCTGCCGGGGTTGCATGCACGCAGAGGCGGCCCGCACCTTTACTCGGGAGTAAACGTCACCGAGAATCGCAGCCTCCCTCCCCGCCCCACCCCGTTTTGACGCAGAGCCCGCAGGCTGTAAAAAGTGGAGTGACGTCGGCGCGAGCCAATGAGTCCGCAAGGCGGAGGGAGGGGCGCTGCCCTGTCGGGGGAGCGGCGCCTTTCTTAAGGTGGCTCCGGCGGCCGCGGTTGGCCAGCCTGGCTCCGCCTCGCCTCTCGCCATTGGCCCCCTGGGCGGGTTGAACTGCAGCGCCGGCACCGCTGGAACTCTGCGGCCGAAGGTGGCTGGTGGTGGGTGGCGCGCCCGGCGGCGGCACCTTCGGGCTGCCACGTCTGGGATCCCGGCCTCGGAATCCTCCGTGGGGTCGTCGGCTCCGGCCCAGCTGATGCACCGCGCAGCCCCCCCCCGCCTTTAAGACCCCCCCCCTTGCGGTCCTTCGCTCGCCAAATCGGGGAAGGGGAGGTCTTGAAAAGCCTTTAAAAACAACACGGGAGCGCGAGGGAGCGCTGTATTGAAGCCCATGCCGGCCGGGTAGCGAGCAGCCCGGATCCTGACTGAGGCAATCTGACCTTCTCTATGGGATTAGTCTTCTTCCATCCCTCGGGAGGGGGTGGGCAGAGGGGAGAATTGACTGGCTGCAGTCCCAAGTACACTTGCGCGGGGGTGGAGGGAAGCCCACTGGATAATATGGGACTTAGTTCTTAGCATGCCTGCGAAGGAGTGCTCCCGAGCAGTTCAGGATTGGGCACATGTCCTGCGAGGTTGTTGAGTGGCACCCAGGCAAGATTGACAAAACAGCGGAAGGGGTGTCTGGCCCGGAGAATCTGGGATGTATTCCCCCCCCGCCCCCACTACCTTTTTACTGGCTTTGCTTCTGTGGTTTTTGCAGCAGCTTGAAAAATCAGAAATGGATTCCAGCAGGAAAATCCTTGGAACCTGACAGGGACCTGAGACCAGCTTGCAGGACCCTGGACAAGGAGTTGTGGCTATGATGCCCCTGCTGTAGGGCAGGGTGTTTTCTGTCTCCCCCAATTATAGAAAACTCTCCCTTCAAGATCTGTCTGCCCCCCTTCCTTCTGTTGTGATCAGAGGCCTTTTAGACCAACCTCTGAGTTGCACAAGCAGCAGCTGCTGGATTGCACTGCTGTTACCCATATTACTTTATTGGTCTTTGCTGACTTGTTTTGCTATGTAATGTTTACCATTTTGAATGGAGGGAATTGTTGTACTTACTTTGATTATTTGCAAGCCACCCAGTGCTGAAGGCCTGGCTGAGCATTCCACCCCTGCCTGGTCTAGGCGGTGAGCGGATTTATGTTCACCTGCGGAGACCTAGTGGATCCAGCAGGGGTGGAAAATGATCAGTAAAATCAATAAAAGTCAATTTTTTTATCTTGGTCAGTAATTTGTCAGTTTTGCTTAACTGGTCAGTAAGGTCAGTATTTCTTTAATTTTTGTGAATGCAGTTTGTGCTTTTTTGTTTTCATTACTGCATTTTGGGGAAAACATGATGACTTCCCAGTGAGAAGACAGATTGTTTTTAGTTCAGTTATGAAGTACTTTAAGGACTTTGTTCCTAAGAGTAAAAGTGATTTGGTGAAATCTTCCACAACGTATAGAAACATAACCCCTTAGACAATGAAAGCAGAGGTGATTTTTTTTTTTGTACGAGCGCCCGCTTATTTACAAAGCTCACTGGAGTGTTTCAGAAAGAAGAGCCTTTGGTGCATGTGATGCACAGTGAAGTAAAAACATTCGCAAGAACCATAAGGAATTGTGTTTGTAGGAGTTCAGCACCATTGTCCCTTGAAGCCTTCAGTGATGAGCACTGCACACCTGTGAGAGGAGTAATCAGTGAAAGTAGAATCTGTGATGAACTGAAAAAACTTTCTGAAAAGGATAGGCTACTCTTTTTAATGGGAGCAAAAAATAAATAAATAATTCATAGCAGCCTGCAAACACCTTTTTCTCCAGTCATCTTTGGACAAGACCATCCTCAGATATCTTCAATGTTTAGCTCCAGCACAGAGGGTCAAGGAAGGAACCCACAAGGATATAATGAAAGTAGCAGCAGCACTCCTGATGGATATTCCACTGGACACGATTGTGGATGAATGGAAACTTGAAGATGAAACTGCCAGTGAAACTTGCCACATAGATACATATTGGAATCAGTTCTTTGAAAAGACACACCTATCTGGAGATCTAAAATACCCACTGGTTACTGAGGTGGTGAAAGCAGCATTTTCATTATTGCATGGTAGTACGGACATAGAAAAGTGGGCTTTCAAAAACTGGACACGTTTTGACCAATGAAAGGGCCAGGATGTCAGGGAGAACTTTGAATGCCCACCTAATTATCAAAGAAACTTTATATCACGTATATGAAAACAATGTTAATATCACAGAGGAGCTTTTACAGGTGGCAAGAGCAGCTCATGTTCATTACAAGCAATATTGTGATGAACAGTGTGTCATTAAAGAGGAGCAAAAAGAAAAAGAAAAGAAAAAAGGGGAAAAGGCAGAGGAGTTAGAAAGGTTTAAGAAGATAGTGAAAAGGACAGTATACAAGAGAAGGAAGCAAAACTGAAAAAGCTGGGACAACAGAAGGAAAAGAGGATGATTGCTTGAACGTTGCTAAATGATGCAACCAAACGTGTAAAGGAGGCTGCTGAGAAAAAGGGTATGGTGGGATTCAACACAGCACAGCTCATGCTAGAAGGAGTGGAGAAAGCAATGGAAGAAGAGGGCAAGAAAAACATGCTTGCGGATGCAGTGCAGAAAACTGTTGAGAAATGAAAGAGTTTGTTAATAACTCCTTTTTTCATCAAAAAAACCAAAGATAAAGTAAAAGCAAAGACAAGTCTTACCTTAGAGTAATTACATTTTGTTGTCATAATGATTACTTTATGTGAGGTGCTTAATAAGTTTTGCTGTTTTATTATCTACAGTATGTGATTATTTTTAAAAGGGAATCTTTTTTTGCCTTAAATTTTGTACAGTAATGAAAACATTGTCCTTCATTTTAAAAAATTCAATAAAAAGATGTGCGATCATTTTACCTGGATCACAGCTGACTATGGCGCTGGCTATGGGGATAGTGGAGACCAGCTAATAATCATTTTTAATGTAGTCCTAGTTTTACTTTTAAAACACTAGCTTATCAGTAGGCTGACATTAAATTGTTCAGCAATTTGTCAGTATTTGGTCAGTTTTTTTGGAATTTTGGTCAGTAAAATCAGTATTTTTGACCCTCTGACTGGTTTCCACCCCTGATCCAGTAGGTTTCCAGAATGCTCCGTGGGATCCAATACCTCCCAGTGACTCATTAGATGAGCTAGTAGAGGTCTGGAATACCCGTCTCTGAAGCCACCCATGAGATCGTTCCCTGACGCCCTGTTTGCTCCCACCCCAAACTAGCCCTGTGGTATACCATGGATCTCAAGGGGGGATGAAGCAGGAACTTAGCCAGAGCGCGTTTGGTGGCAGTTTTGTGACTGCCTATAGGTTGTTTATGAAAACCTATGAGATGGCAGTGAAGGCTGCTAAAAGGGAATTCTTCACAGCCTCCATCACATCTGCTAGCTCTCGCCCGGCACAGTTCTCTAGGACAATCAGGTCTTTAACCTCTCTCACAAAGGGTGCCCAAAATATTAGCAAAAGACTATTAGCTGTGAGGCTTTTGCAGCTTTTTTGCAGATAAAGTCTTATCACTCTGCCATGACCTGTTTGCCAGCATTGACACAGTATGCAAACTGGAGGTCCCTTGGCCACCTTTGGATTCTGTATTTGACAACTTCAGCCGACTCTCCCAGGCTGATGTTGACAGGATCCTAGGTGCCGTTAAGCCGAACACTTGCCTCTTGGGCCCTTGCTCATCATGGCTGGTGAAAGCCAGTGGTGATGGAGTACGGTGCCCTTTGGTGGACATTATCAATCTGTCCCTTAGTTCAGGGGTCTGTTCAGAGGGACTGTGGTAACACCGCTGTATCTGTTGATTGTCACCTGACTGGATACAGCTCAATCTATTTTGGCCGAAGGGCTGGAGGCGATAACTGGGTGGCTGAAGCAGAGCTGGCTGAAACTGAATCCTTCAAAGGTGGAGGCTCTGTGGCTGGGTGGAGGGGTCACGGGATTGGGACTGTGTACCTCTAACATCAGTGCCAACCGCCAAGAGCCTGGGTGTGTTCCTGGATGTCTCCCTACCTATGGAGACCCAGGTCACAAATGTTCCCAGACTGGCATTTCTCCAGCTGTGCCAGATCAGGCAACTGGCCCTCTTCCTGTCTCACCCTGACTTAGCCACAGCAATCTACACAAGGGTCACCTCCAGGCTGGACTACTGCAATGTGCTCTACGCAGGGCTGCCCTTGAGACTGACCCAGAAATTACAGCTTGTCCAGAATGCAGCAGCACAAGTCCTTACAGGGACCCCTTCGATGGCACACATCCAACCAGTGTTTTGCCAAGCTGCAAGTCGAACACCAGATCAGGTTCAAGGTTTTGGTACTGACCTTCAAGGCCCTAAACAGTCTGGGACCAGCATATCTACAAGACTGCCTCTCCCAGTACACCCCCTGAAGAGCATTACACTCTGGAGATAAGAACATCAAGATTCCTGGCCCAAAAGACATCTGGCTGTTCTCAGCCCTGGTGCCAGCCTGGTGGAACTCTGCCTAATGTCATCCAGGCCCAAGACAGAGATGTTCCGCCAAGCCTGGCCTCCCTGTCTCCGCCCCCCCTTTGGGAAAGGATTCATAATGTTCAAACCCCATCTGATTAGATTCAATCTGCTGTTTTATTGTTTTGAAGTTTTAATTTGAATATATGTTTATTGTTTTCATTGGAATATATTTATAAATTGTGGCTAACCGCCCTGAGCCCCATTCAAGGGGAGGGCAGTATATAAGTCAAATAAATAAATAAAAGCAGAAAACATGGGATGTGTATGCTGTAGACAAATAATACTTTGCTAAACATAGCCCTGACCTGAATGGCCCAGGCTAGCCTGATTTCATCTTATCTCGGAAGCTAAGCAGGGTTGGTCCTGGTTAGTACTTGGATGAGAGACCACCAAACAATACCAGGGTCATGACACGGAGGTACGCAGTGGCCCAACCACCTCTGTTAGTCTCTTGCATTGCAAACACCACGGGGGTCACTATATATGTCAGCTGTGACTTGACGGCAAAAAAGGAAAGCTTATGGAACTCACTGCCACCATCAGGGGCTTGATAAAGCTTCAGGGTCAGTCCCCTTCTTCTCTTCTCCAGGGCCAGAGTGCTAGAAGGCCCCACACCTTCCCATCGTGTTTCCATGCTCAGCTTCTGTTGCCTTCAATGAATTGTGATTGGGCAGTTTATGTTGTTTTGTTTCTAAAGTAGAGGAACTAGGTGCCCAAAGAAATGGACACTGGTGCTCCAGGATGCACAGAAATACAGAACTGGTGGCCAGTATTAGGAGGACCCTGAGTCTCACATCTGCTGTGAACTGCCTGGCCCAAGCCCCTCAGCCTCCCCATCTGGAGAGATGGAGATAAAAAATGCTGCCTCAGTTATGGTAGAGATCACAGCATGGTTTTAACTCTGTTCTGTCACTACGATTGTGGCACTCCAGCCTCACGTAAAGGAGGAGTGCGCAACCCACAATCCTCCTGATATGTGCACTTGCCATTTGTGTACGTAGGGCAATGTGTATTTTTCAGTTTTGGTTTGGGCAGGTGCATAGCCGCAAAAATCTGGGCTTCCTCTTGCATGTATTGGACCAGGAAAGTATGGGTGTTGCCTTGTGTGCACAGAAGAGGACTATGTATAGAGAGGATTGCACACAGTGCGATTTCCCCTTTTGTGTGGTTGAACTGCCAAAATTGTAATGATTGAAGCGGGCTTTTGTGGAATGCTTTGAATATTCGGAATACTATTATTTTCTCTCATAAACCGAGAGGAAAAGCTGATTTGTCTTCTTAAAAATAAAACGCCATCAGCTTCATGGAAATAATGCAACAAAACCTTTAGTCACTCCCATCATTTCCCTTCCCACCATCTTTCTGAAATTGCAGCTGCCTGGGAGTTTCCCTCTGGCTTGCTGAGGCTTTCCCAAGGAGGGGAGTGGCGAGTGAAAACCTAGCAACAGGCAGGGGATGCCTCGCTGTGTAGCAACAAAAGAAGTTTCTTTGCATTACTTCTGCCTTTGAAACTGTTTCTCTGGTCTTACCCAGAGCTCTTTCAGGGGAAGAAGCCTGGCCGAGGCAGGTGGGAGAATCAGACTTCTGCCATTCTGACTTGTTTTTAGTCATTTTGCTGTATTCTTTAAGTTCTGGATGGTGCCCTAACTTTTCTCACATGACATCCAATGAACATTTTGTATCTCATGTTTATAGTGCAACAAGTAAAGTAGCGGTCACGTGGGCACTTCTTTACGTCACCGTATTACACGCTGAAATCGGGACAGGGCCTCTTTCCAGACAGTGCTGGATATTGCTGTGAGGATGACCAAGAGTTTCTCCCGGAGAATTACGGGGAACCTGCATCAAACTACATTTCCCAAGATCCCCAGGGAAGCCATGGCAGTTTATTTTTCCATTTTAAATTTCTCCTCTGTTTCAAAGTGGCAAATAAGGTGATCTTATGAGGCAAAGTGAGGTAGCCGCTTTGGGTGCTAAATTATCAGCACAATAGCAAACTGTGCGTGTGGGGGGGAAGTTGACCAGAAGAGCCAATGACCTTTGACCTTGTTCAGTAAAAAGGCTGAAGCTTTTAGGTCTGTGGCCAGAAATGTGGGAATTAGGGTTGCCAGCCTCCAGGTGGGACCTGGCGTATCCCCTGGAATTACAGCTCATCCCCAGACTACAGAGATCAATTCCTCTGGAGAAAATGGATGCTTGGTAGGATGGTATTATACCCCACTGAGGTCCCTGTCCTCCTCAGGCTCCACCCTCAAATCAACTGGTTACCAACCTGGATCTGGCAAGCCGACACCCCTGTCTCCTGCTGGTGGCCAAGGGGGACCTGGCAACCCTAAGGAAGACCTGTTTATGGAAGGTAAGAGGAGTAGCAAATCCATGCAAACATCTAGGCAAAGCCTACAATGCGTTACATAGGATTCTACTGTGCGACTGAATAATTAAAACATAGTCTACATACATTTTACTTTGTTTTAAAACTAGCACTTACCAAACATTTCTGTACCTGTGATGAGAATGCTGGGTGCTGCAAGCACGTTTTCTTAGACTGCAGAGAATGTGTGTGGTGGGCATGTTTCAAAGGAGACGATGCGGCTAATGGCATGCAATGCTGGTTGTTTATGGGCCCTGCACCTGAAAGCCTGGTGACTTAATTGGAAAAATCCTGGTAGGGAGTGAACTGCAAGCAAACAAGCAAGGTATTTCGATTGCTTTCTTCATGGGTGGGAGGACTTTATGGTTGTGTGCGCACTGAACCCCCAAGATTATGTCTGTGAAAGATGGACCATTGGTCTGATCCAGCAAAGCTCTTCTTATGTTCCTGTGTACAGGTTATGGTGGCCTTTAGGAAAGGGAAAGGAGAAGAGTGGTGGAATGGAAAGTGAGACCCCCCCTCTCACAAGTCCTTGAGGTTTCCCCTCTTGTTTTACATATTTGTGGCCAGCCTTCCTTCCATGGATTTCAAGGCCATATGTGTGGGGTTCTCCTGTTCAGGCACTAGGCCAAAACTGCCTCCTTCCAGCACTTCAGGCATTGGGTGTCTTCATTGTAGTTGCCAGCAAAGTGGATTTGGAGATGCCGAGATACATTTTATAAGCTGCCTTTTCAGGATGTGGAATGGTATAATGTAACCTGATCTAGTCGGATCAACAGAAGCTAAGCTGGGTCGGTACTTGGATGGGAGACCACCAAGGAAGACTTTGTAAAGGAAAGCAATGGGAAACCACTAGTTTGGTGTAGTGGTTAAGTACATGGACTCTAATCTG
The DNA here is from genome assembly GCA_029375565.1 of Gekko gecko. Taxonomy (NCBI): domain Eukaryota; kingdom Metazoa; phylum Chordata; class Lepidosauria; order Squamata; family Gekkonidae; genus Gekko; species Gekko gecko. Next base: position 44,089,081 of record JAPDNY010000014.1, read on the forward strand.
GGAGAACCGGGTTTGATTCCCCACTCCTCCACTTGCACCTGCTGGAAGACCTTGGGCAAGCTGTAGTTCTGTCAGAGCTGTTCTCTCAAGAGCAGTTTCTGTCAGAGCTCTCTCAGCCCCGCCTACCTCACAGGGTGTCTGTTGTGGGGAGGGGAAGGGAAAGGAGTTTGTAGGCCACTCTGAGACTCCAAGTGAAAAGCGGGGTATAAATCCAATTTCTTCTCTTTCTCTCTGCCTGATCACTTGCCTTGAAAACCCTGTGGGGTTGTCATAAGTCAGCTGCAACTTGATGGCACTTTGCGCGCGCGCACACACACACACACACACACACACACACACACACACACCCAGCTTAATTCTCTCAAACTTAACCTCATAAGCTGTAACATACAGGCTGGGGGCTGGAAGCGGCCCATCCAGGTCTGTTATCTGGCCTGCGATCAAGGAAGAGGAGGGTGGTGGCAGCAAGAGCAGCGAAAAGACCCGAGTTAGGTCTGCTGGAGGAGAGGGTCCATTCCCCCTTTCTCTCTTTCTTGGTTGGGGCAGACTGCACACGTGTGGCTGTTGTCCCGTCTCCTCCTCCTGTCAGAGGTGTGTGTGTGTGGGTTATTGCTTCCCCATCAGTGCCTGTGCATTCTGGGCCTCCTAGTTTGCTTCAGCAGCAGAAGCCCCCTCCTTTGCCATTGTCACCACCACCTTCTTCTCCTCTGCCTGCCTCTCCCTGACATTTCCAGTAAGAAGGACCAGGCGGTAGGTGATGGGAAAGACCTCTGCCTGAGACACCAGAGAGCTGCTGCCAGTCTGAGTAGACGATACTGACCCTGATAGATCAAGGGTCTGATTCAGTATAAGGCAGCTTTGTGTGTGTTCATGTGTGCTGTTTCTCCACTGCGATGCTGGAGAAGTGGTCCTTTGGGAGGAGGTAGGACAGGAGTGAGGGAGAATGTTGTTATGTGCGAGGGAGGTGGCGGTGGGAAGCTGTCGATGGAAACAGGTGTTAGGGGAAATGTAGGAATGGGAATGCCAGAGTGCATCTAGGGGGAGGGGTATAAAGGAGGTGCTTGGAAGGGAAAGGTTGAAGTGCAAGCAGTGGGGTGCATGGTGGGAACTGGGCTTGGAAAGCCATGGGAGAGGAGGAGATAGTGAGGGAAAGTGCTGAGTGTTTTTGTTGGGAGAGGTGGTGTTGTGTAGTGGGTTCGATGTATGAAGAACCAGGACACAGCGTGATTGTTAGCTCATAGTGAAAAGTACTGAGGTCGGAGACTCAGCATAGTGAATCAGCTCTTGTTTATTGGATCACATCACGAATGAAGGATACATGGGCCAGGGAGTGCCTGGCTTATATTCGTGCCCCGCACCACACACACACCCATCACCCGTGATTGGCCTTATTTACACATCTACAATTCAATAGGTCTACTTTCTGATCCGGGCGAGCCCATAGGTGCGCCTACGGATCCGAAGTGGCTATTGTCTTTGGAGCGAAGCTCTGAGGTTTGTGGACCGCATGTTCAGACCATGTGGTGGCGGCCATCTTATTCCAGTTAATACACAACGCATAGTTTAGTAGCACACTCAACAGAACAGAGAATACCAGCCCGTTGGCCAACTATATACAGTCCCCGTGGACCACCCCCAGGTCCCATTGGTGGGTTTAAACTTCCCGCCAAGGTTCCTATTGGTGACCGCTTGAGGTTTCAGGATCCTAGTCCCTATTGTCTCTTGAGAGCCAAGCTCTGGTAAATGTCGCTGTCGCCTAGTGGCGGTCAGCGGACATAACAGGTGGCATGCAAGAGCAGGGGTATAGTTGGAGGCTAAGATAAAATGAGTCTTGAGCCAGCTTAAAGACTTAATGAGGTTTTGTGGCATCATTTTTATTTTCTAGGCATCTGTACCTTGCTTTTCTTCCCAAACGGGGATCCAAAACAATTTAGAAGAAGAAGAAGAAGAGATTGGATTTATAACTGGCCCTTCACTTGGAGTCTCAGAGCACCTTACAAACTCCTTTCCCTTCCCTTCCCCTCCCCTCCACAAGACACCCTGTGAGGTAGGTGGGGCTGAGAGAACTCTAACACAAACTGCTCTTTCAGGAACAGCTGTGCCAGAGCTTGTGACTGATCCAAGGTCACATCAGCAGGTGCAAGTGGAGGAGTGGGGAATCAAACCCGGTTCTCCCAGATTAGAGTCCGCAAACTTAACCACTACACCAAACTGGCCAAATTTCAAAGCATTGTTCTCCCCATCTATGTTTTTGTCCTCACGACAACTGTGCAGGGTACGTTAGGCAGAGAGAGTGACTGGCCCAAAGTCACCCAGCAACTTCCATGGCTGAGTGGGGCTTATGAACATGGGTCTCCCAGCTGTAAATCCCCATGCCTGAACCTCAGCACCACAGGGTGTGTGCATGTCTTTGTGGAAGTTTAGTTCTCTGAAATGCAAGGAATGGAGTGGCCAGTGGGAGCAGACTGAAGATTTGGAGGAGAATGGATTGGTGTGGATGAATCACACAGAAGTGGTGGGAGAAAAGGGCTGATTCTGGAGTTCTGGTCATTGGCAGGTGGCTGGTGTATCTGTGGTAGGGTCCTTACTCTGTTCTGGCAGGGGGGCTCCTGTATTCTTCCCAAAGGTGATGTCATCACACAGGACATGTCAGTGCAGATGGGGCTGCTTGGGGGTGGGACTCCCCCCCCCATTGGCCAGCTGAGCTGTGGTGGGTTGGGGCCCCCAAAAGCGGGGAAAACCCCACCCCCATCAGGGGTATGGCAACCCTAATCTGTGGAGGGTTTGTGATTTTTGTGGTGGATTGAGGAAGTGTTAAGGGTGGTGGCTCCAGTTCCTTGGAGAGTTTATATGATATATATACATTTTGGGGTGGACCTCTTTAATTGAGGAAGAAGCTCTGCTTCACACACAAAAATGCTTCCAGGATTGCAGAGAAAAAAAGTTGCTGATCTAGTGCAGTGTATTTTCAGAGAAGGAAGAGGAACCCTGGGGTTATGATCGACTGATCTAATTTATTACGGCAAGAGCCAGTAAAGCAGTACAATTCTGATATAAGAAGGATTAAAACAGTAATAACATATAGTATAAGAACATTAACAAGATAAAATTAATAAAATTAGTAAAATAAAATAATGTTAATAAGAGAACCATGCAATTTTTTTCCAGCTAAAATGGGTTTACGTTTCCTAATAGCTAAGCAACAACATTTTGCCACAGCGGACATAACACTGAGCTCTGAACAAAGAGGAATTTACGAAGGACTTCTGGCCTAAAGTCAAGATAAGACTGCAGAGGGAACCCTGGGGTTACTTGTGTGGGGGGTGGGGGTGGATAAGGAAGGTTAAGTCGCAGTCACACGAGCAAGATAATGTGTGTGGGGGGAGCGATGCTATTTGCTCCATAGGAATCTGACCCGCAGTTGCATGATCACACAGTCCCTGGGAGCTGCAGGAGCAGCCCGCCACTGTGTGATCAGACGTAACCGTGGGTGAATCGGGGTGGGGTTTTTTTGCCGCGTGTTTCCGGTGTGCTTCAATGAGGGATCAGTGATTTGCATCTCCGCACTGACTGCTCCCTATGCAGTGTGCGATGATGCGCATACTGAAACGGGGAAAAAAACAATGGCACAGAGTTTGGATGGCCCGATCAGACCATCCCGACACCATGAGAGCATGCTGGCATGATCACACAGGGGAAAGTCCGTTCCTGGCCTGTAGCAAACCCATTTGCTACCAGACTTTCCCTGGTGTCTTTTTACTCCGCTTCTGTGGCGGAGCAAAACGGGTTGCTGATGGGTGCGGGATGCTTCCCAGAGGTTTGCGTCTGATCACATCCTTAAAATCTGCCCGGCATTCGTGCCTATGGTGCGGCTAATTCTGTGTGTGATTGCGCCCTTTCTCTAAGATGGGAGGCAGACTCCAGGTGGATTACACATAGTAAGTGGGCAAAATGGGACATTCACACTGCTCCCCACCTACCAATGAAAGGATGCCACAAATCACAGGTAAGTCGGGGAGCAGTGTGAAGCTGTACTGAAAGATAAGCTTTTTGAAGTTGGCATTAGCAAACTTTACCAATTTTGGGGTCTGAATTACCCCAACTTAAGGCTTTTGCTTCTAAAATTCTATTTTTGGGACAATATACGTCTGTGAACAGCTCTCTTCTGTAATAAATGTCAATAAATCAAAAGTATGTTCTCAGCTTACAGGTTTATTTATTTATATATGTATAAATTAAATTTCTAGACCACCTTAACCCGTAAGACAGGGCTCAGGGCGGTGTACAATAGATACACACCTAAACAGCATAATCAAGATTGCTACAGCGCAGATGTTGACTCATATGCCAATACAGGTCTGTGTATGTGTGTATGTGTGACTCCAGATTTTGATGCAATAATTCAGAGCAAGAGGTGTCAGTTAAACTGTTAAGTAATGGAAATACTGTCAAGAGTGGTAATGTTTTAAGCATGCTTGTATTTTGAGTAAAAAATAATATCGTTGATTGGATTTGCCTGTGTCCTTCATAAAGTTTATATCTCCAGTACCTGGCATTACATTTTATGGCACATATGGCCTGGCCTAACAAAGTGACATTTATGTCAGATCTGGCCCTCATAACAAATGAGTTTTACCAGGGCTTTTTTTGTAGAAAAAGCCCAGCAGGAACTCATTAGCATAATAGGCCACACCCCTGACAGCACAGCTCATTAGCATATTAGACCACACCCCCATGTTACCAGAAGTGTGGTCATCCACCCATACCCACCTTTTGCTTCTTATTCTATTTACCTTGTTTGTTGTCAAAACCCAGGGCTTTTTTGTAGCAGCAACTCCTTTGCATGTTAGGCCAAACACCCCTAATGTAGCCAATCCTAATGACTTTCTGCTGTTGGGTGTGGCCTATTATGCTAATGAGTTCCTGCTGGGCGTGGCCATCTCAGGAGCCAGCTGGAACTCTGTTCCTGTGCGTTCCTGCCCAAAAATAGCACTGAGTTTGACACCTCAGAGCTACAGTGAATGATAGCGCTCTAGACTGTGTGCCTATGTATTCATGCACATTGACTTATGTCCATGTACAGTAGAGCAACCGTACAGGCACTACATTTCTACAGAAATTTAGAGAAACAAGCTCGAACTCGAACACAGTGACTCTTGAGTTACAGACCCTATTTTCTAGCATTTCGTAGCTTGGAACAGGGGCACTCGTGTTCTTGGCAGAGCCCCTTTTCACACCAAGGATCCTTTCCCATCCCCCCCCACTATTACTAAAGGCTCCCTTCTGCCTAATGTGCAGTCGATCACTCCATTCAAAATTAGCACATCCTGTAGACTGTCATCCTTCTTCACTGTTCTAGGCATTGCATAGAACTAGAGCTCAAGTGTGCATACTATGTATGTGCGCTAGGATTCCCCCTCCCCAGACCAGGGAATTACAACTCTAGTGCATATTGGAATGAGCAAACTAATATTTGAAAAATGCATTTCCCAAACTTCCCCGTAAGCCAAAACAGAGGCAAATTAGGAGCCGTGATTTACCTCTCCCAAGTAAACGGAAGTGAATGCATACACAACAGTTATTTTTTAAAGGCATCCCCAAAATCTTCCCTAATCATTTATCTGTGGTAGCTGGAATTTAAGCTGTCCTAGTTTGGGGGGAGCCCTCCCTTTCTCTGCTGGGGGCTGGCTGAGGAATCATCTCGCGCAGATCACAGAAATAAAGTCTGCTTGCAAGCGTTTCGGCACAGTTGTTCCCTTAAACAATGATTTATTTAAAATAGATTTTCTAAGGGAAAAAATATGTGTTATTGGGTCAGTAGGAGAGAGACCTCTGCTGGTTGTGGTAGCAGAACTACAAACGTCTTAATCTTCTGCACATTTTTTTTTTTATTGTTTCGGACTTTTGGGGCCTCGCCTGTAGTTTCTGTTTCTGTATGTTCTGGATTTTCCTGGTGCTTTTTCACAGAAATGAAAAATGCAATTTCTCTTTTCTTCTTCATTTTTAAATTTTGTCTGCATCCAACAGATTGTGTTATGAGAAGAGCACCATATTTATTTATTTATTTATTAAATTAGACATGTCGGGCTGCCCTTCCCTGTGAGCAGGGCTCGAGGCAGTTTACATCAATAAAAATACAATAATACTAAACTTAAAACAGTATTAAAATTCAACAACCACAATAAAACAGTACAATCCAAGATGGAAATGAATTTCTGATACCCACTCGCCCCCTGGGTTAACTAAAATACAGAACAGAGGGATGGGGTTGGGGATGTGAGAAACCACATAAGCCCTTCTTCCTGTGGAAAGGGGAATGTTGCAGGAGAATGACCCAAGCCACAACAACCTGTGACAAACAAGGATCCTGCCCTTATTAAAGGCAGAGTTGCAAGCTCTAGGTTGGGAAAAACCTGGAGATTTGGTGGGTGGAGCCTCAGGAGGGTGGGGTTTGGAGAGGGGTGGGATTTCATTGGGCTATAATGCCATAGAGTCCACCTTCCAGAGTGTCCATTTTCTTCAGGTGAACTGATCTCTATTGCCTGCAGATCAATTGTAATCCCAGGAGATCCCCAGCCACTACCTGGAGGCTGGCAACCCTAGGTCAGTCTAGTACCCTGGAACACACTCTATGGCTGCTGATAAAGTGCAGTGACAACAGGACTTCCATAGTTTCCTTGCCGAGTTCCTCAGCAACAGCCATCCCCTGCTCCTGGGCCCTTTTAAATTCTTTTCTTTTGAACCCAGCAATTGAATATTATTCCATTTTACCTCCTGTGCTCTTTAACTTCTACAGGAAACCACTGGGTGAGGTCACCTGGAGCACCAATAGGCGGATGTCGTGCTTTCAGCTGATTCCAGTGAGGCTGTAGAAACCCTGAACCAGTGCCTGGGGATAGTTTGGGAGCGGATACAGGCTAATAAACTGAAGCTTAATCCTAACACGATGGGAGTCCTACTGGTTGGCAGAAGGTCTGACCTGGGATTTAAGGTGTCACCCCTTCTCAGTGAGGTTGCACTCCCCTTGAAGGAACAGGTCTATAGTCTGGGTCTGCTCTGGGACTCAGTCCTACTGCTGGATTAGCAGGTGGCAGCTGTGGCCAGGAGTGCCTTTGACCAGCTTCGACTGGTTAGCCAACTGTGGCCTCTCCGGGGCAGAGCAGATCTGGCCATTGTGGTGCATGCCTTGGTGGCACCTAGATTAGATTACTGCAGGGCACTCTCCATAGGGCTGTGCTTGAGATGTGCTCAGAAACTTCAGTTGGCACAGTATTTTGCAGCCAGGATGTTGACTGGAGTGGGTCAGAGGAACCATATCGCTCCAATCCTGGCCCATCTACACTGGCTCCCAAATTGTATCTGGGCATAATTCAAAGTGCTGGTGTTTGGCCTTTAAAGCCCTATATGGTTTGGGACCACCATGCCTGAAGCACCATTGACTCTCTTATGAACCTACCTGACCGTTATGGTCATTTTTGGAGGCCCTCACTCAGGTGCCGCTGTCTTCTGAGGTTAGGTGGGTTGCAACCCAAGAGAGGGCCTTCTCAGCTGTGGCACCAGAACTCCGGAAGGCTCTCCCCAGAGAGGTCCGTCTGTCCCCTTCTGTCACCATCTTCTGCCAGCAAGTGAGGACTTTTTATCTGATGTTCCCTTGGTGGTCCCTTCTTCCTGCCTAATGTTATTAATTGTTGTTTTTGTGTCTTTGTATATATTTTAATTCTGGTTTTAATTGTTTTAGTGATGCATTGTTCTTTTTGGTTGATTTTAATGGTTTTAAACTGGTTTTATTATGGGAGGCCCTGGTCACACGGCAAGGTAATTGCGCTTTGTTCCCGCTGTAATTTAATCGGGAACATTTTTCTTCACATTGGGCTGACTAGATGCAGCCAGCCCCTCTTTTCCAGCACCTGCTTGCCTGCTGCTGTGTCGTCTCTCCAGGTGATCCTGCCGGCCACGGGGAGGCTCGGGCGGCTGCTGTTCCTGCCACCACTGTGTGTGGGGGGGTCCCCTGCTGCTGCTGCCGCCATTGCCCCATGAAAACAGGCTTCGTTGTCTCCGCCATCCTCCTTGCCAGCCCCGTCCAGACTGCCGGAGCCCCTGGCTCTTGTTCCCGCCTCCAGGGCCATCTTTGTGCGTTTTTTTTTTTAAAGCTTCTGGTTTGAGTGCTTGACTAAACATGCGCTTAATAAATCCATTATTAAATGTTAAATGGATTTATTAAGCGCATGTTTGCTCAAGCGCGCAAACTGGAAGCTTTTTTTTTTTAAAAAAAGCACAAAGAGTGTTCAGACAGCCCTAATCACAATCATTGGGAAAGATGGGCTGTCCAGATAGGCGAAATCGCGCATTCAAAGCGGAAGCGCCAGGAAAACACTTGATTTTCCAGGGGTCAGGAAAACCCGGCATCATTGCGGAAGTGAGCCTGCTTCGGGGCGGGAGGCGGATTGGCTCGTGTGAACGTGAAACTGACATACGCAAGGGAACAGCAGAGAACCCCGATCAAAACGGCAGTGTGACCGGACCCTAAGTTTTAATCTGTTCGCTGCCTTGGTGGCCCTTACAAGGACAGAAAGGCAGGACATAAACTCTGTGAAACAAATAAATACATGAATGTAAGTTATAACAGTAAATGTAGCAGGGGCTCTGAATGCCTTGCCCCTTATGTCTCCACAAGGGAAGGGGCTAGAAACCTTTTTAAAAAGATGAAAGATGGGAATTCAAAGGACCTGTTATACATATGGTGACAATAGTATACCAGTGCTGATCTTTATAAAAATATTAAAAAGTCCCTGGTGGCAGGGGGAGTAAATGGCTGCCACATGGACAGAGTAAAGTAAAATGGCTGCCAGGTGGGTGGAGAAATCTGAATTTTCCCACCGATGCAGCAGACATCCCAAATCTTTTGCAAAACTTTGAAGCAAAGACAGTTTGAAAAAGATTGGAGAAATCCAGGGAAACCCACAGAGGTACACAAATGCACATGATGTGGGAAGCACTTCCCCATAGCACTGAATCCTGGGCATACACAACAGTTCAGTTCCTCTATTTGCATGTGTCCTTTTCTTCCTCCTGCACTGCCAATGCACATGGGTACATTGATCAAACAGTGTGTCAGACTCCCTGGTCAAGTTACTCTCAAGCACACTGCCTTTGGCAGTGAAAAGCTTTATTGAGTTAGACAAGTTTCAGGCATGATCAATACTGTGTCAGTTCTAAAGCATTTTGGCAGGTACATGCATAAATATAGAAAGTTCAACTATAACCCTGCCTAAGGCCCGCACATAGATCATGTCACACACAGCCAGGCTCCTGCATCTCTACCTCTCTTCTCATGGGAATATACGATCCCATTATCTACTACAGGCTGGCACTGGAATCTTCAAGGACATCTCCCTGTGAACAGAGGAGAGGTGCATCTTGAGGGAAACGTTCCACTGTCTACGATAGAGCACTCACACACATCCTGCACTCACTCCCCCCACCTAAGGAATTCCACTCCCCCCAGCATCTAGGACAAATTATGAGAAGCAAAGCGAAGCATGGTTTGACATTCTGCCCTCCCCAAAGCCCTATTCATCCTCTCGGCTTGAGAGGGTGCTGCTTATGAAAAGTGCACACCAATTCTGCAGCCCTAACATGTTTAGATTCCACCCATTCATTATGGGAGGGGTCAAAGTCTTTCCGCTTGACTAAATAGTACAGCCGCCCCCACTTCATTTTAGCATTGAGAATCTCTTCCACTTCTTGATGGCATTCCCCTTCTACCATCAGGGGAGGGGGAGCTGGAGGACGTGGTTGCCACTTGGAGAGTCCAGGATGACTGAAATGAAACACAGGATGGACATGACACAAGCTTTTAGGCAGTTCGATCTCCACAATCATTTTATTAATAAGGCGCACTACATTGAATGGTTCAACATATTTCCATCCCAGTTTTTTCCCTGGTTGCAAACCCCTAAGGTTCTTTGGGGAGATGTATATGGAATCCCCAGGTTTCACTTCCCCTTGGGGCCCTGCTCCTTATCAGCATAACGTAATCCTTTTTGGCTTTGTTCGGAGTCTTTTGAAGTTGAGGCCCTTTTAGCCCAATTTCTTAGTCCAAGCATCCGCCTCTGGAATTGGTGCCACTTTTGCCTGGCTGCATGTCACCATGGCCCCCCGCCCAGCTGGGCAGGCATGAACATTGTTATCTACCACCTCCTCCCCTTGGCTAGTGTGCTGTGGGAGAAAGGACATGGTTGATCATGAAATGAAACTTAGAGAAGAACTCCGCCCACTGTAGCTGTTTCGTGCTCAAGTACCGGGGGACTTTGAGGGCCTCCAGGTTTTTATGATCAGTCCAAACCTCAAAAGGGACCCTTGCCCCCTCCAACCAATGCATCCAAGTGGTAAGGGCTGGCTTAATAGATGCAGCTTCCTTGTCCCACACTGCCGGGGGCTAAGCATGTTGGGTTTTTTAAAAGAACCCTATCAATACTTCTTGACACAGAGAGTGATTAAAATGTGGAATTAAAATGTGGAATTCGCTGCCAGAGGGTGTATTGATGGCCACAGGTATAAAACAGCTTTAAAGGGGGATTAGATAGATTCATGGAGGATAAGTTTATCAATGACTACTAGCCACGGTGACTGAGGGGAACCTCCACATTCAGAGGCATGAATCCTCCCAAAACCAGAGCCAAGAGGCAACATCAGGGGAAGGCCTCACCTCTCTGCCCTGTTGTTGGCCCTCCAGAGGAACTGGTTGGCCCCTGTGTGGGTCAGGACGCTGGACTAGATGGACCACTGGTCTGATCCAGCAGGGCTCTTATGTTCTTAATATGCAACTAGTGACATAGTGGAAGGCAACTGTGCAGGAATTAGGCCATGACAGTGGTGGGAATGCGAAACAACTGGAGCATAATGCATTTAAAACTGTTTATCTCAATACCGATATGAATCAGCGCCATTGATTTACATCTTTTTTTTAAAAACTTCCTCCTCAAAACTGGCAGATTATTTTGGCAGAACTCCAGCTAGGGAGTAGGGCCCCGGATGTCAATTCTTGGAGTTAGCTGTGAATAAATAAATAAGCCTCTCCTGGAGCCCCGCCCCCTTCTCACTTGACAGCACCCCACCCCACCCCACCGTCTCTGGACATGTGCCTTCTTTGAAAAACCAGATAATTTTACTCAAGGGTAATATGTTTTAGGCAAGAACTCCAGAGCAGAGGAGAACGGTGTTCGCCTTCCCTTTAACCTTCTTTTTATGACAGCTCTCTCGTAACCTTATACCACTACTCCACCATCAGCTATACCCAGACTAGGGTTGCCAACTTCCAGGTGGAGGCTGGAGATCTTCTGGGATTATGATTGATCTTCAGGTGATGGAGATCAGCTCACTCGGAGAAAATAGCTGCGTTGGAAGGTGGATGCTATGGCACTGTAGCCCCATCGAAACCCCTCCCCTCCTCAAACCCTGCCCTCTTTGGGCTCCACCCCCATCATCTCCTGGTGTTTCCCAGCCTGGAGCTGGCAACCCTAACCCAAGCCCATATGTTTGAACCCATATGCAGGGTTTGGGGAAGGGAGGGACCTCAGCATGGTATAACGCCAAAGAATTCACCATCCAAAGCACCCACTTTCTCCAGGGGCACTGATCTCTGTAGTATGGGTTTCAGATGGCATTCTGGGAGATCTCCAGGCCCCACCTGGAGGTTGGCAACCATTGCAGGCAGCCCCCCCCCCGGCCTACCATGTTGCTGCAGCATCAGCCTACACATTCCCTCTCTTGATGTCCTTGAAGATGTCTGGGCTTTCCAAGACTGGGGAGTCTGTTCTCACTGCTGCCAAAAGTAGGTTGCCACTCGGTTCCTTTCCCAGTTTAGCTGACATGGGAATACTTTGCCATACTGTTAGGGCCAAAAGAACAGTTTCCCCCTTAGGCTCCTGTTACACTTACAGTTGCTTCAGAGCAAACAGACGAGTACAAATTAAGTAAGAGAAGCAACATCCACACCCCGCCCCCCCGCTGTCCCAATCATCCTCCACTCCTAGGTCACCATCAGGCCTCCTGAGCCCCAGTGTAGCTGGCGCTTCTTGCATTTGAGGTAAGTCGCCAGTTTGGGGTTGGGAAATACCAGGAGATGTTGAGGGCGGAGCCTGGGGAGGGCAGGGCTTGGGGAGGGACATCAACAGGGTATAATGTCAAAGAGCAGGGGTGTCAAACCTGTGGCCTGGGGGCCAGATCAGGCCCCCGGAGGGCTTCTATCAGGGCCGCAGTGGGACTGGCTGTCTCCTGCTTCTTCCGGTTCCGATGCTGCTGCTGCGTCATCGGAGGTCTGCAGCTTACAGATACACACCTGAACAGCATATTCAAGATTGCAACAGCACAGACGTTTTGATGCAATAATTCAGAGCAAGAGATGTCAGTGATCAGACACTGTTCAAAAGCAAGAAATTGCAAGTAGATAAAAGGTACTGTACCGCTTTGGTGGGAAGGTAACAGTGTTCTGTGTGCCTTGGCATTTAGTCATGCCGGCCACATGACTACAGAAACTTCTTCGGACAGCGCTGGCTCTTCAGCTTGGCAATGGAGATGAGCACCGCAACCCTAGAGTTGGATTTGACTGGCTTTCAAGCAAGGGAACCTTTACCTTTATTCCTTGTACTTAATGTATAGGCCTATAAGATGCATGAAGTGGAAACCCTCCAATGACGATAACAGCAATCACTCCATACAGAGAAATGAAGCAAAATCCTGTAAATACTTTCCACCACTCCTGTGTGAGACATTTGCTTGTGTTAATTCATTTAAATATATGAACACTTTGACACACCCCCCCCCATTTTCCTACACCTCAGTTCTCAATATGTTTATTTAGAAGTGAGTCTCATTTTTGGTGGAGTTTATTTCCAAGTTTGCCAGGGCTGGGCTTCCCAGTTATTGTGGTGCGGAGGAAGCTTGTAACCCATCAATGTTGCAATGCATTACAGGCTCTTGCATGCTTAACTTTATTGGAAACATAATATTATATTAGGCTATCCTGAGACCCACAAGCACAACTTTGTTTGGTTTGCAGTGGGGCAGCAGCTGAGTCAGGAAAGCTGACAAAGAGCTGGACTCTGCTTTGGCTGTAATGTTTCACTGAAAGGAACACAGGCGTCTTGTTTATTAACTATGGGTTAGATCCATAGGGCTGCCAGCTCCTGGTTGGGAAATACCTGGAGATTTTGAGGATGGAGCCTGAAGAGAGAGAGGTTTAGGTAAGGAAGGGATGTCAGTGGAGTATAACGCCAGAGAGTCCACCTTACAAAAGGGCCATTTTCTCCAGGCGAGCTGATCTCTGTCGCCTGGTGATCAGTTGTAATCCCAGGAGATCCCCAACCATCACCTGGAGGTTGGCAACCTTATCATCTGTCCAGTTTTCCCCACTCAGTCCTGCCCAGTGCCTCTCATTACTCCACCCCTTGCCCTGCTAGGGTTGCCAGGTCTGGGGTGGAAAATACTGGGAGACTTTGGGGATGAATCCGGGAGAAGGTGGGGTTTGGGGAGGGGAAAGCCCTTAGCATGGTACAATACCACCTCAAAGTAGCCATTTTCTCCAGGGGAGCTGATCTCTCTCTCAGCTGGAGATCAGCTGAGACTGGCAGCCCTTTGCCCTACAAGGCTTTTCTCCATGTAGGCCCAGTGTATCCCTCTTTCCTTTTTCACCTGCAGAAAAACTGGTTGGATTCAACACTATGGCCCCAGTCATACGGGCCAGAAAACGTGGGGGGTAGGCGTGGCTGTTTGCCCCAGAGCAAAATAAGGCATGGTAGCCTGATCACACGGGCCAGCGGGTTGCCATGCTCCAGCTCCAAGCGCTGATCACACCGTGCTGTGGCAGCGCGGTGAAAAAGCGGTGCAGCAGAGCATGCAAGCTGCGCTGGTGTAAAGTGTGCATGCGCCATTGGGGGGGCTGGCTGATGTCAGTGTCTTGCGTGTGCACATGCGCTATTTGGCATTGGTGCGCATCCCATGGAAACTTACAACATCTGGGAACCCCGGGACATGGGTGGGCGTCGGATGCCATGGGATACTGGCGCTCTTGCGATCAGATGCCGGCCTTTGCCCTGGGGTTTCTGGAAACTAGTGCTTCTTCCCTGGTAGTTTTTTACTCCGCATCTTTGGACAGAAGCCACGGGTTGGCCACAGGAGTGCTATGCCTCCCAGATGTGCCTGTGTGATCGCGCACGGAAACTCCACAGGGCTACCGTGCCTTTGGCAGGGCAAATGCTCGTGTGAACAGGGCCTATGTTTGTTTTAGACACCCAAGTAGGGTTGCCACCCTTCAGGTGTGGCGTAGAATGACAACTGACCTCCAGGCCACACAGATCAGAGCCCCTCTGGAGGAATCAGCAACTTCAGAGGGTGGACTCGATGGTATCACAGCCCTTCGGAGCCCCCCCCCCCACAACTAGGTAGAGCAGGCATGTTACTTCCATTATGCAGTAACTCTGTTGGTTGCCCACCAGTTATAGGGTTCAATTCAAGACACTGGCTCTCGCACACAAAACCTTTCATGGCCTCGGGCCCCCTTATCTGGAGGACCACCTCTCCCGCTATGTTTCGCCACAACAACAGCTTCACTCATCTGAGCAGGGCCTTCCACAGGTGCCACCCTGCAAATGGGCAAAGTCAACAACTGCACAACAACTGCACCTGTGGCCTCCACCTCATGGAATGGCCTGCCTGAGGAGGTCAGGCAGGCTCCCCACTTTCTCGGCATTCTGCAAACGATGAACAAGTGAATTATTCAGAAGGGCATTTCTACACAGGAAATGAGATTATGCCTATATTTAGGATTGCCAGGCCTGGGTTGGGGACTTCCTGGAGATCTGGAAGGTGGATCCAAGAGAGGGAAGGATTTGGGTATGGGAGGGACCTCTGGAGGGTATCATGCCCTAGAGTCCACCCTCCAAAGCAGTCGTTCCCCCCCCCCTGGGAAAACTGATCCCTGTCATCTGGAGATCAATTGCAATAGCGGGAGGTCTCCAGGTATTACCTGCAGGTGGGCAACCTTACCTAAATTACAACAGATATGCTTCAGAAAGGCACTTTAATAAAGGGATAGAGCAGGGGTGTCAAACATGCAGCCCTGGGGCCAGATCAGCCCCCCCCCCGAGGGCTTCTATCAGGCCCGCAGTGGAAGTAACTGTCTTCTGCTTCTTTTTCCAGTTCTGCCACTGCTGCATCATTTTAGGTTTGCAGCTTACAGATACACACCTGAACAGCATACTCAAGTTTGCAACAGCACAGACATTTTGATGCAATAATTCAGAGCAAGGGGTGTCAGTTATCAGACACTGGCCCCGGTCACACGGGTGGGATAATGCGGGGGGGAGGCAGGGCTATTTGCTGCGCTGCAATTAGAGCTGCCAGAACGCGATCCCATGCATTGGCAGCATGCCACGGTTCCTTCCCTCTGTGCCTGCGCATCAACAAGGGGCCGGAGGGAAAAGCTGCGTGCTGGTGCAAGCAGACTGAGGGGGCCCGGAGACAGCCCGTGGCAAACCATTTGCTAGTACCTTCAAGGAGGTAGTTTTTTATTGCACATTTTTGGTGGTACGCCATGGGTTGGCCACGGGTGTGCTCCACCTGCCAGATGTTGCGGTGTGATCGCACCCGGAAAATCCGCCATTCAGTCGTGGCTCTCCCATGGCAAATTCGGCATGTGAAGGGGTCACTGCTAAATAAACAAGATATTGCAAGAGTGCTCATGTTTTAAGCATGTTTTTATTTTAAGAAAAAAAACCCACCTTTTGTGTTTGTGTCCTTTATAAAGTTTGTATCTCCGCTAGCTGGCATTACATTTTATGACACACATGGCCCGGCCCAACAAGGTCTCACTTATGTCAGATCCAACCCTCATAACAAATGAGTTCGACACCCTTGGGATAGAGAGTGTGGATTATACTACGATGTATAGCATACAAGCATACAAGGTGTTTATTGTGTTAGCTTCCAGCCATAGCAAACATTTAAAAGAGAGTACAACATAACATATTTTGTATAGCACATACTATCTGTTGTTGTATGTACAATCCCATTATGTAATTCCCCCACCGTTTAATGTATCCTATGAATATGTATGGTTTGTTTCAGCCCTGTTTCATATTCCTGCTTGGTTACAGATTTCTGAAATCCTAATGCTACTACGTTTTGCTTATTGGATGCCCCATCCTATTGATTGCATTAATTTATACCTTGTAATCTACCTTGTATAATCTACCTTGAGTGGGAAAAGTGGACTATGAATAATGTAGGTAAATGAAATACATAAATAAAGTGGGTAAGGGGGTTTGTGGAAGGATGGTTTGCAGTGTTCCCTCTAAGCTGAGTTAGTGTGAGCTAGCTCACAGGTCTTTTTTAGCCTCCGGCTCACACATTTTTGTCTTAGCTCAGGAAGGAAGGCTTCAGAGCAAACTAATTTATGCAGCAGCCAAATTGCTCACTCACAACTTTAATGCCAGTAGCTCATAAAGTAGAATTTTTGCTCACAAGACTCCACAGCTTAGAGGGAGCATTGTGTATCCTCCGTCTCTGGTGACCACAGTTATAGGTGATTAATCTTGCTCCTATGCTCAGAGCTCTTCTGCATCAACCTCTTGTGTTTTTTATGGTCAAGCCAGACTGTGTCAGAATGCCGGGAAGCGGCTTTTGTGTTGAAGAGTCTCTACATTTGCCTTAGTTGGTGAAATCTTGAACTCTGCTCACAAACTGTTGGCAACGGACAACGGTCCCCGGGAGCGGAGTGGCCACCCAAGGCTTTCTTCTGGAGCAAACATTCTCCCAAGGGGGTGATTACTGTGTGCAATCACTTGTGAAATCAGATAAAGATCCCAAGCTGGCATGCTTGGATGCACATGATGTCCTCGACAACCTTACACAACAAGGGTATAACCGAAGGAGATATTTCTGAGATTAAAAAAAGCAAAAGTTTCTCGTTAATAAGAGAGTTGGTGTTTCCTCGCCAGCTTTAGTTTTAAGACAATGGTGTGTTTTTTTTAAACTATATATGGGGGGCCCCGTCCAGCGAACCTTATCTCAGTTGTACCACAAGTGATGCATGAGGATAGGGAGTGGCTCTGAGTCGGGCCCGGCCTGCTCTTCCACTCCATCTCGCCCCATTCCCCTCCTTACTCCAGCCCTCGTCCCACATGGCTTTCCTCCATGGAGGTCCTAGGACCAATGTTCCCTCCAAGCTGTGGAGTCTTGTGGGCAAAAATTCTAATTTGTGGGCTACTGGCATTAAAGTTGTGAGTGAGCCATTTGGCTGCTGCATAAATTAGTTTGCTCTGGAGCCATCCTCCCTGAGCTGAGGTAAAAATGTGTGAGCCGGAGGCTAAAAAACTGTGAGCTAGCTCACACTAACTCAGCTTAGAGGGAACACTGCCCAGGACCCCCAGCAGAGCCTTCTGAGGGGTCAAAGAGGACCATTTCTCCCTTTTCCACAGCCAGCGCACAAGATGGTTGGCTCTTGACCTACATGTTCCCCAGCATCTGAGCAGCAGGGCCCTTTAGAATTGCCAGATCCCCCCCCAGTGGAGGCAGGGCTCCCCCACTGCCAGGCCCCACTGGCCCTCCACTGATTTACTGGCTGGTGGGGGGAACTTACCCTGAAAAAGACAGAAATCCATCCGACATGCAGCGATGTGTCTATGCCACTGCCCAGGTGACCCAGAAGTGACGTCATCTTCACATCTGGGGTGTTGAGGTGATGCTCTGGTATTTGGACAAAACTCTATGGTGGAACTATGCCACCTACTTGAGTTCAAGGCTTGGTTTGCAGCTGCAAGGTAACATGTGAAGCAGCTAGGGTTGCCAGCTCCAGGTTGGGAAATACCTGGAGACTTTGGGGATGGAGCCTGAGGATGGTGGGGTTTGGGGAGGGGAGGATTTTCAGTGAGGTATAATGCCATAGAGTTCACCTTCAAAAGCAGCTAGTGTCTCCAGGTCTGGGGTGTTAAACATGCGGCCTGTGGGCTGGATTAGGCCCCCGGAGGGCTTCTATCAGGCCCACAGTGGAACTGGCTGTCTTCTGCTTCTTCTTCCACTTCTGCTGCTGCTGCACCATCATAGGTTTGCAGCTTACAGATACACACCTGAACAGCATACTCAAGATTGCAACGGCACAGACATTTTGATGCGATAATTCAGATCAAGAGGCGTCAGTTATCAGACACTGTTAAATAAACAAAATGTTGCAAGAGTGCTGATGTTTTAAGCATGTTTTTATTTTAAGTAAAAAAAACCCCACCTTTGTGTTTGTGTCCTTTACAAAGTCTATATCTCCGCTACCTGGCATTACATGTTATGACATGCATGGCCTGGCCCGGCCCAACAAGGTCTCATTTATATCAGATCTGGCCCGCATAACAAATGAGTTCGACATCCCTGCTCCAGGGGAACTGATCTCTGTCTCTTGGAGATGAATTGTAATAGTGGGAGATCTCTAGCTGCCACCTGGAGGATGGCAACCCTAGAAGCAGCCCATTAGGATATTGTATCACTCCCTTTGCTAAAAGGTCTGCATGGGTTTCCTATCTGTTTCTGGGCACAATTCAGACTGATTTTTAAAAAAATCTTTAAGGCCTTAAATGACTTGGGGCCAGAGTACCTGTGTTATCCCATTCTACCCTGCATGCCAGTCAAGATCTGCCTCCCAGAAGAATTTCTGCAATCAAAATGAATGTACTGGCAGAACTAAATTTTTTATTCCAAATGCTACCTATACATGTAGAAGAAAGAATATTGAAAGAGTGGCGAAGACAGATAAATTTATTTGGAATGGCAAGAAACCAAGAATAAGCTTTAATATATCACAAGACAAGAAAAAGAGAGGAGGATTAGCAGTTCCAAATATAAAATTGTGTTAACAAGTGGAAGGCCTGGTTTGGCTTGTGGATCGGATTAAAAACCCAAGACAAAGAATAGTAAAACTTGAGTCGGCAGACCTAGATGAAGGCTTACACAATATTTACGGATTGAAATCAATTAAAATTATCCTAACACAAGAAAGGAGTCATATAATTAGAGATGGAAATATAGTTTACACATCAGAATTTATTGACCCCTCCAAATTCTCTTCTTATGTCCCCAGTAGAAGCTTATTGTGATAAGAACATGAGAAATTACAGTGATTTTGTAATGTACGGCAATATGGTAAATGCTTAGGGGAAAATCAAATCCTGGCAAGATATTAGAGGTGAAGGAATAAACATTCAATGGTTGCTATAAAGAAGATTATCAACACAGAAGGTGGAGCTCTAAGAGACTAAGTTTGAACAGCTAATTATAAAACAAAAGCACCAGTTACTATGATGGATATATATTATTGCTTCAGTAAGAAACAGAAGAAGTTGTGAAAAAATAAATGATTAAATGGATGCAGAATTTTAGAGAGCAGATACTGATGCATCAGTAGAAATGGTTATGGGTAAAAGAAATTAAGTTTACAACCAGCCAGGCATTAAGAGAACACTGGTACAAAATGTTTTTAGATGGTATATTGAGAAAGCAGACAAAAACTATGAAGGAAAATTCTGGAAATGTCAAGAAATAAATGGAACCTTTTACTATATGTGGTGGACTTGTAAAAAAGTGAAACGATATTGGAAGGAAATACATGGAAAAATGCAGAACATATTAAAATTTAAATTCCATATGTTAGCTAAGAGTATACTATTAGGTATAGTAAAAGTAAAGGTTTCCCTTCCTCAAAACCCAGTTCAATCCAACTCTAGGGGGTGATGCTCATCTCCATTTACAAGCCGAAGAGCCAGCGCTGTTCGAAGACATTTCTGTCGTCATGTGGCCAGCATGACTAAATGCTGAGGCACACGGAACACTATTACCTTCCCACCAAAGTGGTACCTATTTATCTACTTGCAATTTCTTGCTTTCGAACTGCTAGGTTGGCGGGAGCTGTGGCCAGAGACAGGAACTCACTCTGTCATGCGGCGCTAAGGTCTCAAACTGTTGAACTACAGACCTTCTGGTCTGCAGCTCAGTGTCTTAACTTCTAAGGGCCCGGTCACACTGCCGTTTTGATTGGGATTCGCTGCTGTTTCCTTGCGCATGTCAGTTTCATGTTCACACGGGCCAATCTGCCTCCCGCCCCGAAGCAGGCTCACTCCTGCAATGTTGCTGGGTTTTCCTGACCCCTGGAAAATCAAGTGTTTTCCTAGCACTTCCGCTTTGAATGCACGATTTCGCCTATCTGGACAGCCCATCTTTCGCAATCATTGCGATTACGGCCGTCTGAACGCTCTTTGTGTTTTGTTTTTTTTAAAAAAGCTTCCAGTTTGAGCGCTTGAGCAAACATGCGCTTAATAAATCCATTTAATGTTTAATAATGGATTTATTAAGCACATGTTTAGTCAAGTGCTCAAACCGGAAGCTTTTTTAAAAACACACACACACACACACAAAGATGGCCCTGGAGGCGGGAACGAGAGGCAGGGGCTCCGGCAGCCTGGATGGGGCCGGCAAGGAGGATGGCGGAGACGACAGAGCCCGTTTTTGTGGGGCAATGGCAGCAGCAGCAGCAGCGGACCCCCCCACACAGTGGCGGCAGGAGCAGCAGCCGCCCGAGCCTCCCCATGGCCGGCAGGATCGCCTGGAGGGACGGCCCAGCAGCAGGCGAGTGGGTGCTGGAAGAGAGGGGCTGGCTGCATCTAGTCAGCCCAATGTAAAGAAAAATGTTCCCGATTTAAACAAAGCAGGAACAAAGCGCAATTACCTTGTCGTGTGACCAGGGCCTAAGCCTCTGCAACCCCCATATTAGGTATACTGCATAATAAATTTCCAAAATTTTTGGAAAAGATCTTCAAATACATGGTGACTGTGGCTAGTATTATCTTCACAGCAAAATGGGAATTAGATGTCTGCCCAAGCTTAGAAGAATGGGAAAATAAACTTGTGACTATGCAGTAATGGTGAAATTAACAACCTATTTGAGAAACAGATCAATTACAAAATCTGAGGAGAGATAGAGTGTGTAGAATGACAAAAAGTTAAAAAATTGTATATAAATATCTTGCAATGCAGAAGCAGAATGGGAACAAGTTTTAAATGTAACATCTTAAATATAAATGTATAAGGAAGTGGATTTTGAGCAGAAATATCTTTTATTTTCTTATTATGAGATATATAATAGACCTTCCTGTGTACTATGATATATTACTTATCTGTTAAGAGATCTAGCGATCATGTAGAAGTGGCGAAATATGTGATGGACGGCTGGCCAGACTCCACCCCAGATATTTTGGACAAGGCATATGAGGCTGTGACTGGATGGTTACAGCAGAGTCACCTGAGATTAACTCCAATTAAGATGGAGGCCCTGTATCTGAGTTGTGGGAGCCTGGGATTGGGAATCCGGCTCTCAAGGCTTGGCGGGGCATTGTTGACCCCAGCGCCAAGAGTGAAGAGCCTTGGTTTGATCCTGGATGCGTTGCTTTTGATGGAGGCCCAGGTCACCGCTGTTGCCAGGTCATTTCCGGCTGGTCAGGCAACTGGTCCCCTATCTCATCTCCTGAGAGTTAGCTACAGTGATCCATGCAATGGTCACTTCCAGACTAGATTACTGTAATGTGGGGCTGCCCTTGAACCTGACCCGGAAACTGCAGCTTGTGCAGAATGAGATAACGTGCTTGCTGACAGCGATGTCTATGCAGGCGTGCATTCAGCCGGTGTTCTGCCAATCGCACTGGCTGCCAATAGAGTACCAGATCAGGTTCTGCCCACAGAATTACAAAACAGGAATATATTATTGGACTAATCATCCTGGAGGCGGCATTAAGGACTGCCCTGGAGTTTTATCTTGTTTACTGCCATCTTGCCCTATTGTTGAAAGTTTTAACTTGATTTTTTATCATATGCTATTGTTATTTACTTATTCCTTAATTGTTGTGAGCCACCCCGAGCCCATTTGTGGGTTATGGTGGGGTATAAACCTAATAAAATAAAATAAATAAAATAAATATTGAATATGTAGTAACGATGAAACTAATAATGTAGTTGCAAAATAGATCAGTTATGACGTTTGAAATTTAAAATGTTGAAGATAAAAGTACCCCAACAGAAGCAAGGACCATTGTATCTTATAGATAATGTCTTAAAAATCGTAATGAAGGGGATGTTGGGGAGAAATGTTTTTTGTTTTATACACTCTGTAATATATAATTATCCTTGATATATATAATTATGTTATATAATCCTTCTTTTCTTTTTTTGTATCCCCTCTATACTATTACTTTGTTTTCTAAAGTAAAATATATATATATATATATATATATATACAAAAAAGAAGAGATCTGCCTCCCAAGTCCCGCCCTCTGCACCCGTGCCTTCAGAGGTGAGATGGGTGCTGACTAGAGACAGGGCTTTTTCACGGGTGGCACCTCACCTCAGACTTGCCTGGCACCCTCCTTGCTTTCTTTTAGGCACCAAGTCAGAGCACATCTTTTTGCCCAGGCTTTTATTCACTCTTGCCAGCTTTTTACTAGTCTGCTTCTGTTTTAGGAATAGTTTTTGAGCTGGTTGTGCCCAATGGCTTGTTTTTAATGGCTTGTTGTTTCACATTGTGATGTGATTTAATTATAAGTTGACTCAAGCAGAGACTTTGAAGAGGCAGCAAAGAACTATCTTGTATAAATAAATAACTTTACACTGGAAGATCATTTTTAATGTTAAGTTCTCACTAAAGGAGTAAGTCTGTGTCTGGACTGTACCAATTCAGATTACAGGTTGGAGATCATGTGGTTCTTGTGTGTGATCTGAGGACACGTGTACTATAGACTTGTGTAGGTGTGGCTGTGGCTCATTTTCTAAAAATGAAGCCCAACCACATCCACACTAAAGCAGTCCAAGTATAAGGAAGCTGTTTTCCTTCCATCTCTTTTCATTCCTACAGAACTACTGGATGAGGTTTTGTGGCAAGCTTAATACATGCCCTCCATTGTAGCCAGTGACCCTCACACTAGTAACAAAGCATCTGTGTTGATGTACCTCCACCAACTTGGAAGGAACATCGACAACCACAGAGATTAAAAATCAGATAGAAGGTTTATATGGGGTGCAATACAAGTATCTGTCAGGAGGAATTACCAAGTATCAAACAGCGAAATAATTACCAAGGGCTCAAGATGCAATACATAACACTAACTACCCACTAAACAGGAAGCTACTTCCAGCCCCCAAATGCTACTCAAAAGTACTCTACTTGGGAAGGGAGGCAAAACACCAGGCAGTGGAACACAGAGAGCAGGAGAGAGGTAATAGTTGCCAATCCTGCAGTGCAGCAGAGTCCAAATTTGTGGCAGGGTCCAGGTGGCTGAGCAGCAAATAATCCAGATAAGAAAAGGAGCAGGGGAATGTGTTGTCACCCCAAATGGGAGTCAAAGCAGCTCACAGAACAAGAATGGTCTTGGAGCAAGGAAAAGGTTGCAAGTGGTAGCACACAAGAGAAAGAGACTGTCCCCAGTTATAGGGTATGCAGCAGAGCCAAAAAGCAAAAGATTTCTTCCAGTTTTAGAAAGCAGGGTGTTGAGAGGAAATAACAGAGAAGATTTTGAGGACCCACGGTCAAAATCTTATGAATGAATAGGAGAAAATAATATTTAAAATTCCTGGATGTTTAACTGAAATAAAAGGGTATAAGAACTATATATATACCATGTTAGTAAAAGGTACATATGAGAATTTTAAGGTGGACTGAAATTAAATAAAGTTTTTGGTTACAGTATGAGGCCAAGGAATGTGGTAAAAAGGATACAAATTGTATTTCCCCTTTATATGTATTTGTGTATATTTGTCCTTTTGTTTGTCTCACATATAAGAAATAATTAAAAAAAATTTATAAAAGAAAATAAAAAGAAAAGAAAGCAGGGTGTTAGGTGAATATCCTGACTGGTCAAGGGACACACACAACAATGACTACTTCTGTAACATGAAGTTAAGCCTTCAGTCTGAGCAAAAAAGTAGGTTTTGGCTGATAATCCAAATTGTTCAAATTGGGATTTCTGAAAAATAGTCCAAGGTGAGAAATGTAATGGAGATTGGTCCAGATCTGAGAATGGATCCCATAGTTAGGTAATGGAAATTCAAACTGCATCAGAGCCTGTTAGTGGCTAAAGGTGCCGTGGTGAATTGATGGGGGTCTGTCACGACTACTCTCTTTTAATAGTCTGGTTAGATACGGTGTGGCTTTACTGTTATCTCTCTCTCTCTCTCTCTCTCGGTATGTAATGCTGGCACCAGGAATTTAATTCCAGTCCTATTAATTAATCTTTCCCAAGGTATTGTGCCCAAGCTCTAAGGCTCCTTCGTTGGACTATGTGGTCCTGAGGATGACTCTAGTATTTAAATAGCATAGGACTCTGGGTTAACAATAAACAAAACTTTATTTGTTCAAGAAGCATATTGGTTTCAAGATGTTTTGTAACTTGTCTCTTCAGTGAATAAAACAGTGTATGTGAACAACTCCTGACTGAGGCATCACACTCTTTCACTTCACAAACACTCCTTGCTCTCAAATCCTCCTTTCTCTTCAGAATGTACTGCTTCTCAGATTCTGTAGACTGCTGACTGACTGACTGACCGCAACTGACTGTTAACTGCTGACTGCTGACCAGGGCTTTTTTTTGTTGAAAAAGCCCAGCAGGAACTCATTAGCATAACAGACCATACCCAACAGCAGAAAATCATTAGCATATTAGGCCACATTACCAGAAGTGTGGTCATCCAGCCACACCCACCTTTTGCTTCTTATTCTGTTTACCTTGTTTGTTGTCAAAACCCAGGGCTTTCTTTGGAGCAGGAACTCCTTTGCATGTTAAGCCACACACCCCAAAAGTAGCCAATCCTAATGAGTTTCTGCTGTTGGGTGTGGCCTATTATGCTAATGAGTTCCTGCTGGGCGTGGCCAAGTCAGGAGCCAGCCAGAACGCCATTCCTGTGCCTTCCTGCCCAAAAATAGCCCTGCTGCTGACTGAACACCCTGACTGACTTTCTCCACACAGGCTCCTTAGCTCCGCCCACACACTCTCAGTCACCAACCCTTCACCTCCCTCAGTCATCCCCCTCTTTCACTCACCTTGTTCTTCTGCAACTTACCAAACATTTAAAGAAACACACACTTAAAACTTTAAATCATTACAGGGTCCTTGAGTGATGCAGGCACTGGGTGACGTGAGGCTTCTTCTGGGTTACTCCCAGGATGCTGTTCTGTAGCAAGCGTGGCTGAGTGAGGTGTGGTGGTCAAGCTTCCTCTACTGGTTCTCTGCCTGTTGTTTGTATGATGGTCAGAGAGACCCGTTTATGGGATTAGGTACAAGATAGAGGAGGAAGTTGGTCCCAGCATCACGAGGTGTGGGTGGGTGCACTAAACAGAGGCCGGTTTGCAACAATATTATCGAATGCTCCTGCAAGATGTCCTTGTATATAGAAAGCTAAAGTGAGGGGAAAGGATAGCTGGAAGCCCTCTAGCTTTCCATGTGAGTTTTCTCTATAGAGGATCCACACATTCAGTCTGAAGCACTACAGCTCAGAGAGAGGTGTACCACCCCGGTAAAAATGAAACCACAGAGGAAGGGGAGGGATTGGTTAGGGCCTCCTGACACCACTGGGTTAATACCAGCTTTCCCCAACAGTGCTTATAACGTGCCTGGAGTCATCCCCACTAAGCTGCAGGACATTCTGTGCACCAACCACATCCACGTTCCCCCAACATAAATAGAACAGCCGTCAGGGAAGCTCAAGGCTTTGCTCCGTGAAGCCTACCAAGCAGAAACGGCGATGCTGGCCTCAGAACGAGTTCTGCCATTTAGAGAACAGAAAGACTGATTCATTATCTCCGTGGGCTGGTTGGCAGGA
Organism: Gekko gecko; assembly: GCA_029375565.1. Taxonomy (NCBI): domain Eukaryota; kingdom Metazoa; phylum Chordata; class Lepidosauria; order Squamata; family Gekkonidae; genus Gekko; species Gekko gecko. The sequence goes on from JAPDNY010000014.1 coordinate 44,114,980, forward strand.
GGGTGAGCTTTAAAAATATTCCCCTGTTCTTCCTCCAGATCAATGGCCCTGTATTCTGCAAGTGGCCCAGAGACAACCTAAAGTTCCTGCAAGTGCAAAACAAGAACTCCCGTAGACTAGTGGGCAGGAGAGGGTGCCCGGAATATGCTGTAGGGAAGTCAGAAGACAGTGACTCTGAGCAATCCTCTGGCCACGTATTTCCTCACATCTACACCCCCCCCCCAACAGCACAGAAAAGGTTTGTTTTGGTCCCCCGATTTATGTCCCGTCAGTTTCTCATTCTGACATCGGGGCTGGTACTTCTACCATCCCTTAAATATACTTCCCTGTCAGTGTTCCCTCTAAGCTGAGTTAGGGTGAGCTAGCTCACAGTTTTTTAGCCTCCAGCTTACAGATTTTTGTCTAAGCTCAAGAAGGATGGTTCCAGAGCAAACTAATTTATGCAGTAGCCAAATCGCTCGCTCACAACTTTAATGCCAGTAGCTTACAAAGTAGAATTTTGGCTCACAAGACTCTACATCTTAGAGGGAGTATATTTCTGGGCACCTCCCCCCCTTTCTCAAGGGACCTAAGGGTTTCAGCCCATTTGGGAAAAAGTCTGGCGGTACACTTGGAAGTGGAACCCACCTTTATTTATGGCAAAACAGGTTGGAGCTATAGCCAGGAGGAATGCTTCTGTTCGTTCCCATCTGATTTGGGAACTGCCCCCCTTATGGAGTCTATGGTTTGGTGGCGCTGTAACACCTAGACAGGCTTACTGTGATGTTGTATGTGGAGGTCCCCTTGAAGGCAACTTGGAAGTTTAGTTTAGTGTCGAATCTGACCTCCCGTTTACCTGCCCCAGGCTCTGGGCAAAGGCTGCCCCTTTTTCTCCTTTCAGTTCCCTCTCTGCAGACCACAGAGGGGTGTGTCTGTTTGTTCCACATGCGTCCCCACTCCATGGAACAGATTGCCAGAGGCAGTTTGGAAAGCACCCGTATTGTTGGCCTTTTCCCAGGCCTGCAGGATTGTTTTTCCCCCCTTTCCCGCACGCTTTTTGTTAAGGGGCAGATTTTTTAAAAAACTGGAAACATTGCTGTTTTTATTGGCAGGCAATTACTGTGTTTGTTTTGCTTTTCTTGGAGAGCTTTATGATTTCTGATAGATTTTTGTGTTGTTTTAACTGTGTCATGTGACCTATGGTCATGTCTGTAAGTTTCTTTGGGCTACATAGGAAAAGCAGGATATAAACATTTAGACTAAATAAATAAAATGTTACATTTGAGTGTGGTTTCTCTGTTTCTTCTCACTTAAAAGTCGTTTCTTCCCTTATTAGTTAAACCACTGGGCAAACTTTTTGCCACACCTGTTGGAAGAGCTACCGGGGACTCAGTGAAAATCTCCCAAGACAGCTTCAGGCTTTGAATAGGTCATCCCTGGTTTTTGAGGTGGCCCCTAAAATGAAGGTTGTGTGCCAATTATTTCTAGAACGAACATCTTCTTTTACCACTCTCAGTGCTATATCATAGATCCTACAGGCAAAGCATGTCAAAGGCCCCGGTCACACGAGAGGATTTGCCACGCAAGAGGGACGGATCGGGGGCGCATCAAGCGGGCGCGATCATACCTCAACATCTGTGAAGTGGAATGCACCCGTCCTTGATCCGTCCCATCCCGGCAAAACCGCGCATCAAAAAGGTAGCACCAAAACAGTGCTACCAACTGGCTGATGCGCAGCAGGGGCGGGCATCTGATCCCCACCGTGCTCCTCTCCCCGTAGCTTCCCGGGCCCTGTTGAACTGCGCATGCCCGGGCTTGCACAGCAGGCTCGCCTCTGTCCCCTGTCCGTGTCTTCCCCCCAGCATCTGATCATGCCAGGGAGCAACTATGTGGCAGCTCGGGGGATCCGTCTGATCCCACCGCCGTGCGTCTCTTTTGATGCGGCTCTAAAAAGCCGCACTTCAGCCGTGCTTTTTTCCCCAGTGTGACCAGGGCCAAAGGATGGAAAGGGCTGGAATCTGGAACCAAGCCGGCAGGGTTTCTTTTAATCTGACCCTTTTGCCCTGTGGAAGCGGCTGAATTGTGTGTGCTTCCAACAAATAAAAACAATCTAGGTCATTCTCACTTCTGGGAGTAACAGGGGAGTCTTTCCTCTTAGAATTTTTGAGCCTGCGGGCACTTTTGGAATTCTCACCAATTACAACTTACCAAAAAGCTGAAGAACATGTAATAGAGAATAATGTATACAAAGTAGCTACAGTGAAAAGGTACATGTAAACAATAGGGAACTGGTATGTGCTACAATAGCTGCAAGTCTGAAGCTATTGAAGCTGACTACATGTTGGAGATTGGCGTCTGATTTTGTATTGAATTGTTACTGTTCCCAATGCATGTTAGTAAGAGTATGAAAACCATAGCAGCTTAAAGGGAACACCCTGATGAAGGATGAACTTTGAAATGTTATCAAATATCTGGACACAATGTCGAATTATTTAGCAGTTCTCCATTGTTGTATCATTTAGTAGTTCTCCGTTGCTTATACATTGTAGCACATACCAGTTCTCTATTGTTTACATGTACTTTTTCACTGTAGCTACTTTGTATATATTCTCTATTACATGTTCTTAAGCTTTTTGGCAAGTTGTAATTGGTGAGTCTGCTAACTACACTTGTATTTGCCTTTTATTATCATTATATAATAGTGTAGTGAACATTATTGAATACCTTTGGAATTCTGACATCACATGGTGAGCGGAACCACAAAATGGCTTCCACAAAATGGCTGCTGCAGGAGGCAGAGCCAGCCACAAAATGGTTGCCACAGCTTACCTTCAGTCACCCAGTGATGATCCTTGTACTGTGGTGGCAGCTGCTGCCAAAGCAACATTTTTGAAAATCAGTACAGTCAATCAAATCTCCACTGGTCAATCAGAAGTCTTGCTGGGCAGAAGCCCCACCTGGCCCAGCCGTTTTCTAATAACACTTGGCAGTAGGGTTGCCAGTCCCCAGGTGGGAGTGGGAGACTGATACCCCTGATTTCATGGGCTCCTGCCTGCTGCTGGCCTGCTGGCTGGTGAGGGAAATGATGTCATCATGCCGGGGACATTGTGCGGTGATGTTCTAGTTTGGGGGGAAAATTCTATGGTTTGAGCCCAATTTTACCATAGAATTTGCCCAAAAACCAGAGCATCACCATTCAATGTCCCCAGTGTGATGACATCACTTCTGCATGATGTCATCATATTGGGGACGTCGTGCATGGCGATGTCGCACCTTCCCCCCTCTCAGAAAGCTCCCTCCAACCCCCCCCCCGCTTCTGCAAGGTAAGGACATGGCAACCCTAATTGGCAGGCACCAGGAAAGGTGTTGGCAGGTGTCTGTCAGGTAGCCCTGTCATGTCAATGGTATGTGGGAGGAGTGCTGCTGCCTCTTTCCTTTCCTCTGAAGATTTTCCACACAGTCTCTTATCAGATCCCTGACCTTGATGCTCCAACTGCAGAAGCCTCTCTGGGAATTATAACGGTTCCTAGAATGGTTTGCTTCTTAGGCCGCTTTAGCTTCCCACGCAAGCGAACTGTATCAATTGGCGTCTGCTGAAGGGGGAGGTTGTTTGAATGTAGTATAACCAGGGCTTTTTTTGTAGAAAAAGCCCAGCAGGAACTCATTAGCATATTAGGCTACACCCCATGTTACCAGAAGTGTGGTCATCCAGCCATACCCACCTTTTGCTTCTTATTCTGTTTACCTTGTTTGTTGTCACCAGGGCTTTTTTGTAGCAGGAACTCCTTTGCAGGTTAGGCCACACACCCCTAATGTAGCCAATCCTAATGAGTTTCTGCTGTTGGGTGTGGCCTATTATGCTAATGAGTTCCTGCTGGGCATGGCCAAGTCAGGAGCCCGCCGGAACTCCGTTCCTGTGCATTCCTGCCCAAAAATAGCCCTGAGTATAACCTAGTAGGCGCTGCTGTACCTGACAGTGTCCTGGTGCCCACAGACACCAAATTGGGGGCCCCTGCCTTAGAATGTGAAATCGACTAGGCAGGGCTCTTTTTGAACCAGGAACTCCTTTGCATATTAGGCAACACATCCCTAATGTAGCCAATCCTCAAAGAGCTTACAGAGCTCTTCTTACAGGGGCTACTGTAAGCTCTTGGAGGACTGGCTACATTAGGGGTGTGTCGCCTAATATGCAAAGGAGTTCCTGCTACAAAAAGAGCCCTGCGACTAGGCATAAAACTATGTGAGAGATTCCTTTACCTTAGGGTATTGTGACCAGGAAACAAGTAAAATTGCTTCTGTTCAGGACATGAGTGCTCTTGCTTTTAGGCAGAGTTGTTCTTGCTGTCTTTGGAATGAAAATTTTAAAAGCCAAAAATAGAAAGCTCCTCTCCTAATATTTGAAGGGGCTGGGTCTCTTTGCGGTTAGGAATGGCCCAGGCACTATTCAAACCCCATAATCCATTGCATTTTAGTAAGGGAGGCTTTGAAAATTTAGAATTTATTTATTTATTTAGAATATTTCTATGCTGCTTTTTCAGAGTCCTGCTCAAAAAAACAGGATTTAGCCAACAGCAAGCACTCCCGAATCCTGGCTGAGAAACTAGCAGGTGTGTTTTGCACACTGAAGCCAAAAGATGGGACGGAATCACATCTTTACCATATTTTGAAGAAAAAAAAGAGGGCATATTTCCCAACTGACTGCTTTAAACAAGTGATCACTATGAGAAAACTCATTTTAAATACATTTTAAATTTAAGCTGTTATAATTGCTACTAGGGTTGCCAGCCTCCAGGTGGGGCCCGGGGATCTCCTGCTTTTACAACTCATCTCCAGCTGACAGAGATCAGCTCCCCTGGAGAAAATGGCTGCTTCAAAGAGGGGACTCTATGGGCATTGTACCATGCTGAGGCCTCTCCCTTCCCCAAAACCCACCCTCTCCTGGATCCATCCCCAAAGTCTCCAGGTGTTTTCCAAACCAGACCTGGCAACCCTAATTGCTACTAACTAGGAATATTCCAAGGAGCTGCAGTGGCTCAAGTGGTTAAGATGCTGAACTGCAGGCTGTGGAAGGTCAGTAGTTCAGCAGTTCGAGACCCGAGAGTGCTGCATGACGAAGTGAGCTCCCGTCTCCAGTTCCAGCTCCTGCCAACCTAGCAGTTCAAAAGCAAGAAACTGCAAGTAGATAAACAGGTACCACTTCGGTGGGAAGGTAACAGCGTTCCATGCGCCTTGGTGTTTAGTCATGCCGGCCACATGACCATGGAAACGTCTTCGGACAGTGCTGGCTCTTTGGCTTTGAAACGGAGATGAGCACAGCAACCCTAGAGTCAGATCCAACTGGCTTTTGAGCAAGGGAACCTTTACCTTTACTTCTAGGAATATTCCTAACCTTCCAGTCCCAAAAGAGGACATTTTAATTGATTTTTAAAAGAAAGAGCCCAAAAGGAGATGGACACCAAAAAAAGAGAGGCCATCTGGTTACCCTGCACTGTGGCAAATTGCCAATGCCAATAAAACTCTTTGAACCTGAAAGGAGGGGAAATTGTCTGCATGTGATCCCATGCTCGTGATCATTTCCCACTAATGGAAGGCACTTCCCTGAGCAGAAGAGAACATTCCTGACTCTCCCCCCGCCCCGCTGTAGCTCATTGATTCCCCCCAAATGCTGCTCCTGGGGGACGGGGGACGCTCAGGGATGGCAGGAAGGGCAAATCAGAGGTCCGCAGCAGGAAGAGAGAACTGGTGGAAATGACACCTTCCTCTTCAGTTTGCAGAAAATTTAGTCTGGATCCAACCCTACTGTGGATAGAAATAACAGGTAACGATGGCTGATTCTGCACTGTCTTTTCCCTCCGTTGTTTTACGAAGCCCACGCTGGAACAGAAATCCCCCTCTGCGTTGCATGCTGGTTTCACTTCCTGTGATCACTGGGTTTTATGGTAGCTTCCGCACTCCATGCCACTTTAGAGTTCTTTGGTCCTCGGATTTAATTGTAACTTCTGCACAGATTTATGGCTGTTTAGGGGTGACTCTGCGGTCAGTATGGTGTTGCCCCGAGGTATTTGAATGTGGTTTGGGGCTGCACTTTGTCCTCCCAGTTGAGAAAATGTGGAGCAAATGTTAGATGCAGAATCACCCGATGTAAATTGCATCACTAAAACCCTGAAGATGATCTTGCAATAGAGAAAGAAATGAGAGGCAAGCAGAGTTGTGTAGTGATGATGGGTGATTTCCAGGCACTGAGTGCATAAATCACATGTTCAGGTCATGAGAAAGTGATAACATTTCCAAATGTCAAAAATGTCAGGATTGGGCTGCGGCTGCGTGGCAGAGCCTCTGCTTTGCATGCAAAAGGTCCTGGTTCCCATCCCCAGCATCTCTAGTTAAAATGATTAGGTTGCAGGCAATGCTCCCTCTAAGCTGTGGAGTCTTGTGAGTGAAAATCCTACTTTGTGTGCTACTAAGTTGTGAGCGAGCGATTTGGCTGTGGCATGAATTAGTTTTGCTCTGGAGCCATCCTTCCTGAGCTAAGACAAAAATGTGTGAGCTGGAGGCTTAGAGGGAACTCAGCTTAGAGGGAACACTGTTTGCAGGCAATGTGAAAGGTCTCTGCCTGAGGCCTGGGAGAGCAGCTCGCAGTCTGAGTAGACAATATTTACCTTGATGGGCAGACGGTCTGATTCAGGATCAGGTGGCTTCATGTGTTCATGTGAAACAGTTGGTGATGAAGCCAATTGTGGTGGTGGTGGTGGTGGTGGGGATGACTCAGGACTTGGTCCTCAATGAGACTCAGGACCTGCAGCAAGATGTGTTATTGAACTGACTGGAACCAACGGCCACTGGGTTGCCTAAGAGGGAAGTGGACTAAACAGTCCAGCATGACCATGATTGATTTCGGAAGGTGATTATGACAGATCCCTGCTTCTTCTTCTCTGTGAGACAGACTTTCCCCTCTCTGGTTGAGCAGCCTCTTAGTAGTGTATTTGAATTATAGAATACTAGGAATAAGGACCGTTGTGGAAATAAATTTAACAGCCTCTACAAAGAGGCTCCGGGACTCAGCGTCAATTTGTTGTGATGACCTCAGCAGGGTATAATGACACAGAGTCCACCATTTTCTCCAGGGGAACTGATCTCTGCCATCTGGAGAGCAGTTGTAATTCTGAGTGATCTCCAGCCCTCCCCTGGAGATTGGCAACAGTGGTTCCCCAGGAGGAAGAGTACAGTCTTTCTCCACAGTGGGGACCAAAGCAGCTTACATTATTCTCCTCTCTCCCTTTTGATCTACACAACAACCCTGTGAGGTAGGTTAGGCTGAAAGTCTGTGACTGGTCCAAAATCACCCACTGAGCTTCCACAACAAGAACCTGGATCTGGCAGACCCTGCTCTGAAGCGCTGCTATATCACACTGGCAGTGGTATCGCCTAGTATCACAACTGAACTTCAGACAACAGATCTCTCTCTCCCCCTGGAAAAAATATCTGCTTTGGAAGGTGGACTCTATGGCATTCTATTCAACTGAGCCCTCTCCTCTCCCCAAACTCAGGCTTCTGTAGACTCCACCACGAAGCTCCAGGAATTTCCCAACCTGGAGCTGGCAACCCTTGTCAGGACTGGCCCCAATGAGTTCCCCACAAAGGCCAAAGTAGGCCTGGAAATGGCTTTCTGTCTTTGCCTTTTTACTGACAGAACCAAGTTTGGTTGCCTAGCAACAGCCACTGAGGGGAAAGTGAGCCACACAGCAGTTTTGGCAGTTTATTCAGACAGGGAATGGCAGTGGGTGGGGGAGAGGAGCGGACCCAGCCCCCAGCCAATGGCACGCAAATACTCTTGAGTGGTGGTTGATGGGCCAATGGCTGATGGAACACACAGCACAGCCAATGGGAGAGTCAGAAAGTGCTAATACATTGTAAGATAACTTTCTGTGTGTCCCACCCTGTGATAGAGAAATTATTTGGCTTTTGCCCAGGCCAGAGATTTATTGTAACTCAGCAGGAGCCCTCTGATAAAACGCTTTGAAAATGGCACTTGACATGAAGTAATGTTGAAATAAAAAGGTTGATTTTGTTGAACAGGCGCAGTTGGATCAGGAATAGGGCAGGGGATGAGAAGTTGAGGTAACTGTTGTTGATTATACAAATTAGAATATTTTGAACAGGCAGCAGAGTATAATTGAGGTGTATATCCTTAGAGACTCAGTTCTTGACTGTGAGAGGTATGTTTGTCTTGGAGATTTCTTTCTGCAACAATGTGTCTTAATAAAGTTTCATAAAACTATCTTAGTTTCCTGGAAGTTAGTACTTTCTTCCTGTACTTGAATACTTTCCTTGTGGGATTATAACTTTCCCTTTTTTACTCTTGAGGAGTCTAAGACTATTTTCCTTTTCACATAAACCAGGGGTCCCTTCTGAGTTGAATAACTGGGTAAGAAATATCCTCCTCTTTCTAGGAGGGATAATCCTTTTCTGTTTGGGTAGACAGACAGTTTTCAACTTACTGTCCAGCTTCTTCTGTCAAACCTAAACCCTAGAATGTCAAACCAAGCCTAGACTGACAACTGCCAAGCCAAAGTCCAAATGACAACTGACTCCCTCTGACAAGACTGACAAGTCTTTTTGAAACCTCTCCTCAGCTGGGGCTGACCAATTAAAAAAAGGCTGTGGGTGATTTCCCACTAAAGCTGCCGCGGGGTTGCGCCGCCGTTTGCCCCGAGACTATTAGTCAATTTCACACCCGAAGCCGGGGGGCTGCATTTTGACCCGCGGCTTCGCCCGATTTCCCCCGCAGTTTCGTAATCCTCAAAAAACAGGATTACAAAACTGCGGGGGAAATCGGGCGAAGCCGCGGGTCAAAATGCAGCCCCGCGGCTTCGGGTGTGAAATTGACTAATAGTCTCGGGGCAAACGGCGGCGCAACCCCGCGGCAGCTTTAGTGGGAAATCACCCTGTGTGTATGCAGGTGGCAGCCTGTCAATCAAACTGCTTTACAGTGAGGCATTAACCCCTAATCTCCCAGCTCTTTGCTTTTGATGCACTAAGCATTCTGGTTTGGGAGGTCAGTTTGTCACAGTGACATTTCTCAGAAAGAAGGGGATTTGTCAAAACAAAGCTGAAAGTGCTGTATCTCATCAGGATTCTTGGGAATTATTTAAACCCACAATAAGGGAAGTTCAAACAGAATGTACACCACAGATCAGAAAAGGCATGGGTAGTGATCATAGTCAAGGAAGCTATCAAATGTGAGAAGGCTTCCTTTAAGAAGAGGAAGTCTTTCCCAAATGAGGAGACCAGGGGTGGGGTGGGGAATAAGGTAAGGTTAAGAAGATTGCTAAAAACGTTAAGACAAACAATAAGAATCAAAGTACACAAGAGAGGAAACCAGCCAGGGGGGCAGCTTGGAAAACAAAGGAGTTACTGAATTGCTAAAAGAAGATGGGGAGATTTTAGAGGAACAAAATTAATCCCTTGTGACTTTTTTTTTTTGCTGTGGAAAATGGGCAGCTATTACACTGTAACTGTTGTTCTTAGGAGGTGGCAGGAGATGAAGCTGCTGGGCTAATGAGCAAATTAAAAACTAATCAGCCACTAGCTACGGATGGCATGCGTCTGAGAGTTCTTAAAGAACCCAAGTGTGAAATACTTGATCTTCTAACAAAAACATGCAACATCGAAGCTACGATTGCCTTTCCTTCCAGAGGGCTGGAATGTAATCAGTGTAGCACCAATTTTTAAAATAGGGATTCAGAGGAGCAAGAACATACAGCCTTGATGAAAATGACATCCTTGTGGCAGGGGTGAAAAAGGCCAGTTCTGTGTTTGGGATTATTCCAGAAAGGATTGGAAATAAGAGTAGCAGTCCTGTGATGCCCATGTGCAGGTCTATGGTGCAGCCAGATCTGGAACAGTGTGCAACAGAAGCTGTTGCTATATCTCAAAAAAGATGTTTGTCATGCTGGAAAAGGTGCAAGAAAGGGCAATCAGAATGACCGAGAAGAAGCAGCAGCACAGTTGGTTTTTAGACCCTACTTTTCTCTACCCAAAGGAGTCTCAGAGCAGCTTACAATCACTTTCACTTCCTCTCTCCACAAAAGACGGGTAAGTGGGGCTGAGAGAGCTCTTGGAGAGCTGTGACTGGCCCAAGGTCACCCAGCAGGCTTCATGTGGAGAAGTGGGGAATCAAACCCAGTTCTCCAGATCAGAGTCTGTGTGGAAAAGCTAAAGAACGGTAGGATTTTGAATATAGAGAAGAGAGGACTCAGCAACGATTCAAATGATATAGAGTCCTCTTGGCCATCATATATTGCGTGTACCTTAGGAGTTCCATGTCTTCCACGCATGTGGGGGCTGTATTCCAATCACAACAGGGGCATCTGTGGAGAAGGTGTTTGAGCCTCTGCCCAAGCTGAAAAGTCATGGGGAGTGGCTGTTTGCCCAGTTGGAACACTTAAGTACAGCCATCATTCCACATAAGTTTCCTACTAGCAGCTCACAGAGAAGGAGAAGAGATTGGATTTATACCCCGCCCTTCACTACCCGAAGGAGTCCCAGAGTGGCTTACAAATCTCCTTTCCCTTCCCCTTCCCACAACATACACCCTGTGAGGTAGGTGGGGCTGAGAGAGCTCTCTCGAGAACTGCCCTTGAGAGAACAGCTCAGAAAGAACTTATGACTGATCCAAGGTCACACCAGCAGTTGCATGTGGAGAAGTGGGGAATCAAACCCGCTTCTCCCAGATTAGAGTCCACACTCCTAACCACTGCTACACCAAACTGGCTCTCACAGAGGTTATTTCCCTTTGCGAAAAGGGTGTGTGGATGGGGCTGAAGCCCCTTCAATGTACATTCATGAATGTGATCAGAATATGTACGGTGGAATTCAGTCCTGGATTAACCATTAAGCAGAATAAGCACGTGCTTAGAGCACCAAGGGAATGGGGCACAACAGAGTTTCCCCTTCCCAGCTATAATGCCCTTAACTCTTTCACTGCCACACACTTGACTACTATTTAGTGTTACATAAATATATTTTTTTAAAAAGTTAATATTTGATATAGTTGTAGGGTCTGGCCTGGGGGATGTCCTGGAAGAAAACTGAATTTTAATCTCTTATTTCACCTTCAGCACTTGTTGAGTCTTAATATCTTGTCAGTTAAGCAATGGATGGGGCTGAGGGGCACCATTTTTGGGCTGTGTTTCAGGCCTCAATTGGCCTCAATCTGGCCCTGATGGAATTCCTGACATGTGTGATACGAAATCCTCAGGGCAGCCAGAAGAATTTCGTATGGTGTGAATCGGTCCTAAGGGGAGAGTTTATCGAACTGGCACATTTCTCCTTCACCTATAATGGGAGAACTCAATAAGACTAATGGGTTGTGATCCAGGACAAACAAAACAAAGCACTTTTTTCTCACTCAGTGAATAATTAACATGTGGGATTTGTTACCACAGGAGGTAACGATGGTTAGTAATTCAAATGTCTTTAAAAGGGGATTAGATAATTCATGGAGGAGAAGTTCATCAATGGCAATATGCTATGGTGACTAAATGAAACCTCCATGTTCAAAGGCAGTCTACCTCTGAAGACCTGAGCTAGGGAGCAACAACATCTCTGACCTGCTTGTAGGCTTTCTTAGGGTATCTGGTTGGCTGGCTAGTATGTAACATGGGATGTTAGACGAGATGGAGCATTACTCTGATCCAGCAGGTCAAAATCTACTTAGTTTGCCATAGTTACCGGGGGAGGGGAGGAAAATTCCAAAGGGGGTGTGAATGACTCTGTGTGTGTGTGAACCACTCTATCTTAGGTGCCACAACTCTTCTTTAAGATGCCTTCCTCCCAGAGGAACGTCCTTGCTACGGAAGCTGTGCCTGCTTGTTATTGTAGAAGAAGAAGAGATTGGATTTATACTCCACCCTTCTCTCAGAGCGGCTTACAAACTCCTTTTCCTTTCTCTCCCCACAACAGACACCCTGTGAGGTAGGTGGGGCTGAGAGAGCTCTTTATTGAACTGTCCTTGAGAGAACAACTCTGACTGAGCTATGGCTTGCCCAAGGCCTTCCAGCAGCTGCAAGTGGAGGAGTGGGGAATCAAACCCAGCTCTCCCAGATTAGAGTCTGCATACTTAACCACTACACCAAACTGGCTCTCACGTAGATAACAGGATTGTATGTTCCCGGGTAGTGAACGCAAGAGGTAGGCGGGATGGCTGCAATGTGAAATTGGCTATTCCCCGGGGACCCCATTTGAACTGTCTATACCTTTGGATTTTCCTGCCAGAATCTCAGTTCTGAAACAGTACTGTTCTAACTTGGATTGTGCTGATATCTCAATAAAGAAATCACTGCCAAAGAGAGTGTTGTTGGAAGTCTCTTGACCAGGAGTCTGACAGTTAACAGGGTGGCCAATCAGCAGATAGTCAATCGAAAGTGAGATACACGGTGTGAAATATGAAACCGAAATGAAACAATCTGTAAGTGTCTAAATAAACCCAACGCATATGATACAACAAATAAAGAATGTTCTGAAAAACGGTGTATTCTCTGTATTATTTAAGACAGTAGAAAAATATTTAGACCTACAATTATAATGAAAAATCAATATGGAGAATACAAATATCATAAAGAGGTGATAACAGAAACACAAAATTTTCTATCAAAGAAATAGTCCCACAAATAATCACTTCACTGGAAACACTTCACAAAGCCAAAGCTGATTCTCCTATTGGATACTGGAAGGTTCTGACGGTTGTCTCTGGTGATACAATCCCAGCCACAGTCCCAGCCAACAGGCAAACTAGCTATACTGGACGTCATTTCGCTGAAGCTTCTTTAAAGATGGAACCGCGTTCCGTTGCAAGTTAACATAATGCCATCAATCCAATCAAGGAAATTAATCTGTTGAAGCTGGGCGCTAAGAATTCTTCAGTCTTACAAGTTAAGATGCTCACGTCTTCATTTATTACAAATGATCTCCAAGCAATAGAGATCAGTTCACCAGGAGAAAATAGCCACTTTGGAAGTTGGACTCTTTGGCATTATGCCCCAAACTCCGCCTTCCTGAGGCTCCACCCTCAAATTCTCCAAGTATTTCTTAGCCTGGAGCTGGCAACCCTCTGCTAATGTCACCAATCGCTGAGAGAAGGAGTGAGGCAAGCAGGAAAAGTGTGACAGCATGGCTAGCTTCGCTGCCTCCTGAATTTGGCTCTTTATGGAAATCTGTGTTGCAATGCCAGCTTTTCCGATGCCCTGGATTATTACAAAGCATTTCTGTTTACAGAGCAAAGGTCACCAGGGCCAGGGCCCAAGCCAGGCGAGAATGCCGCAGGGTGGCACGGCAACAGGGCAGCCTGAATCTGGTCCATCTCCTTTGCCAAGTTTTTGCTGCTTTCTTGGCCAGGGGAGGAAGTCAAATATTTGGTCAGCTGTCGGGGCAAAGGCTGGAGATAAATCTGAGGAGGACGGGGGACAGAGACAGGATTAGTAAGGCCACTAGCAAGAGGGCCCAGGGACAGACTCAGCAAGCGATTGACAGCTAGGTAGGTAGTTTCCCCCAGGTCAACAAATTAGGGAAGGGACAGACCCGGGGAAGAAGAAGAAGGTGAAGGAGAAGGAGATTGGATTTATACCCCACCCTTCACCTGGAGGCTCAGAGAGGCTTACAAACTCCTTTCCCTTCCCTTCCCCACAACAGACACCCCATGAGGTAGGGGGGGGGGGCTGAGAGAGCTCTGACAGAAACTGCTCTTTTTCAAGAACACCTCTGACAGAACTATGGTTTGCCCAAGGTCATCCAGCAGCTGCGAGTGGAGGAGTGGGGAATCAAACCCGGTTCTTCCAGATTAGAGTCCGCGCACTTAACCACTACACCAAACTGGCTCTCAGGGGGAAGGGAGAGGAGGTACGGCAAGGTCAGTAACACCCGAGAGCTGAACTCTCCTATAGATTCAGAAGAATCAGATAGGACAGTCTGCACAGAATGTCTGAATGCTTCCCCTCTCCTGGTTGGCCTCCCATCAGTGTCCTGGATTCGAACAGCCGCCTGGGAACCCACACTACTGTTCCATCTTAACTGCTGAGACATTTGATCAGACCTTGCACAGTATTTTATGACTTTTTGTACTGTTTTAATTTGTTGTTTTTGAATTGTTTTTGTTACTGTTAAAGTTTATTAATATCGATGGAACCCGCCCTGAGCCTGCTCACAGGGAAGGCAGGATAGAAATCCAATAAAATTTAGCAGAATAAAATAAGATAAATAGGCTAGTCGCATGCACCCTGGTACCAGTTAACTGCTAACTGCAAGGATTTTGCCCAGCAGGAAGAATGAGGATACACCGGCCACTCTGTGTCATCCAAGGCAGTACAGAATAAAGGATGCCGCGCCATGCTACCTGTGCCCACTCACAGCAAGCAGACTCAGCCCCCAGCCCTGAGCAGCTGCGGGCAGGTGAGAGCTGAAAGGCCAGTCTGGGCTGGTCTAGGCTTGGTACTCTATGAGAGTGCTCCAGTGTATCCAGAGGAGCTGGTCAATCCAGAGGCAGGATCAGAACAGAGGGAGGCAGGTGCACATAGACACACCTGCCTCTGCCTTACGCTGATTCAGGCCTTTGGTCCAGCAGGGCCAGTATTCTCTCCTTCAGTGGTGGCAGCTCAGGCTAAGGTTGCCAGTTTACAGCCATGGTGTCCCCGCTGACCACAGTCAGGGGATGGGGGGGAGGTAGGGGTGCCAACTCAAGGTTGGGGAACTTCTGGGGATTTGGGGGTGGAGCCTGGGGAGGACAAGGACCTCACTGCATACAATGCCATAGATTCCAAACCCCTCCCCATTCATTTTCTCCAGGAGAACTGATCTCTGCAATCTGGAAACAAACTGTAATTCTGGAGGTTCCCCAGGTCCCACTTGGAGGTTGGCGTCTCTACTAGTGCCTGATCCTTTTAAAAACATTCGTGATGCCAGGGATTGATGCTGGGACTTCCTGGTGGGGATTCAACCTGGGGATTTCTAAGCGCAAAGCAGATGCTCTGCTGCTGAGCCATGGACCCTCCCCATATACAAGCAGGCAAATGGACAGAGACATTGGGAGGGGAGAAGGATTCTTTTAAAAGAAAGGAATCTAGCAAAAGGAGGAAGAGCTGGTGCTAAAAAGGTTTGGCTAAAAGAGGAGGTGTGGCAACCCCAGATGCAAGGCCAACAGTGACATGTGTGGATTTGCACGTACACACGCTCAGGTTGCCATGTTTGGGTTGAGAAATTCCTGGAGATTTGGGGAGTGGAGCCTGGGGAGGGACCCCAGTGGGGTATAAGTCCATGCAGTCCACCTTACAATGCAACCGTTTGCTGCAGGGGAACTGATCTCTGTAGTCTGGAGATTAGTCGTAATTCCAGGCGGTTGACAGAAAGAACAACATGTTAGTGGGGTGACTGGATTTGGAAAACTGGTCTAAGGAGATCTGTTGACTTCTCTTTTGATTTCACAGCAAAAAGAGTACCAGCTATGTGAAGAAGCAGGATGCGAACGTGGCAATGAAGCCAGCCGTGCATCGCTGCTACTCCTACAATGTGGAATCCTTTTTTCCTGTGGAACCTTTGCTCTCCTGAAGTGTCTTATACAAAAGATTAGTGAACTTTACTTGTATTTTGTATTTTGTATTAAGTACTGTTGGATCCGATTCCTAACCCTTTAAGAAATCATAACAGTGTTTGAATTTGACAAATATTTGAACTGTTAAAAATTGTTAACATTGTTTTGGATAATATATTCTTTCTACTTCTGTTCATAAGTTACACATGGAGTGTTTGTGTTTTGATACAACCACCTGGAGGCTGGCAACCCAAATTCACCCACATGCTTCTTACATTACTCATTTGAGTTCTAAGCAACATGAACCAGATTTGGAGGGTTGCTAGAGATAATCCTTTAGGTGATTTCTGGCACAGTTGCAGGTTAGAGCATCTGGCACTTAGAGTTCTTTACCTGGGCCATGCTTTGCTGGTCCCTTCTCTCTGAGGGGTCCCCTCTCTACTTCTGGTAGGATTTCAACTTCTCTGAGCTATTATAACGTTGTTCAATGTGCATATCTCAAGGACAGCTTTTCGCACGCAGGAGGGAAAATGCTACCTGCATTCAAGCAAATCTGTCAGAGGAGGGAGGAATAAGGGTGGAATTTAGGTAAGGAGGGTGTAATTATACTATTTGGTGCTTGGAGCCCAGCCAGAGCACAAGAGACAGGCAGCTGTACTCTTGCGAAACGCAGCATGGGAAAATCAGCCGGCGGAGAAGGGGAACCCAAACACGTTTCTTCACTTTAAGGCTCCAAGTTTTGCAAAATGACTGGTTGTGCCAGAGGTGTGATTTCACACAACATACTCTGAATTCTCTCATTATGAATGAGATGGGTGTGAGCATGGATGGATGAAGGGCAGGAAGGGGGGCTAGGTTGAACATCACAGGATAATTATGCAACCCTTGAGATCCTTCCTTGGCTTCCCCTGCCAACGCCAGCACTCCAAGAACACCAGCCAGAGTTAGTTGCCTCGCAGTTTCTGTTTACGAAGAAGCCACTGGCTGTTTCTTCCGTTTCGTTAGAGGTGTTAGGAGAATGAAATGCATTTAGGGTGAGGCGACATGATCAAGCTGGTCTTGAAGGACTGTTCTGTTGCAGACTGCAAGTGGGGGACAAAATATTTGAATCTGGGTTGCCAGTTTCCAGGTAGTTGCAAACCAAAGAGAGAGATCACGGGATGGATGTTGAGAAGAAGCAAACAACCGTGATGTATTATGCCAAAAAAAGTCTCCAAGGACTAGAATTTTTTTTTGCCAATATTCAGTTTACTGGAAGCAATTCAAACGCCATCCACACCAATGAACCATGCATATTATATCTCGTTTCGTATAACTTTATCAAAGTGGGTAACATTAAGAGCAGCGGACTCTAATCTGGAGAACTGGGTTTGATTCCCCACTTCGCCATGTGTAGCCAGCTGGGTGACCATAGGTCAGTCACTGTTCTCTCAGAGCTGTTTTCTCAACAGCAGTTCTCTTAGAGCTCTCTCAGCCCCACACCTATCTCTCAGGGTATCTGTTGCGGGGAGAGGAAGGGAAGGAGATTGTAAGCCACTCTGAGACTCTGAGTGAAGGGTGGGGTATAAATCCAACACTACTTCCACCAGCGCTTTGCTTTCCTCTTCATCGGAATTGCACCCTGAACGGTTGCATCCAGACATGCCATTGCAGTAGCAGTACACCTCCCCCCCCCAGAATGGAGTTCTATCGAGGGGGATAGAGCCATGGCTCTGGGATTTGCTCTTCCCTTAGTGGGGAGAACCCACCAGCACAGCCCATGATGGGTTGAGTTGCTCGTGGTGCTGGGAGGTCCATGGATCGGGTTCCCCACTTTTTGCAAAATTTAACAGTCAGACATGCAGGGGCCCAGTTAGGGGCTGCTACAGACCTGTGTCTTTACCCTCACGGGGCCATTTCAATCCAGAAAAAAAGGGTTGGGGAAGGAGGTCTAAACCCCCTTCCCCTTATGCCAGGGTCCTGAGCCAAAACTCACACTGCTCACCTCTCTGGCTCCCACCTGGCCCGTGACAGTAAACCTGATCCTATAATCTCATAGTCCCCTGACTTCCAGTGATGGAAGCGCAAGAGTAGCGGGCTCACTAGAGAAGCATGCTGTTAAAGGGAGCCCTGGGGCACCATGACTCACGCTATTGTGTGAAAGCAGGTACAGGCATGTCTCTTGGGCAGCCACCCTGATGATGGCGGTGGATCAATGTGGTGGCTTGGCGGTCATGGGGATTGTTCTCAACCCAGGTTCCCCACCCACTTCCTTCTCCTTTCACCTTGGGTGGGTCACAAGCTCTGGCACAGCTGTTCTCTCAAGGACAGTTGCTGTCAGAAGTTCTCTCAGCCCCACCTACCTCAGAGGGTGTCAGTTGTGGGGAGGGGAAGGGAAAGGAGTTTGTAAGCTACTCTGAGATGCCTTTGGGCAGTGAAGGGTGGGATATAAATCCAAACTCCTCCTCCTCCTCTTCTTCTTCTTCTAGACTCCAGGCACAGGCTCAGACTTCCAACAAAAGCACGAAGAACAACCAGAAGCATTGCCCTTAGTCTGCCGGGCTCTGTAAGGTTATCAGAATTTTTGAAACCAAAGATGCGTTCCTTTAGTTTAGCATGTACTCAGAGACTTGGGTTGCCAAACCACGTAGGATTAAGTCTGTAGGTTTTCCAGGTCCTCCCTGGCAGCCACTGTCAGGGGGTAAGGGGTAGGGTTGCCAGATCCAGGTAGGGAAATTCCTGGAGATTTGGGGATGGAGCCTGGGGAGGACAAGAACCTCAGTGGGGCACAATGCTGTAGAGTCTACCCACCAAAGCATCCATTTTCTCCAGCAGGGGAGCTGATCTCTGTAGTCTGGAGATGAGATGTTGTTCTGGAGGATGCCTAGAGGCTGGCATCCCTACGAGTATGTCACAAGCAAGGGCATCTGAGGGAGTGGGCCTGTATTAACACTTGCTAGGATTTTGTTCGTCATATGTCGTAAAGCTCTCACACACTCCCCCTTGACTCTTACGGAAATTTGCTGCAATGCTCACTGGATTCCTGTAAACCAAGGCTCTTCCTAGGATTCACAGAAACCCAAAGTTCCTTTTCTTGCTTCCTCTACTGACCGCAAGTTACATCATCAGAATGCCCCTTTTGCCAGTGACTCTGGCTAGGTTGTGTACACAGTCTCGGACAGGATGTAAATCCAACCAGATTCTTTGAAGAGAGGAAATGTTTCGATGCCGTTAAGACTACTGACGCAGAGGATATCACGAAGCGACTGGGACTGGAGTACATAAAGGGGCTAATCTTCTCTTTGCCGAAGGCGGCTTGATTTAGGTTAACCATTCATGTGGATTAGGGAAAGCAATAAAAGAGGAGAACTGAGTGGGGGAAAACTGCTGCAGCCAGTAAAATGTCCACGTCCATTTCATGGAAAGTGAGAATATCATTTAGTATTGTTTTAATTTTATTGATTGTTATAATTTCTCTCTCTCTCTCTCACGCACACACGCATGCACCCATAAAAACTTGAAGCAGGCAATTTAATAGCTTAATCTCAAACCTAAGATTGAGGTAAAAGATTTTAGGTGCTAGCAATCCAGAAAGATAGCTAGGATTGATACAACAACAGTGTAATCAACAGCCTTTTACTTATTTATTTGCATATTTGTATCCCATTTTTCCTCCCCACTGGGGTCTCAAAGTGGCACTCAACATTTTTCTCTCCTAAGGTTGCCAGCTCTGGGTTGGAAAACACCTGGAGACTTTGGGGATGGAGCCAGGAGAGGGCAGGGTTTGGGGAGGGGAAGGAACCTCAGCACAGACCATAGAGTCCACCCTTCAGAGCAGCCATTTTCTCCAAGGGAACTGATCTGTGTCAGCTGGAGATCAGTTGTAAAAGTGGGAGATCTCCAGGTCCCACCTGGAGTCTGGCAACCCCATTCTCTCCTCCTCTATTTTAACTTCGTCATCACAACAGCAATCCTGCGAGTTTATGAGAGTGACCGATTCACGTTCACCCAGCGGGTTTCCATGCTGGAGAGGGGATTTGAACCTGGGGGTCCAGTAGCCGCATGTTGACTGTTGCCCTTTAGAGGGTATAAATTAGGATTGATATTAATGGAAAGCTAATGGCCCAGGGATGCCAGCTTCCAGGTGGGGTCTGGGGATCTCCTGGAATTACAGCTCATCTCCAGACTACAGAGATCAGTTCTCCTGGGGAAAATGGATGCTGTGGAGGGTGGACTGTATGGCACTGCACCCCACTGAGGTCCCTGTTCTCTCTAGACTCCATCCTCAAACCTCCCAGCCTGGATCTGGCAATCCTACCCCACCATCCTCCACCAGATGCTGGGGGGAACAACTGTAATTCTCTAGGACTGTTGATCTCTTTACAATTGCTTCGCAGAGAGAGATGTTTATTTAAGAGGCACTAATGCAGAGTTGATATTGCTGGAATGCAAGTTGCACCTTCCTGTACCGCCAGTTTGGTGTAGAGGTTAAGAACTGGGTCTGATCCCCCACTCCTCCACTTGAAGCCAGCTGGGTGACCTTGGGCCAATCACAGCTCTCTCAGAGCTCTCTCAGCCCCACCTACCTCACAGGGTGTCTGTTGTAGGGAGAAGAAGGGGAGGAGATTGTAAGCTGTTCTGAGACTCTGAGTGAGGGCCGGGGTATAAACCCAACTCCTCCTCTCCTCCTCCTCCTCTATACCAGATGGCTGGAAGAATCATTCCTGCAAATCTTAATCTGGCTAGAGACAGGACTGTGTTTTGTTGCTAGTTAGCAAGAAGCGGCCTTGGGTAGCTGCAAGGAAGCTTTGACAAGACTAGCTTTGCCTGTCTGGGTGTCCGCCTGATTTGCCTGCTCAACTCAGGTATTTATAAACAGTGAAGCTAATCAGTCATTCCTTGCCAAATGAACAAATTTTGGCAGAGGAGGGTTGCATCATAGATCCATATTTTGTAGAGTTATTAAAAGTGTTGAAATGCATTTACAGCACACTTTTAAAAATGGAAAATATGTCCCTGAATACCCTTTTGGCAGGGATGGCCCTGCCCTAAGTAATGCATATATATTTTTTAAAAGAGTGACTGTAACTACATCTCAACATGTATAACATTTAGAGTCTCTTCCTCTGGAAAAGAAATTGTGAATCAGAAGAGTGGCCAAGAGTGAGAACAAGCTCTTGGACATTTATCTGGAACGTTTATCTTCTTTGCTCAAAGGGCTTATCATGTTATCTGTTTCATACCAGTTTTAACACCCCCCCCATGAACTACAGTTCCCAGGATTCCCTGGGGAGAGTGACTGTTAAGTCACTTGAAGCTGATGTTGTAGTTACGTCTTCTGAGCTTGAAGGGCATGTCAACAAAAATCAAAAGGGAAAGCTGAATGTAAAAATAACTTATTTTAGTTTTTCCACAAATCTCTGCTTTCACTGCCGTGCCTCATTCCAGCTCTGGTTTCTTCCCTCCCTAATTGGTTTTGACAGCAAATTCCCTTGAGAGACTTTGTTGTGAGAAGCTACAAGGGTCCATGTGGAGAGAGTGCGGACCTGGTCAGTGGTTCGAGGCACTGCCGGGCCTCAGCGGAGAGGCAAATCTAGTTCAGAGGCCGCCTTTGCCTATCAAATGGCTCTGTCTCGAGGCCTTTCAGACTGGACTTCCACAGGCCCATTTCTGCCCTATAAGTTGCCATTCTCCTGAGTTCGGGGGCTTTGGGTGCTAACAGTTGGCTGGGAAAGCGGGCAGATATTGGCTGCTGTTGCTCTCAGCAGTTTTAAGAAAAAGGGAAAAGAAAGCGCAGTCATTTCCTTCTATAAATCCCAGTCGGAACTCTCGATCTGTATCTCATAATCATACTAAAAATGATTTTTTTATGTCTGTGTTTCACTTTCAGTCATTCTCATTCAGTGAGATCCTGAGTTGGGTAATCCTTCTGAGAAAAGGTGTTGATCTAAACTTCAGAATGGGGAGAGGGATGGGAGAGAGCCCTTCCCCCCCAAAAAAAAGCTGCTCTAAGATTTATAGCTTTCTTAGTCTGAAATTTAACTCCTTGTCTTGGAGTCACAGAGAAGGACTGAAATATCAGGGGAAGCCCCGAGCTCCAGAACCCCCCCTCCTTTTTTTCTTATTCAGAAAGGTCTCAAAATAGTGTTGCCAACTCCTGCTTGGGAAATACCTGAAGGATTTTGGGAATGGAGCCTGGGGAGGGCAGGGTTTGGAGAGGGGAGGGACCTCAGCTGGATATAATGCTGTGGAGTCAACATTCCAAAGCAGCCATTTTCTCCAGGAGAACTGATCACTGTCATCTGGAGATCAACTGTAATCCTGGAAGATCTCCAGCCCCCACCGGGAGGTTGGCAACCCTAGCTCAGAAGCATCCTGAACAAGGCATATAACTAAACTCACCACACCCTGTCAGCCTTGGGTTGCCAGGTTGTCCCTGGCCACTGGTGTGTGTGGGGTCGGGAGTCGTAGGGTTTGCCAGATCCATATAGGGAAACTCCTGGAGATTTGAGTGTGGGTCCTGTGGAGGACAGGGACCTCAGTGGGGTACAGTGCCATAGAATTCACCCTCCAAAGCATCCATTTTCTCAGGGGAACTCGTCTCTGTAGTCTGGAGTTGAGGTGTAATTCCAGGGGATCCCCAGCCAAAATGATATCAGGTTAAATATAGGCTTGCTAGCTCCAGATTGGGAAACTCCTTGAGATTTGGGGATGGAGCCTGGGGAGGACAGGGACCTCAGCGGGGTGCAATGCCATAGGACCCACCCTCCAAAGCATCCATTTTCTGCAGGGGAACTGATCTCTGTAGTCTGGAGATGAGCTGTGATGCTGGGAGATCTCCAGACCCCACCTGGAGGCTGGCATCCCTATACCTAAGTAATGAAGACTGGTGATTTTGGGCCTGCCAGCTCACCAGCCTTTTACTGGACAAACCAGAAAAAAAAATGTTGCATTGGGTAACCAATAATGGATACGGGCAGCCAATAAACCCTGAAGCCCAAGTTCTGCCCGGCAGCTGTGGTGATCTGGCCTGGCTACACCCCTGACCTGCCAAGTTCCTTCAGGGTGGCTGTGCGTCTCATCTCACCCGGCTGCTTCTGCCCCGCTGTCACTCAGGGCTGCCAAGTTTGTACAAAACAGTCAGCTGTGGGCCCTGCGCAGACTTTGTGATCATGCCTGTGTACTTATCTGCACGAACAGTGGCAACAAATGGCTTTTTCTCCCCTCCCCACCCTCTAACCATTTACACGCTTATAACCTTAAAAGACACTCTGAAAGGAAAGATGGGGACAGTAAAACAGGGACCGGGATGGCACACATTGCCTGGCGTGAAAAGATTCCTCCTGGTCGGAATTCTTGTGCTCTCTTTTCTTGCTTTTTTGGTTCTGGCCAAATAGAGAGAAGAGATTGGATTTATACCCTGCCCTTCACTGCCCAAAGGCGTCTCAGAGCGGCTTACAAACTCCTTTCCCTTTCCCTCCCCACAACAGACACCCTGTGAGGTAGGCGGGGCTGAGAGAACTTCTGACAGAAACTGTCCTTGAGAGAACAGCTGTGCCAGAACTTGTGACTGACCCAAGGTCACATCAGCAGGTGCAAGCGGAGGAGTGGGGAATCAAACCCAGTTCTCCCAGATTAGAGTCCGCGCACTTAACCACTACACCAAACTGGATTTAGATCCAGACCTGTACTTTTGCCATTTTAATAGCTTTCCAGCAGTGAAAACATAATCTGTAACTGTAATTTTTTTAACAAGAAACAATTCTATTGGAGGTCTTAATGTGAGCGCCATTTTACCAATCTCCACTGAATGGGGAATTTTTACTAATACACCTTTTACAAGCACTTACTCCCCAGTCTCCTGAATAGAGCGCCATCAGGAGCCTTAGGGGAAATTCATACAAACTAGGGTTGCCTGCTTTGGGTCGGGGAATAACTGGAGATTTGGAGGGGTGGAGCTTGAGGAAGGCGGAGTTTAGGGAGGGGAGGGACTTCTGTGGGGTATAACACCATAGAGTTCACCTTCCAAAGCAGCCGTTTTCTCCAGGTGACCTGATCTCTCAGTTGCAATAGCGGGAGACGTTGGCAAACCTCCAGAACCAGAAGGGAACTGTATGTAACAGCAGGAGTTCTGGCAAGGAGTTGTGGCAAGGAACTCTTCCTTTTCTTCAAAGCAATTGAGATTGAAATGGAGCCCCATTTAGCATCCCTTGTTGCAGCTTTGCCAGTCCAATCTCTTTGGGAAAGGCCAAGCGGTACAATTTTGTACCATCTTTCCAATTGTTAGGTTAGATGTTTGAATTTCCAATGACTGTGATCTATGATGCTGGGACAGTCAACTTTTCTTTTTTTGTTTTTTAAAGCAAGCTTGAGAAGGTATCCTTCAGTAATGGTCAGACCCGGGAGCTTCGTTCTGCTTTTTCATGGTGCCTTTCAGACAGACGATTCCACTGAGCTTTGTGGGACAGGACAGCCAAAGGCATCAGGAGGTCAAAAGCGGCCTCGAACTGCCAGCAGAGCCATCCAAAGCTCTCATCCCCTCTCTGGGTTGATCTTACAGGCTCCCGATAGCCTGTATAACTTTGATATAATAAACTGAATGCCGGTAAACTTCAGGCCATCAACAGGGTCCAGTAGGCTGGAAGCGTCCCTGGAACAAAGCTACCATTATGAGTTACACACTTCCCAGACAGCCATCAAATTCTTTGCTGAAACCGGAGCTCCACTGGCAGCGTCGAAAGGGCTAGCCAGAGAGCAAACAATCGCTGGCATTGGAGCAGCTGTCCCCGGACTGGTCCAAAAAAGGCCCTGGCAGTGCAAGGTGGAGCTATCAATAGAACGTCTATCTGCATAGACAGCACACGGGTGCTCCCAACAATAAGAATGCTGAGTACTTATGTCGCGGCATATTTCGGGAGCAGGATCCAAGGGCTCCTTTTTGGCAGGCCCGGTGGGATCTTTGACCATCTGCCCCGAAAGAAATTCATGAGGGGTGACTGTGTTTGTTTTGGCTGCACCAGAAAACAGAGAGTCCCGGGGCACCTCAACTTTTACTGTATTTATTGTATTCGAAACTTTTGCCAGCCCACAAAATTTTGTGTGTGACGGCTGGGAGGAAATGGTCTCTGGATGAACAGAACGAACTGCCTTCGTCTTCGGACCAAGTGGCCTCATTTTTTTGCAATGAGCTTACGTTTGAGCAATTCTTGCAATTCTATCCCAATTACTTTCAGTGGCAGTTATAATAACACTGCGAAATCTGAAAGGTGAGGAACGGATTTGTTGAAAGAACAGGACACTCAGAGATTTTGAAGCAATGCACATTTTTTTTAAAATAACCCTCCATTAAAAATGTGACTTTATAATTCCTGCAGAAACACTTCCTGACACATTTATATAGGATATGTGAGTGTTCAAAGCACTTAATACAGGGATATTTGGGGGCCGGAACCCACAGGAATGGTGTTCTGGCTGGCTTCTGAATTGGCCACGCCTACAGCCTCCTCCCCTTGGGTTCCCCATGTGCCTCACAAGCCACGGGGCACCTGGGGAAGCCAATCCAATCCTGGGAGGGAAGGCAGTTTAAACTTCCTCCCCCCTTCGGGTTCCCCAGATGACTTGCAAGCCGCGGGGCACCTGGGAAAGCCAATCCTGGGAGGGAGCTGTCAGGGGTGTGGACTGATATGCTAATGAGTTTCTGCTCTTGGGTGTGGCCTGTTATGCTAATGAGTTCCTGCTGGGCCTTTTCTACAAAAAACCCCCCTGAATGAATATATGTTCTCTCAGTACGGCAAGGCAGTTTGGGAGTGTTATCAGTAGAGGAAACTGTGTCAGTGGTCTACCTCAGGAGCTGCTACCCATTCAGCAGCCATGCACGGGGATGATGCAAATTTCATCACAACAGCCTTTGACAGTCAAACTCAGCAAGTTCAAAGGGGACAATGAGACCTGAGCCAATCGCCCTCAATCACAGAGAGAAGGTTAGAGAAAGGGAAAGAGGTTTGCATTTACACCTATTTTATTGATCGAGAACCAGCGTAATGTTGGCAGAGTTGAGAAAATGATCCAAGCCACACCTTGGAGTTTGCTTTCATAGCAACAGGATCTTGCAGAAGGACAATAATTGACTGCAGGACACTCATAGAACAGAGAGGCCTTCAGAGCACAAGCACTGACACTTCCCAACCCACAGCAGAGAGAGCAGCAACCTGAGTGTGGTCACACTGTCTTTTTGATTGGGGTTCCCCGCTGTTCCCTCTCGCATTTTATTTTGCTGATCAGATGGGCCAATCCGCCTCCCGTAGCGAAGCTGGCTCGCTGGCGCAATACTCTCGGTTCTCTCCCGCATTTTCCTGGTGAAGGAAAATCAAGTAGTTTCTGGGTATTTGCACTTTGAATCCACAGTTATGCTGATGGGGACAGCCCTATCTCGCAATGATTGCGATTAGGCTCGTCTGACCGTTCTTCGCCCTATGAGGGTGTTTTTCCCCCAGCTTCCACCTCTGAGCGCATGAGCACTCCCTCACTGAAAAAATTCTACATTCAAGTGCACATCCAGTGCAGAGCTCACCTTGACATAGAGAGTACGCCATCTTTCTGTGTTATACCTCTAAGGATGCCAGTCACAGCTACTGGCGAAATGTCATGCCCTACAATGCCAAGACCACGGCTACACAACCCGGAAAATCTACAGCAACTAGTGGACTTTTCCCTGTCTGATCACTCCAGCGTGCTCTCATGGTGTCAGGATGGTCTGATCAGGCCATCCCGACTCCATGCCATTGTTTCCCCTTCCTTCTCAGTATGCACATCATTGCATACTCCATAGGGAGCCCTCAGTGCTGAGATGTGATTCATCGATTCCCGTTCAAGTGCACTGGAAACAAATGGCAAAAAAAAAACACCCGACTCACCCACAGTTGCGTCTGATCACACAGTGGCGGGCTGCCCCCGCAGCTTCAAAGGACTGTGTGATCATGCAACTGCTGGTCAAATTCCTCTGGGGGAAATAGCCTTGCTTCCCTCCCACGTTATCTCACGCATGCAACTGCCACCTTTCAACAGTATTTACAGTAACTAGATTCTTAGCAGCCTGTCACTTCTCCAGCACATAATGTACTGGTTAGAGTGAGGGACTAGGGTCTGGGAGACCCAGGTTCGAATCCCCACTCTGCCATGAAAGCTTGGCGCGGACTCTTATCTGGGAGAACTGGGTTTGATTCCCCACTCCTCCACTTGCACCTGCTGATGTGACCTTGGGTCAGCTACAAGCTCTGGCACAGCTGTTCTCTCAAGGACAGTTTCTGTCTGAAGTTCTCTCAGCCCCACCTACCTCACAGGATGTCTGTTGTGAGGAAGGGAAGGGAAAGGAGTTTGTAAGCCACTCTGAGACGCCTTTGGGCAGTGAAGGGCGGGGTATAAATCCAGTCTCTTCTCTTCTTCTTCTTCTTGGGCTTGTCACACACTCTCAGCCTAACCTACCTCATGAGGTTGTTGTGAGGATAAGACAGAGGAGAGGGTAATTATGCAAGCCAGTTTGGGTCTCCGGTGGGGAGAAAGGCAGGGTATAAATGAATTAAAATCATTTTCCCCTTGAAATTGGAGTTAGTGGGTCTTTGCGACCCCAGACAAAGTCCCATGCTTTGGTTCACACTTATCAAAGACCAGCAGGGAGAGCCTGCCTAGTTGGGAATATCCTTAACAAGTGAGGTTTCCAAAGTGGCTGAAAGTGAGGAGGGGATTCTGAATTTAGGGTTGCCAACTTTGCTTTGAGAAATTCCTGGAAATTTGGAGGTTAAGCCTGGGAGGCCATAGTTTGGGGAAGGGAGGGACAGCAGGTATAATGCCACAGACTACACCTTCCAGTGCAGACGTTTCCTCCATTGGAACGGATCTCTGTAGTGTGGAGACCAGTTGTAATTACAGGAGATCGGCAGGGCCCAACTGGAGGATGGCAACCATATAAAATGTGAAAAAAAGGTCTGACTGTAGGCCATCAGACTGTAGTACTTCTAGTGGCCTCCTGTTGGCAGAAGAGAGTAAAAACTGAGGAAAAAAAGGGGGGGGGGAATCAACCCAAGATATGGCTGTGATATATGAGGGTCAAACTAACAAAATATGCTCATATGCTACCCATCATAGGAACACTAAGAGCAACTACTAGTACTTTATTATGATTTTATAATTTGTTTTAATTGTAATGATTTTTAAGCCGCCCTGAGCTGGTTCCAGCCAGGAGGATGGGGTAAAAATCTGAAAAATAAATAAAATAAAATAAGTTATTATAAAAATACAAATATTTATTATGGTGTACACATTAGTAAAAGATAAAATAGGTTGAAAGAAATGATCCAAATATCAGACTCTTAAAACTTTTTACACACAGAGCTGAAAGTTATACATATACAGTTGATGGGTATATCTTATGACCAGTAGATGATATACATTTCTGTCCCTTAGGGCCTTCCTCAGTGGTCAATATTACTATTGTAAAACAACACACATCCGGAAATAAATATATGAACAAAGAGTTTCTTTAGAGCCAGGTGTTGCTTTCTGGAATTGTCAAAAGGGAGAGAAAAAAGTTGAATTATTACATATCAAATGGACATATAAATGCACATAGTAGTAAATTTAAAAATACCAGAAAATTTTTGCTGTTGTTACCTCATGTGATGAGCAATTGTTAAAAAGTGTACATAGTAGGTCATGGATAATCTCTCATGGTAACTGCATATGCTCTCCAAATTGTTCTACATCAAAATGGAAATTATATAATTGTTAGGATTTATAAATAGTGTAATTATACAAATAATTTTTAGCCATAGAGTATTTAAATTAGCCGACCAACCTGGTAACAAATACCCAATGTGTCTGGATGTGTGTCTCTTCCATCAAAGGTAGTAATCAAGTTGTAAACTGCTAACGTTACATCAATATATAGCAGGACCCAGGGATGATGCAGTCACCCACATGCATTGCATAATACTGTTGCCAAGGGAGGGAATTCTTTGTTCTCCACGGTGGGAGGGGGTGAGGAGAGAGCGAGCAAAAAGAAGGGGGTGGGGAATCACAAGGTCAGCACTACCAAATACAGAATGACAGGTACACGTTTTCTCAAAAGCAGCCGGTCCAGTCAACGTCTTCATTAAGTCCTTGAGGAGTTAATGTCTGTAGATTCTAATCTGGGAGAACTGGGTTTGATTCCCCACTCCTCCATTTGCACCTGCTGATGTGACCTTGGGTCAGTCACAAGCTCTGGCACAGCTGTTCCTGAAAGAGCAGTTTGTGTCAGAGTTCTCTCAGCCCCACCTACCTCACAGGGTGTCTGTTGTGGGAGGGGAAGGGGAAGGAGTTTGTAAGCCGCTCTGAGACACCTTTGGGGAGTGAAGGATGGGGTATAAATCCAATCTCTCTCTCTCTCTCTAGATGATGTATCCAAAATATCTCTCTTTTTTGAAGAAGTTTGTGCATGTTTGAAGTTGTAGTTTGAATTGTTGCTATAATCCATCATTTCAACTGTTTTTCAGTATATCCAAAGTCAAGGTAGTTGAGCATTCCTTTTCTTTAATCTCATGCAACTCTTATGCTCCCCAATTCTTACTTTCACTGGTCTAGAAGTCATCCCCACATACATTTTATCACCAGGGCATCTGATACAGTAGATTATTCCTCTGTGGTTATAGATACAGAAAAGGCTCTAATTTGGAGAACCAGCAGACTCTAATTTGGAGAACCGGGTTTGATTCCCTGCTTCTCCACATGCAGCCAGCTGGCCGACCTTGGGTCAATCACAATTCTCTCAGAGCTGTTCTCTCAAGAGCAGTTCTCTCAGAGCTCTCTCAGCCCCACCTACCTCACAGGGTGCCTGTTGTGGGGAGAGGAAGGGAAGGAGATTGTAAGCCACCCTGAGAGTACAAGTGAAGAGCGGGGTATACATCCAACCCTCCTCCTCCTCCTCCTGCATATGTTGAAAGGTGATGCCAATTCTAACAAATTCTCAGCCATTAGTGTCACTTGGGACTATGTAGCTGAACACTAAAGGGCAGCATTTTATTCAAATACAGCAATGATTTGCAATTAATTTATATGGTTTGTGACTGATTTAATTGACTATTTAAACAATTTCCTGCTGAGTGGGGAAGTTATGCAGCAAGGACAGGTAGGTAGCAGAAGTCAGTCAGCGTGAGTGAGAATCCACATGCACCCAGGGTCAGTTGCACAGTTACTGCACGGTGAGGAAGGAATACAGTGAAGAAATCCACTGAACAGCCACCCACAGGTCTACTGCCAGTCAAACCGAACTCCCTGTTCTCAATCTGTGAAGAGGATGTGAGCCAAACTGGGGCGGGGGAGTTGAGCATCCCTCGCCATGAGCTGTCGAGATGCCCACGTAGCAGCCCCCTCCCAGGTCTTTCTCTTGTTAAGGAAAATGGATCCCCCTCCCCTTTGGCAGATAAATTGTCGGGCAAAACATCCTTGAAGAGCAGGAAGTTTGGAAAGGACTGAGCCAGAGGGAGCCAGCCTAGCCTCCAGCTTGTGCTTGGTGAGGTTGAGCCTCCATGCGGCACAGCAGTCCTCGTAGGGCTGCCAGCTCTGGGTTGGGAAACCCCTGGAGATCTGGGGGTGGTGGAGCCTGGAGGGGGCATGGTTTGGGGAAGGGAGGGGCGTCAGCAGGGTACAAGGCCACAGAGTTCACCCTCCAAAAGAGGCAAGTTCCCCAGGCCAACCGATCTCTGTAGTCTGCTGTGATAGCAGGAGATCTCCGGGTACCACCTGGAACGTGGGCAACTTTAAATTCCGGTGTTTCCCTTTCATTTCATAGAGCATAGAATGAACCCGAGCCAGGGAAAAGAAGTGCCTTTTTGTCTTCCTGCCCTTTTGAGAGCTCAGCCCCTCTCTCACCACCTGCTTTTCCATCCATTACAGGAGGGGGAGGATACAGAAGGTCTGAGTTCTTTTCAGCTGACAGCCTGGCCAGGAGGAAAAGGGGGAAGGTGCCGCTTTCCATGTGCCTTTCTGCCTCCTCTCTGGCCCAACCTGACAAGGGCACATTTGGGTTTGGGGAGGGAAGAAGAAGAAGAAGAAGAGGAGGAGGAGAAGGAGGAGGAGGAGGAGGAGGTGGTGGTGGTGGTGGTGGAAGAGGAGGAGGAGGAGGAGGAGGAGGAGGAGGAGGAGGAGATTGGATTTATACCCTGCCCTTCACTACCCAAAGGAGTCTCAGAGCAGCTTACAATCTCCTTTCCCTTCCCCTCTCCACAACGGACACCCTGTGAGGTAGGTGGGGCTGAGAGAGCTCTGATAGAAACTGCTCTTTGTCAAGAACAGCTGTGCCAGAACTATGGCTTGCCCAAGGTCATCCAGCAGGTGCAAGTGGAGGAGTGGGGAATCAAACCTGGTTCTTCCAGATTAGAGTCTGCGTACTTAAACACTACTCCAAACTGGCTCTTGTGGAACAGCACAATTAGTCTTGCCAGTCTCCAGGAACCCAGGTGCGAGGCTGGAGATCTCCAGGAAATACAGCTGGATTACAGAAGCGAGGCTCTGTATCCTTGGTGCTTGGGAGTCAACAGCGGAAGGGCTTCTGGAGTTCTGACCCTGGTGGTGGACCTCCTGATGGCACCTGGGTCCTGGCCACTGTGTGATACAGAGTGCTGGACTAGCTGGGTCGCTGGCCTGATCTGACATGGCTTCTTAGCTGCATTGCGACACACAGAGAAGAACCCAGAGAATCCTGATGGTGTGAAAGGTGTGGTGGTGGGCAGGGGGTCAGCCCACAGCTGTTTTGCCAATCGGCAGCCTACAAAGAACTGATGGAGCAAGAAGATCCCAGTGAGAAAGCTGCCAACTGTGGTGTTAGTAGAAAGCCCGACACTGTGACCAGTTGCTGTTTGCCCTCATCGCCTGGGACATGATGGAGCTGAAAAAGCAACTATGAAACGAACTTCTTGTGAATGGTTACGTGTCTGATAGTCTAATTCTAAATACAGCAGCTTTAAGTATTAGTGCACGTGATCCTCCCCAAACAGTCCTGCAAGGTAGGCCACATGAACACATGAAGCTGGCCGTATACTGAATCAGAACATTGGTCCACCAAGGTCAGTATTGTCTACTCAGACTGGCAGCAAGTCTCCAGGTTCTCAGGCAGAGGTTTTTCCCATCACCTACTGTATAAAGTACTGAGACTGATGCGTGGATGCATGATAACAGCTCATACTTTATTAGGTATACTTGAGATTGCTACCCGGCTCGCAGGCTGGTTTATATTCCCGTGTTTCCCACTCCCCCAACACACACACACACACACACACACACCTGTGATAGGTTATTTACAGTGCACCCTATTCCCCATTGGTTACTCCTAGGATCCTAGCCGTCCAATAGGTGCAGGCTAGGATCTGTTCAGGCTATTGTCTTTGGAGGTGAAGCTCGTGTCCCTTTCCCAACCGTGTGGTTCCCTGACCATGTGTGCGGTCTCCGCTTGGTATACAACATACTGCCTGGTCCTTTTAGCTGGAGATGCTGGGGATTCAACCTGGGACCTTCTGCATGCCAAGCAGATGCTCTGCCACTGAGCTACAGCCCCTCCCCCCAAACAGATTGTTTCACTGATGCATATTGTACACATGCAGCTGCCTTATCACTGAATCAGACCCTTGGTCCATCAAAGTCAGTATTGTCTACTCAGACTGGCAGTGAGTCTCCAGGTTCTCAGGCAGAGGTCTTTCCCACCTCCTACTGCCTGGTCCTTCTAACTGGAGAGCTGCTGAGGATCAAACCTGGGACCTTCTGTGTGCCAAGCAGATGCTCTACCGTTGAGCCACAGCCCCTCCGCAAAGGGAAGGCCAGAATTATTAATCCCACGTCCCTCTGGAACTGAGCCTGAGATGGCAGGTGCTTTGCGCCAGAGTGGGCCTCCTTGGAAGAGAAGGGGTGCTGAATCCTTTCCCTGCCGTCTTCAGGGACTCCCCCACCATTCCCTCCCTCATTCTCCCAGCTAGCTCTGGGGCCAAAAATTAAATCTTGCTGGGAGAGAAAAAAACATGGGAGGAGGGATTGTGGGGAAGAATCATTTGTCAGGGGGAAGGTTAAATTCTCTTCTGCCCGCCTGCTGGCTCTCTCCATGCAAATGCCACACCCATTTCCATTAATCAGAAAATATATGTCGCCCAAGTTCCTAAACACATAAGATGAGCCCTGCTGGATCAAACCAGTGGTCCATCTAGTCCAGCATCCCGTCTCACACGGCAGCCAACCAGCTCCTCTGGAGGGCCAACAGCAGGGCACAGAGGCCCAGGCCTTCTCCTGAGGTTGCCTCCTGGCTCTGGGATTCAGAGGGTTTTGGTTTTTTTTAAATATTTTTTTTATTTTCAAAATTAACCTATATAGTGAAGACATAAACAGATAACAACAACAAATAACAGTACATAGACTGTAATAATTAGTACAAGCAAAAAAACAAGCAGATGAAATGGGTTGATTTTACATTCATATCGAACAATTATAATATCCAATCACGTCGTATGAAGTTATAATATTGCGATTTCTGGCTAGTTTTGATCTCTTCCTCGTTCGCCATGGCTAGTAGCCACTGATAGACCTACCCTGCATGAATCTATCTAATCCCCCTTTAAAGCTGTTTATTCCTGTGGCCATCACCACATCCTCTGGCAGCGAATCCCACATTTTAATCACTCCCTATGCTAAGGCCCTCTGAGAGATGGTTCCTGTTAAGTATGGAAAACTCAACAACGATTTCAGCAAAAAGTGATTTCAGATTTATTGAACAGCAAACACCAACTCAGGAACACACAACAACAAGGGGAGCACAGCTCCTTCTTTTAAACTCTCCCGGGCTGTCAAAGCCACACCCATTACAAGTTAAAGACCAATCAGAATACAGGGATAAAGGCCAATCAGAACCATTCCCTCTTTGCAACAATATCACTCAGTGATTGGGTAATTACACAGGTTTCGCAGAAACCGACCAATAGCAGTGCGACATCTGAAGAGCCACATTCAGACTCAAGCTTAACATGTGAATAGATAGGAGCGATTCACATTCAGTACATAACAGTTCCCAACTGAGGTGTGATGCAAACTGAGGCTATCTGGACCAAGAGCCCCCAATTCAGTCCACAATGCTAAACTAGCTCTCTAATGCTCTGTCTTTCCATCTGGGCAAAAGGGATGCCAGAACACAATGGACAGCGACTGCAGATGTACCCACACCCTGTCGTCTCATCCCCAACCCAGCCCCCAAGCACGTCCGTCCCTTTTGCTTTGAGGCATATTCCTACTGACTTTGCACATTTCGCCACACGTGCAGCACAAAGCCGTTATTTCATCCCAGTTGCTCTTTTTTTGGCAGTGAAACCCGGAGAGAAGAGCATCGCGATTGTTGCAGCTAAAGCACTAAAAAATCCGACACTCCAAAGTGAATCTAAACAGACAGCATTTCAAAACAGCAACAATAACAGCAGAACGGCACCACGAGATGCAAGAAGCTGATGCTGCTCAGGGGCTGTTCCTCTCATTTCCATGAAAGGAATATTGGGATCTTTGGCTAATATAGCAGGGCTTGCCCAGTCATAGAAGTGTGATAGTAAAGGTAAAGGTTCCCTTGCTCGAAAGCCAGTCGAATCCGACTCTAGGGTTGCGGTGCTCATCTCCGTTTCAAAGCCGAAGAGCCAGCGCTGTCCGAAGACGTTTCCGTGGTCATGTGGCCGGCATGACTAAACACCGAGGCGCACGGAACGCTGTTGCCTTCCCACCGAAGTGGTACCTATTTATCTACTTGCAATTTCTTGCTTTCGAACTGCTAGGTTGGCAGGAGAGAAGTGTGATACCGAGTGCAATAAATAAATCTTCCAAGAAGGATATTGCAAAAAAGCCAGTTCACATTCAGGTTGCAGTCAAAAGAAGAGAGAGAACCCTAATCCAAAGAGTCCGTTCCCTATCAGAAATGGTCAGCTTGTCCAGCATCATGTGTGTGGGAGGATGAGGGCATTGTGTCTACAGGAGGGACCTGCAGAGGCATGTGTGTCCATGGAAGGCCATGAGGAGAGAGTGAGAGGACAAAACGAGCAAGAGAGGAGGGGCAGAGGGCAGCTCCCAGGTTAAGACAAAAAGATTACTTTCAATGAAGACCTCATGTTGTCACTGTGTGTGTTTTTATTGCAATGCATTGGGACAGCGAAACTGAAGGCACGGTTCATATTTTCTATGCACTGGGGTCTTTGCATGTGGTGTAGACGGAAGTTAAGCTCAACGTGGGAAGATGGCAGCTGAGGCTGGTCTGAGCATTCCTGATTCCCTTCCCCATGATGTGTCACATGCACACCCCCTACCCAGCAGGATCATGTGCACAGCATTTTGGGGGCAAAATTCCAGAATGGTCCCCACCTTACCAGTTCCCATGAATAGGTTCGGCACAAAGCAGATGGCAGATCTCGTGCATCTTTGACTCAAAGATTTGCCTTCATGTAGGTAAGGCCCAAGGTGAAAGATTCACAGAGGTTTTTTTTTTTTTAAGAAAACACCAGTTTATCTAAATTAGTAGTGTCTGAGTTTCATGGACTCCCTCTGCAACGCCTACTGTGCATGCTGTGAAAGAGAACGGGCTGGATCCAGAGGAAACAGGCCACTGCCGCTAATGTGGGTGTGAGGAAACCATCATCAATTCGGCGGATGGCGAAAGGCAGCACTTTCCCCAGGAGCCCCTTCACGCACTCAGCTGTGATTTGACAAGCAGGGAATCACCGAAGGAGCTTCGTGAGCATTTGTGATCCTGCATTGGTGAATGGCCCCAAGTTAAGCAGTTCGTTCTTACTGAAATAAAAAGAAAGGATGGGTCAGAAGCAGTGTTCCCTCGAAGCTGAGTCAGTGTGAACTAGCTCACAGTTTTTTAGCCTCTAGCTTACACATTTTGGTCTTAGCTCAAGACAGACAGCTCCAGAGCAAACTAATTTATGCAGTAGCCAAATTTCTCGCTCACAACTTTAATGCCAGTAACTCACAAGGTAGAATTTTTGCTCACAAGGCTCCACAGCTTAGAGGGGGCATTGGTCTGAAGCAGGGCTCTTTTTGTAGAAAAAGCCCAGCAGAAACTCATTAGCATAATAGGCCACACCCATCAGCAGAAACTCATTAGCATATTAGGCCACACCCCAACAGCACCGCTCATTGGCGTATTAGGCCACGCCCCAAGGTACCAGCAGTGTGGTCATCCAGCCACACCCACCTTTTGCTTCTTATTCTGTTTACCTTGTTTGTTGTCCAAACCCAGGGCTTTTTTTGTAGCAGGAACTCCTAATGAGTTTCTGCTGTTGGGTGTGGCCTATTATGCTAATGAGTTCCTGCTGAGTGTGGCCAACTCGGGACCCAGCCTGAACGCCATTCCTGTGTGTTCCTGCCCAAAAATCGCCCTGGTCTGAAGGCAGCTCTTCAAGAGTGACAAACTGGAAGCTTATAAAGCCCAACATTCCTTGTCATTTCTTTTTTGGATAACTGAAGCTTTTTGTAATGGACAAGCTGCTTATGGTACCGGTCAGTATCCCCTAAGGGGCAAGGACAGTGCTCAGCAGGTGGCTGCCTCTTAGTAAGGAAATGGAGAAACAGCAGAGAAAACTGGAGGGAGGGATCCTGCACATTATTAAGTGGAGCTGGTCATGCCAAAAGGGAATCATAGCATGAAGCAAAAGGTAATGTCTGGATGGAGAGGACATCTTTGCTAGTCCCTGTGGTTGTAGTATTATGACCCATGACCACTTAATAATACTCAGTCACTTGCACTGGACAAAAGAAACATATCGGACGAACAAATAAATACATAATCCAAATTCTGTGCAAAAATTTATGCAGCTGACAAATTACACAACAAATGAATTTGTGTACTGGCTCTTGTTTTGAATCATAGAATCACAGAGTTGGAAGGAATCCTACAGGCCATCCAGTCCAACCCCCTGCCCAATGCAGGATCAGCCTAGAGCAACTCTGACAAGTGTTTGTCCAGCCGCTGCTTAAAGGCTGCCAGGGAGGGGGAGCTCAGCACCTCCCTAGGCAGCTGATCCCACCGTCGCACAACTCTGAGTGTAAAAAAGGTTCTTCCTCATAACCAGCCGCTACCTTCCCGCCCTTAATTTAAACCCATTAGTGCAAGTCCTGTTCTCTGTTGCCCACAGAGCACATTTTATTCTGGAATTTTGCATAATTTTTTTTCAGGTTTTCTAATCACGAGGATGAGCAAGGATTGAAGATGAATAGTCAATTCAGAAACCATTAGCAGTCTTGTTTAAACATACGACTATTTCCCTTGTTCCATAACAGTCGAAATATATTGATTTTGGATGAGAGCATGTGTTCTATTTTCATAGCCAAGATGCTTATTACTGCTGAGTGGGATCTTCTATATGCAGAAGCAAGTGTTCCTTTTATCAGTTCTTGTTTCAGTGTAAATCTGGGGTTGTTATGTAATGCAGATATTCACCCTGAAATGTGATAGGTCAGGGAATCATTCTTATTCAGTAACTAAGATAGACGTGGGCAGCAGACAGGTGAGAACTACTCACTACATCAGCCTTAGGGTGTTGCAGAGAAAGGACATTTCTACCAAGCTCATTTTAGAGCACCTCTGGGCTAGCACATTTTGAAGATCTTTGTTTCCTACTGTCTGGTTTGGATGAAAAAGTGCCCTGTAAGATAGTACTTCTTCTATAGCTGCTGGGAAGTTTAGAGCTAAGTGTATACTGTGTCATTACTCCTTGTGGAAGGAATCACCCAATTTAAATTCACCTTAATAAGCTTGATACGCATACTTCTGTATTTTTAGAACCTGTCTTAGGTTGGGTCTTTAGCCAGTTTTAGGATGCATGCATGTTAAGGTAACTCCTACTGAACTTCTTGCATATGGTGGTGGAGAGTGCCGCCAGGTTCTAGATCTGAGGGTGTAGCTCAATGGTAGAGCATCTGACTGCAGATCAAGAAGTTGCTGGTTTGAGTCCAGAAGCTGTGAAGGGAAGGGGCTGTGGCTCACAGGCAGAGCATCTGCTCGGCATGCAGAAGGTCCTGGTTCCCAGTAATAGAGAGCCAGCATGGTGTACTGGTTAAGAGCAGTGGCCTACCTTGTGAGTCTGGAGCCTCTTCCTCAAACCCCCTCCTCTCCAGCCCCCAGAATATACCCTATGTCTTTGCCATTGACTTCAATGGCCCATAGGATATAATGGGGCTGAAATTGACATTCGGCTGGCCGAAAGACTCCCGAATCTGCTTGTACCGCCGAAACTGACATACGGGAGCCTTTCTGCCCTCCAAAGCTGCTGGAGCTGTGCTCCAGTGCACTCCCTCCCCCAAAGACCCCTGGGGCTCAGTCTCCAGAACCCTGATCATCCTTGTCCCTCTCTTCTGCACTCTCTTGATTTTGCCCGCATCATTTTTGAAGTGAGGCCTCCAGAACTGCACCCAGTACTCCAGGTGCGGCCTGACCAGGGCAGTAGACAGAGGGGCTATGACCTCCTGCGATTTCGATGCTATGGCCCTTTTAATACCACCCAAGGCTGAATTTGCCTTTTTTGCCACTGCATCACACTGACTGCTTATATTTAGTTTACAGTCCACCCTTACCCCAAGATCTCTTTCGCATACAGTACTCCCCAGAAACGTATCCCCCATCCCGTATTTGTGCTTGACATTTTTGTGGCCCAGGTGTAATACTGTGCATTTATCTTTGTTGAATTGCATCCTGTTTGCAATTGCTCACTTCTCCAGAGTATTCACATCTTGTTGAATTTTGATCAGTTCTGCTGGAGAAAATGACGGCTTTGGAGGGCCGACTCTCTGGCATTGTACCACACTGAAGACTCTGCCCTCCCCTAGCTCCATCCCCAAATTTCCAGGAGACTCTCAGCCTGGATCTGGCAACCCTAACAGTGGCCAGAGAGGACCTGGCAACCCTAGTTTCAGCTCCAGAAAATGCGGTCCTGAGTCTTTGGCAGGGCCGTGGCTCAGTGGTAAAGCATCTGCTTGGCATGCATAAGGTGCCAGGTTCAATCCCTGGCATCTCCAGTTAAAAGAATCAGGCAACCGGTGATAGAAAACACCATCTGGCTGTGGTCAGATGTGCCTTTAGATCTGACTCAGCTGTGAATGCCTGATGGATCTAAAGGGCACGATCAGACAGCAACACCTGGGAAAAGTCCTGCAGCTGTCAGCACCCTGTGCTGCCCCGCCACAGAAGTGGAGTTAAAAGACACCATGGAAAATCTTATCCTAATGTTTGCCGATGGACCATGGGTGGACTTTCCCCTGTCTGGTCACTCAAGTATGTATGCCCTCACGCCATTGGGATGGTCTGATCATCCATCCATCCATGCCATTTTCCCCCTCACTTAGCAGTATGCGCATAGCTACATAATCCATGGGGAACCCTCGTTTATGTGCATCGGAAACAAAAGGCAAAAAGCCCCCCACTCACCCGAACGTGCCTGCAGCTACAAAGGATGTGTGATCATGCAATGCCATGTCAATTTCAACTGGGGGAAACAGGCTTGCTTCCCCAAATGGCATGTCTATGGCCTCTATGGAGGATCTGCTGTCAGTCTGAGTAGGCAGTATCAACCCTGAGGGAGCAATAGTCTGATTCAGTATAAGGCAGCTTCATGTGTGTTCACGTCTGAGCGGAAGCCAGCCTGCACAGACTTTTAAAATGACGCTCCCCCCACACTGCTGTACTTAGGCTTATACTGTAAGACTGGATGCCCCTTCCCATGCCGAACCCTTTTTTGCTGTTTCATTGCATGCATTGATGGCATTATATCAGGGGTCTCCCAACCTTTTTGTGCTTATGGGCATCTTTGGGATTCCGCCACAGCATGGTGAGTACAGCCACAAAATGGCTGCCTCAAATGGCTGCTTCAGTAGATGAGGCCAGCCACAACATGGCTGCTGCTGCTTACTTTCAGTCACATAGTGAAGATCCTTGTGCTGTGGTGGCAGCTACTGCCCAAGCAACGTTTTTAAAAATTTACATAGGCCCCGGTCACATGAGCCAGAGGGAGGCATGGCTGTTTGCCCCGGAGTAAAATAAAGCATGGTAGCCTGATCACATGGTCCCCCGAGTTGCCATGCTTTGGCTGTTAGCTGCTGATCACATAGCAATGCTGAAGCGTGGCTAAGAAGTGGCGTGGCGCGGTCACACAAGCCACACTGCTTTCGGTTTCTTGTTTGTGCGCATGCACCATTCTGGGGGGTGGGGTTGCTGTCAGTGTCATGTTTGTGCGCATGTGCAGTTTGGCATTGGTACGCATCCTATGGAGACTTGCAACAGGACATGGGCGGGTGCCGGATGCCACGGCTACTAGCGCTCCCACGATCAGACGCCCACCTTTGCCCCGTGTTTACTGGATATTAGTGCACTTTCCTAGGTACTTTTTAACTCTGCATCTTCGGCGGGATGCCACGGGTTGGCCATGGGAGCACTACGCTTCCCAGATGTTGCCGTATGATCGCACCCTGAAAATGCGCCTGACATTCGTTCCTTCAGCGCGGCAACTTAGCCATGTGACTGGGGCCATAGCCAATCAAATCTACAGTGGCCAATCAGAAGCCTTGCTGGGCAAAAGCCCCAACTGCTTTCTAAAGACACTTGGTGGGCCCCAGGAAAGGTGTCAGCGGGCACCACATCTCCCACAAGACACCATGCTAAGGACTCCAGTACTATGTGGCACAAGTATATACACAGAAGTGAGTAAACAAACCCTGTTTCATTGACTATTATTTTTCTTACAGAGCTGGAAAGGACTCGAGGAACTCAAGGGGGGGAAAGCCCTCAGAAGATCAGACAGCCATCCAGTATTGTTCAGTCATATCTTTCTTCTTTATGTGGTGGCAGTGGAGAGATCACATACTCAGCTAAAACAATCACTTCTTGACTGGGCCGTCTGAGACAGAACAATTAAGTAAATAATACCCGTCTTCTTCTTGCAGTGTGTGAAATGGCCACAGCAAGCGATCCCACTACTGGGGCAGATGTTCAGAGATATAAATAGTGACTAAGAGCAGAGATACTGTAACGCCGGGCGGCTAATTAAAAGCCACGATTGTAGCGGAGCTCCGCTTCTAAGCTTTCATGATCATCCGGCTATTATTTTAATGAATTGCTTTGTTTCGAGGCACCCATGGATCTCTGGGGAGGTCTCAGAAAAATCAAAAGGAACGAGTGCTCCTTCCTAGGGGTCCAGTGGCAGCAGGCATTTAGTCCTTTCACATTTGCGGGACTCCAGAGACAATGGGGTGAAAATAAGTGACTGCAGTCACCAGACCGATGAAACTTCCTCCTCACATGATAACAGCGTTTGGATATTTGGTTAATATAGCAGAGCTTCAGCCCAGTCACAGAAGTGTGATACTGAGGGCAATAGATAAATCTCCCAAGAGATACCTTGCAAAAGGTAAAAACTTACATTTATTCAGGTACAGTTCTCATTCAGGTTGCCGTCAAAAGAAGAGAGACAAGCCTAATCTAAAGAGTTCTTTCCCCGTCACAAATGGCCAGCTTGTCCCGTATCACGTGTCTGGGAGTATGAGGGCATTGGAGCTATAGGAGAGACCTGCAGAGGCAAGTGTCTCCATGGAAGGCCATGTGCAGTGACAGAGAGGACTAAGAGTGAAAGAGAGACGAAGGGTCAGAGGGCAGCTCCCAGGTTAAGACGAAGAGAGGCATCGGATTCAAAGAGAGAGCACCTATACATACTTACTGTGATATAGCGCCCCCCCCTCCCCGGCAATGTCCAGGCATGCTGAGTCGCTTTGGATGGGCAGCATTAGAAGTTCCTAAATAAATACATTTTGTAGGTGCAGGCAATTCTGTGTGTGGAGGAACTTTCAGCCATGTGATTCCCCAGCCTGATGTCTGTAGTGGTACAGTCAAAATACACCTGTTATCACTTTAGTCAAATTATATTTCTCTCTGGACTTTCCCACTCATACCTGTTCTCATGGGGCTTGGTGGGAAACCTGTTTGAGCAGAGGAGCAAGTCTGAGCTGGCGAGAAAAGGCTTGAAAGGGATCCTCTCTCTCTCTCTCTCTCTCTCTCTCTCTCTCTCTCTCTCTCTCTCTCCACACACACACACACACACACACACACACACACACACAAACACACCCCGCTTTGGCCTGCAGCATCTTTGTTTCCCCAGATGGCTTTGCTTGTTCAATGCAATCACGGAATGACTTGCAATGTGTATTTTGACCCTCCGCAAGAAGGCCGCAGTCCTAAAAGGAAACAGCCAAAGAACTGAAAGCTGAACTTTACTTTTCATCCCATCCTTAAGAGGTTTTGCCTGTGCTCGCTGGAAAAGATGAGCTGTGAGTGGCAAGAGGGGACAAACTGGTATTCAGAGCCAGTTGGATGGAGTGGTAAGGAGCGTGGCCTCTAATCTGGGAGAACTGGGTTTGATTCCCCACTCCTCCACCTGCAGTCGGCTGGGTGACCTTGGGTCAGTCACAGTTCTCTCAGAGCTGTTCTCTCAAGAGCAGTCCTTGAAAGAGCTCTCTCAGCCCCACCTACCTCACAGGGTGTCTGTTGTGGGGAGGGGAAAGGAAAGGAGATTATAAGCAGCTCTGAGACTCCTTCGGGTAGCAAAGAGTGGAGTATAAATTCAATCTCCGCTTCCTCCTCCCTTCTTGAGTTAGCCATGGAGCATCTGGGGCAGCAGTGGCCCTGGGCCCCAGGCTGAGTGGACTGCGTGGAGGTGCCTGCCCACCCCTTCTGCAGCTCGGGTAGTGGCCAGCCGGCTTGGTGGTTGCCATGTGGGTTCACTCCTTCTGGGGCTTGTGATTTTACCATGAGCTTCTGGCAGTTCCTAGGGAGGTGCACATCATTTCTTGGTTTCCCTTGCTGATGGCCACCCCTGCATGCCCCATCTCCCCACCCTCAGCTCCCCTGCTGGTTGATAGGCTGAGCCTGATGCCCTTCGTAGCTATGACCTCGGTGTACAATATGTGCTGCACTTTCATAGGGCAGGGAATGGTCTTCAAGCCAGCCTGCCCTTTCATGGCTGCGTGGCCTCCATGCTGTTAGCGTTGCTCTCAACCATTTTGGCTAATACTTGGCCCATCTCACTTTGCCAGGTCTGGAATGGTCTGCCAGCTGGTACAGAGCTCTCTAGGCAAGAATTATGGAGGTGGACTGGCAAAAGGAAGGTGAGGCTGGGATTAGCCACTCCAAACAGTCAAATGTGAGTTCCCTGTGATAATGACAGCCTAGGGGTGCCAACCTGCAGGTGGTGGCTGGAGATCTCCTGGGATTACAAGTGATCTCCAGGCAACAGAGGCCAGTTCCCCTGGAGGAGCCCTTTGGGAGGTGGATTGTACGGTATTATATTGCACTGAAGTCCCTTCCCTCCTCAAACCTCGCCCATCTCAGGCTCCACCTCCAAAATCCCCAGGTATTTCCCAACCTGGAGTTGGCAACTGTATGTCAGGAAGGAGATGCCAACTGGAAGGGTTTGGTGGTGCTAATCGCTCTTACTGGGCACACACCAGGTTCTGCAGCAGAGAGTGCTTTGTTGCCTAGTGTGGGAATGGCTACGGAGTTGGGGTTTTTTTGTGGGGGGAAAGTGTATTTTCTCTGTTGAGAGAACAAGGAATACTGGCTAGCTATGCCAGTGTCCTGCGATGCTCTGGCGTTTGGGGTTGAGCATTTAATTCTGAAAGTCTCCTCCAAAACGGGCTCGGCACTAAAAATGAACTGCACATTTAAAAAAACATTGCAAGGTCAGATTAAGGCCACAGAAGCTGTAATCTTCCATTGCGCCTGCCAAAAGTCATCCTGACCTTTGCATATCAGATCCCCAAACTCAAGCCGCTGTTTAAAAACCAACAGAATTATTAAAAACCAACAGAGGAAAATGCATCCCTCTGGGAGATTTCTTTTCTAGGCATACGTTTGAGTATTTTTAGGCCTTTGCAATTTTGCCCCCCCCTCCATATTTTATGACTGCTTTGGGAGTGCGCACATGGACAGGCAGTGCTCACACCATGTGTCGATGTGCCTTTTTGTGGCATATGTACACACAGCTGGTATCATGGGTCTGATTGCCACACCAATTGCAGTAGCCACACAAACAGCCTCCAAGTGACCAGTTTGCCGGGTGTTCCCATGCAGCCATGGTCAGTTGCCATGTAGTCAAGAGCTGCCTATACCTGTTAGCAGAGTTTAAACATACAGAGGAATGGAGCACCAACTTTCTAAAGAAAATAACTCAGTTTATCGAAGAAGAAAAAGAAGAGGAGGAGGAGATTGGATTTATACCCCGCCCTTCACTACCCAAGGGAGTCTCAGAGCAGCTTACAAACTCCCTCCCCACAACAGACACCCTGTGAGGTAGATGGGGCTGAGAGAGCTCTGAGAGAAACTGCTTGTTTTTGAGAACAGCTGTGCCAGAGTTTGTGACTGACCCAAGGTCACATCAGCAGGTGCAAGTGGAGGAGTGGGGAATCAAACCTGGTTCTCCCGGATTAGAGTCCGCACACTTAACTACTACACCAAACTCTGATAGAACAGAGGAGAAGGAGAGAGACTTACCTAACTAACAGCTGGTGATAGAGGAACAAAGGGGGAGGGCCCATTTGGGGCAGGAAGTCTCCAAAGAGCCAATCTAGGGTTGCCAGTCCTCAGGTGGGAGCAGGGGATCCCGCGATTTCATGGGCTCCTGCCAGCCACTGGCCAGCTGGCCGGCGGGGGGAAGCCCCGCCCCCAACAGGCACGACCCAGAGCGATGTCCCCAATGTGATGACATCACATGGAAGTAACGTCATCACACTGGGGACATCGCGTGGTGATGCTCTGGTATTTTGGCATGATGACATCACTTTCACACGATGACATCACATCGGAGATGTTGCATGTGGCGATGTCACCCCGCCCCCCACTCCCGGAGAGCTCCCTCCCACCTCCCGCTGGTGAGGAGATAAGCCCTGGCAACCCTAACCTGATCAGGAGACAGGAAGGACATAATTTGACATTGTGGGAAGCCCCTCCTCTAACTACGCTAGCTGGCAGTCCTTCAGCTGTCCCCTGTAGGCTGTGCTTCTGCTCTTCTTCGAGTAGGTGCACTGTAGACCTTGTATATTCCGACAGTATCTGCCCTGTGTCAATGCACACAGCCACGCCACAGATCCTTAATTTTTTTTTGGAAGATTGCATCCAACATGTTCAATCTAATAGTTCTAGCAACCACTGCAAAAGCTTTTCATTCAGCCACGTTTTACAAGCGGATTAAAGGGGGCGTTCACACAGGCACATC
Organism: Gekko gecko; assembly: GCA_029375565.1. Taxonomy (NCBI): domain Eukaryota; kingdom Metazoa; phylum Chordata; class Lepidosauria; order Squamata; family Gekkonidae; genus Gekko; species Gekko gecko. The sequence goes on from JAPDNY010000014.1 coordinate 44,159,821, forward strand.
TGCCTGGCGTTCCCCACCTGTAGGCAACCTGTGCTGTTCCGCTTCGCTCCCGGGATGAAAAGATACCTGTTGAAAGTGGTAGCAAATCCCGAAGAGTGCCTTTATCCCGCTGCATTCTGCTTCCCGGAAGTGTGAACGCTCAGCTGAAAAGCCAGGAGCAACCTGTGTTGCACATAAGGCAGCAGCAATATGATTGGCTGTGCTCCGCTCTGCCGCCCAATGCCGTGCCGGCGCAATGGGATCCTCCCCAAATCGGCCGGATGTGCTTATGCGCATGAGCACACAAGCGCTCATGCACACATGCACACATAAAATTACCAGGGAAAAGCCGTTTACAGCCATGCCTCTGGGCCAGCAGTCTGAACACTCCCGCGTGCCTCCTCCTGGTATGTTCCCATATCAGTCGGCGCAGTGTGACCGGGAAAACCCGGAACAGTTTGTTCTGGGGCTTTTTTTTTGCCACGACTGGCTCCTGCTTCAAACTGCCAGTCTGAACTCAGCCATCGTCTTTAGCAAGAGGAGGCTCAAACTCTATGACAAAGCAAAAGAGGCAAGATTAATTATAGCCCTCAAAAGATACCTGTGCAGAAACAGAGGCCTTCATGCATGGACATCACAAACACGCCCCCGGGTCCTCGAAACGATTTCTCAAGGCCCACATGAAGTCATCAACATTCCCCAGCTCTGCCGCCTCCAGATCGTGGAGGGCTACGTACCAGCTGGTAGCACTTCCCCGGAACCTTGGAGCGATAAATTCCACCTGTTGTTCTTCATCCGGGAACACATAGCCCCATCTCTGTACGAATTTCCCGACTTGTAATATGAAAAAAGACACAGTCTCGGGGTCCCCGTCGAATGTAATCTCCAGCATGTCCTTGGGGCGTATTACCGGAGGAACAGGGCCCACTATGGGTGCTGGGGCTGGCTGCGGGAGGGGCGCGGGAGCTGGGATTGGAGGCGGGGGCAGAACCGGTGGCTGGATAGGTCCTGGTTGCCTGGGCCCGGGTCCTCCCGGCAATGGGCCGGCCGGCGGAAGTTGACCAGGAGCTGGCTGGCCTGGCGGCCCCGGGGCTGGCGGGCCAGGAGGTGGCTGTCCTGGCAAAACTGGTGGCACGAGTGCTGGCACCGGTCTCGGTTGAGTTAGCGGGTGGGCTCGAATTGCTTGATCCATCATCAGCGGTAGGGATTGCATTAGCTTGCCCATGTCCCGCATCAAACATCGGGTATCCTCTTGAATAGAGTCCATGCGAGCATCCGCATCGGGGCTAGACCCCGATCTGGGAGATCCGCGCGACATCCGTCCCTGGGGAAGTCCAAAGCTTCCTCGTGGATCCAATAAGCTGTCCCGGCTCTGGCTCCCTGGCATGGACCAGGTCGTCTGGGTAGTGTCCAATAGGTTCTTAGTCCAATCGCGCGACCTTCTGTAGGTCACCCCCTTGTCCCAAGGGGTTGGGGCCCCTGGGACGTAGGTTCGTGGGACCGCTCCTCCATGACTCTGCGTTGGCCCGGCCGGGCTGTAGATCGGGAGAGTGTACAAGGCTCCCACTGTGCTGATCAAAGGAGGGGTGACCGGTCCAGCCGTGGAGTACGGGACCACCGCTGTTGTTACCGGAGTTGTAGTCACTGGAACAGCGGTGGTAACCGGAATGGTGGTCACTGGAATTGCCACGGTGGTGACCGGGACCGTGGTTACCGGTGTGGTAGTCACTGGGACCGTTACCGGTGTTCTCCCCCCAGCCCCGCTCATCGTGGTAGAAGGCAGGTGCTGAAGGTAGGGAATTGATGTGATTCCTGACAATTTCTGTCAGGTTCAAAAGCAAGTAGGAGGTCATTGTCAGGAATGGGGGCAAAAGCAATGCAAGCAAACTTATAGTGTGATGCATAAAAGCGACTAGCGAATAAGCTATGAGCGCGCGCGCGGGAAACTCCCGGCGGGAGATATACTTCATGAGCGGGAGATGACTCCTCCCCTCCCTTCACCTTCCCAGAACTGGAAAATTCTCATCAACACAAGAATAGCCCAAAGCCTACATTCAAGGCCACCGTGATAAGGAAAAGCGGCAGGGAAGAAGCTCCCACGTTACTGCCTGCATACCTACGCAAGCGCAAAGCGGGTTAGGGAACACATAACAATGGATTCAGTGAGAAACATCAAATAAGCTTTTCTGACAACTAGGAAGCACCAGACAAATACTGAGCTCCGCGAAGGAATGTCGTGCACTGTCAGCTCTTGTTCTTATCTGCCTGTGGACTCCTCTCCACCTGTCCCTGCCCTATGAGATCCCAGCATGCATGATCCCTAGTGGCATGTGGAGAACTGGTGCATGTGCAGAGTGGGGGGAAGGGGAAAGGCCTAGTCCAGGGAAACAGGGGAAAATGTCCAGGAGCAGGGAAGAGAAAGAAAATGTGTGTTTGTGAGCATGGGTGTGTGCCTATATAGGTGGGGAGCCAGTGTTCCCTCTAAGCTGAGTTAGTGTGAGCTAGCTCACAGTCTTTTAGCCTCCGGCTCACACATTTTTGTCTTCGCTCAGGAAGGAGGGCTCCAGAGCAAACTAACTTCTGCAGTTGCCAAATTGCTCGCTCACGACTTTCATGCCAGCTGCTCACAAAGTACAATTTTTGCTCACAAGACTCCACAGCTCCACAGCTTAGAGGGAGCACTGTCTGGGAAACACACGCACACACACACATATGCACAAACACATCCACCCATAAAAAGCGCAATGCATCTTTAATTAAACTCGACTCTTGGGTTGGGGGCTGGCTTCATTGTGTGGTGACCTCTGGCCCCTCTGTTTTGTCCCGGGCACAGCTGTTAGTAAATCACCTGCTGGAGCCCCTCTGGGGAGCTCTAAAGGTCAGCTGTCGGAGGCTGCCGGAGACAGATAAAGATGAAAAACCGGGCCGAAGCAGTTGGGGGCGGGGAGAGGGAACCGGCACGTGCTCTGCCTGCCTGCTAGACAGTCATTTCCCTCTCCAAGCGCCCGCGGCTTTAAAATAATATCCAGAGGGTCTCTGGCACGGCTTTCTTTTGCCCACCTCCTCCCTTTCACAAAATTATATACTTTTTAAAAAAACGTCTGACCCTGTCAGCAACCATTTTGTGTTGATAATATGGGTGTGGCAAGCATCACAAGCTTGCGCCCAGCACCACAGCAGGCAGGACTGGCACCCTTTTCTCAAGAGCCCCCCCTCCCCAGCAGGAATATTGATAGGGTTGCCAACCTCCAGGTGGGGCCTGGAGATCTCCTGCTATTACAAATGATCTCTGGACCACAGGGAGCAGTTCCTCTGGAGCAAATGGTTGCTTTGGAGGGTGGACTCCGTGGCGCTGTACACGGCTGAGGTCCCTCCCCTCTCCAAACCGAGGCCTCCCCAGGTTCCATTCCCAACATCTCCAGGTATTTCCTCACCCGGAGCTGGCGACCCTAAGTGCTTTGAGGGCCAGGCTCGTGTTGTGGGGACCCGGGTTCAGATCTTCACTCAGCCATGGAGCCTTTTGGGGATCCTTGGGCCAGCCGCTCTTTTTCAGACTGGCCTGCCTCACAGAGTGGGGAGAGGATTAAGCAGAAGAGGGGAGAGGCACCTCAAGGCCACCCAGAGCTTCTTGGTGGGATAAAAATGGGATAGAGATGGATACGGTGCCATTTCTGCAGTCTCGCCTTTGCCAGCTGACAGGAAGGCCCAGGGCAAGTGTTCAGAATCCGTTTCCTTGTGAGGAATAGCATAGAAGACAAGCAAAAGAAAACAAGATTCCTCCGCCCTCTGTGATGGACAATCTTCTCTCTCATACATCTGAGGAAAAGGTCCCCGTTCTGCTTGTGTGCAGACAGGGCTGTAGCCAGAGGGGTGTGTGTGCAGCAGGTGGTATCCCCTATCGCATCTGCTATGCCCCCCACCCCAATCTTCCCTTTTTTGTTTAATTTTTAAGTTAAGTAACTTGTTTAAGCCACGTCACTCCAGGCCACCACTGCATTGGCCAAAAGGGCGATTTCCTATAAAGTACTGGGTTTCGTGCCTCATGACTCGGACGACGACATAAGAGAAGACGCGTTTATTCGTACTTCACAAAAAAGACAAACAGTAGCAGCTGGAGGCCAACTATATACATTAAGGGGGGGACGCCCCACATTCCCATTGGCGGGTTTGAATCACCCGCCAATGCTGCCATTGGTTCCCTTTTGGCAAGCTCAGGAGCCTAGTCCCTATTGTTCTCAGGAATGGAGCTCGGCTGCATTCCGCCTGCTCAGGCTCCTGATCCTAGGACATTTCCTTCCTTCCTTCCTTCCTTCCTTCCTTCCTTCCTTCCTTCCTTCCTTCCTTCCTTCCTTCCTTCCTTCCTTCCTTCCTTCCATCCTTCCTTCCTTCCAATTTCCTTCCTTCCTTCCACTGAGGGGGAGGGAGCCTAGGGTGTGCGGTGCTGCCATACCATTCTACCTCCACCCCCCGGAAGTACCTGGCCATGTGGGTGGGGGTGAACAAGCTCACCACCCGCTGCCCTGCCTGCCTCAGAAGGCATGTGGGGACGGAGGAGGCCGGCAAGCAGGCAGGCAGGCAGGGGAGGAGCTCGCTGCTGTAATGTAATTTTACTTCATTTTATTTAACTTTAATTTAATTAGCGCCCCCTGGCACGCCCCCCCGCCACAAAAGAATTCCTGGCTAGTCGGCTGTCTGCAAAGAGGATGGGGAACTGGTGGCCCTTCTGCAAGACCCAAGTCACTTCAGGAGTATGTGAAAACTTTGATCAGGAGGTATCCGGGGGATACTGGTTACCCGAATACAGCTTCTCTCTCTGAGCTGGTGTGTGTGTGCGCGCACGCCTATGTGAATACCAGTTTGAGTCTGATATTGGAATCGCCACCATCTAAACAATTTATAGTATAAACAGGTGCCTGGAGTTGGCAGGAGACATGTTACGGGACTGATGAGCTGATTTCAGGTTTTGTTCTGTGTATGATTGGTATGCCTGCCTACTGTCCCAGTAGGCACCTGTCTTAGCTTGGAACTTCTTTATTTTTCAATAAACAAATCACTGCCATAGGGTGTTGTTGAGAGTAACTTTGTCCAAGAGTCTGATACCTACTGAATCTAACACTATTTGCATCTGTTGAAAGGTGTTGACACTATAAAAGTGGTAGCTTTATGATGTCCCAAGACTCTTAAATTTGGCTGCAGGAGTCTAATATGGCTAGCCTATGGGGGGGAAAACACCTTGCACCATTTTCTTTGGTGTGTATTCCCTAGTACAACCTGATTCCCATGTATCTTGAGAGTAAAATCCACCCCCCTCATGCATTTGCAGCGGCAGAAGTCAGTGTGTTCACAACACCCAGAGCCTGTTTTGAATACCCAAAGCCTAGGGACTGGCGTGTGTTTTCACAAGGTGGATTTTTAAAAACAACTTGCACCACTTCTGTGGAATGTTATCTAGTTGCCTTTCTGTGGAAAGATGGAGGTGCAAGTGCTTTCTAGGGCACCTAAGAATGCTTCCCTGGATCAGTGTTTTTTTAACCAATTTTTGGATCATTTTTAAAAATTCCCAGGTGGGACACTGTTTGAGTCATAAGAACATAAGAGAAGCTATGTTGAATCAGGCCAGTGGCCTATCAGGTCCAACACTCTGGTCACACAGTGGCCAAAACCCAGGTGCCATCATGAGGTCCACTGGGGGGCATAGTTCCCCCTAAGCTGTGCTGGGGGTGCTGGTCCACAAAATTTTAGATGCCAGCTCAGAGGTTTCTGCTTCTGCATACAGTGCCCCTCCCCCCCCAGTTCAATCTTTTTGAAACTTTGGAGGATTTTTGAGAGAGGCACCAGTTTGGTGTCCCTACCTTAAAAGTTAGCCCCCTGGGCCCCAAATACCCTCAGATTGATTCTCCATTATAGCCTATGGGGCCTATTGATTATAGTGATCCCCATAGGCTACAATGGAGCCTGGGAAAATGTTGGAGTTTTTTTGCACAACCCTATTGTGCTTTTCAGTAGGATTTGTAAGCTGCCTTGGGTCACAGGGAAAAGTGGGATATAAATATTTGAATAAATAAGTAGTTTGGGCAGGTTGATAACATTTAAGCAACTTCCTATTTGTTAGGTGAGACAGGGTTCTGACACTGATTTTTCCTCCTCTGTTATACTTAACTTGTAATGCTGGTTGTCATATTTTACTAACACCCCCCCACACACACAGTAGACTGCAAGAGTCAAACCCCCCCAAGTGCTGGTATGTTTTCTAAGGCTCAGCACAAGGCAATGGTCCAAGGCCAGGTCTTCCAATATGGTGGACTGTGGCAGGCAGACCTATTCTCCAGAGGCCAGGTCTACCAATGTAGTGGAGAGAGGTGGGTGAAATTTGACCTGATTCTGTTTTCTTTTATAATGTTTAAATTATTCTTAAAATATAGTTTAAATATAATTTAAAAGAATTTATTCTGAGATTTTTACAAGGCTATGAAGTAATCCTCTAAAAAACATTTTTGGGATAGTTAAATGTAGACTTGCTCACAGCTTTAATGCTACTAGCTTTCTTTGCTCATATGGTAGAATTTCTGCTCACAACACTGTGGATCTTAGAGGGAACATTGCCGGGGGCACAGAACTGCAGAAGCCCTCCCACTGTTGCCCCCCAAGCACCAAGAATACAGAGCCCTACTGCCCCAGACAGAGTGCTCCATCTATACTTTGTGGCTAATAGCCACACATGGACCTCTCTGCCATATATTTATCCAGTCCCCTCTTGAAGCTGTCTGTGCTTGTAGCTGCCACCACTTCCTGTGACAGTGAATTCCACGTGTTAATTACTCCTTGGGTGAAGAAGCACTTCCTTTGATCTGTTCTAAGCCTGCTGCTCATTAACTTAATTGAGTTCCCACAAGCTCTTGTCCTATGAGAAAGGGAGAAAAGTACTTCTTTCGCTACTTTCTCTATCCCATGCCTGATTTTATAAACCTCTACCCTTCAGTCATCGTTTCTCCAAGCTAAAAAACCCTAACCTCTTTAACCTGTCTTCATAGGGAAGGTGTTCCATCCCCTTAATCATTTTAGTTGCCCTTTATCAGCACCTTTTCCAGTGCTCTAATATCTTTTTTGAGGTGTGGTGATCAGATCTGTGCACAGTATTCCAAATGGGGCAGCACCATAGATTTATACAGGGGCATCATGAGACTGGCTGATTTGCTTTCAGTCCTCTTCCTAATAATCCCCAGCATAGCATTTGCCTTTTTTATTGCAGTCGTACACCAAGTCGACATCCTCAGTGAGCTATCTACCACACCTCCAAGATCTCTGGCCAGTTATTGCCAGTTTGGACCCCATCAATGTGTATTTGTAGTTAGGATTTTTGTCTCCAATGTGCATTGCTTTGCACTTGCCCACACTGAACCTCATTTGCCGTGTTGATGCCCACTTGCTCAGCCTCGACAGATCCCTTTGGAGCACCTCACAGTCCTCCCTGGTTCTCACTGCCCTGAAAAACTTAATGTCATCTGCAAACTTAGCCACTTCACTGCTTACTCCCAACTCCAAATCATTATGAACAAGTTAAAAAGCACCAGACCTAGTATCGAGCCCTATGGTACCCCACTGCTTTCCACCTTCCAAGTCACTCCAAGTGCAGATTTGGTTGATTTACATACAGGTGCTATTTTGTTTATAGAGAGAAATCCGGAAGTGGAAAGTGGCTGTCCTTTGGAAACCCTGTTTAGTAAAGAGCCAAGGTGGCTGATGCAGGATTAAACAAGTCAGGGGAGTGTTTGGAGCTCCAGGCGACTGTTGACATAGTTTTTGGAACTTAGCAGGGGGCAGTTAATTAGCGGAAGGGAAGAGAGAGCAGCAATTAAGTGAAAAAGTGGGGGGTGAGCCGGGAAGGGAGAAGAAACCCAGCTTATTTCTGAGATCCTGACTCTTGAGGAAGGTCTGACCTAACTAAACTGGAACCTCATAAGGGAAAACCTCTGAGCCGCGTGGGACAGAAAGGCTGATGAGCAGGGGAGCCTGCCATGTGAAGTTTTTTGTGAGAGCACTGCAACGGCATGACACCTGGGCAATACTGCTGTACCCTTCAAGGGACATACAAAACTATTTATATATCTTTAAGAGTGTTTCATGAGGGAAGCCAGAACTTCAAGGCAGTTGGAGCATCTGTGGTGTGAGAGAAGTCATTAATTCTTACCAATGTGTGTTTGCCTTCAAAACAAACACACACTTGTGCCAGAGCACTATGCCAATGAATTGTGGGTTGTACATGTTGGAGTGAGCAACTCAGCATGCCTGGACATTGGGGGGCTCTTTATCACTCTGAGACTGATTCTGCAAAAGCAGTTGTTGCTTCCTCGGTTTCCCGTTTTCCCCGGTTGTACTGCTCAGTTTCCCACTATTTGCTGCGTTGCCACATTTTGACCTGTTGAGGGGGAAATCGGGGGGAGATACGGGTCAAAATGCGGCCGCGCAGCAAACAGTGGGAAATTGAGCAGTACAACCGGGGGAAATGGGAGACCAAGGAAGCAACAACTGCTTTTGCGGAATCAGGCTCTGTGTTATCTCCTTGCATGGGATGTCTCTCTCTCTCTGTCCTAACCTGGGAGCTGCCCTCTGACCTCTCTTCTCTCTCTCTCTGTCCTTTGTCCTCCCCTGGTTTCCACATGGCTCTCTATCCCAATAGAACAGCCAGTATTTTATGCCCTGCACCCCCAAAAGTGCAACCGAGGAGGCATTTCTTCCCAGAACCCTGGCGAACAGCACGAAAAGGTGTCTTGTGGTACATTGAAGGGGAAAGGATTTGCCACAGCATAAGCTTTCCTGCACCAGCACCTGCTTTGCGTCTACCCTTCTGGAATTTCTAAGCCGTGTAAATCCAGACTGTAAATCCAGACTGCCTTAAAGCTAGAAGATGTTGCTTCTGTTGCCTAGGGAACATACTGAGATTTGCAAACTGGCTTTCAATTGGTGGCCAGGACATCCTCTGGGCAACCACAGCAAGCAAAAGCAGTCTGCTAGGCCCTCTCATCCATCGGGTGAGCCCCCATGAGCAGCCTGAAGTGATACAGGCCGGGTAAAGTACCACCACCATGAGAACTTGCCCAGAGCTGGTGTGCATCTGGTGCATTGTGTCAGCCTGGATCTGCAGTTATGAAAAGCATCATGCAATTCTGCTGTCGGTGCAGCTTCCTTAACTGGCTTTCATGGGTGTGTTTTGCATACATAATCCAACTGGAACATTCACCTGAAAGAGAAAAGTGGAGTAGAAACAGAAGCAGCAGAACAAAGTTCAAGTCCAGGGGCACCTTTAAGCACAACAAAGTTTTATTCTAGGCATAAGGTCTTGTGCATGCACATATGTCTTCAGTACAGTGCAGTGTAGTAACAACCTGACCTGGATGGGCCAGGCTAGCCTATATATCACCAGATGCTAAGCAGGCTTAGCCCGGTAAGTACTGGGATGGGAAGCCACCAAAGAACTCCAAGGTTGCTACACAGAGGCAGGCAATAGCAAACCACCTGTGAACATCTCTTGCCTTGGTTGCCAGACGTCAGCTGTGACTTGATGGCACTTTCCAGCACCACCAATTGTTGTGACCCCAACCCTCTGCCCCCACCGCTAAATGTGTATGTGTGGCCCTTTCATTTGCTTTCCATTAAAACCAATGCTTCAAGGAAATCTGTTCAGGACAGTGGCTTGGATCCAGTGGAAGATTTCTGCATGTGCTAAGGTCCTTGTGCAAGTGTGAATGAAGCTAAACATAGCACCCCCCGAACTATTTTCCCACTTGAGCAAGAAGTTGTGCAAGAAATTTCTGGGCACAGTAAGATTGAGGGAGGAAAGATCTAGGTATTGCCTAGGGTCTTGCCCAAGCGGAATTGCACTGCTTAGGTTTCCAAGTTGCATGCTGCGTGCTGAGTCCCAAGCCTTTATTCTTTTGAAAAAGACGTATCCAAAACCAGCCTCTGTGCTTAAGATGCATGTGTGACGGTATGCTAGATATTGTGTTTATTTAGTTTTATTGAATTTTTTGTATTCCAGCTACATTTCTCTTTGGGGCCATTGTATTCTAAATAGCTTTTTTTTGGTCGGGAATAAAGTTTAATATCAAGGAAATGAAACTCTGGAGATAAACGTCTGCTCTGGACCCTTTCCCCTCAAATCTTCATCATTTCATTAAATCAGAAAGACATCCTCGAAAGCCTGACTGAAAATACATTAAACGCAGACAGCAAAATTCATTATGAAGGACTGATGTTAATCACAGAGTGCAAAATCCTCTCTTCCTTTAGAGATTCTACTGTGGGTTGGTTCTCCCCCCCCCCCCATGTCGTTCTACCAAAGAAGAGATAAAATGACGTTAGAGGATGAGTCAAACTTCAGTTTACATCCCACCTTCCCATATATTGAGCCAAGCCCTTTCAGAAGGACTGGGGGTGGGGGGAGGCAGCAATCTTAGCACACACCCTGTGTTTTAAACGGAGTCACTCAGGAGCCTCTGTAAACCATAACAATGGCCGACATGACATAATAAGTGTTTTGGCAAATGAACTCATTTGAGACAAGGTGGCAATTTGGCTTTTATGTTCACCATATGACTAAGCTCATGGTGTGCAAGAAGTAAACTATGGGAGCTGGAAGAGTCTAGGGTTGCCAGCTGTGGGTTGGGAAATTCCTGGAGATTTGGGGGGTGGAGCCTAGGGAGAGATCTCAGCAGGGTATAATGCCATAGAGTCCACTGTCCAAAGGAGACATTTCCTCCGGGAGAAGAAGAAGGAGAAGAAGAAGAGTTTGGATTTATACCCCGCCCTTCACTGCCCAAAGGCGTCTCCTTTCCCTTCCCCTCCCCACAACAAACTCCTTTCCCTTCCCCTCCCCACAACAGACACCCTGTGAGGTAGGCAGGGCTGAGAGAACTTCTGACAGAAACTGTCCTTGAGAGAACAGCTATGCCAGAGCTTGTGACTGACCCAAGGTCACATCAGCAGGTGCAAGTGGAGGAGTGGGGAATCAAACCTGGTTCTCCCAGATAAGAGTCCGCACACTTAACCACTACACCAAGCTGGATCTTTGCAGTCTGTAAGTCTCCAGGCCCCACCTGGTGGCGTGGCTGGCAACCCTATAACAGAACCAAAGAGGGATAGCTCAGGCAGAGGAGGGTCTGGGTTCAAATTTCCCCTGGGCCACACACTCCCTAGAACTAGTAGCCTCAGGCAAGCTGCCCCTCTTGTGAGAGTTTTGAGATACAAATGATAACTGGTGTGTGCAGGGCTCTTTTTGTAGCAGGAACTCCTTTGCATATTAGGCGACACACCCCTAATGTAGCCAATCCTCCAAGAGCTGACAGTAGCCCCTGTAAGAAGAGCTCTGTAAGCTCTTGGAGGATTGGATACATTAGGGGTGTATCACCTAATATGCAAAGGAGTTTCTGCTACAAAAAGAGCCCTGGGTGTGTGTGTATTCTTTTTCCTACCTTAATATGTTAGTTGGCTTACAATTTTGTATTTAAATGTAGTTAGATGTATGTAAGTAGTAATTTAAAAAATTAATTTAAGTATAAAGGAAACAGAAAACTCCTCCAAAGACTTCCATAAATGATACAGAGGATGACAGACTCTTCACACTGCCATAGTCTTTGTTTTATCAAAAAAAAGCCCCTCACCCAAGAACAGGAGATGTGCTCCATCACCTACCACTCAGTCGTACCACAAAACGCCTCTCCATGGCACCACAGTGCTAATAATGCCTGTTTTTGTTAGTATGACTCATGTGATACGGAGCATAGCAACTGGCCACTTTGAACTGAATTACTTGTCAAGAGCCAGCATGGTATGGTGGTTGAGAGCATCAGACTCTAATCTGGAGAACCAGGTTTGATTCTCCCCTCCTCCTCCACACAAAACCTGCTGGGTGACCTTGGGCCAGTCCCAGTTCTCTCAGAACTCTCTCAACCCCACCTGCTTCACAAGGTGCCTGTTGTGGGGAGAGGAAGGGAAAAGCAATTGTAAGTCACTTTGAGACTCCTTAGGGCAGAGAACAGTTGGGCATAAAAACCTACTTTTTTTTATAGTCCTGCTCCCTACAAAGATGGCTACCAAATCTGAAGTATTCAACAGGCACTTTTCCCTGGACCTATGAACTGCCTGGGAGAAGATATCCCTGCACTGAACCTCACCTTGCTATGAACCTTAGTAGGCATTTAGGCAAGTCTCTCTCCCTGACTCAGTTCCCCCTATGCAGAATTGAAAGATCATAGAATCATAGAGTTGGAAGGGATCTCCAGGGTCATCTAGTCCAACCCCCTGCACAATGCATGGAATTCACAAATATCTCCCCCTCCAAAGCCCCACTGACTGCTGTTCCACACCCAGAAGATGACAAAAAACCTCCAGGATTGCTTCCTGACCCCAAAGTGGCAATCAGCATTTCCCTGGGTGTGTAAAAAAGGGCCACAAGAACTAAACACTGAGGGAACCCTTCCTGCCCTCCCTGTCAGGATCTGCCTAAGCTCACAGAATCCACATTGCTGTCAGATGGCCATCTAGCCTCTGTTTGCAAACCTCCAAAGAAGGAGAGCTCCACCACCTCCCGAGGAAGCCTGTTCCACTGAGGAACTGCTCTAACTGTCAGGAAGTTCTTCCTTATGTTTAGCTGAAAAATCTTCTGATTTAATTTCAACCCGTTGGTTCTGGTCTGACCTTCTGGGGCAACAGAAAACAACTCTGTACCATCCACTAGATGACAGCCCTTCAAGTACTTGAAGATGGTGATCATATCACCTCTCAGTCGTCTCCTCTCCAGGCTAAACACACCCAGCTCCTTCAACCTTTCCTCACAGGACTTGGTCTCCAGACCCCTCATCATCTTCGCTGCTCTACTCTGGACATGTTCCAGCTTGTCTATATCCTTCCTATATTGTGGTGCCCAAAACTGAACACAGTACTCTTGGGGAGGACTAACCAGAGCAAAGCTCTTGTGATCTGGACACTATACTTCTGCTGATACAGCCCAAAATCGCATTTGCCTTTTTAGCAACCACATCATACTGCTGACTCATGTTCAGTGTATGGTCTACTAAGACCCCTAGATCCCTTTCGCACATACTACTGCCAAGAAAAGTCTCCCCCAACCTATAATTATGCATTTGATTTTTCCTACCTAAATGCAGAACTTTATGTTTATCCCCATTGAAATCATTAAATTTCTTGTAGCCCAGTTTTCCAGCCTGTCAAGATCATCCTGTATCCTGACTCTGTCTTCTACCATATTTACTACCCCTCCCAGTTTAGTATAATCTGCAGATTTAGTAAGCATTCCCTCTATCCCTCCATCCAAATCTTTGATAAAGATGTTGAACAAAACAGGTCCCAGGACAGATCTTTGAGGCACTCCATTTGTCACTCCTCTCCAAGAAGATGAGGAACCATTCACAAGCACCCTTCGGGTGTGCTCTGTTAACCAGTTACAGATCCACCTAACAGTCATAGGATCCAAACCACATTTTGCCAATTTGTCAACAAGTTTATTATATGGAACCTTATCAAAAGCCTTACTAAAATCAAGATAAACTATGTGTACAGCATTCCCCTGATCCAGCAAGGTAGTAACTTTCTCAAAAAAAGAGATAAGGTTAGTCTGACATAACTTGTTCTTGAGAAACCCATGCTGGCTCTTAGTAATTACAGCCGTCCTTTCTAAATGCTCAAGGGCTGCCTGTTTGATTATTTGTTCTAAAACTTCCCCAGATATAGATGTCAATCTGACAGGTCAGTAGTTACTCGGATCCTCCTTTTCCCCCTTCTTGAAGATGGGGACAACATTTGCCCATCTCTAATCTTCTGGCACCTCACCTGCTCTCCAAGAATTCTCAAAAATAATGGACAGAGGCTCAGAAATTACATCCATGAGTTCTTTTAGTCCCCTTGGATGCATCTCATTTGGCCCTGAAGACTTCGTTTCATTTAAAGAAACTAGGTGTTTATGTACTACCCCTATGTCAATCCTAGGCTGCAACTCCATTCCCTCATCATGTGTTCTGTTTTTTCCATGTTGAGCACCATTTCCCTTGCAACAGAAGACTGAGGAAAAGTAGGAATTGAGCAGTTCTACCCTCTCTTCATCACCTTAGAAAGCTGTTTATGGAGCCACCTTGGCTTTTTTAGGCTCCTCCCATTTTTCCTTCTCATAGGAATCATTTGTGATTGTTCCTTCAGTATTTCACTTTTAAGAAACTCCCATCCCTCTTGAGCTCCCTTCTCCTTAAGTATTTCTGACCATGGGATTCTACCCAGCATAACTTTAAGTTTATCAAAATTTGCCTTCCTGAAGTCCTACCTATATGTCTTACTATGTACAGTTTTTACCTTCCCCAAGACTGTAAATTCCAAAATTACACGGTCACTATGACCCAGGGCGCCCACTACTTTCACCTCATCAATCAGTTCTTCCCTGTTGGGAAGTATCAAGTCCAAGATAGCAGATCCCCTTGTTTCCCTCTCCACTTTCTGGAAAATGAAGTTGTCAGCAAGACAAGTCAGGAATTTATTGGACCTTTCATTTTTAGCAGAGTTGAACTTCCAACAGATATCTGGGTAATTGAAATCTCCCATGACCACCATGTCCAGTTTTTTTGAGAACTTTATAATCTGTTGTAGGAGTGTCTCATCCAAATCCTCTGCCTGGCTTGGTGGTCTATAGCAGACCCCTGCCATGATGTCAGTATTATTTCTTACACCTTTTCTTTTTACCCAGAGACTCTCAACTGGATAAAAAGAGTGACCTACCTGTAGAGCTGTTGTAAAGATTACTTCTGATGAATGTACGAAAAGTGGTTTGAACACTAGAGTACAATATAAATGCCAAGGATTATTATCGTACACCCCCCCCCACCCATCGGCATTTTGCACTGTGATGGGAATGAGGTGAGAAAATTCTCCCTGTGAAAAGGCCGTCCTTCAGTGCAGGAAAAATTCTAATGACACACCTTGTTTGAAAGCGTGGGAATTTAAAAAGAAGTGTAATTATAATGATTTTCCAGATATGATCTGCTTATGGTAAATATAACTGCCTGACCCAGGGAGGCCTCAGGGGTTGTGGTAATGACTTTGAATCTCCTGCATTATTATTTTATTCGACTGAAAAAACAAACAAACCCTTAGATGGTATCCTAGATTTCCACCTTTCTTAACTTGGTCAATCTTCCATGCATCTTTAAATGAAAACTTTGATTGCTGAAGCATGAAAAAGGGACGATTCTATTTCTGTCTTCAAAAAGAAATGGGTGATGTGGTTTTATATTGTATTATTAAGGAGCAGATTAATCCCTGCCCTTCCTCTTTTCTGGTTCCATGGGTGTGCTACATTCCACTCATCCTGAATTTCTGGGGTGATTAGGAGAATTACTCGAATTAGACCACAGTCCTATTGAGAATTGCTCTGGTCTAAGTCCACTGATTTCCGTGGGCTTAGACCGGAGTAACTGTGCAGTTTCTGGAACTGGAATATATGCAGGTTGCTGTCACTTTTTGTTCCTTCTGTTCACTGCATCTCTTTTCCTCTCTATATTGCCAACGCATACGTCCTCATTGAAGAAACACTGATTTGTTGCATTAACAGAAACATTGCGCAGAAAGATCCTTGATCGAATGGCACATTAAGATTGTTCTGCCCCAGTCCTACCACATTTCATGAATGTGCATTGATAAGGCAGAACGGAAGAAAGACCACCTTAAACTGATGAAACAGAAAGCCACGGCACGTGGCACATACAAAGTGCTCCGTACAACTAAAAAATGGAACAATGGGGCATTCCTAATGCATCTGTTTCACTTTGGAAAGAGAACCAGATAAATTCAGCATTTCAGACTTGGTGCGTGTGTGTTAGAGTCATCTCCACTTCGTATTCATTCAGTTGTATGTTCCCAGAGCAGGGGTTATGATCTGTTCTCTCACTCAGGTCAGGAAGAACAGCTGTTGCTTAGGTTTGTGCTTTCTCAGTAGCTCTGTTCACAAGTAACAATGGATGTACTTACAGTCTGTGGATGGTGTCCACTCGATTGTTCTTTGCATATTGAGCATTTCTCATGTTATAGTCAATACACGTACAGCTGAATGTGTGATAACAAAGCCCACATTTATCCAGGTACCTGTCCCAGATTTCATTCATAAAGCAAATGCGTGTTGGCTCTTTCTTACATGCACAGGCAGGATGGATGCACATTCACTGTGGCATGTGAGCCCCATGAAAGGTTGCCATAAGTCAGTTGTGACTTGATGGCACTTTAGTATTATTATTATTCCTTCATTTCACTCTACACACTGGAGTAATGGTCAGGCAGGTCTCTCAATTGTGGCATAACTTCATTACAAGGCATGTTTTCAGATTTAGGTTTCTTAGACAGCAGTGTTTCGCACTGTACAGCAAACAAGTCAAGCTCTGTATGGAAGTTTCAACTATAGTTTGTGATGTGGACTCATGTTAGGGTTGGCAGCCCACTGATGGGGGTGGAGTCCCCCCCCGCTTTCTGGCCCCCCCAATCTGCTGTTGGCCAGCTGACTGGCAGGAGGAGCCTCACCCGAAGAGCCCCATCGTGCCCAGCATGATGCTGTCACCAGGAGGTGATGTCATCACACTGGGCACATCATGTGGAGGACACTCTAGCATTTGGGTAAAAACTCTGTGGTGACCATAAAGACTCCAGGAGCCATGCTGGAGCCCCCTGCTGGAACCAAGGTAAGATGTGACAACCCTACCTCATGCAAAGCAAGGCCGAGGAGGCAGGATGTCAAAGGGATAAAAAGTAGATGTACTGGTTTGCTGAATGTTGGCCACATATCTGGTTCAGGAAAAAGTGCAGAGAAGGGCAACTAGAATGATAAAAGGGTTGGAACACCTTCCCTATGAAGAAAGGTTAAAATGCTTGGGGCTCTTCAGCTTGGAGAAACGACGGCTGAGGGGTGACATGATCAAGGTTTATAAGATTATGAATGGGATTGAGCAGGTTGAGAAAGAAGTACTTTTCTCCCTTTCTCACAATACAAGAACTCGTGGGCACTCCATGAAATTGCTGAGCAGTCGGGTTAGAACAGATAAAAGGAAATACTTCTTCACCCAAAGAGTGATTAACATATGGAATTCACTGCCACAGGAGGTGGTGGCAGCTACAAGCATGGACAGTTTCAAGAGGGAATTAGATAAACATATGGAGCAGAAGTCCACCAGTGGCTATTAGCCACAGGGTATAGATGGGAACTCTCAATCTGGGGCAGGTGATGCACTCTATTCTTAGTGCTGGAGGGGGCAGCAGTGGGAGGGCTTCTAGTGTCCTGGCCCCACTGCTGGACCTCCTGATGGCCCTTGGTATATTTCGGCAGCTGTGTGACAGAGTGTTGGACTAGATGGGCCATTGGCCTGATTCAACATTGGCTTCTCTTATGTTCTTATGTTCTTGATGGTCTTTGTGCTACCATCTCCAGAAGTGTGTAGGGCCTTCAGTTGGCCTGCAACCCAGCTGGAATTGAGTGGAAGCACCCAACACTTCAAGAAGGCCACAAAATGCCCCGACCTGGATAGCCCAATCTCGCAAGCTTGAATGGGAGACCTCCTTGGAATACTGGAGGCGGGAGCAGGCTTTATTCAGCCACCTCTTTGAATAGCTTCCAGGTTTCCAGTAAGGGTCAGTCACCAGAGGTCGCCGTGACTTCCACATGCACGCACACACATACACTCACATGCGCGTGTGTGCACACACACAAATACAAAAAAATACCCCCCCCCCAAGAAGGCCACAAAACCTCTCAATGATCATAGGGTTGAATGATCATGGTATCATTCACCTGCACTTGCTCATGAGGTGATTTGGGCTGTGCCCTTTCCTTAAACTCGATTTATTTATTTATTTTATTTATTTAACCTTCGATTTCATATACCGCCCTAGCCCCCTGGGGGTCTCTGGGTGGTTTACATGGGGGTGGGATGCTAAGCACATTTCATCTTAACTTGGGCCACATTGTACTGAGGATGGGGCTGCCTACCGGCACCCAGGTGAAAGCTGGTGTTCCTTCTTCTTCTTCTTCTTTTTTTGCCTCGGCTCGGCTCGGCTTTCTTCCCAGTGGTTCATCAGCTAGCTGTTCCTCCTGGCGCTCAGAAGGGCCGGCACATGATACATCCTCCTCTGACCTCGGCTATGTCCTGTAGGCTCCTGCCGCGCCCGCAGACAACATCATCGCGCGCCTCCACTTCTGCCGACAACAGCCGCCCGATGTTACTGCTGGCCACTAGGGATCGCTCCTTTTGGCCCTGCTGCTGCTGCCTGCTGTCACCGTGTCGCCACGCCATGCCGCCTCCACCGCCGGTACTCTTGCTGCAGCTGATGTCTGCCGCCGCCATTTCCGTTGCTGCTGCCGTCGCCTCCTCCACACACCTCCCTGGAGGAGGGTGCCCCCTACCCTTCTAAGGGTAGGTACCCATTTGTCTACTCGCATTATAAATACATTTTTGCTTTCGAGCCACTGGGTGGGTGGGAGCTGGGACGAGGGTTGAGAGCTCACTTCAACCGCGGTGGGTCTCGAACAGTCATAGTGCCTGCAGGAGTGATATTAATACAGGCATTTTACTGCCTGCGCCACCGCTCTCTTGATAGAAGGTGCTGGACCCTTGCAAGGGCCCTTTCCGTAAAGGAGCTTCCCAGTTCAGGACCCAGAACGGTTACAGAATCTCTCACAGGATTGTGCTACATTTGATTACTCTACCCTGGCCCTCGGGGTGCCAGCCTCCAGATGGGACCCGGGGATCCCCCAGAATTCCACCTCATCTTCAGACTACAGAGATCAGTTCCTCTGGAGAAAATGGATGCTTTGGAGGGTGGGCTAATGGCATTGTACCCCATTGCGGTCCCTGTCCTCCCCAGCCTCCATCCCTAAAACTCCAGGTGTTTCCCAACCTGGAGCTGGCAACCCTCCCCCACATCCCCCAATGGTGGCCAGGAGGGACTGTCAGCTAGGCTGCCGCCATAGCTGGTGGAGGGGGGGGTAATGGATGGTATGTTGCTGTAATGGAATATTAACTTTCGTTTCTTCCTGACTCATCTTATCATCTAGCCTAGGCTGGTGATCTTGGTACCTTGTCACTGGGAATGTAGAGTTGAGTTAGGTGGGCTTTTGCTTGTTCCCTGATTGGCTCAGGTCCACCAGGGGGACCCCTTTGAATTATGTATAACTCCCCATTGCGCACACTTGCAATCAGTTCTAACACAGAATGTATGCGCAGATGACCTGCCTTTACTGTACTCAATAAACTTCAATCTTCTGAATGGGAGCTGTTGGGAACTGATTGCTGCGGGACTCTGACAGGGACCTGGCAACCCTACCTGGCCCAACAGCAGCTGAAAACCAATTGACACAACTGATCCCAACAGAAAGCATTGCATTTGACACGGTATGAAAGTTCCATCTGTGTTATTACTTTTGTGGAAGCCCATTCACACACGCAGGCCATCATTTGATGCTTTAGTTATCCAAGAGACAAACACATGATTTCATGGAACACGATCCTGCAAGACAAATTTCTTAAGAGGTTTTAATAAACCGGAACTTTTTAAAACTGAAGCATGCTATTTACAATATTTATCAATGCAGATGCATTTAAAGAGTGAGATAACATATATTTCATTACATGGGCAACTGTACAGATTAGTGGTGTTTCAAAAAAAAATCAACAACCCAGTACTTTAGGTAGCATATATAGTCAATGTACAATCAAAATGTCATAGACAGTGTTCACAATTTATCATATATACAGAACCAGTTAATTCAAACAGCCCATCTACATAAAGTCTATTTACAAAAATAAAAACTGTGTTGATTGACTGCAACCGTGCTGCCAGCGAATTCAGCAACCAGGCCCATGCCCTGTGAATTTCCCCATGCTTTTATTATACAGAGGTTCAAAGTATGGCAACTGGAATCAATCTAGAGATGGTGCTGAATTGTGGAGGGGTTCCGAAGGTGGAAGGTTCCAAAAACTCCAAGCCACAATGAGCTAAGACCAAACTCTCTTCAAGAGTTATACCTTGAGCAAAATGGACTCTATCCTCAAAACTTGCCCATGAGAAGGTGGAGGCTTTCATTTGCAAGAGGCCTGAACTCTGGTGTGGATCATCTATGAAAGCTGAGTGGGAATGGAGCAGTTCACGGTGCCTCTTGTCCCAATGATTTCCAAGGCACTGAACCAACAGGCATTGTAAATAATATTCCCCCTGCTCTCTGTGTTGACGAATCCTCCTGAACATGCTTGAGAGTGTCTGCTGTCTTAAAAATAGACAGCAACAGAGCCTCTACTTCTACCATCAGCCCTTCTTGTTGGCTTCTACAGCTGCTGTCAGCCGTCCCTGCTGCTGGTCCCCTCCCCGAAGCAAAAGGGATTTGGGGAGAGGGGAGGCAACTCATGGACAGAGCTGGCACGGAGAGCTCCTGGAATCATATTCTGAGCTAGAGCAGAATTTCTGAAGAAAGAGGAGCTTCCTTTGAGGATGCTTGGAAAGACCAAGTCCATTGCAGCTTGAGTCAATAGTGCCTACTTTGAGGATGCTAGGGATATCAGACAAACATATGAAGCAGTCAGGTTGTAAGAAGTCCGGCCAACTGAGGCAGCAGCAGCTGTACAAAGTTTTGCCAGCCCTAACCTCTGATTCTTTTAACTTGGGATGCTGGGGCCCGAACTTGGGACCACCAGCTCACAAACCATGCAGAGCAAACGGTCCCTTTCATTCTTGAAGTGACCCCTCCCCATATTTGCTGTTATAGAAAAGTATTTGCAATATTTACTGTAGAATGCTTAAACAAAACAATGGCTGAATTGCACAAGTTGCAATGGAGTAAAATGTGCATAGAACAGGAGTGTCGAACTCATTTGTTATAAGGGCTGGATTTGACATAAATTGGTCTTTGTCAGGCTGGGCCACGTGTGTCATAAAGAGTAATGCCTAGTAGCAGAGATATAAACTTTATAAAAGATACAAACACAATTAAAGATATTATAGCAGCTATTCCATCGGAGCCCCACATTAGGAGGGTGTGTGTTAAAATTAATATTTCTCTGCAAAACTGAAGTTCCTTGAGTTTATTTTATTTTAACAGGGGTTAGTCCCAAATCTCCCCCCCCCATATAAACTACAAATATAAATGGTCTGAGCCTAGGACCCAGGGGACGAACATGAAATGGCTGAGCATTGCAAGCTTCCCCCTACTCTACTCAGAGTGGCGGTGGCTCTCCAACGTCTCAGGGTTTTTTTTTTTTACAGGATGGTTTGAGATAATAATTTTGCTATGAAAAAAGGGGAAAAAAGAGATAATAATTTTGGGTGCCCTCATCAGCACTAGTTCTGCTATTATTCCATTGGAGCTCCACATTAGGAGGGTGTGTGTTAAAACTAATATTTCTCTGCAAAACTGGAGTCCCTTGAGTCTGCAGAACTCTATATTTTAACCCTGATTGGTTCCATAAAGTCCCCCCCAAAATATAAACTACAAATATAAATGGTCTGAGCCTAGGACCCAGGGGAAGAACATGAAATGGCTGAGCATTTCCCTCCCAGGTCTCCTCAGAGTGGCAGTGGTTCTCCAGGGTGTTGGGTTGTGTGTGTTTTTTTTTTTACAGGTTGGTTTGAGATAATAATTTTGAGTGTCCCCTTCAGCACTTATTCCTTTGGAACTTCAAATTAGGAGGGTGTGTGTGTTAAAACTAATATTTCTCTGCAGAACTGGAGTCCTTTGAGTTTGCAGAATTCTATATTTTAACCCTGGCTGGTCCCAAACCTCCCCCCCCCAAACGTCCTTAAAACATGCCTCTCTAAATTGGAAAGGTGGTGTAATAGTGGGATTTTGTAAAGCAAGTTTTAAAATAAAAAAGAAACACAAAGATCACAGCAGAAGGACGCCCCCCGCCCCCCAGCTCCTACCTGTGAGGAAGACTAGGGAGACCAGGAACGGTGGCTGGGAAATTTGGCAGCCCCGCCCTCTGCTCTTTATACTCCAAGGCAGCTCAAACTGAGAACAGTGAGGATGGGCAGGGGAGGGGAGAGAGAAGAGAGCCCTCCCCCAGGCTGGATTAAAGGCCTGGGTAGGCAGCTTCCAGCCCATGGGCCGCCGGTTTGACACCCCAAGCATAGAACATGCATCCAAGACTCATATCTGTTTTAACTAATACTGCTAACATGATGGACAGATTAAGCTAAATATGTGTGCAATGCCTAAAAATGATTCATATCTGTACCGCTAGCCGAGCCTCTAAGCAGAGAAGGTGAGACACAACACATTCTGATCCACTGATATCTAAACTAATTTTTAGGCAGCCGGTTACTTCTGCATGGGGAGCACAATGTGCTTAAGTAGCCAATGGTACAAGCAACATACAACAGTGGTTCAGATCTGTATTGTTGCCTATGTTTTTTATAGGGAACGTTATGCACAATGCGATATGCAAGAATAATTGAAATCTGAACACCTGCGCTTTCCAACAGAGCACAAGATAGGCAAATGTGGATAACAATATGCCTGAAAAACGTAACAATTGAACTGGGGTTGCAAAAATCACGTGGTAATGATAGAAGCAGAAAGATCAGCAAAGACAAACAGGCAGGTTTCTTAACGTATATCCTGATGAAAGAGTACAGTTTTGAAAGGAGAAGATGTACCGTTCAACGGAACATTTTTGAGCAGATGGACTATTCAACTGTTGTGCAGGATTTCTTTTTTCATTTTTGTTTTCAATTTAGTCCAGTAACCTCAATATTTTTTTAAACTATCATTGTTATTTACTATATTTGCCCTGCATTTCAAATGGATTAAGTGGGAAAGAGAAAACATTTCCCCCTGTACTCCTCCCTGCCCAGCCTTGCCCTTTGGATTGGTCCTGCCACACATTTGCTACATTTCAGTCAAACAGGAGAAAACCTTCCCGAGGGGAAGTTAACATCTTTGCTTGCAGAACTGGGCAGATGAGCAGCAGTCCAAGGAAGGATGGTACAAATAAGAAGCAAGAACTGCTTCTGAGTCCCAGCCCCGTTGGGTGTTGAAAACGGAGTGGAGGTCTTGTTTTTGACAAAGGGTGGGCATGGCAGAGGGGCACTACCCCTGCCCCTTCTTATCATTGCCCTCTGGTACTTGGAAGTGTTGGAAGTCTTTTTGCCCAGCCAGTCTCTTGCACTGGAAGTGAGCCACGTTGGGAAGAAAATGTTGAATTCCAAGCCCCTCCCAAACGCAGTCACATAAAGACTGGGCGGGGGGAGGTGCTCTTTGCTTGTACTCTTTCTTTTAAAAACCTCATGTTTTTCCCTAATGGAAGCACAGCAGCTGGGGGTGTGGGGTGTGTGGAGGAAACAAAATTGTGGGAAATGCTTAAATTCTCCAGATCCCCCCCTTCCCAGCATTCAAGATATTAAGTAGTCCTCTTATATGGTGTTGGCAACCACACGTCCAACCTCTGGTTGCCATAACATCTAGTTTGGCCCTATTGGGCCTTGTTTGTCTATTCCTGGCTGTAGTGGACAGATAAAGGTGGGAGGGGGGCCAATGCTCCTTATGCCTGAGTGGGTAGGTGTGTGGGTGTGGAGAAGTGTGGCAGTCGCGTCCAGTTTGCGCTTCCCTGTGCACCAGTACAGGCAAGCACAATCTTTGCGCTCTGCTTCGTGGATGTCAACTGAGAGCATCAGGACAATAAACAAATAGGAGCCAAAGCCCTCCTCCCAAGTGAGCCAACAATGTGATTGGTGCAAACAAATCTTCAGGAAGGCTCTCTTTGTAGCAAGAGCTCTGTGTTGCTCTGCTGATAGAGACACATCCCTGACAATTCCATGTCTGCTGCTTCCCTCTCCTGATCTTCAAGTGAAACCAGGCAGCAGCCAGATCCCAATACACTTTCCTTTTTCAGTCTGGATCAGGCACAGAAACAATATTAAGCAATGAACTGTTTGGGGCAGGGGTCATTTCCTGCTGGAGCGCATAGGAGCGGAGCTCCGGCAGCTAAAGTGCCCAGGGGGCGGGCACATGCAACAAGCCCCACCCCCTGCTCCCAGCAGCCCTGGGCCACAAGGAGCAAGAAGCAGCCAGGTAAGTTGCAGAGCCCCCCCCATAGCTAGCAATCCAAAACAGTCCAGTGGCACCTTTAAGGCCAAGGTTTATTCAGGTATAAGCTCTCCCTCCTCTGTAAGGGCAGATCTGCGCATCCCCTCCCCATAGCTAGCAATCCAAAACAGTCCAGTGGAGCCTGAGTAGTGGGTGTTGCCTTCTGACACACTTCCACTTGATGTCAGGGGATGTGGCATATGCAAGTAAGTTATGCTAATGAGTTATGCTAATAAGCTCCTGCATGTCTTTTTCTATGAAATAGCCCCTGGTTTCGGGGAGTTGTGTTTTGAAGTCTGACTACACAGCCCTATTAAGCGCAGACTGCCCACCATTATTCTCCATCTGAACATATTTTCTGTCTCATTCACAAACACCTTTAGCTTCTCCTACGAGGCGCTCTTGCTCCAGTTCCCTGGAGAGAGAAACAAGTTGCTGTATTGGGGCCACAAGGAGCCCTGTCATGTTGCATGCAGTTTGCCTGATACAAATAGGTGGGCTATCCACAACCCGCCAGGTCTAAAGAGGGAAATTCTCTCTACAGGTGGTGCTTCTTGATCCTCCTCCTAGAGGGAAAGGGGACATTACCTGTGCACTATGGCTGTCAAAGAGGACGATAAGGGAGAATATTACATTTCATTGAGGAACAAAACTGACTTAAAGGCTTACTCCGAACACAGAAGGTTGATGGGGCCCTGGAAATAAGGTTCTCACATCAGCTAACACCAACCTAACAGACTTTTTACACTCGACTCTTGCTGGAAATCCACAGACAGCCCGGGCTTCTAAATGATCCATCCCATGTTAGATACGCCTGAAAACAACAGACCCAGTTTGATCACCTGTCGCTTTTGTTCTCTGAGTGGTCATCTGTTCAGCCACACATCTGGTTTCTGTGCCAGAGCAGAGGACAACTCTGGAAAGGTTTAAAGCTCTTGCTGAAGAATCGGCTGTCCCATTCCTGCCCCTAGAACCCAGACCTGCACACAGGGCCCAATTGTTACCTCCTAGTGAAAAACAAGGCTATGTGAATCCAGGGCACTGTTTGGGTCAGGTCAGGTCTCAGCTCTGGCATCCATACTCAAATGCCCGTGCCCCCCCTCACGGAACATACAAAAATCGAGGATAGAGTCCCTAAGCAAGTGTGGATTGTGTTATGCTCACCAACGTGTCACGAAAGACTCCTCACGCACATCTGACGATGAGGAGGAAGGACCTCTGGGTCAGTTCCTGCTTTTTCTTAGACAGCCTAAATGTATTAGCATCTCTCGTCCTCGACGTGGAGCACAACGTGACTTAACCGTCCTGCTTGGTGGAAGCCTCCAAGCTCCCTCACGGCGTTCTTGTCTCTGGTCTGGCCGAGCGTTGCCAGGGCCTGTAGATTCCTATTTGCTGATCTGAACGAAGGCAGGATGCGGAAGGCCTGGGGCTTCTAAGAGAAGGCAGGACGGGATCGGCCTCAATCCCTCTGTTTGTGGATTCACTCAACGAGTGGCAGACGTGGTCCCAAACGTTAACTACAACTATTTCTGGAAGGACAGAAGCGTGGAGAGAGATTGTCCAGCAATTCTCACATCTCACGGCTCGTTGGGGGAGAATCCGATGAGGACCGTAGCCGCCTGGCCCTCGGGGTGGCTGAAGCCGATGTCCTCTCTGATGAGTGCTTGCCAAAATGGAAATGAAGGGCATTCAGGATGTCATCTAGCTTCTGATCAATCTGGATGACCTAGCGTAGGAACCAAAAGTCGACAGTTTATCGCTTGTTCACACGGGTCATATCTACACCATCCGTTTCTTACCGTTTTTACTGACACAGCTCAGCAGTCAGAAATCCTGGGAAGTGTAGTTTGGTGAGAGTGCAAGCAGTGTACTAGAAATCCCTATCCAGTATTAAATTGCTACTTCCACGCTTAGATTTGCAGCCAACAAAATGTATTAGTTTGGAGCAGCAGACTTTAATGGGTAGATTATACTAATGCTTCAGCTGATCTGCCAGTGAGAATCTCCACCCAAGCAAGGAGAAAACCATCCTTATAAACAGCTAGGACCAGTTTAAAAGGAAATGTAGGATGTAGGATTAAGGCTCGTTTGGGAGCCACGGTTAGGATTTTTTTTACTGTTTGACCAAAAACTATTTACTGAAGTAGTAAAAAAAAAAGCAAGTGATCGGCTGATACCTGTCCACTAAGGGCCTAGAGAAACTCAAGGACACCCTAAGACTAATAGTCATCTTTATATAATGCTTTCCCTCCATGTTTAAGGCATCTCACAAACATTATCTAGTTACTTCTTTTAGAACCTGCCTTTCTCAAAAAGCAGCTGTGATCATTCTCCACTCTTCCATCTGATGCTCACAATGACCCTGTGTGGTAGGTTAGGCTGAGAGCATGTGACTGGCCCAAGGTCACCCAGCGAGCTTCTGCAGCAGAGTGGGAATTCAAACCTGGGCCTCTCCGATCCCAGTGTGATGCTCTCACCACTACTCCACACTGACTCAGCATTCCATAGAACAGTCCTGTGTGGTAGGCATGTACCAATACTATAAGCCTCTGTGGCAGACATGTGCTGTGGCTAAAATAGGGGCTCACCTCCAGCCACTCTCTGGGTCTTGATCAGCTTTTGCCACCAATCCCTCCTCTCTCTCTCCCCCCACCTTCCGTCAGCCTGGCTTGAGGCTCCTCAGCTCCTGTCACAGCCCCCCGTCTGACCCCCTCCTTCTCCGTCCTCCCTCTGCTGCAGCTGCAAACCCACAAGGACCCGGAGGTCTCAGCACCACTGGCAGGGGTCAAGGCTGTGACCTGAATGCCACCTGTGCTCGGTGTGGCCGTGGCCTCGGAGAAGGCAATGCTGACACAGCTGCGTGGGGTATGAGGAGGGGAAGAAAGGGCAAGGTCAGAGGCTTCACAGTGCCTCTCAATAACCGGGAAAAAGCTTTGAGGCTTCCGCTGATTCTCGAACAAAAGTCCTTGCCATGTTTTGGATTCAGTCTTGAGAGCTTCAGAGACGCTTTCGTCCCTGGCACATCCAGTCCTGTTCCCATCCAGACAGAGGCTGCGCAAAGAGACGGGGTGGCTTAGTATCCTCTTGCCCCCTGCACACACAAGACCAGACCCCCAGGCTAGATCTCCAGGTGAAGAGGGTTTCCTTTGGGGAGAATTATTCCAAGCAGAATCACTGCCACCAACATTTGGCCTCACTCGAAATGTTAAGAAAGCCTGAGAGCTTCCTCTCAAGTGGAAGTTTTTCAAACAATACAAGGGGGGAGATTTCCAACGGGATTCTACACACACTTAGGTGCTCACTGCTTTACACCCAAGGGGAAGGGCTAAGATTCCTCGTCAGTCAGGAATACTAAAGGAGGTGAAAGGGTTTAAGACCATATTCAGTGTGTCAGGTTTTGCTTCAGTTCTGTTTTTAGATTTCTGGTTGGTGCTACAACTTTACATTCAATGAATGACCTCAGTAGCTGTTTTATTACAAAGGAACTTCAAGAACAGAATGGAAAGGGAAATTGCTGAATTACAAGTTATTGGAACAAAAACCTCTTCAGGACTCAACAGGGATATTGGTTTCTTATCTTATTACATAGGCTAACTCATTCAGTCCTCACATACGTATTCTCATACAGAGGGACTACACATCCTCTGTATTTTAGTGTATCTCTTTTTCAGAATAGTATAGAAGAATGCTGAATGTAATGTAAGGAATATTGGGATGTTTTGCTCCATCCACCTCAAAGAAGAAAAAAATGCTGTTAAGGGACCTCCACGTGCCAGAGAGGAGAGAATAGAGAACATCAGTTTACTTCCCACAATTAGAAAAGATACCTTTACACATTCATCTGCTATTTTGACATATTTATTGCTTTACAGCTGTTGACCTTATAACCTTAGCTTGTCATGTTTTGTCTTTGCACAGCTTCATCATGTTACATGTTAATTTGTTGTTGTCCCTGTCTATAAGTTTGAACCTTACCTACCATTCCAATGTATTTGAAAAAGTGTGCATGCGCATGAAAGCTCATACCTTGAATAAACCTTTTTTTGGTTTTAAAGGTGCCACCAGACTCTACATTTGTTCTGCTGCTTCAAACCAACATGGCTAACCACCTGGTCCTATTGCATTGTTCACTGAATGTCCCATCCTGTCGATTGTCTTGACTCACTCTGTGTAACCCGCCTTGAGTCCAAGTGAGAAAGGCGGACTATAAATAAATTAACTAAATAAAAAATAAGCAAACCTGCAAACTTCTCACAAGCATCCTGCAGTGCTGCACTCTCCAATAAAACCTTGCCATCTAATTCTGCTGTCTGTGTAAACTGGGGCATGTAAGTTTCATTCTGCATCCTTCTAAATACCCTGGGTTCTCTGTGTGTTTTTATATATTTTATATAATATTTTTTGAAACCAAATTCAGTCCCAAATGTGTACCTTTTTTCTTTTTCAGCATTTATTCAGGGAGGGGGCTACATTTGAAATGTCTATGTTTGTTGAGGTTACCGCCACAAACCTCAGTTCTGCCACGGTACTGTTCTAACCTGAATCATGCTGATATCCCAGTAAACAAATCATTGACAAAGAGAGTGTTGTGGGGAGTCACTTGACCAGGAGTCTGACAAAGAGAGAGAAACAATTTAACTTTTTGTTCAGGTGAGTAGCAGTCTGGAACATGCTAGAGAGTCTACAGGGTTAAGCAGCACGGGATATTTTTTACTCTTCCTAACGAAAAGACACATCCCACTTCTTGAAAAGCTTGTTTGGCTGCCGCCAGTCATGACTCAACACAATCTTTCAATAAATGATCACAGAGAACCAAAATTAAAGTAGAGCTACTTGTCTGACATGCCATTAAGAACGCTAAAAGCAGACAAAAAGGGGATCAGACAGACAGAAAATAGCTTAAGGCCCTCCAAAATGATTTAGAAAGCTTGTCTTTAGATTGTGCTCAGGTGTACATTTGGGGGACTTAAGGAGAGGTTATTCTCTTGTATTTTATTTTCCACTTTTCTAATTATTTAATGGAAGTGTGAGCAGGTAACAGCTTATGCATTTCCCCCTGAAGGGAAACTGTCACTTCAAAAAATCATTTCACACAGCGCCTTACCATGCACACCCTTAGCACAGTCCGCATTAGGGCCAAACTTATCAGCACATTTAGACGTTTCAGCTTGACCTCCATGATAAGTATGTCGGTTTGTGACTGTGGGACGCAGGAAGAAGCAGCCCCCACACACCCCTTGACAATTTCCCACACTGAAACTGTCTGGGGGCACTACCTGGCCCACTGGGAATACCCATACACACACTTGTGAGTTTCCCCGGTGGGTCAAGTACCACCCCCCTCCCCCAGACCATTTCAGGCCAAGGAAACAGTTTAGTAAGGGAGAGGCCACAGTTCTTTTTCCATGCACACCTCAGTCGCATTCCAAATCGGGCACCATGTGTGCAGGCACTGAAGAGAATCCACAATTTACATCTTCCTGAACAGGGTGGGGACCCTACATCCAATCTTTGTGCTCTGTCAGGTGTGCGTGTGATACATTGTCTCGCTTTAGGCTGATGACAATGTGGGTGAGTGCTGCCACATCGGGAAAAAAGGAGACCATGTTGCTTCCCCGTAACCAAGTTCTTCGAGGGGTCATCTAGCCCATTACAGTTATGGGTTCTACCTCTGCACAGTAAATCCTTCTCAACCTTCTAGAGCAAAGTGACATTTTTGGTGCTGGTTCGGCCCACCTTGGGGAGGCTACAGCACATGCGTAGAGAGGTGGGCTACAGCACAGCACCTCCCTGGAACTGTGCCAGGAGTGGACAGACCCACAAAGTAGAAGAGGAAACTTTGGAGAAGAAGAGGTAAAGAGGAACAGCTCGCAGTTTCAAGATGAAGAGAAAGTTCCCAGTGCTGCCACAGCTCCTCTAGACATGCACTGCGAAGGCTCCTCGTCTCAAGGTGCCACAAAAGTCGCTTAGCTTAAGGCTAGAAGTTGCTGAAGGATTCTCTGCACAGGCACAGAATCCAGAGGTGTACCTGCACAGAGACCACACAAAGAATTTCCTTCGCTACCCCACCAGAAAAGCTCAGCCAACCTCCAGATTCTGGGGAAAAGGTAAAAAAAAATGTACATGTTGGGTTTCCTTTGTTTGGTTAGCAGCTAGAATCATGGAATCACAGAGTTGGAAGGGGCCACAGAGGCCATCTAGTCCAACCTCCTGCTCAATGCAGGATCAGCCTAGAGCATCCCTGACAGACAAGTGTTTGTCCAGCCGCTGCTTAAAGATGGCCAGTGAGGGGGAGCTCACCATCTCCCTGGGCAGCTGATTCCACCGTTGAACAACTCTGACTGTAAAAAGTTTTCCCTAAGATCCAGCCAGTACCTTCCTGTCCTTAATTTAAAACCATTATTGCGAGTCCTCTCCTCTGCTGCCAACGGGAACAGCTCCCTGCCCTCCTCTAAGTGACAGCCCTTCAAATACTTAAAAGAGAGCAATCATGTCCACCAGGGCTATTTTTGGGCAGGAACGCACAGGAACGCAGTTCCGGCTGGCTCCCAAGTTGGCCACGCCCAGCAGGAACTCATTAGCATAACAGGTCACACCCAACAGAAGGAACTCATTAGGATTGGCTACATTAGGGGTGTGTGGCCTAACATGCAAAGGAGTTCCTGCTCCAAAAAAAGTCCTGGGTTTTGAGAACAAACAAAATAAACAGAATAAAAAGCAAAAGGTGGGTGTGGCTGGATGACCACACTTCTGGTAACATGGGGGTGTGGCCTAATATGCTAATGAGCACTGCTATCAGGGGTGTGGCCTAATATGCTAATGAGTTTCTTCTGTTGGGTGTGGCCTAATATGCTAATGAGTCCCTGCTGGGCTTTTTCTACAAAAATAGCCCTGATGTCCACCCTCAACTTCCTCGTCTCCAGACTGAACATTCCCGTCCCTCAGCCTTTCCTCACAGGGCTTGGTCTCCAGATCCCTGATCATCCTCGTCACTCTCCTCTGCGCCCGCTACATGCTCTCCACATCCTTTTCGAAGTGAGGCCTCCAGAACTGCACACAATACTCCAGGTGCGGCCTGATCCATGCAGTGTACATCTCATGATTTGGATGTTATGCCTCTGTTGATACGCCCCAAGATCACATTAGCCTTTTTTTCCTCGCTGCACCACACTGGCTGCTCATATTTAACTTACGGTCTACCCATACTCCAATATCTTGTTCACATACACTGCTACCCAGAAGTGTATCCCCATCCAGTATGCGAGTCCCTCATTTTTGTTACCCAGATGTAGAACTCGGCATTTGTCCTTATTAAATTGCATCTTGTTCACATCCGCCCACTTTTCCAGTGTGTTCAGTCACTTATAGTAGTTATGTTTGATGACTTTCACTGTATCTCATGTTATTACATCTGAGCTTTAATTTTTTTTTAAAAAAAATCTTTTAACTGCAGTAGTGGATGGGCCTGAATGCCACTCCTTACCAGAAAAAAACAATTTTTTTAAAAAAAAAACCAGATGGCACCATTTGAGGATTAAGCATGAAGAAATCTTCTATTTCCCCACCCTCCTCTGCGCCTGGGAACATTTGATTCCTGGAGTATGCTCCTGCTGCTGCTGCTGCTAGAAAAGAAAGGGTTCCATCCAGAACGGAGAGGAGTCAGCTGCTCAGCCCTGCCCTCTTCAAAGCCCAAGGCACTGAAAGAATTCCGGCCTATCATGTGTGGCTTTTTGTATTTTTTTTAATGTTTCTTTAGAATGGCTTTTACTGTACGTTGCCTGGCAGAAAGCCAGGGTAAAAGCATTTTAAAATAAACTTGTAAAACGTCGTATTTTAGGATTATTCACACACTGCAAGATGGCATGTGCTTCATCATCTTACTTGCTCCAGATCTCTGCTGGAAGAAGCACTACAGAGCCAAGTTCTTATGATATTGAGTGGAGTGGTAAGGAAGCCTCGGTAGTAAATCTCAGGCTGGAATTCCTGATCCCGTATCAGCCAATCTGCCCTGACTTGAATAGCCCAGGATAGCCTGATCTTGTCATATTTTGGAAGCTAAGCAGGGTTGACCCCGACTAGTATCTGAAGGTCAAAGAAGAAGGGGACAGCAAAGGATGAGATGGTTAGACAGTGTCATCGATGCAACGAACATGAAATTGAGCAAACTTCAGCGGACAGCGGAAGACAGGAGGGCCTGGCATTATCTGGTCCATGGGGTCGCGAAGAGTCGGACTCGACTGTGCGACTGAACAACAACAACAAGTATTTGGATGGGAGACCCCCAAGGAATACCAGGGGTGTGATGCAGAGGCAGGGAATGGAAAACCACCTCTGAATGTCTCTTGCCTTGAAAACCCTACAGGGTCACCATAAGTCAGCTGTGACTTGACAGCAAATAAAATAAAATAAAATGAAATCAGCCAAACCCAAATGTCCTTAAAAATTCAGGCCTAGTTTGTAATGGGCCTTTATCGATCTGCATTTGCAATCCAACATGTTCCTCTGTTTGGATTAGTTCATGGGCTGTAGCGGCCTTGCCACTGTCCTCCTCAAAGGCTGGAGGCTACTAAGCATGTTCAGATAACGTCCACTGCCACTGGGGTGCATGGAAAATAATAGTTTCTGCATCCCGTCATGTCACGGAATGAAATCTAGAATTTAAGAATGAGGCCAGCTTTCACTCCTTTGGAGTGGCTTACCTCCATTTCACAAGGTTCAGGAAGGAGGAGAACCGGCAGGAGCGCTGAGGGCAAATGCAGGAAGACGCCATGTTTTTTTCTGAGATTTCGCAGAGAAAACTGGAAAGACTGAGCTAAACAAGAGGAGAGCCAGAGAACATTTGGCCATTACTAGAATAAAACAAGACTTGTAACGAAGGGACTATCTGAGCAAAAGGACTGCGCTCTGGCTGGTAACATTCCGTGACTGGTCTTAATTTTCAAAACCTGATGATGTTAGCAAGCAACTGCTTCTGTTTTCTTCCTCAGCATGGCAATAAAGAAGAAAAGTTGTTACATCTCCGCAACAGATCTAGGCCAATTGGTTTGTGAAACCCACGGAGACCCGATACTCTCTGTGCAGACTCCATGGAGACAGGTGAACTTTGGCAGATGTCCACTGGTAACAGCTGCTCCCCCCTCTCCTGAAAATGAACATAGCATATCTGCTGCAGAGGACACACCATGTTTTTGTTCTTTCAAAGAGGGACTAGAAATGCAGCTTGAGCTTTCAAGCCACAATTATTTGTGGATTGAGGCTTACATTTGTGCTAGGGCACAGAAAATGGAATTTTTCGTACCAGTCAGGGCTTTTTTCCCCTTGCGGGAACGCTCCAGAACAGAGTTCCAGAACCTCCTCTACAAAATTCTTTTAAAAATGTTTAAAAGTTCATGAGTTTTCAGTGTACAGATTGAAAACTTCATTTCCCTCTTGAGAGTTCCAGCACCTCTTTTTCAAAAAAAAAAAACACCAAAACCCAAAAATCCCTGGTAAAAGTATGAAACAATCTAAGTGGATTCATCACCTGAATGGCACCTACATTTAAATCAAACTTAGGGAGTTATTCCTCAGGCAAAACATGAGGGGGAATTTTGAGAGTTTCAATAAGTTAAAAGAGTTTCGATAAGGCAAGCAAATATATAACATGTTCTAAAGGGATACCAAAAATATTGCGGTAAGTCTTCTGCAATTTTTCCGAGATGTCTGGCATATCCCCCTGTCACGCCCCCTGTCCAGCCTGGGGGTGTGGGGGGGGCGAGCCGGGTCGGGCTGGTCGAAGGGGAACGCCGAGGGGTCTTGCCTGGAGCCTCAGATAGCGGAAGGGCCTGGGTTTGCTTCCCCTCAGCAGCCTACTTCCCTGGAGCTTTAACAGAGGAAAGCCTCCTTACTCTCTCTCTGTCGGCAGGCTATGCCTTCAAGCTCTTGCTCTCCTCCCCGGCTCTGGCATCCACCACTCTTTTATTCCCTTCCACCAACACCTGACCCCGCCCTCCCCCCTTGACCGTTGCTCCATTGGTTTCCAACCCTGTTCGTCTCCTTGTATCGTCTCCTCTATTGGCCAGGGTGTTTCTCCTTTTAAGGCTGGCTGGAGACTCCGCCCCTTCCAGTTCTCAGGGCTGAGGGCTGGCTGTGAGCATGGTTTCCCTTCGTGTACGTCCTGTCGTGCCTGTATCCAAGGTAAGGATTTCTCTGGGGGACCCAGCCCTGGGGAAAAGTGGCAGAGGCTTTGGGGCTGTCCCCGTGTGGACCCCGGCCCCATACTGCTGGGGTTTCCCTTGCTGGCTACCCCCCGGGAGGTGTATGACGCTCGGCGTCTGTTGCCGCCCCAGACGCCTCCCCTCGTGGGTCTCCCGCCCCGGCCTGTGCCCAACCTCGGGCCTCGGGTGGCTGAGCCTGCGTGGGTAGGTGGTCGTTGGGCAGCTCAGCTGCCGGCGTCTCCCTGGCCGCTAGCGTGCTGCCGCCGCCCGCCCCTTCCTCCCTGGTCGGGGCTTCTGTCGGGGCTGCCTGTCGCTCTCCCAGGGAGAGTCGGCATGCCCCTTCTCCCTGTCCCTGCTGGCGTCCCGTTGCCTCTTGGGCGGGGTGCCTGGGTAAGCCGGCTGCCGGCGGCCCCGCACGGAGCAATGGGAGGGCGGGGGCCACCTCCGTTGCTGCGGTGTGCCTGCGGGGCGACGCGGCTCTGGCGGCCGCGTCCCCTGGCGGCCCGAGTCCCGACTGGTGTGCTCTCCACGGCTCTAAGCCGCGGGGCGCTAGCTGCGAGCCGGGACACCCCCTGACCATGCTATCTTATAATTCCTGTGCATCCCATCTGCAAAATGGGGACAAAGATACCGGCCTTTCTGATGGAGTTTGTTAGGGTTACAGCACAATAATGTGTGCCAAGTTCTCTGAATGCAATATAAATGTAACCTGTTATAATAATCCAGGCTAGCCTGACCTCATCAGACCTCAAAACTAAACAGGGTCGGCCCTGGTTCGTACTTTGGTGGGATGCCCCCAAGGAAGTCCGGGTTTGTTCCACAGAGGCAGGCAATGGCAACCCACTTCTGATCGTCTCTTGTCTTGAAAACTCTGTGTCATCACAAATCGACTGCGATTTGACGGCACCTGTTATGATATTAGCCTCTTTACTGTCAAATATATAGCAGAAAACATCTAGACCTTGTGTGTTTGTCAAGTGACAGCAAGTCACAGCTGACTTATGGAGACCCTGGAGGGTTTTCAAGGCAAGAGACATTTAGAGGTAGTTTCCCACTGCTTTCCCCTGCACAGTGACCCTGGACTTCCTTGGTGGTCTCCCATCCAAATGCTAACCAGGGCCAGCCCTGCTTAGCTTCCAAGATGTGCTGAGACTGGAGTAGCCCGGGCCGTCTAGGTCAGGGAATCTGGAGCTTATTCCACCCGACTGTTCTGGGCCAGTAAGGGTAAAGGACCTTTGTTGCTCAGCAAACCGTTCGATACTTATTTTAAAATTCTGTTAAACTTTAATTGTATTTTGAACCAAAAAACAAAATACATTTAGGTGCGGTGTAGTGGTTAAGAGTGTCAGATTAGTATCTGGAAGACGCCGGTTCAAATCCCCACTAATGCCATGGAAAGTGACTGGGTAACCTTGGGCGAGTCACATTCTATCATCCTAACCTACCTCACAGGGTTGTTGTGAGACTAAAATGGAGGAGAAGAGAATGACGTACGTTGCTTTGAGTCCCCCATGGGGGAGAAAGACGATGTATAGATGAATTAAATAAAAAAGTAGAACAATTTCATTTCTCTTTTGTTTCCCATTAAATTGTAATTTCATAACAAAACATATTGCCATATCTACCAATATAATATTTCTGGCTTAGACCACATTACTGCTGGTGTGGAAATGTCACGCACAATGTGCAAGAGCCAGACAGAAGAGTCCTGCTTGCATGACAAGGAAGTGAGTTGCAGAGGGCTTTGTGGACAGGACACTTGAAGCAACATGGACATAAAGACAATGGAAAGGTTTCTTGGCATGGCCACATGGCACAAATGTTCTGATCTTCTCCCCTGGAAATTGCTTATCAGGCCTGCGAGTTGGAGGCAAAGTAGGCACTGGCCAGCCAGACACCTGAGCTGATAAGATGGCAAGCTGGGGAACTCAGTCCTCTCCCGTATTACAAGTCATTCCAGCTGAAGAGCCAGGCCTGGGTTCAAGGCTTTCTTGGGCCAGATAGAGCCTTGCTGGTCTCTTCTGCAACCTGATCCTAGCTGAGCTTCTAGCTGCAATGATGTCTTCTGGCCATCTACAAGGGTTGTGAAGTGCCACACAGCTAGCTGTTCCCTTTGCTGATGAGCATCCCAAAGAGAAAGGACCCTGGCTGTCTCTGGTTTGACTGCATTGGCAGGGGCCAGGGCCATGTTTCCAGAATTAGGTCCAGTGATGACTAAGGCCACTGGAACTGCAGCTCAGGAACAAGCAATTTGTTTTTCTCCAGATTTTAATGACAGTACAGTTCTGACATATAAAAGCCACATAAGCATGAAAAAAATACTACGCCTGTGATTATCTTGGTTTAGTTTCTCTACTACCACAGTTGTTTATTTTCATTGCACCAAACTTATCTATGAAACTCCCTCGTTTCCTTGCCCTCCCTTCCTTTATCCCAAACACACCCACTGATTCCTAGGTCAGGTGTTAGAACCTTGGAGACCAGGAACAGGCACCATTTTCCTTTGACCATCACTTCATTTGTTTTCATTTCCATCTACCTTTCCTGTTTAACTGCTGCACACACACAGAAATCCTGTTTCCTCCCTCTCAGTCTTTGCTATTTGTTACTGGGGGTTTCTCCTTTGGGGGTAAATGGAGGGAGTGGGGAAGAGAAGACAGATCTATGCCTTGGTTTAAAAGATTATTTCCCCTGATAAACAGGCTGTCCTTGTGATCCTAGCTTTTAGGAGAATATATGTATTTGTTATGCTTCCATTGTGGCCACTTTCAAGGGGTTCAGAACTCTCCTATGTGTTTCAATAAAAGCAGAGTTGTCACCTGCTTAAAGGGAAGTTCCAAACGTGCAAATCATAAATTGATTAATTAATTCAGTATGCAGATATCTGCATATGAATAAAACAATAGCTATAAAGTATTCTTTACTTTAGATGAAGTCTATTGTATGGAGGGGAATTCCTGTTCTAAGTAGAGGTTAGGTCTCTCCTTAATAGACCTCCCACTGTTTATCCCTACTTCCCGCTAGCACTTCCAAGGCCTGCGTGGGAAAATGGGGGAAAGGAGCATGTTAATATTGT
The DNA here is from genome assembly GCA_029375565.1 of Gekko gecko. Taxonomy (NCBI): domain Eukaryota; kingdom Metazoa; phylum Chordata; class Lepidosauria; order Squamata; family Gekkonidae; genus Gekko; species Gekko gecko. The sequence continues at coordinate 44,197,187 of JAPDNY010000014.1, forward strand.
GCTGGCATGCAAAGCCACTTCCAGTGAAAAACCAGAAATGACAGCATTACATTACGGAGATGCTCTATGGTTTAATTAAAGAGTTTGAGATGAATTCTAGATTGTTGCCCCAATGTAATGACATCATTTCTGGTTTTTTTCCCACCTGGAAGTGACATAGTGTATCAGGGCAGTGCTGGCATGCCTGTGCCTACCTCCAGAAGGGTTCTCAGATCTGGTCTACAATATGCAGGAGAAAGTGATGGTAAAATTCTGAGGTGGTAGGATGGACTCCACCTGCATTCCAGAGTGCAAGCGTGGGATCACTTTTTAAAATGCCTTCCATGTTTTAAAAAATCCATGAAAATAAGCTAATTTTCATACAACTAAGCTAGGCTGAAACTTGGGAAAGTGGCCAAAAGCCTGTATCAATGGGAGGCATCCTTCAGATGCCAGGGAAGAAGAGACTAGGGGTATGCAAAAAAAAAAATCCAGTATTTTTCGGGTTTGGGTATACGGAACCCCAAAAACATTGTGATTTCCTGATATTCCTGAATCCCAATGGCTCAGCTGTTCAGGAGAAGTAGAGCTGGGTGCTGACCAGGTATTGGAGGTACCTAGCATTGCCAGCTCCAAGTTGGGGAATATGTGGAGATTTGGGGGGAAGGGGAGCCTGAAGAGGACAGGGTTCGGTGAGGGGAGACCCTCCAACTGGGGTATAATGCCATAGAGTCCACCTTTCAAAGCAGCCATTTTCTCCAGGTGAATTGATCTCTGTCGCCTGGAGATGAGTTGTAATCCAAGGAGATCTCTAGCCACTACGTGGAGGTTGCAGCAAACCAAAGAGAGAGATCATGGGATGGAAGTTGAAAGGAAACAAACAACCGTGACGCATAGTGCCCCCAAAAAAGGTTCTTTACCAATTTATAAATTCTTTTTTCAGTATTCAGTTTACTGGAAGTAATTCAAACGCCATCAACACTAACGAACCATGTATATGACATCTCGTTTCTTGTACACCTTTATCAAAGTGGGTAGCGTCGAAATACAAAGTTAATCCATTTGGCAAACACTCTAGGCATATCTCATAGTCACAGTCATCAAAAACATTAGTGTTTCCAGCCTTCAGACTAATGTTTTTGATGATATGTCTAGAGTGTTTGCCAAATGGATTAACTTTGTATTTCAATGCCACCCACTTTAATAAAGGTATACTCAAAACGAGATGTCATATGCATGGTTTGTTGGTGTTGATGGCATTTGAATTACTTCCAGTAAACTGAATACTGAAAAAATAATTTATAAATTGGTGAAGAACCGTTTTTTTTGGCACTATACATCACAGTTATTTGTTTCCTTTCAACCACCTGGACACTGGCAACCCTAATGGCACCTCACTCCAAATCCCTGGATGATTTCCCCTGGTGGTTGCAGAGAGGTGTTAAAACAACATGGGGGAGGGTCAAGACAGATCCCTCAGAAACCCATAGCACAGGGGTGGTCAAACGGTGGCTCGGGAGTCAGATGTGGCTCTTTCATATATATATTGTGTGGCTCCCGGCAGGGTGGCTGGAGAAGCAAAGGGGAGGCACGCCTCCTTGATTGGTCTTCCCTTCCCCAGCCAGTGTTTCCTTCCCTGGGTGGGCTTGAGGTTGGGACGAGCAGAAAAAGAAAGCAACTGTAAATGCATTCTCAAAGCACCCCACCCCAGCTGGCTTGGAGAAGGCATTTGTCTATTTAAATCCCTTCTCCAAGCCATCTATTTCCTTCCTTCCTCCCTCCACTCCCCATCTATTTGCTTTCTTTGTTTCTCTCTCTCTCTCTTTCTTTCCTTCCACCTCTTTTATTCTTCCTTTTCACTTCTCTCTCTCATCCTGTCCTTATATATATTTGAATTTTGGTTCCACAAGATTCTATGCTTGCCATAATTGATTCGGCTTAAGAACTGGTAGTCAGAAGACACTGGTCAGGGCTGACTGGCTGCTTCACAAAGTCCCGCCCACGTCAGCCCCGGTCAGTGTTTTCAGCTCAGTGTGCTCCAGTCCTCCAACAGGAGAGGACCGTCTGGAGTGTGAGAGCAGGGACAGGCCCTCAAGGCTGAGGCAAGTGAGAGAAGCCCTTTTCTGCCCCCCCACACCACCCCCTGGGCCTTCTATGAGGAGACTAGGCCCAGAGAAGGCCTTTTCCGTCCCACACACACCATCCCCTGGGCCTTCTATGGGGCACTAGGCCCAGAGAAGGCCTTTTCCGCCCCCCACATGCCATCCCCTGGGCCTTCTATGGGGCATTAGGCCCAGATAAGGCCTTTTCCGCCCCCACATGCCATCCCCTGGGCCTTCTATGGGGCACTAGGCCCATAGAAGGCCTTTTCCGCCCCCACACGCCATCCCCTGGGCCTTCTATGGGGCAGTAGGCCGAGAGAAGGCCTTCCCCCCACGCCATCCCCTGGGCCTTCTATGGGGGCAGTAGGCCCAGAGAAGCCCTTCCCCCCCACACTGCCTACTGCCCCCATAGAAGGCCCAGGGGATGGTGTATGGGGGACAGAAAAGGCCTTCTCCGGGCCCAGAGAAGCCCTTTTCTGCCCCTCTTCCCTTCCTTTCCCCCTTTTCCTTTCTTCCTCTCTCCTTTCTTTCACTCTTCCCCCTATTCCTTCCTTCCTTCCTTCCTTCCTTCCTTCCTTCCTTCCTTCCCTCCCTCCAACCCTCTCTCCCTTCCACCTCCCTCCCTTCTTTTCTAGGGCCCGTTGTCTTCCACCACAACGGGCTTTGCTCCTTAGTACACAAATAAATATCATTAGCAAACAAATAAATATTATTGGGCAAATCAATATTATCAGCAATATCTGTTTTTACCCCCTTTTGTTTTTATTTTTGGCAGTCTCATTTAATGTTAATAAAAAGCAAATTTGCTTATTTTTCAATAAAAAGGTGTGTGTAATATTTGTTCATGTCCTGCGGCTCTCAGACATCTGACATTGATTCTGTGTAGCTGTCACATTAAGCAGGTTTGGCCACCCCTGCCATAGCACAAATGCTACAGGTCACAGCAGCAGTCCCCTAGCATTGCCTTCTGGACTAAGCCAGTCAGCGTCTCCAAAATGATACTATTGTTGATGGCATCAAAAGTTGCCAAGAAGTCCAGAAGGATCAACAAGACATGCTCCCCCCCTCACTCTCTTGGTGAAGATTATAAGTCTGTCTGTCTATCTAAGAGGACATGTCCTCTTGTTTTGGCGTCTGTTCTCTTTATGGCTCTTTTAAAAAAAAACTGAAGAAAATGTCATCTTCCTGGGTTGGAAGGAGTATTCCTAGTTAGTAGCAATTCCCACAGCTTAAATAGTACAGGTTTTTCAAAATGGGGTTTATCATAGTCATCACTTGCTTGAATTAGTCAGGAAATAAGTCCTCTTTTTCGCTTTTCAAAATATGGCCACCCTACCATTACCTCCAAGGCTGCCTGAAGCTGAATAGAACCTTGCTCCCGAAAAGGAATGCCAGCCACCCAATGGTAAGTCTTCAACTCACTGGAGTCCTGATATGCCTGCTTCAGGAGGGGCCTCAGTGCATTCAGTGTGTGGATGTAGGGAGGGGCAAACATAGTCCTCCACCCATGCAGAGATGCTACATACTTTTATTGTCTCCTTGGCATGGCAACAGGGCAGTGCTCTCTTAATTCCTCTCTTCAGAAAGAGTGAATGAGCGTATATCAGACAGAGCATCTCACGATGAGGCTTTCATGTGGAGAAACAGCCCCCTCCTACTACGTGAATAACGCATGAATCAGGAGTACTATAGTTATTTAGTGATCAATAGGCATGCGTGAACTGGCTGGTCACAGGAGCAGCAGAAACTTCTCACAACGATCTGTGCTGATTTAGTTTAGATTTTTAGCCCAGCCTATGCCCAAAGGTTCTGGGAAAGTGACATTTTTCAATATTTTCTGCGGCAACGCCTTGCCCTTCGCTACAGCACTTGGCACATTTCCTTTGAAGAAAGGAATTAAGCAGCAACCAGAACCAGTCTCACTTGTCAGAACCAAGACTGTGCGCTTCTCCCTCACACGGCAGCGGCTGAAAAGAACAGCTGGAGTTCATTGCCGGGGCACGCTGCTACCACAGAACGTGAAAGAATCATGCAAATGCAGCCCTACTAAATTGTCTCCTTAAGTGCCCCTAAATTCCCACTTGGCATGGACTTGGCACACGGCCTAGCGGGAGAGACACAACGAGGGCGGCACGCAAGGGGTTTCCAAGTTCGTCGGAGACAGTGGGGCTTCCTCTCCTAGCCCCTTACCACACACTGAAATGGTGTCTTTCAAATCCCTTTCCAGGGAGCTCCCTGCAGATTTATCAGGAGCTCCTTAATTAGAAGATCAATCTGGTAAGACAACCTGACACCACTGTCCATCTTGTCTTGCAAGGCACAGCCACAGGCGAGTGCTGAGTGTGCTCTGGAGCAATGGTTTCCAGCCTTTTTGAGCTGCCCCAAGCAGACCTTGAGATGAGCAATTCCCACCCCTTTGGGTATGGTGACCCAGAAGTCCAAATTTACTTGGTATGGTAACTCATCTGGGGATAGCCCAAGGTTGTTGTTTTTTTGGCATCCTAGGCAAACAATGACCTTGGCATCCATCTCATTCAGCATTCCATTTTCTACAGAGGCTAACCAGATATTCTTGAGGAAACCTTCTCTGTTACTCCCTCTAATGCCCCCTAAGATTCTAAGAATCTTATTCTAGGAACCATCAGGACACGTTTTACTTGATCGACATGTCCATGCAGTCAAGAAAGAATATGAACTGATGTCTGACATAGAAAATATTGTTTCCAGGGTCAGGTCTTGGTTTCCAAAGTACAAAAGACAGCAGTGGAAAGGCAGGGGAGGCCATTAGGGCAGGGCTGACCCACCGCCCGCTTTCAGAGGCTTCACAACCCACTTTTGGATCCTGAACCACGGCACCAGGAAACAGTGCTGTAGAAAAGAATTCTCACTTCATACAAGGATTCCATGGTGGATGACAGGTTTCCCTGGCAGCCTAGACCATGTGGAGTGGTTGAACCACAGCACTAAGGCCGTGTCTGCCAGCACTAAAGTTGGGCTGATCATCATTCCTTTTCTCAGAGAATGTTTGCGGGGGGTGGGGGGAGTGAGCAGGGTGACTTACACCATACCACTTCTCTGCTAAAATCTACCTCCTTCCCAAGCTGCTTTCCCCTACTATAAGTAAGTTTTAAACACAGGAGTGTGTGTAATGTCTGTTTTGCCCCTTTCTGGAACTTGTCACCAAGTGTAGATAGAGGCGATTTTTAAAGGTGTTTCTGAATGAGTAACTGAACTGGTAACTGGAAGAAGGCAGCTGGTCAGAACAGCATACTCATGCAGACATGCAACAGATAGCCTCTTCTTGGGTTAGTGGTTTGGGCTCAGTTACCAGTGTAACCAATGGGGAAAAAACGTTTTGCAAGGATTAAGAGCAACTACTTTATTTTTTCCATGTCATGTTTCAGTCTGACATGGTTAGTATTTAATGTTCCCGATATTTCAATTTGCTTTCAGTGGGAGAACTTGTATCTTTATCAAGTTGCCTGCAGATGCCCTTTAGGATATCTTGGCCACTTTGCCCAGGAACAGAGCACTTTTGCCAAGCGCAAAGTAGAGTTGATCATTAACAAATCCCAACACAATGACAGTAGCCACTTCCTTTGGCATGCACTGATCAAACCTATTTAATCATTCCTTCATTTGCCCTTTCTGGCTGTTCTAAAATGACAGGCAGGAGTGCTGCTGCAGCACTGCAAGGGACCCAGCAGTTATGGTCCCATCATCTGTAGTGTGTTTAAGGACTGCACACAGGCAGGCAAGGCACAGGCATAAGGAGAGATTCAAATGTGCATAAGAAGCTAAAGAAATATTCTTGTGTATATATATTTTTCTCTGTAGGGGCTACCAGCTTATGAACCTGGGATCTTCCCTTCCCTTCCCTTCCCTTCCCTTCCCTTCCCTTCCCTTCCCTTCCCTTCCCTTCCCTTCCCTTCCCTTCCCTTCCCTTCCCTTCCCTTCCCTCCCCTTCCCTCCCCTCCTCCCCTCCTCGAAAAAGTCTTGAGCAGTCAAAAACCCTCCTGTTAAGCATCATCATCTGGACTCGACATGAAACCAATGGAAAAATCTCACAACAGCAAGGGTAAGGTTAGGGAATCTGTCAGCTAAAAGGAGTAAAACAAGCTTGTGATGAGACAGAAACGAAAAATTAGCTATGTACTGTGTTAAATTCCTATTTCTAAGGCTAAAATAAAGAGGACACTCCAAATAAGATATGTATTAAAGCAAGGGTGTCAAACATAAGGTCCGGAGGCCAGAACCGGCCTGTCCAGGGCTGCTATGTGGCTCGTGAGCAACTGGTGCAAGGGAGGGAACAGGAGGCTGCTCAGGGGTTGGGTGGGTGGAGTCACTCCAATTGTGGCTCCAGTGCTGTGGGACAACCTTGTCTACAACAGTCAAGTGGAAGCTCTTCACGTCAGGGACTGGTAAGTTGGAAACCATTGCAGCCTCATTCATACCTCTCCACTTGGCCTGCAGCTCCAGGGATGCTGTCCCAGATGGCCGCAAGGGTCAGTGTATGCACGCGGGGTGTGTGTGTGCAGATGATCCTCTGTTGGAGCATGGGAGCGTCTGCCCAATGCTGCACTGCTGGCTCTCTAGTCCGCCCATGTGGGTTTTCCTCTACACTCCCCCCGCCCAGCCCATGGGGCCTTGCAGAGAGGACATACCAACTCGGACCTTACCAGTTGCTGTCCTTTATAACATTTATATCTCCGGTACCCGGCATTATGTTTTATGTTACACGTGGTTTGGCCTGACAAAGTGACATTTATATAAGAACCGGCCCTCATAACAAATGAGTTTGACACCTCTTTATTAAAGTACCAATTTCCCCCTGAGAACAATCACAAAGGCGGGACCTGTGTTCGTATTCCCTGGATGGACACAGAGATGGACTGTGCTTGGTTCATTTGTGGCTCAGTCCAATCATTTCAGCAAATCTGACTTCATTAATGAAGTCCAAAAACATCCAAATGATTTAGCAGCAGCTGTGTTTTTTGCTCCTTTCTGTTCCTGTCAGTTGCACTGAGGTGACTGGCTTTAAAACCTCAGTCATATTTTTTTCTTTTTTCCCTTAAATTTATTCACCTATCAGTAATACATGATATAATCTCTCAAAAAATCAATTAGATTCAAAAATTAAAACAATGGTGTAGAAACACCAGTAAAACAAACAAACAAACAAACAAACAAACAAACAAACAGGCCTTAAATTAAATATAACAGGTATAAAGTTCTTTTGGAATTTCTCTGTTTTTTGCCAAGTAACTTAAAATAGGAGACCAGGTTCTTTTAAACTTGGTAACCATTGCTGATGAGGGCAAGGAATTAAGATTAAAAGTTAATTTAGCTAAAACGTATTGTTCCCAAAGTCTGGAGTGCCAAGCTGAAACAGATGGGGCTGAAGGAGATTTCCATTGAGAAGTGATTGCAAGTTTTGCAGTTGCTGGTAGAATACCAATAACCAATTCTTTCCATATTGGTAGATCATCATTTGGAAGTAGTCCCAGAAGCAGAAGTTCAGGTGTATCATCTAATCAAATCTCAGTAATTGTATAGGCATACCATCCGCTTCCATTGGCAGAACTGAGGTTGAAACCAAACTGGTGATCAGTTCATCCACCATTGGTAGTCTGATCTTCTCTGTGGCCTCTGGAACCATGATGTAAAACTTAGAAAACACCTGATGGTTAGTCTTTGGCTTGGCTGGGTGTTCCCATTTAGCTTTAATTAAGCTGTAAAAGGCTGCTGGGAATGGCAGCCCTGATTGATTCACTTCTGGTTTGGGTATGCTTTTACTGGAGGCTTCTGGGAACCCTGAGTCTTCCGAGGCTTCTGGGAACATCTCCTTTGGCTTGTAGGAAATCTCCAGTGCTCTCAGCCTGTTAAACAGCTCTGGAGGGAACAGCCTGGTTTGTGTAGTTTGCACCACCTCCTCCTCCTCGAGCTCCCTGTCTTCCCTCGCTGAGGCTGAGCTTTCAGAGTCTGATTCCCCTTCCCAAGAATCGAGGAGAGGACTGTACTCTCTCTGGATTAGCTTCCCCTCTTTGCTCTTTTTTGGCCTTGTGGGGGAGAGAGCTATGCTCGGGGTGGAACCCCCCCCCCAAGTCTGGAGCATTTGTGACTTCTCCCCCATTTTGGGGACAGGGGGTGATGTGGTAGGCATCTGTTTGGATTCCTGCATCCACTTTCTGAACTCCTTCCTCATTTCAGGTTTCAGCCAGGATAGAAAATGTGACTTGTTCTCTTCCCCCCCCAAATCCACGTCCTGCTTTTCCAACAGGGAATCCTGTGTAGAGAATGAGACAGGGGCTCTGGAGGGCTCAGTCTCACTTTCTGTGTTGTGCATGGTTTGGGGGCTGGCTAAGCCTGCTTTTGCAGTCATTCTGAGTCCTCTCTTGTTCTCCACTCTGTGGTTGTGGGGTGAGGGGAAATGAGAGAAGCGAGGAGACAGAAAGAGAGCGAGTCCGGAAATGAGAGAGAGATAGAGAGAGGACACAGGGGCATTGAGTGGGAGAAGCCACGTGGCCCCTTTCCCTGTTCCTCCCCTCTAACTATCTGCCTCCTCTACCATTCCGGGTAACACAGCGAGGCATGGCTTGGGCACTGGGGATGAAGAATAAACTGCATTCGTATAGGGCATGCCCGGGAGAGAGAGCTGTATAATCCCCCCCGCTCTCCTGTCCCTCTCTGCCATCCCGAGGGGGGGGCTCCTCTGGGACCTGAGCCCTAGGCCCCAGTCCCCCTCAACCCCAGTCCCTCATGCCCGCTGGGTATTTTCCCTATCGAGATTCAGGCGAGAGATCTTTGTTCTTCAGCGATGGCTTCCAGGGAGGCTGCCTGGAACTCAGTGCCACCCTGTGCCTGCTGCAGCCTCAACTATCCCCCGTGTGCATGTTCCAGGAGAAAAAAGCCCCACGGCTGATGAGTGGAAGGGTCTGTGGGAGGCTGCAGCCTAGCCGCAGCCACCAGGGATCTCCCAGCATCGCCGTCTCTGCTGCTTCATCTGCTGCCTTTTGCAGCCCAGCAGACATTGGTGCTGGCCTGCAGCTTTGCCGCCCTGGCTGTAAGCAGCTTGTTGCTGCCAATTGTGGCCTTGCCTTGAGGGTCAGAACTTGGGCCTTGCTCTCACCACAGTTGCTGCGGACTTCCGAGAGCCTCCGGCCCTCCTCACCTTGTTGCTGCCATCCGCCATCGCCCACGAGGGAATACTGGTGAGAAACTTTCTCTGACAACATCTGGGAGCCATGGGAGGCGATGACCCCCTTCAGTCCCAAAGAAAAAAACCTCTGCCACCAACCGTGGTTTGAAAGGTGGGGAGGGAGGAATGGATGGAGGGAGCCCTGCCGGCACGATCCTTCACTCCTTCCCCCCTTTTCCTTTGTTCTGGATCTTTGCACTCCGTGGAGCACCGATGAGACCCTCCTGCTTCTCCAGCAGGGCTGGTAAAGCTGGGGAACTCCCAGGGAACAGGCCCCTCCCCTGCTGGATCGATTTCAAAGAGACCAACCCTGCTAGAGAGGAGGAGCCGTATCCCACATGAGGACTGCCCCACTCCTAGGACCACTGGAGAACAGCCTCTTCCATGTCATACATTAACTGGCATTTTTTCTTCACTGCATATACATCTTGATCAGGTAAAGCATGTCCTGATGGTTACTAGAGTGAGTTTTTTAGAATCTTAGGGAGGGACTAGAGACAATAATGAAGAAGGGGAGGGTGGTCACAGGCTTGAATCTAACCTCCAAAGGCAAAGGCTGTGTATGTCAGAATGCCACTTACGTGGGGTTCATAGTGGGGGCAGCTGTGCCCATTTGCCCTGCAATGTTTGCTGGTTTCTCACAAACATCTGGTTAGCCTCTGTAGAAAATGGAATGCTGGACTAGATGGGTGCCAAGGTCATAGCTTGTTTAGGGCACCAAAAAAAATAAATAAATCTTGGGCCAACCCTGGATGGGACACCATTCCAAGTAAACTTGGAATTGTGGGTCACCATACCTGAAAGGTTGGGAATTGCTGATCTCAGGGACTGCTTGGGACAGCTCAGTGTGGAGGGCAATGAGGCACTGCATTGATTTGCTCTATGACTGGCACCTCCTTCTGGGCTTGTGCCACTGCCAGCCAGGTCAAGGCCCTGTGGTGATGCCAACTCAGTGGGCAGTGGAACAAGCCCAGTAGGGGAGGGGTGCATCTTGTTTGGGGCAACAAAATACTTTAAACAGGTCCTGCCAAGAGAGCAGACAACAGCAATGCAAGAGTTGCTACAGCAGAGGATGCACAGTGGGCTTTGTGTCCCTTTGAGTAGAAAGCTGCTCAGTTGCCAAAACTGGCTCTCCCTCCAGACACTAAACAAAACTATAGCTCACTTGGGTCAAGCTGATCCTATGGGCAGAGGTCTCATTTTGCCCTCTGTGGTGTTGCCAGTCTGCTTAAGCTGCTCTGGTATTTCCAATTTCCTTCCAAGTTGGCTGTTAGTGCCTGAAACTATTGCTTCATATGGTAAACAATCTAGCTAATATGCTTTTTGTATCTATATAATGGATGATAGACTAAGGTAGCGTTCCTGTGTACAGTTGAGAGGAAGCCCCAATGAGCGTGGTTTATTCTGAGATGAATATATGTAGACACAAAGCTTGCACACCAGGCATGCATAAGATATTAAAAGTTGCTTTAGAAACTCAACAGTTTTACATGTTCTGAAACATGTAAAGGATACAGGCACAAGACCACTTCTAAAGAGTCAGCAGAAAACTAATATTAACTGTAGTGGAAATAATGGAAGGTTTGATGTTCTTTAGTAGTTTTTGCTATCTGTAGCTGGAGGTCCTGGGTAACTCAATGTACCTCACAGAGCTATTGCATAAGTGTGACTTGGCAAGTTGCCTTGAACTCTTCAGAGTATCACCAGACATGAACACAGTTCAGTTGTGTGCTCTCCCCACCTCTTTTCACATGTGGAGCCTCTCAGTTTGATCAACTTACCATGACATCTGGAGGCTCCGGTCAAACTGGAACTTGTTTCTCCCCACAGACTTGGATGCCAACCTTCAGTTTAATCCCAGTTTAGAATCTTGGTTTGTGGGAAGCAAACTCCAGTTTATCTAAGTGCCTGCATTGGGATGTCATTGTAGAGGAAGCCCAGAAGTTCAAATGATCATCTATTGATTATTGCTGGGATTCCAGAGGGCCTCCGGGAAAGGACTTTAGGGATTTTCCAGAAATAAGCTGCTAGGCAAAACTGTAGAAACAGGTGTTTTGTATTCAATTTAATTGACAGATGAGGAATTTCCTAATGAAAGCAGGTGTTCCAATGTCAGTAGACTTTTTAATTAAGATGGTATGGTTCGCCACAATAATGACCAGTCATAGTGGAGATTTATGATCAAACTTTCTTCCTCAAAGAGAACTAGTTTCAGAAGTTCACTATGGTCTTTTAAGTAGTTTTAGCTATAAAGAAAAATCAAACTAAACTCTCCTTTCAGTTTAAAATGCTTTAAATACTGAATTAGTGGGAATCTTAAAGCAATATATAAGCAATATACCTGCCTTTTAACAGCTTATTATTCTAAAGAGTGCTTGTTTGTTTGCTTAGAGAAATAGTTATACATTTAATGAACTGAGCTGGTGATGCCCAGTGAAAAGGAAATTTATAATTGGTTAAAGAAGATGTCAAGATGATTAAGTTTCCTGGCTAGGCGGGATATAAATCGAAAATAATAAATAAATAAATTATACTTTCTGTAAAAAGCGATTTAAGCCTGAAAAAAACCTTTCCTTATGTGTTTCTAGAAGTTAAAACACAACTTTTATATTCTGTTTATAGCTGAGAATTAAAGCTATGGTATAGAATGTTTGTAAGAGAAGTAGCTAGTTAAATAATTACTAAAACTATATTTTTTAAAAAGAAACTTTGCTTAAGACTAGCAAACTGCTAACAAGCAAAAACTGGGAAGATAGCCAGCCAGTTTATGAAGTCACAGAAATCAGTCATGGGCACCTGTCAATTAAAAAGTCTAATTAAAAGGCCAATTAAAAATGCAGAACTTATGTTATATGAGAAGGACTCTTACTGGTCAAGGTAAAATAGCACATTTTACAAAACCAGAAACTTTGTTAGATTAAAAAACTTTATAAAATTCAATAAAAATCTTCTGATGGATCAAATGAAGAATGATAGGTGGATTCAATGTATTTACAAAAGTCTTATGCCATAGGCCACTTTGTATCTTTAAATTAGTGCTATAATTTTGTATTTTTCCATAATTCAATGTATCCATACATCTTTAGTAGAAATAACTCACAAAATGGTATTAAAAGTGCTGTTATACACTTAAATGCATGTATCAATATAAAGGGACCATTTTTATAACAGAACTGATAGATTTTATACTGGAAATGAACTCAGCCACTGTGTGTATAAAAGTTCATTCAAACATAAGGCAAGTCTGGAAGAATGGACAAAAGATGCATTTTTAACAAGATGAACACCTGCATTGGAAAGTCGAAACACATCTTGTTAGTCAAATGTTTGATAAATGATTGTTCAAACAAAGAAACTTAAGCTGAGCAAGTGCCAGTGATGTCAACAATAATGTAAAGCTGGGAGGAGCAAGAAGAATATATAAGTCAGAAGTGCTGTTACTCACTAGATATCTGAGCTGAAATTTTGGCTTTAAGGTGTCCCTTATTCGAATAAAACATTTTCTACCTCTTTTTGCTGCCTGGATTATCTGTCTCACTGTGTGGTATATTGGCTAGAGTATAAAGAGACCACCAGCTGAACAATACAGTGAAGAAATAGAACAACAGTCAGGATTAAGTACTCAAACACTATAAAACCCTGCTTTTGCTTTTACAACAAGTATATTTATAACAACAGTCGCTCAAAGAACTCAACAAAAATTACAGAAAATCAATATGTATCAACACTGTCCAAATATTTTTCAAAAAGATTGACGAAGCTTCCGGATTACATTTCTTCATTTCCAAACTTCATCAATCATACTGCTGATGAAGTTTGGAAATGAAAAAATGTAATCCGGAAGCTTTGTCAATCTTTTTGAAAAATATTGGGACAGTGTTGATACATATAGATTTTCTGTAATTTTTGATGAGTTCTTTGAGCGACTCTTGTTATAAATATACTTGTTTTAAAAGCAAAAGCAAGGTTTTATAGTGTTTGAGTACTTAATCCTGACTGTTGGTATATTGGCTAGCCACACAAATCAAAGAACCTTAATGCCCTCAGGGTGTTGCCTTCACCAGGATAAATTCAAGCATGGTCAGACCAGGAGGAGGGCGGGGAGTGCATGAACACAGCAACCAAATTGCGCTGATGCCTGACACCAGCAAAGCTCTGCTTGGGCTCGGCCGTAATGTCTGAATGCAGGCAAATATTCTTAATCATATCCATAGTTTTTGGCTCCTTTGAAGTGCTATGATGGTCATAGTCTAACCTGAGCTTCTGGATTTGCAAAGAAACAATGAAAAGGGAAACAAAGGTTATTGGAAATAAGCAGGGGAAAGACAATTTAAAACATGAGGGAGATTATGGATGATTACTCTCTGTTGACCTGCTAGCTTTCTGGTTAGAGAGAGTTTGTGTTCTGCTAAGGCTGCAATCAAACAGAATTCTCCACTGCCACATACACCAGGGAAAGGGAAAGTCCAGGAAAAGCTCTGGCATGTGATGCTGCAGAATTTATGAGTTACGTGCCACTTCCACGCAGTAAAGAGCCTCTGTATTACTTTCGCCAGTGCTGCAAACTTAGAAGTATGTGCTTTGGCAAAGGAGTTTCTGTTCAGTAATTTTTTTGCGCACTTTCCTCCACCAGCCCCTCAGAGGCGGCATGTTCTCTGCATTTCTTCTTACTCTGCACTCCTGGAGGGCTTCACAAGGTTTTTAAAAGGTCGCTAATTGCTGTAGGATCACAGCATTATAGGCTTTTTCACTCTATCTCATCTATAGCACTTTTTCACTTTCACTCCGCTCCTTACTGAAGCCCTTTGTGACTTTGGTCGATGCAGGTGCCATGATCCCCAGCAGACCTTTTCAGTGGATCCCCTCCTCCCATTTCTACCAGCAGAAAATTTGGTTGGATCCAGCCCACTATTTTGTTTTTTTAAGCTCTCAAAAAGCCCTTTATTAGCATGGCAGAGAAAAAAGCAGAGAATGTGATGTACTGACAGAAGGAAAGTGGCTCCAGTTTGGGTGAGACCTTTGAAAACGTATACCTGCCCATCCAGATATCATCATTATGTGGTTGAACCCAAAATGACCATTTGAAAGCCAGCGAGGTGTAATTTGGAGTGGTGGACTCTAATCTGGACAACTGGATTTGATTCCCCACTCCTCCTCCACATGAGGCCTGCTGGGTGACCTTGGACAAGTCACAGTTCTCTCAGAACTCTCTCAATCCCACCTGCCTTATAAGGCGTCTGTTGCGGGGAAAGGAAGGGAAGGTGATTATAAGCCCCTTTGAGACTCCCTAGGGTAGAGAAAAGTGGTGTATAAAAAACAACTCTTCTTCTTCTGTACTTGGGAAAAAGTATACAGAGGACAGGGAAAGGTCTACTGGGGCATGATTAGAGCATGAAATCATGTGGATGCTCCAGGAAGGGTGCTTGAGCTTGGAAACAAAAGTGGAGGGAAACATCTGTGAGGAAGAAGCTGATGTCACTCTGAGAAGGCTGGCATATGTAGGGATGGGCCAACCCCCCAAGTCTTGTGATCTCTCCACCTTGGAATGGCTTTTCAGGAAACCCTCTTGCCAGGAGCTGCTTTATCTTACTTTGGAGAAAGACTGCCAGCTCCCCATTGGGAAATTCCTGAAGATTCAGAGGTGGAGCCTGGGGAGGGCAAGATTTGGAGCGGGAGCTCAGCAGGGATGTGATGCCGTGAAGTCTACCTCCAAAGTTGCTGTTTCCTCCAGGGGAACTGATTGCTGTAGTTTGGAGACCAGTGGTGATTCTGGGAGAACTCCAGATCCCACCTGGAGGTTGGCAAGCCAATTCAGAGCAAACGACTGGTGTCCTTCCTCTACCCCGCCCTCCTAATCAGAGAGCCCGCTTTGCCCTCAGGCTCACCTCCAATTTATAAACTCTGCCTCAGATGTAAACGTTTACTTCCCTGAGAAACAAAAACCTTCCTTTGAGTCTCTCCTTATTCTGAGCTTCCCCCCATCATGCCATTGACCCTCACTTTCTTTCCCCCTTATGCTTTCTCTTCAAACATGTATGAAAAAAGGTAAATACAAAATGCCATATCTTGGAAAACAGATGAGTCCTTAATTTTTTACGGCTAGTGCGTCATGAAGTGACAGGGGTCCATTTCACGGCTACTTCATCGCAAAGGGAAAAGGGGTTTATAACCTGACAAGAGGTCGATATTAAACTGAGCTGGAAAACATTAATTGGAATCCTGGGGAAACGGCAGAAGGATCTGTTCCACAGAAGGCGATTGTCCTTTGGGCTTCCATACTCTCCACTTCCCCTGGCTTTCGGATGGTGCATTGACCTGAATCTCAGACTGCACCTGGCAGGTCCCCCTAAGGACCCAAGAGAGGGAGGGGGAGCAGAGTAGAGCAAAACTTTACCGATCTCTCTTGGCCTGTGTGTATGTGTGTGCGTTCATAGTGGGTGCGGGATCTGACACAACCTGCCAGCCCACCCATTTATCACTGCCAAAGACTGGAACAGGCAGGCTTAACCCTGGTCATAAACAAGAGTTGCCCACTGCATTCTGCTCCTTTCCTGCCCCTCTTCTCTGCATCCCTCCCCTTTCCTTAACCCTTGTTGCCCTTTGTGTTTCAGGCAGTGTTCTCTATGGCCTCTCAGCAACATGCCAGGGGCCTTATGGGGCACACTGTTTGGAAAAGCAACACTTGAATTGAACAGAAGGGATGGGGGGGGGAAATCCCAGTTCTTTTACACAACCCCCTCCCCCATAAAAGGAAATCCAGCCCTCGAGGTCCCCCACTTCATCACTTTTTCTGCTGCCCCCCCCCAATTCAAAATTTTCTCTCTCATTGCCATTTCTTGAATTTTGGAGAGAGGGAGTCCTTGTGGACAAGCAAGACAACCCTGGAGAGCCAGCGTGGTGTCGTGGTTAAAAGCGACGGACTCTGGGATCTGGAGAACCAGGTGTGATCCGATCCCCCTGTCTTCCTCCACATGAAGCCTTGGGCCAGTCACAGTTCTCTCAGAACTCTCTCAGCCCAACCTGCCTCACAAGGTGTCCGTTGCGGGGAGAGGAAAGGAAGGCGGTTGTAAGCCGCTTTGAGGCTGCTTAGGGTAGAAAAAAGTGGGGTATAAAAACCTACTGTTCTTCTCCTGATCAGCTCATCTCCAGTAAGAGTCTACCAGAGCAGTCCTAAACAGTGCTACACGCTTCTAAGCCCACTTACTCCCAGCTACAGTGTTATGACGCTAGATCTGCCATGGTAATAGAAAGGGACTGTGTTCCTTTAAAAAGACATCTGTCCATTTAAAGGCATCATCTGAAACAGTTGGCACAACCCATGTTATTGTGAACAGCTGCAGCAGCACACAGTAATTTCACAAATACTATTTCAGGTTTATTGCCCCAACTTGCATGCTCTTGTGTGGAAGCAATATACTTCCACTGAGCCATTGTCTTGTCCCACTTGCGATTCAATATGAAGATAGTTTTATTTCCTCTGATTTAACAATGCTTTTTTAAAAAAGAGAGAGAGAGGGAGCGGGAGGTGGGAGAGGAAATTAAACGAAAAGAGACTGGCAGAAATCCAGGAAAGAAAGGAAATTTGGAGATAAAGAGAACTGTCCTTATTTTACCCTGTTGTGCCTGGTGAATGCTTAAATGTAAAGACACAAGATCATGTGTTTACATTTGTTAGTAATTCAGATGTAATTTTTTTTTAAGAATAACTCTTATGTAAGCAAATAACATGGCCAGAGTTCCAGGCCATGTTACTATATTGTGCTAGAAGAGAAAGATACCTCTGTGAGGTAACAGGCCTCGCCTCAGTGCCAAAGTGTCTGGAACAAGGGAACAAACAGGCAAGTTTAGCAGGTGTTCAAGTTAAGGAGCAGGGTGAGGAAATGCCAGGGCACTAGTCTTTAGAACATAAGAACCTAAGAGAAGCCACTGTTGGATCAGGCCAACAGCCCATCCATTCCAACACTCTGTCACACAGTGGCTAAAAATACCAGGTGCCATCAGGAGGTCCACCAGTGGGGCCAGGACACTAGAAGCCCTCCCACTGTTGCCCCCCCCCCAAGCACCAAGAACACAGAGCCTCACTTGCCCCAGAGTCCCTATCTATACCTTGTGGCTAAGAGCCACTGATGGACCTCTGTTCCATATGCTTATCTAATTCCCTCTTGAAGCTGTCCATGCTTGTAGCCGCCACCACCTCCTGTGGCAGTGAATTCCATGTGTTAATCACTCTTTGGGCGAAGAAGTATTTCCTTTTATCCGTTCTAACTTGACCGCTCAGCAATTTCATGGAGTGCCCACGAGTTCTTGTATTGTGAGAAAGGAAGAAAAGTACCTCTTTCCTAAAAGGATAAAAGCACACTTTCCACAAACAGATCTACATAAATAAGAAATTTATAAAAAGGGGGGTTAAAAAAGGAATTATGAATGTAGAATGCCAGCAGGGGGTTGGGGGCTATCAAATGTATTGCACTGAGTGAAACATGCATGACTATCTGCCCGCTGGACAGAAGTCATGTGTGTGTGCTTGGCGCAAGGAGCTCCTTCTTCTCAGAGAATGAGTTCACACCCTTGAGACCAAGTTGGCTGACCTGGAGAAGCAGAAACAGTCAGTCAGGCATGCGGGTAAGACTCTTGGGGACTTGTTAGATGTATCCCACTCTGAGAATGGCAGCCCAACTGCTGTCAGGGAGCATGAGGGCCAAGGAGAAATAGGACATGGTGCTGAAGAAAGGGGGGATGTTCTGTCAGAAGGGACCCTTCTATAGTTGGTGAACAGATATCCTTTTGCACCAAGACCTGTTATGCCCAGGTGTTTTCCCTCACTTTCACTGTGCCTGTCTGTTGGGTTTTCTTAATCGTTCTGCTTTTATTTTTCTCCCTTCAGCTCTCAGTTTGCTTTCTGGCCACTGTTTCCCTGGGTTTTATGAGAGTGCTTTTATGCCAATTTCCCCGCTTGTTTTGCTTCCTAGCTGAAGGTAGTTCAAAAGCATATAGATTACCTCGAATCCCCCCACTCTTTTGCTGCCTTTTAAGGGTCACTCCCTGCCCACATCAAGGTCATCTCACCTACTCTGCACCTTCCAGCATTCTCCCCCCTTCATTGGTATACAAGCTTCATCTTCCCCTGATAATTTTTTTTGACAAATGGCATGAGTCTAGTCAGGGCTCTTTTTGTAGCAGGAACTCCTTTGCATATTAGGCCACACACCCCTAATGTAGCCAGTCCTCCAAGAGCTTAAAGAGTTCTTCTTACAGGGGCTACTGTAAGCTCTTGGAGGATTGGCTACATTAGGGGTGTGTCGCCTAATATGCAAAGGAGCTCCTGCTACAAAAAGAGCCCAGAGTCTAGTGATACCAGACTAGCGATAGTCTTGGATGGCTGAATAAAAAATTATAATGACTGGGGGGAAAGTTTAAAGGAACTGCATGATGATTAGTTCCCTGCTGGTATTGACTGGAAAGGGGGATCAGAGAGGAGGCAAACGACAGCATCCCCAGTCCAAAGAAAAAAGGATTTCAGTGCTGCAAGCAAACAAAACAAAAGGGGGGGAATCATCAGTGTGGAATGAAATTGACATGAATGGAGAGAGAGAGAGAGAGAGAGGGAGGGAGGGAGAGAGAGAGAGAGAAGGATGGGAAGCCTAAACCTTTGAAAACATTTTTCCCTTTAATGCTTTAGTGAACAAAGTTTTTTGCGGGACCATCTTGGCAATCTCTGGAAGCCTAACATTACAATGGTGACTGAGACACATGGACTTTCTATGAACCACTGAACTTAAGAATTGCTTGGGGTTGATCCATTTGGAGGAAGAGAGCAATCCACACAGCACAGGCTTTAAAAAACTGCCAAGATCACGACCAATGTGCAGGATCAAATTAGAGAATCAAGGAAGGGCAGAGCATTAGTGTTACTATGCAGCTGCACTACAGCGAAAATACTTCCCCATTTTTTTCAGTGTAGTAGCACAAGACTAAAAAAGCTCTTCAGAGCTTCTGCCAGAGGGCTCCTCCCCCATACTAATTGCAGCCCTGTGCAAAGTGTGTTTGTGTTGTAGTCGACTTTGCACAGGTGCGCAATCACACACACACAAATCACATCTTGCAATGCCAGTATCAGTGGGTACTACTGTGCATTCTGTACACTCGTTTCCTGATATTATGAGTTTGTGCGACTCTTTCCCGTTTTTCACAGCAGCTGATAACATAGCAGAGAATCCCCTAGCGCTCGGCAATATAGAAAACGGGGCTTTGCAGCTGCTTGTCAGTTTCAGAAAAAGTCTGGTTCATTTTAACAATGGGTTTCAACCCTTTGCCTGCAATTCTTTCTGTTTCCTTTCATTCAATGAATTAACACAAAATGCATGTACAAAACCTGAACCACGAGGATTCAAATACAAGGTGCTTGCTGGACACTACTGCACAGTCGCGATAGGGCAATTGTGGGATTAAAAAAAACCCAAACTTTCGGGCACCCCCCACACATCACAAGTGATGTTTCACTTCAATTTAGAAAAGGAAAAAGAATGGTGCATAACATGGGCACAGAATCTGAAGTCAAGATTAAAGGTTTACTCCTCTGAAAATCTGCAGTAAAATGTGCATGAGTAATTGGCTCAAGGAACAATCCCTGGGCAGAGAGGCAAGGGGGCTCTTGGTAGTTGGTGTTTTGATCCTTAGGCATGTACGCAGATGGGTTGTGAACTCGCATACTGACTGCACGGTGACTTGTCTGCCTGGTGTGAAGGTAATAGACATTATGTGTGGTCTAGATAGGTTGGTAGACAGTGCTGTGAAGGAGCCAGTGGTTGTAGTACATGTTGGCACCAACGATGTGGGGAAATGTGGTTGTGTTGTCCTGGAGGAAAAAAATTAGCTGCTGGGATGGAAACTCAAGGCTAGGGCCTCTAAGGTAGCGTTCTCAGAAGTGCTGCCTGTTCCATGCACAGGGCCAGCTAAACAGGCACAAATTATGATTCTCAATGCATAGATGAGACAATGGTGTAGGGAGGGAAGGTTTAAGTTTGTTAGGCACTGGGATGGTTTTTTGAACAAGTAGGACCTGTACAAAAGAGATGGCTTCCACTTGTCCTGAGAAGGAACCAGGCTGCTGGCACTTAAAATCAAAAAAGTGGCAGAGCAGTTTTTAAAGTAAATCATGGTTCATATCTAATAGATGAAGGGGTAACTGTTACTGTTCTAGGGGGAAATGGATTAGGACTGGCCACTGAGAGGGTGACAAACAATATTGATTGCCTGACAAGGTCTAGAGGCCACAGGAGGAAGGTTGCAGGCCTAACGTGTGTGGAGAATTATAGATGCTAGAAGTTTCTGAGGTAAAATGGAGGAGCTCGAATGCTTAGTGCCAGAGGAGAACAGACATTGTGGGCATTTCAGAAACTTGGTGGGATGAGGATAATCACTAGATACATTGATTTCTGGATATCAATTACATCAGAAGGCTAGGGAGGGAAGGGTTGGAGGCTTGGTACATCACAGAGGGTATACAGTCTAGTAAAACCGAGAATCTAAGAGAAATATATTAGCTTACAGAAACGTTATGAGTGGAAATAGTGGGCCCAAAAGGAAGCCTAACTCTGGGAGTTTGTCATCGCCTATCAGATCAAAGTTTAGAGGATGATTTATAAACAGCAAATGAATTAAGGAAAGCAGCTAGATGAAATAACTGTGTCATAGTAGATGATTTTTAGTACCCACACAATGACTGGGTCAATATGTGTTCAAGCCTGGAGAAAGAGATTGGGTTTCTAGATACTCTCAATGACTGTGCCATGGACCAGATGGTCACAGAACCTACCAGGGGGGAGGCAATCCTGGACTTGATCTTAAGTAATGCTCAAGACCTAGTGAGAGATGTAAATGTGATAGCGCCAGTTGGGAACAGTGACTGTAACGCTAGTAAGTTTAGCATTTATGTAAACAGGGAGTTGTCGAAAAAGACCAACACAACTAGGGATTGGCACGAACTGCATTTTGTGGCTGAACCATGAACCAATATGTTGGTTTGGGAACTGAACTGGTTTGTATTGGTTTGTGAGCCCTGCTTTCTGCTCACCACCGCTCAGCTGCTTTTCATGAAGAATAGAAAGCAAGGTTTTAAATGGCTTGGAGCAACTTTATTGTGCTGTGTCCCCGATGTGATGATGTCACTCTGCATGACATCATCGCATCAGGGATGGCCCCTCCCCTCCCAAACTGAAGCTGGGACCTGGCAACCCTAAATCCTAATCCACTGGTTACTGATGGTCCCATCTTGTTGATTGTATTGACTCTGTGTAATTGGCCCTGAGTCCCTGTGAGGAAGGTGGACGATAAACGGGGCTATTTTAGGGGAGGAACGCACAGGAACGGAGTTCCGGCTGGCTCCCGAGCTGGCCACGCCCAGCAGGA
Organism: Gekko gecko; assembly: GCA_029375565.1. Lineage (NCBI taxonomy): Eukaryota > Metazoa > Chordata > Lepidosauria > Squamata > Gekkonidae > Gekko > Gekko gecko. Next base: position 44,218,874 of record JAPDNY010000014.1, read on the forward strand.
ACTCATTAGCATGATAGGCCATACCCAACAGCAGAAACTCCTTCACTGGACGTTTTCAAGAGGAGACTGGACAACCATCTTTTGGGTATGTTGTAGGTATGTAGGGGTTTCGGCTGTGTTCCTGCAGAGTGCAGGGGGTTGGACTAGATGGCCTGCAAGGTCCCTTCCAACTCTAACATTCTATGATTCTATGATTCTATGAACTCATTAGGATTGGCTACATGAGGGGTGTGTGGCCTAACATGCAAAGGAGTTCCTGCTCCAAAAAAAAAGCCCTGGGTTTTGACAACAAACAAGGTAAACAGAATAAGAAGCAAAAGGTGGGTGTGGCTGGATGACTACACTTCTGGCAACATGGGGTTGTGGCCTGATATCCTAATGTGCTGTGTTGTCAGGGGTGTAGCCTAATATGCTAATGAGCTTCTGCTGTTGGGTGTGGCCTGTTATGCTAATGAGTTCCTGCTGGGCTTTTTCTACAAAAAAAGCCCTGAAGATAAATAATGTAAATAAATAAATAAACCCAACATGTGGCCTGCCTGCAATTTTTAATGAAATAGTTTTGGGCTGTTCAAGTTTAATTTCATCAAGAACATGAATACAGCCTCTAAGGCTTCATTTTTGAGTCACGTTCAGTACTTGTACACCAAGTGTGGATCCTCCCAGCTCTGATGTTCAGAAACAATGTTGCTATGTTGGAGTTATTGAGTGGCTAAGACTGGGACAAATGCATGACTCACAGCCTCACATATTGTGTGGCCCACTATTACAAACACTTGGATGTGTCCTAATGTGTCCAGGATAGAAATGGCGGCACCGGCAGGGGGGTGGAGCTAACAGCATCAAGCAGAAATGACTCTGCCTTCCCCCACCCTGAGGTTAAACCACTTTCTCTAGAGACCTGAGAAGGAAGATAAAACCTCGGATGAAATCCTGAGACCCTGCAACCCGAGCCCAACACGGGCAATCTTTCTGCTCCATTTTCTAGTGGGAAGATTAGGTACGATTTCCTTGAAACTATCCTGCCATCTTTGCTCATAGTAAATTTGGTTTTGCATTTCTGATTCCAAGGCAGAACAGCACTAAATGAAAGACAACCCAGACTCAGGTCCCAATAGTTCAGAAGGGACACAATTGTGACAAAAATCTCAGCTGCAAGGAAAGAACAAATATTTGCCTTGGTTCAACTGTTTGCTCGCCTCATTACAACAGTTCCTGGCTGCCAACGCTTGGCTCACGACTAACATGAATGACGCATCTTCTGAACTGACATCTCTTGATGGAACAGGTTTGACCATCCCGACAATTTATATGTTAATTTTCTTGCTTTGTTTTTTCCTTGCAACACAGACAGCTATTGAGGTTCTGCCATTTGTCTCAGAAAGCAGAATGAAAAAAAGTGACCGCCTCTGTTCTACACTCCCAACACCAGTGCTAATATTGATCTCAAATTACGGGATTACCTATGAGTAGAGCATGGGGGGGCAGGGTTGCCAGCTCCAAGTTGAGAAATACCTGGAGATTTTGGGGATGGAGCCTGAGGAGGGCAGGGTTTGGGCAGGGGAGGGACCTCAGAGGGGTACAAGGCCACAGAGTCCACCTTCCAAAGGGGCCATTTTCTCCAGGGGAACTGATTTCTGTTGTCTGGAGATAAGCTGTAATAGCAGGAGATCTCCAGCCACCACCTGGAAGTTGGCAACCCTAGTGGGGGTCCTCCCCCTGGCATTCTCCTCACTCTTGCCCACTCTTGCCCATCGCTTTCCCACTGGCCCCCTATTCCAGCTTTTTCCTAATCCTTGGCATTCTTCCTCCCAAAGTCTCCCAAGTGTGTCTGGGGTGGGGATAGGGTTGCCAGGTCCTCCAAGGAGTTTGTAAGCCGCTCTGAGACTCTGAGTGAAGGGTGTGATATAAATCCAATTTCTTCTTCTTCTTCCTCTTCTTCTTCTTCCTTCTTCTTCTTCCTCTTCTTCTTCTTCTTCTTCTTCTTCTTCTTCTTCTTCTCCTCCTCCTCCTCCTCCTCCTTCTCCTTCTCCTCCTCCTCCTCCTCCTCCTCCTCCCTGGTCACCAGCAGGGGATGGAGGGTAGGGTTGCCATATCCAGGTTAGGAAATGCCTGGAGATTTGGGGATGGGGAACTCAGTGGGGTACAATGCCATACAGTTAGTCCACCCTCCAAAGCATCCATTTTCTCCAGGGGAATGAAGCTCTGGAGGATGGAGATGAGCCAAAATTCCGGGGGACCCTTTGTCTCACCTGGAAGCTAGCATCCCTAGGTGGGAAGGAGGCACCTCCACCCAGCTATTCTTCAGCCAGCCCTACACTAGCTTTTAGAAACAGGAGTCGATTCCATGACCTATTCCTCTATCCCACTTGAGTGTCACTGCTATTGAGTGACAAACCAATGGAATGTTTTTCATTGGCTATTACATATAAATATGCCCATCGTGCTCATTTCATTTTACTGAAAGCAAAGACTTAAAAACACCCTGAAAATAAGTACTGTGGCACTGAAACCAGAGACATTCCAAACAACCGAGAAAGAACACTCACAGCTTCTGTATTCATGGCAATAGCTTATGCAGCTGTGTATCTTTGTGCGCAAATTCTGTGCAAACATCTGGTCTTGATGTTCACTTTCCTAACTTGAAATCTCATTACATAAATAAGGCCCAATTGATCTGAGCTGCTTTCACCCTTGTAAACTCACAGTTTTGTGGTAGCTCCCTCACGCTATGGCTGGATCAGTACCAGCATCTCCCACCATATGCAGAAAAAAGTCATCAATCAACATCAGGAATACAAGATCCATGCTGAAGTCATTTTTATCTTGTGCAGAAATCATGTTTTAAAAGGCGCCAACCATGCTGCACTCCTGACGGGCCTGAAACATTCCAGCGATTAACAACAGCCCTTCCCAAACTTCTAACAGCTAATACACATTGTATTCCGAATTAAAAGGAACCAAAATAGTTCCCTCTTTTGGCGGAAAAGGTTTATCAGCTCAGCCAGTTTACCAGTTCTCAGTGAAACCTGAGCCACTCTTCTGAGCGAGACTTCTGGTTCTGACAAGCCATGCCTTCCCCACCACCCTTCCTGCTTTCATTTTTTTCTTCTCTCCAAGCTTTTTCTCTTCTCTCCATCACTTTAAAATGGGGGCACTACTTCCCCCATTGGTCATGCTTGTTCCTTTTGTCCTACTGTCATGTCTGGACAAGCAGGTCTTGGAGAATTTCGAAGGACTTCAGAAACTTATCAAAGACTACAGTGGGAGGAGCTTATTGGGCCTTTTGGTTTGCCATACGTTGTATAGTGGGCTCGCTGCACGAGGACTCAATCAGGCAGCATAGTGATCACCTCAGTTTACTGGCACATGTACCACAACAACAACTAGCCCGCGAGGTCCTGAAGTTATGGGCCCCCGAACCCCTTCCTAGTCCGCCTCCACCCTACCACTGGTGGGTTTAAATTCCCTCCAGGGATCCTATTGGTGGAACTAGGACCCTGTGTCCTTTTGTTCTCCCAGACTAAGCTCGGGCTCAGGCTAGTGACTCTCTGTGGACACAACAACACCATATGAGGAAGTCTTCCCACTACAGCCGTCTGTCACTCTGCCAACCCCCATGCACTATCTGGCTTGGCCACCTTGCACCAAAACCCACCCTAGCCCTTTTCAGACATTATATTCCTAGCACTTGTATCTTGTGCACAGTGAGAGCGTGCTACATATATATCCTCGCAGTCAATGTTCCCTCTAAGCTGTGGAGTCCTGTGAGCAAAAATTCTACTTTGTGAGCTACTGGCATTAAAGTTGTGATCAGGTAGTTTGGCTGCTGCATACCTTAGTTTGCTCTGGAGCCCTCCTTCCTGAGCTAAGACAAAAATGTGTGAGCCAGAGGCTAAAGAACTGGTTGCTAGCTCACACTAACTCAGCTTAGAGGGGACACTGCTCGCAGTATGTATGAATGCCATTTTGTCTCAAATGGGCAATGTGTGTATTTTGAGAGCAGAAAAGTGGGGTATAGATTTTGTAAAATAAATAAATAAATTTCCCTGTTGCAGGATGTGTCACTCCAAACCTGGATTTCTTAGGACTGGTTTTTGCACCTATGGAAGCTGCAGACATGCACACTGCCCTGTTTGCATAAAATGGCCACCACATGGACCAGGGGGATCATGGGTACTGAGTAGTATGTGCTCTCTTGGTACATGAAATAAAAGCACCAGCAACATAATGCCTGAAAAGAACTTCTAGGGGGAAGTGGTGTGGTCCATCATAAGCCCTCCCAGTTTGCCACATTATGAAGTGTTTGAATTCAGCCTCTTCGTATGAGCAGTTTCACTTCCTACTTCCAGTCCAGCTTGGCACTGGGTGGCAGGCAGTTCAGTTCAAGGTATCTTCCACTGTGGTTACAACAACACAGTTCCCTCCTGGTTACAGGCCAAGTGGCCGCCTCTTCACATTACTTAGCAATATATACCATGGACGAGAATGCCCCGCTCTTGCCATGTGCTTTACTCCTCTGAAAAAAATTAATCATAGTCTAGCCTGAAGCAAAGTTAAAGCAACTTCCTTCAACATGCTGTCTGGATTGGAACGCCTTTGCAAAGCAGTCAAGTTGCCCAGTGCTCACAGAAGATTGCTTCACGATGAGGGGGAATAAAAACCATCCCATATTCCACTGAACTACAGAAACAGATCTCCCTTCAGCTTTGCCTCTCCTGTGGTTCTGAATCACCAGCAGAATCCGTTGGGGTCACCGAGATTGACGGTTAAAGCTGGAATTACAGAAGCCCAGGTGATAAAACGATTGCCACATGCATGCTTGATTTTTAAAAACTTTCCTGGAGGATGCTTCAACAGGGGCCTTCCCCAGATTATTTCAGAACCTCCTGGATGGAATTAGGCCAGAGCACCGTTAACACTGTCTCTTAAATGTGGCCAAGGGATCAGAAAGGCTATAATTTCCTTTCCAGGCTCTCCTTAACTGAAATGCAGTTCCCCCCACCCACCCACCGTGTAATCATGTAATAGTGGCAATTTCAGAACTCTAAAAAAATATGACGACCACACCATAACTGCCAGAATTTGCAACAACTTGCCCAGTAGAATAAGTGGTTACTGTGCATGCTCAAAGGCTGTGTAACATGAACTTCTACAAGGACCCTCGAGGTGATTCAGTCAGGAGCTTGCCTTGCATCTCTTCTAGGAAGCTAAGCAAGGTACGTTCACTCCATAATCATGTTTGTATTGGAAAAACCCAACAGCATCCCTAGCTAGGGCTGGTGCAGATGTATTGCTAAGCCTATGGATAATTAAGACGGAAGAAAGAAGGGGAAGGATGAGAGAATTTGTGCAGGAGAGGAGGATGGTGGAAGAGGGAGACACTGGTCTACTCCTAATGTCTGAGTCCTTTTGGATGCTGGTGGTAATTGTTATGTTGTTTAAGAAAAAATAGCTGGTGTGCACATTCCATTAGCATAAGCACTGCATTGAAAGCACCTTAGCAACTTACTCTCAGCATCCCACAATTAAGGATATGTCTGCCCATCAGTCTCCAGTTTTGACACATTTATTTCCTTCACTATGTTTCTCCCCAGAATTAAACCCAAACAAACGGTAGCCAAATAAACTACGATTGTTATTCCTGTTTGATCCTTGAATCTGTTAAACATCTTCATTGTGCTGTATGCTAATTTGCTGCTTATCCTCTACTGATATGTATGGACTGGTAATTTCCATTTCATTGTATCTAAGAAGTGTGTGTGCACATGAAAGCTTATACCTTTAATAAAACTTTGTTGGTATTTTTTTGTATGCATGTGAGTGTGTGTGCACCTGGAAGTCAAGATGACCTCTGGGGACAGACTGTGTGTGCACCCAGAAGTCTTGGTACATGGTGACTTCTGGTGACTGACCGGATATTCAGAGAGGTGTGGCAGAGTAAAGCCTGCCCCACCTCCCAACTGCTAGTATTTCAAGGAGGTCTCCTGTCGAAGTACAGAGTCAGCCCTGCTTAGCTTCTGAGATCTGACAAGATCAGGCTTGCCTGCACTAGGCAGGTCAGGGCAAAACTTTGTTGGTCTTAAAGGCGTCACTGGACTCAAACTTTGTTCTTTAGGGACTCCTGTTATGCTCCATATTAAGACTGAAAGGTACTTTAGGAACACCTCTCTTATGCTCCATTTTAAGACTGGTGTAAACTTCAGACTCGAGGCTGCCCCCCCCTCCCCTGCCGCCTACACTCTTAAAACTGCATTCTATATTAAAAAGCCCGGTGAAGAAAATGCGGGAAATTCCCAAGTTAGGTCACTAATCTGTGACATTTTATGACCCACCCACCCACTCCTTATTAAAACAGCTACCTCACGTGGTGCTACCAATGCCAATTTTATACATATTTGGTGGGAATGTAGTAGAGCGGTAGAATTCTGCAGTATGATTTCTACAGTTATCTCTAAAGGTATAAGGAAGAAGTTACTATTATCCCCTATGATTTTTTTTTTGGTTGAATTATGTAGATTTCCTTGCTAATGATGTTCACGAATTTGTTCTTAATGCTGTAACATCTGCAAGGTCAACATTTGCTCAAAATTGGAAGAAGAATATAATTCCAAAGAAGGAGAATTTGGTGAGAAAAACTAGCAGAGCATATTCACGTATATAAACTAACCCATTTATTACAGAGTGAAGTGTCTGATAAAGTTGGAAAATGGAATTTTTAAAATCTAGAATGAGAAGATAATTTTGAGTTTGCATGATTGATGTTTATAATGGCTTTTTAATATGTATCCTGTATTTTAGTTCTTCATTTGTCTTGGATTTATTCCTCTTTTTCTTTTTTATCAAATAAAACTTTATTTTTTAAAAAAAACCAGCTACCTCTACTACTTTCAAGATAGTGGCTCCCAGTGAGTAACTGTTAAAGCAATCTTTACAGGTCCATGTCTTCGATTATCACTCCTCCCCACATCTACTGAGCACAGAAGCCCTCACTGTTAAGGCATTTCTAGGCAAGCCTAATGAAGACAGCCTCTTCCTCCACTCACTCAGAGGGGTGTCTTGCCTGTTCTTGTGTGGGTCCTACTAGGCACATGGGGTCAGAAAGGTCTCCAAAGGGCACTTTGTTGGGGACAGCAACTGTGAGGACCAGCCCCACGCCTAGAGGCAACAACATTCATGATCAGAGGCCACCCGGGATGTCTTGTGCTTCATCCAGCAAACACCAGGATGGGGCATCCTGCCACAGTTAATCTCAGAGGATTCCTCAAGATGCTCCTCTGGGTTAGACATATGCAACACAGTGCAGCTGGGGTGTGTGTGTGTAGATCATGTAGCAATGACTTGAAAAGGCCAGGACTGGGCTTGAAGAAGAAAGCTCACCATGTAGTTATTTATTTAATGTATTTGTGACCACCTGTATAATTTGTTTTCCTGCTCCAGACATTGCTGCAAAAGGGGAAAGGAAAGGGAACAGGATGACATTCTCACCTCAGGCAACCCACCCCCTGCCCCAAGGATGTCTGCTAACCAGCAAACCAAGTGTCTCCTAGCATATGAGCACCTGAACGCCACCCTCTCCTTCAGTCTGTATCTCAGGTGAGTAAACTGGAGCAAATTCTACTTGAGTTAGAAGATTAAAGGTGTTTCAACCAGGAATCACTGACTGAAGCCAGGAGAGCATGAAAAGCAAGATCAGCCCAATGCAGAACATGTACAGCCCCCCAACCCACCGAACCCCCCCCCAACCACCCTTGTTCTAATATGCTGTCACCTTCTCCCACTATTCAGGCGGTCATCTGTCGTTTTGTATTGGTATGCAGGTAAACCTGTAATTTTGCCCCCTGGCAATGTGTGTACAGTGCATGGCTTCAGGAATCCCTCTAAGCTCACGTGACCTGACTCATGCTGACCCCCAAAGAGGTACTGAGTCTGGTAACTGGCCCGAGAACGGAAAGCCATTCAATTAAAACTTCAGTTCATTTTAGAATTTTAGTTGTTCACAAGAATAGAATAGCAGTGCATGCAAAGTATCGAGAAGTATAAACCTTGGCTATATCTGCTATTGTTGCCTGCCCACCCCCCTGGCATGGATTTCAAAATATCAAAGAGCCACTGAGTGGCTGAAGGAAGAAAAGCAAGCACATGTTCTCGTACTCAGACTCAACATGTGGGCAGGCTACCAGACGTCCGCATGATCAAATGGACAGAACAGCAACGTGGAATGCTGTCAGAGGGAGGGACAAATGGAGCTAGGATTGCCAGGTCCCCAGTGGCAGATTAACCATTAAGCAGACTCAGCACGTGCTTAGGGCACCAGGGCCAAAGGGGGCACCACGAAGTTGGGAAAAGGGTGAAAAAATGTAGAAAAATGCCTTTCGGGTCATGAATATTGGGACTTCGATACATTTAACTTGTGAAATATTAAAATAGATGTTGTATTGCCTTTTTGTAGAACTTTAGGTAGCCAAAGCTTGGCTTCGTTTGTACAGTATATTGAGCTATCATATGAATAAATTTTTGTACTGCTGCAACCTGCATTGTATATCTGGTCAGACAGGTCAACAACTAAAATGGACTGGGTCAGTGTGGGAAGGAGGGGGGCACCGAGACTGGCCAGTGCTTAGGGCACCAGTGGGCCTTAATCCGCCCCTGCAGGTCCCAACGGCAGGGGAGTGTGTGTGTGGGGCGGTAGGGTTGCAAGCTCCAAATTGGGAAACTCTTGAAGATTTTGGGGTGGAGCCTGGGGAGGACAGGACATCAGTGAGGTACAGTGACACAGACTCCACCTTCTAAAGCATCCATTTTCTCCAGGGGAACGGATCTCTGTAGCTTGGAGATGTGCTGTAATTCCATGAGATCTGCAGGCCCCACCTGAAGGCTGGGATCCCTACACGTAAAACGTAAGTTGGGCAACACTCAACAGAACTCATTTAAAATGTCACTTGTATTTCAGCAGCTCCAAGGTTAAAAGACCAGCAGGGTTACACCTGCATTAGGCAGGTGGGGGAATCTACCTATTCAGTCACAGAGGGCAAAACCCATTTCAGGGCAACAATAAACAAATAAACATTTGGTCATTCCTGGAAGGAAAGGTAGGAGCCAGGCACCCCTCTGGCAGGCCTAGATGCTGACCTGGCTTTTCAGTGGTTCTTTATATTGGATGTTAATTGTTGTGAACTGCAAAAATCAGAACAAAAAGTAATAAACATATTCCACAAGCTCCATTTGGAGAAGACTTCGGAGAGCTTCTGTGCTGTGGCTTGCCAGTAAATGCAGGGAAGTTTAAGAGTCTAGTGATTAGCCTCAGGTTACAACCTGATTTGTTGAGATTTCAGTTCCCTTCCCTCTTGTCATGCATCATGACCGTAAAGCAAACAAAAGAAGTGGGGCTATTTTTAGAATCTTTCACTCAAATTTTATTTTAAATGAACCAGACCTAATTTTAATTTTTTTTCCCAGAGCCCATGAAAACGTATGCTGAAGAGACTGTGGAATGTCACAGTCAGAACTCTGAGAGGTTTTAATATGATTTTTTTTTTTTTGCAAAACAGAACATATTTTTACAGCTGTCAAGGCTCTTGTTTAAGATATAATCCAGAGTCCAAAGGGACTGAGTGCTTGTACTGCATTAAGATATACCTCTTAGAAGAAAACTAATGCATCTTGCTGGAAGGACAAGGAGAAAGAGTAAGTGAACGGCTGCGAGAATGGTGTCAGGGCTTGGCAAGAACTGTACTAGGATCGGTGTTACATCTTTACAACCAGAATAATAATTTGGCTTTCACGTAGGGTTGCCAGGTCTCCCATGGCCACTGGCAGGGGATGGCCAGATCCAGGCTGGAAAAACCCTGGAGATCCGGGGATGGAGCCTGGGGAGGACAGGAACCTCAGTGGGGTACCATGCCACAGAATCCAACCTGCAAAGCTTCCATTTTCTTTAGGGGAACTGATCTCTGCAGTCTGGAGATGGGCTGTAACTTCTGGTGATCCCCAGGTCCCACCTGGAGGCTGGCATCCCTGTATCCCAAGTCTTCTACAATACGGCTTAAGCAGGTTAAGAACAAAATCATATGCAGAGTTATGCCTTTCTAAGCCCATTGAGTCCAGTGGATTTAGAAGGGTATAAAAGCAGGAGCTTCACCCTCTTGGGTGAAATAAAGTGATTGGTTACTTAGGAGTAAAGGATCTTTGTGAGTGTTTCCATTTAATAGGGCTGCTAGCTCCAGGTTCAAAAATTCCTGGAGATTTGGGGGCGGGCCCCGGGGGTGGCGATAGAGGAAAATCCCTGCTTGTGGTAAAGGAGCCCACAGGGAGAGGTTTCAGAGACCCGCTTTCCCCCACTCAAATTGCATTTATGGTCCCACTAGGCGCAAAGCCCGTTGCGTGGCTCAATGCAACGGGTCCTAGCTGGTGTGGGGGGAGGCCCCCCATCCTCCAGTGGCGGGGGGGAGGCAGCGTCCACGGCACGCCTCTCCAGTGCTGGAGAGGCATTAGATGGAGGCCTTGTGGGGGTCGTGGGCTGCAGTAGTGGCCATCGGCTGGCATGGGCCTCAAGCTTCCGGAGGCCTACCAGTGTGTGGGAGCCGCGGCTTTGGAGGGAGGTCGCTGCGCGTGTGGCTGCGGAGGAAGCGGGTGGCACCTCTTTCCATGGGCGGCCGGAGGCGGGCTGTCCCATTGTCCTGGAGGGCAATTGGGGCTGGACACCGGAGGAAGCGGGGGCCACTCCTTTGCAGGCGTGGCTGCAGGAGGGCAGGCCCACTGGGCTTGCGGGCGAGTCCCGGGCGCGGCGTAGGAAGCAGCCGCCGCTTATCCTCCGGAGCGGCTGGAGCCGTGCGGGCCCGCTGGCCTGAAGCGCGAGTCAGGGCGTGCGGCGGCGTACAGCCGGGAGGATGGGCAGGGCAGGCGAAAGAGAGCCGGGTCCCGAGGTGGGCTCCGCCAGAGCAGCCATCCCTCCTGGCATCTGCTGTGAGACTGGGGGCGTCAGGCTGCGCGCTGCCTGCGTGGGCGGGCCTGCGCCCACGCAGGCAGCCAAGGCAGCCAGTGGCAGCCAGAGGCAAGGGACCGCCTGTCTGACTGGCAGGTCCCTCGGCCAACTGATTATGGCGCGCATTTTCGCCATATAAGGGCAGACGAAAACTCAATTATATATAAGGAAAGATTGCTCTGCAGAGGAAAAGTAGCAATGGGGGGTTTCAGCGCCTGTTTGCCATGGCTTCGAAAGTCACTGGTAAAAGGAAAATGAGGAGTTTTTAAATGACTGGAAAAGACTATAAAGTACCCAATTTTATTTGAACTATCGTTTTTTGAGGGGGAGGGTAATTCTGAAAACATGATGCAGTGACTTTCCCAATGCACTTTGATTAGGAATATTTTTGCACAATTTATGTTTCAGTTTCAATTTTAGTAGGTTGGCTTTTCTTTCTTGTCATGGAAAACTGGAACTTCCTGAACAAGTTATTTCTGCGCTGGTTCAATTTCACCTCAGTGCCTCATAGCGATGGTCTCTCTGTAGCTGGATTCTGTAACCTCTCAGATGGAAATTTACCATCATAGCCTAAATCAGCAGAAAGACTGGGTGACAACATCACAGGGGCTTAATCCCAACCTTTATTGTCCACAAAACATTTGTGCTTCTTAATGTCTCATGGCAGGAGTTTGGAAGATTACTTCATTCCATTAAATGACACCTCAAGCATTTACCATGTTAAGCACACTTTTTCCTCTTAGGGCACTCAGTGAAGTACAACATGCATTAAGGAGCTGACAAAGTAATATATCTGTTCATGTGCCACAAGAAGGAAATTAAATCACAGAACGCCCCTGTGAGCCCATCCATGGCAGAGGCTGCCTGCTGAACCCTTGCAGGATTAACTGCACTGTCCTGGCCTGCTGCTTCCAGTCTGCCTCTTCTGCAAACTGTGAGGCCTCGACCCCCTCCTCACTTGGAAAGATGAGCTTGGTATCTATAAACAGGTGATGCAAGCAACCTTCCCACTCTTAACATCTCACAGGGTCAGTCATTCAAGACTCATCCCTGGTCAGCAAATAAGAGATCAAAATAGATCCTCAGTCACTTGGAATGTGTGCCATAGAATATTGACCAGAGGCATGTCTCAAAAACTGATCCTAAAGGTGCAAAGGTCTGGGTTTTTTTGCAGTTCTCTTCCCTCTTTAAACCCATCAATGTCAAAAATTGATTTTCTAAGAAAAGGACAGTAAATCTAACCAACTCCCTACCTTGCCTGACCTTTCCCTACTTGGCCATCCTAAGTAAAAACCTAGTAAAAACCAGGGCTATTTTTGGGCAGGAACGCACAGGAACGGAGTTCCGGCCAGCTCCCAAGTTGGCCATGCCCAGCAAGAACTCATTAGCATAACAGGCCACACCAAACGGCAGAAAATCATTAGGACTGGCTACATTAGGGGTGTGTGGCCTAACATGTAGAGGAGTTCCTGCTACAAAAAAAGCCCTGGGTTTTGACAACAAACAAGGTAAATAAAATAAGAAGCAAAAGGTGGGTGTGGCTGGATGACCACACTTCTGGTAACATGGGCTAATATGTTAACAAGCCATGCTGTCAAGGGTGTGGCCTAATATGCTAATGAGTTTCTGTGGTTGGGTGTGGCCTGTTATGCTAATGAGTTCCTGCTGGGCTTCTTCTACAAAAAAAGCCCTGGTAAAAACTATTTTAATCCCATAATCCTTTGTGTAATAATTTTCTTCTCCTGGTAAATTAGAGGTCACCAAACACAATAGACATTTCACATGAATGTTACATTGCACTTGCAACTCCTGGGAACCTTATGAAGCTTCCTGGTTAAGACAGCATTGTTTCATTCACACCATCACAGCATTGTTCTAGGAGCAATCACATCATGCTCCAAGGGGTATAATCAGACATGCGTTGTTCAGTAATGGGTGTGTGTATCTGGACGTCCACTAACCTACAACCCCACCGAAAAGGTTGGGCACCTTGCTTAGAGTGAGACGCTGGTTCGTTTCACTCGTCTTCCTTCTCGGATCTTTGATCCGTGGATAGGTAAATATAGTCCCATAGAATAAGTTCCCTTCTTTGTCTCTGTAAGCTACCATCTTTATTTTCTGAACTTGCATGTGTGTTCATATAGTGTTTTTCAATTAATAATTTTTGATTTTATTCTTTAATTCTCTTTAATAAAAACCATTTCATTAATCACAGCCTGGTCTGTTTTGAGAGTTCTACTGAGGGAAAAAATCCCCGTAAACATAGCTGGAGATCCTGCTTGATTACCCCCCTCACATTGTTTGGGTTTCCTAGCTAATTCCACAACAAACTCAGGAAACCCTCATGACCACTTTGGGTAACAGAACAGGCAATTCTTCTGAGTTTTTCATCTGGTCTACTGACACACACAGCAGAATTCCCTTCCCTCAGATGAGACCCCTGTTGCTTCTTTGCATGGTTTACTGCTCTGGGCTTGCTTCTTTCCAATCAGAACAGCACTTCACAGGTGGGTTCCTTTGAGGGTAGGCAAGTCTGACTCAAACACATCCTAAAAGTAAACATTTCAGGTATAAGGACAAAGCATGCCTTTAATTCCAACCAGGAGGGGAAAAAATGCATCTTAGCAGTCAGCAGTCTGGGAAATGTTTTAACAATATTTATCCATATTTATGATCTTAAAAATAATTTTCTTTCACCCTGTTTTACTGGGATACATGTAAAACAGAGGGCAGAACTGTGGGTTGCTTCGGCAGACATGTATTCCCAAACCTGCATATGTGGAGATACTGCAAATATGCAGGTGGAGGCTGGCATTTCTAAGACAGAATCTCTGGGGAGCTGATCGACCCTTCTGTTCTTCCTTGCAAATCCTGCCCTAACCAACACCTTTAAAAAGAGAGAGAGAGAGGTGCCAGAACTCTCAAGAGAGAAATGAAGCTTTCACTCTGTATACTGAAAACTCACAAACTTTTAAATATTTTTTAAAGAATTTTGTCGAAGAGGTTCCAGAACTCTGTCCCGGTGCGTCCCCCCAGAAAAGAAGCCCTGTCCCAGCCATTTCCCACCCACTTAGACTTATTTCCAGTCTGCAGCCCAGTGGTGCAAAAAACAAGTGTGGAGGGCGTTCACACAGGGGAGTTGGTGCCCACTTGCCAATTCCCCCTTGCCCATGCAGTTCTATCCTCAGGTGCACTTGGGATGAGAAGTGTGCACTGGGCATGCCTTTGCCCCCCTACAGCAAGTCTTCTAGTTAAATCTTAAAAAGACACCATAACAAGGCACATTTATACCTGCAGTAAACATCCGACAACAGAGAGGACAACTGTCAACAGCATGGATGTTGAAAATGCCACCAGACCTCATGCAGACATTGAAACATTATTAATGACTACTCTGAAGACATTTGTTGCAAGCAGCTGAGGGCATCTGGGGAGGCAGAGCAACTGGGACCAGCCTTTAGGTATGTCTCAAACATGTGTCATTTGTTTAAGGCCTGCTTCTCACAGGAGCCAGAGCACAAAGACAGAGAAGATTCAGCTGCAACCTGCTGATTACAGAGTCATCAACAGATTAACTTGTTTTCAAAAAAGGATCAAAGCACGGAGCCAGGCTGCCAAGCTAGCAATTTCTGTGTCTGGAGGTAGAGTGCCAATTCAAGCCCCCTCCCACTGGCACCAGCTCTGGGCTAAGCCAAGAACGGTTGTGGACCTTTAAGGGCACTACAGCTGAATCCCACATTCTCACTGCTCACAGGTAGCATCTGAATACACTGAGACGGCTTCTGGGAGCTCATTCCCCCCTTTAAGGCTGTGGTCACACGGTCATTTTGATCAGGTTTCACTGCTGTTTCCTCCCGCTTTTAAAATTGCTGTCCAGATGGGCCAATCCGCCTTCCGTGCCAAAGCAGGCTCACCCCCGCAATGCTCCTGGTTCTCTCCTGCATTTTCCTGCACCAGGAAAATCAAGTACTTTCTGGGTATTTGCAGTTTGAATTCGTGATTTTGCCAATCTGGACAGCCTTCTCTCGCAAAGATTGTGATTAGGATTGTCTGACCGTTCTTTGCGTGATGAGATTCCTCCCCACCCAGTTTCTGCCTTTGAGCGCATAAGCAATCCTGCACTGAATAAATTCAACATCTAAACATTCAAGCACACATCTATAGACTCCAGTGCTTGGCAATACATCCTGGTTTACTTGTTGTGAAGGAGATGTGTGAGACATTTCAGCAACTTTTGGCCAGTGAGGGTGGGGGAAGGGGAAATATGATTAAAGAGACAGATTGCTTTTCACTTGCCCGAGACTTACTTGTTCAGCCTCTGTCTGTTGTGCTGCTGCTGCCGCCGCCAATGTTTTTGGGGGCAACTTTGGGAAGTGGCTGCCAAGAGGTGGTAAGATGAAGAAAGGATTTGGCCAGTCCTGTCCCCCCGTCCCACCCCCTGCCCCCCGTGAGTGAGTGAGTGAGTGAGTGAAGGAGTGGCGGCCAGGCACATTGCTTGGCAAGCCTGGGTTTCCTTTCCTGATAGCCAGCAGAGGGAAGTGGGGCTTTGCTTGCGGCGCAAGGGCTGGAGCTCACTGAGTGCTTCTTGGAGGAAATACTGCAGCCTTCCAGACTGCATCTGCTTCTCGAGGGAGAGGCCTGCTGGGTAGTTCCACCCACCGACTGGGAAAAAGTGGGGTTGAATGAAAGACAAGATGAGCCCTAAGCACCATGCCACTCCATAAGCAAGGCAGTGGTGATTCAGCCATGTGCATATGTGCATGGGCAAAGCAATTTTTTTTTTTAAAAAAAACCTCACACTGCATGCACAGCTATCTAGACAGTGCCCAGAGCCTCATCCCACAATGCTTGTGGTTCAGGGAGGGTTGTCTGATCATCCCAACCTGAAAAAAAAAATTCCCAATCTAATCTATAGTGGGAACAAACCTCAATAATTTTGCCGTGTGACCACAGCCTTATACTGTGAAGCATCCTGCACATTAGGAGGGACTGAGCACTTTGAAGTGGACTTTGTGAACTATATATAGGACTTATGTTAAATCATTTATGCCCTAATTATGCATTGTATATTGTATGAATACTTTTGCACAGGTAGTGTCTGAGCAGCAACAGTACATTGTGGAAGAAAACTGCAACTCCCACTGCCTAAGAGCACATGCCTCTGATTTTCTCCCCTTCCAACAGCAGAATTTAGTGGCTGAATATAGTCAACTGTAGTTGCTTCAGCACAGTGAGGATTCTCTGCACTGCTTTTATCAATGCTCTGCACGCAGAGCCACGCATGTTGGCAACAGAGCTGCCACATGTGGGAGTTTCCTGTGCACTTTCTTCAGTCTTCCTCCTAACTTTCCCCTTCTAAATGTGCTCTGTAGTGATTTGCATTGGCTTTTTTCGTGTGTGTGTGTGTGTATTTGTCACAGCTGCCATGCTGACTCACTGTCCCCTTGTTTTGTTTTTTCCCCCTTCATGCACGTGCTATAACACTATAATGACTTTTAAGATATAAGATAAATGGCAATGGATCTTTGTAGAGCTATAGGGCTATAGCAATTACCATTTTTTAAAAGCCCTCAAAAGCCCTCTGGTGGAGCAGCAGGGAAAAAGCTGGGGAAATGGCACCCACCCACTTGGGACTGATAGTGGAAAAATGGCACAGATGTGGCTGGGACCTTTGCAGGGCAGAAAAGTACACATAATTCCTTCCAGATGGCATGCTAATGCTCTTGGGGTGCATTCTTGGTAAACAGTGTATTTAGGATGGGGAACACCTGGAAACAGGACGATTGCAGTACTGCATGAAGAAGCCTAGGTGGACAAGAGCCTCCAGGAGGAAGCAGCAAGTATTAGGCTACAAAAGTGCACTGGGAATTTCACACTGGGGGCTCCCAAGACTTAAAAAGACATTTAAAAAATGCCTGGAAGTTCTGGACAGAGCATTCACAGAGTTCATATCTGGTTTGGCCTATAGAGCCAACAAGAAGGGTGCTGCATTGGTTAGTTGCTGGCCTGCCATGCAGGGTTGGATGCTCTTCACCTGTGACGGGGTCACCTGTTCACTGAGGTGCTGTTTTATGCCATGAATATAAATGCAAATTGAAAATGTTTCTCTGCTTGCAAAAGAGTTTGCATTTTTTTTTTTGCTTTGCAGTGGGGTATAAATGCAATCTCCTCCTCCTCCTATAAGACACTTTGGATCCCCAGTGGAGAGAAAGGTGGAGGATAAATGAGAAGTAAGTAAGTAAACAAATCTTGTGCAAGCATTTTCAGAATGCTGAAAACCTTTTTCTTTCTGCCCACAGATCCAGCCTTACATCTCTAAGCAAGGAAAGCTGACCATTTCCACAATAGTGAAAATCGCTGCATTGATGTTTTAAAATCTATGTCTTATGTGACATTTTCCGCAGTAGATTTTTTCTCACCTCAAAGTTTTCTACTTCTTACCCTGCATTTTTGGGATCCCCAGTTTTAGCGAGTTCTGAAAATGTGGGGCAAGAAGGATAAAACTTTGGCTTTGCACCCAGTGAGGAAAAATCTACTGGAGAAAATTTCACACAACGTGCAATTTAAAAAACGTCAGTGAAAGGAATTTCACTACTGCGGAAACGATTCTGACAGCTAACGTTCTTTTCATTACTGCCAGTGTGTTTCAACCTTTGCTATTTCCCCCACTTTCCGGATTGTGCCCAATAAAGGTGATCCTGTTACTCATCCTACAGACACTACTCTGTGAAGCTACAAGGGAAGAGCATATACTTGTTCAGATATGCATATACCACCTTTTCATAAGCCAGACAGCCTAGGACAGCCTGATCTCATCAGATCTCAAAAGGTAAGCAGGGTCGCCCCTGGTTAGTATTTGGATGGGAGACTGCTGAGGAATACCAGGGTCGCTAAGCAGAGACAGGAGATGGCAACCCAACTCTGAATGTCTCTTTCATGAAAACCCCATGGAGTTACCGTAAGTGGTTTGCTACTTGACAACAAAAACAAAACAAAAACACACCTTTAAAAATCTATACACAGTACAGTGAAAGCCCAAGTACCAAGGCAGAAAGTGTCAAATTATTTGACTTATGGTGGAAGAGACATAAGCGGGGTGAGCACAGCAGCTGAAGGTAGAAGGATCAGAAATGGGCAGGAAGAGCTGGCACCAGTGCAGATATGACAAGCTTTTGCCACTTGGTTTAGGGGCAGAGCTCATAAACGAGAGAAACGTGGGCCTCTGGCCACTGCAAGCATTTGGTTTCATGAGGCTTTCAAAAAAACCCTGCAGCTTTGCAAACTTTGGTTTTATTTTCCACTCTGAACAGCTGAGTCTTGGTCTTGAGGGACTGTTTGTTATTCTGCCATGGAAACATCTCAACAGATGGAAAGGAGCTAAGAACGGAAGGCAGACAAGGTCGAAAAGACTCCAGACAAATGTCATTCTCCTTTGGGGGGGCAGGGTTTGGACTTTCCAAAGCAGCAATAAGTTTACAACTCACTGAATGTCAAAAATACATGAACAAACAACCCAGCCTAAGTTTTCAATGATAGATGCTTGTGATGGCTCAGCTATACTGGACTCATGTCCTCGACTTCTGGAAAGGAGACCTAGGATGTTCTGGAATTAACAGAACTATCTTATTTATTATTTATTTTTATTTTTCAGATTTATATTCTGCCCTCCTCAGAAATGGACTTAGGGCATATCACAAGGCCAACTAGCATCCTACATATATAATTCCCTTATGTATTGGCCATTTCCAGCTCTCCCATTGGCTTTGCAGTGCACTCCATCAGCTATTGGCGCGTCAACTGCCACTCAAGAGTACTCTCATGCCATTGGTTGGGTGCTGGGTCTGCTACTCTACCCTGCCCACTGCCAGCCTATCAAAATGGCTATCTTTCCTGATGAAGACATTTCTCCGTCTTGGCTCCTATGGAACTAACTTTTCTCTCAGTGGCTCTTGCTAGGCAACCAAGCTTGGTTCTGTCAGTAAAAAGACAAAGGAAGGAAGCCCTTCCCAGGCTTTTGTGAGGAACTCATCGGGGCCAGTCCTGACTTGGTTTGCCAACTCCAGGTTGGGAAATTCCTGGAGATTTGAGGGATGGAACCTGGGGAGGGGTAGGGGGTACCTCAGACAGGCGCAATGCCATAGACTCCACTCTCCAAACCAGCCATTTCCTCCTGGGAAAACATTGTTGCCAATCTCCAGGTGAGGGCTGGAGATCACTCAGAATTACAACAGTTCTCCAGATGACAGAGATCAGTTCCCCTGGATAAAATGGTGGGCTCTGTGTCATTATACCCTGCTGAGGTGCCCCCCCTAACAGCCAGTGTGACGTAGCAGTTAGTGCTTCAGAGCAAGGTCTTCCAGACCCAGGTTCTTCCTGTGGAAGCTGATTGAGTGATTTCAGACCACTCACAGACTTTCAGCATAACCTACCTCACAGAGTTGTTGTGCAAATCAAAAGAGGGAGAGGAGAATGATATGAGCTGCTTTGGTCACCAATGTAGTGAAAGACTGTATTTTTCCTAGGTAGAGGCTACAGGGAGGGGGGAAGAGATGGAAACCTGAAGTCAGAGGGGCAGATAACAGTATGTTGATGGTTGGTTGGGAAGGAAATAGGGTTGCCACCTCTGGTCTGGGAAGTTCCTGGAGATTTGAGGGGAGAAGCTTGGAGAGGGTGGGGTTTGAGGAGGAGTGGGACCTCAGACAGGTACAATGCCATAGACTCCACCCTCCAAACCAGCCATTTCCTCCTGGGGAACTATTGCTGCCATTCTCCAGGTGATGGATGGAGATTACTCAGAATTAAAACTGCTCTCCAGACCGCAGAGATCAGTTCCCCTGGAGAAAATGGCTGCTTTGCAGGGTAGACTCTGAGTCATTATACTCTGCTGAGGTCCCGTCCTCTCCTGCTTGGGTCCCCACTGAGGAGGAGAAAGACTGTACTTTTCCTAGGTAGAGGCTCCAGGTGTGGGGCGAAGATGTAAAGCTGAAGTCAGAGGGGTAGATAATGGTATGCTGATGGTTGGCTGGAAGGGAGATAGGGTTGCTACCTCCAAGACAGGTACAATGCCATAGACTCTACCCTCCAGCCATTTCCTCCTGGGAAGCATTGTTGCCAATCTCCAGGGGAGGGCTGGAGATCACTCAGAATTACAACTGCTCTTCAGATGGCAGAGACCGGTTCCCCTGGAGAAAATGGTAATCTCTGTGTCATTATACTGCTGAGGACACCACAGCAAATTGATGCTGAGTGCCCAAGGCCAGGGCACCAGCCCAGAGCCTCTTTCTAGTGCTCGTTGTATTTATTTCCACCATGGGCCTTATTCCTAGTTACAATATAAATACATTAATAACCAGATTAAAACAGTTAAGAACAATAATTTAAAAACAGATTGCACTGTTTGTTTGTGCACATAAACTTCAGAGCTGGTGTCACTGGAATTCTAGGACTTACTTGATCTGGGCCACATAGAGATGGTGAACTTCTCCCACCGACCCAGTAATGAAACTCTAAATTTGTTAGGAGAATTGTCAAGCATTATATTAAATAAAAGTGTTGTGAGAAAAACAGAGATGGAAGAACGCCAAGAATGGCTCTTAGGTTTTGGGAAGAAGGAAGTGGTCACATCTTCTGGTGCCATGGGATCAATGGGCAAACTGCCTTTGGGGGAAAACTGCCCCTCGACAAGATGTGATGAACATTCTGCATATCCCGAGCAAAGATTGCCAGATACGATGCACCCTGGGATTGTGCCAGAACCCCACCAAGTGTATGCGGGGGAGAGTACTTTTAAAATGCAACTTGGGATGCAAGGTGGAGAGATGGAACCTCCCCACCCACATACATACAGGGAGAAAGCAGTTTTTTAGCCATTTTTCTCATGGCAGGTCATACTGTTCCTCAAATCCTCAAACAAAACAGTTGGGTTGGGTGGGGGGAATCTAGGCAAGAGTTTGGCTTCCTTCTTCTGCTGCATTTTACGTTTTCCCCTCACCTAAGTTTGTAGGGGATTGGGAGCAACTGACTCAGATGTGTGTCTCTCTGGTCCTCAGTGCTGAGTTTTGTGGGAGTTAAAAACTGAAAGGGGGGGAAAAAAGTAATGTCTACAATAAATATTTCAGGCATTCTTTTCTATGCTCTCCGGTTCCACTAGAAAGCTGGAAGTTTAATAACCGTTCGGAACAGTATTTTCTATAAAGCAAGGCTTTATTTCTCCTGAGTCCCTCCTACTGTGCAGTATATAGCCAAAATATTTGGTACTTTTTTTTTCTTTCTTCAAGAAAAAAAAAATAGTAAAACCGTAACGCCAACTGCAAGGCTCCGAGGTCTGGTTTACTCTTCTTGAGTGCTATTCTTCATTTGACAACTGCTGGACGGAGACCTCAAGCTTCAGGGTCAAAGTAGTTGTTATTTCCATTTGCCTGGCAAGGCAGTATTACCATTTGCTGTGGGAAGAAGTCAGAAGCACAACCTCTTCCCAGGTTTCTGTAGGTTTGCATCTGTATGGGTATGTCAGTGATCCTTATGACAATCCTGTACTGTAGGATTGTATCGTGTTGTAAGAGTGCTGTTGATGGGAAGGTGTGGGGAAGAGGAAGACAAGGTTTGCACTGGATACTTCCTATCTTACTGCTGCTCATACCTTTGAGACCAGCTGTTAAACTGTGTGGCCTGCAAATTCTACAGGGACCTGTAGTGATGGCCACTGGACAGATGGTTTAAAACAGGATTAGGCAGATCAATGGAGGATAGGTCTGTCAGTGGCTACTAGTTATGGCTGAATCTGCATTTGTCTTTCCCACCAGTGTTCCAGCCTTTTGACTCCGTCTTCAAAAAAGCTGGCCACGTTTGGTGTCATTTTCACACCCCAGCAGTGCTAGCATACTTTCACATGTCCACATATGTTTATCGTCCCACATATCCTTATCGTCCACTGTCATTGCACCTCCGCACTGCTTTAAAAGAATCTTCTCCAATCGACATTCAAACAAGCATAGAGAAAGACGGCGTCACAGCAGCACACTACTGATTTAAAAATGCAAATGCAGATTTGACCATAGTTAATAAGAAGAGCCTCAAAATTTAGAGCCTCTATGCCCTGTTGTTTGGCCCTCCAGAGCAACTGATTGGCAACTCTGTGAGGCAGGATGCTAGACTAGCTGGACCACTGGCCTGGCCCAGCAGGGCTCTTCTTATGACCTTAAAAATTCTACCCAAGCTCAGAGAAATTTCTTTGAAAAGACAGACAAAAAAATATTTTGCTTGGAGTGCTCTATCAGTGAAATGATTAGCATTCTCAAGCACTTCATTTTGTAGACAAATGACATTTTTATTTCCCTCCACTATGGACAAAGACTCCTCTTTTGGCTTTGCGGAAGAGAGGGTGCAAAAGTGTGAGCTTTTTAACTTCTACTGAAGGCTGCTGTGCTGCCTTCTG
Source organism: Gekko gecko (assembly GCA_029375565.1). Lineage (NCBI taxonomy): Eukaryota > Metazoa > Chordata > Lepidosauria > Squamata > Gekkonidae > Gekko > Gekko gecko. The sequence continues at coordinate 44,241,289 of JAPDNY010000014.1, forward strand.
AACTTCCTACCATGTAATACTCCATTTTGACTGACCACAATAGATTGGAAAAGATCCAAAAGTGGCTTGTTTAGTCCAGGATACAATTATGACTCGGTAAACAGGATGCACCTTTAAGTTATAATTTAAATATGATAAATGGAACAAACTCTCAAAGTGGTGGATTTTTTAAAAAAAATATATATCCCAGGGTACAATCACTAAGTTCAAGGAAGCACCTGTGAAACATTGTTGTCATTAAGTGAATGGAATGAAAAAAGAGAAGATAATCTGCAGGAGTTTTTTTGACAGAAGTAATTCCTACTTCCAGGTCCAGCTACAGAAGGTGGCAAAGTCAGGCATTTGCTTGAGCTCTTGAACTGGCAAAGCCTCTCTCCCCCCACAACTGTGGCCCTAGTCTCCTTCTGCATTCAACACCCAGGAGGTTTCGGGATGCCTGAGTTTGAGTTAGGGTTGCCAGCTCCGGGTTGTGAAATATGTGAAGATTTGGGGGCCGGGGAGCTTGAGGAGGGCGGGGTTTGGGGAGGGGAGGGACTTGAATGGGGTATAATGCCACAGAGTCCATCTTCCGCAGTGGCCATTTTCTCCAGGTGAACTGATCTCTATTGCCTGGAGATCAATTGCAATAGGGGAAGATGTCAGCCCAGATCTGGAGGCTAGCAACCCTAGATTGAGTGGTCTTAAGGGAGGAGTCTTAAGGGAGGAGGTCACTGAGATCGTCATGCACGAGGGCCCCTCAAATCCTGGAGCTGCCATTGCCAACCTTATCGAGATTAAAATGTAAAACATGGTAGTCTATATATATAAAAGTAGATTATCAGATGGCCTTTCAATAATAATAATAATAAAAAAAACTAAAGTAGAGAGATTGTAAGAAAAAAGAAGAAAAAGGAAGGGCTTGGAATAATGTGGATATTTTCCATGTCAATAAAAAACAACCAAACAAATAAAAATGCAGGACTCAATCCAGCAGGAACTTCCTTTATGGACTTAAATTAAACACACTCATTTCACTAAGGAGTACTGCAGAAGACTCCATTAGGCTGCACTCTAAGCATTCCCTTTAAAAATTCACCATCTAATCTGATCACTGTGTATTAGCTAAACAAGTATGCTTCCATGACACAAACGCCAATTCTGTACATGAATCAAATATAAAAATATACATGAACCAGATATCAATGAACAAGTATGTCACTGGAAACAACTGCCTACCATTGTTCTCCCATACCAATGATCCCTCATATATAGTCAGTAAGTTAAATTTTGTCCAAGGCTTGTTTGATTTTTGGGGTGTGGTGGCAGTACGGCTGCCAACCTCCAGGTACGGGCTGGAGTTCTCCCAGCATTACAACTAGACTACAGTGAACAGCCCTGAGGGACTTAATGCAGCAGAGATGTTCTACCAGGTATTTGGCTGAGGACAGCAACAGTTTCCCATCTGTCTGGCACTCCTGTTTTCCTGCCTCCCCCTCCCACAATGGGGCAGGGGCACATTCTGGTTGTCTCATTGCCATCTTACAGGGTATTAGGTTACCCACGGTATTTTATCAATGTAAACTGTGAATTTTATTATTTTAACTGTGAATTATGTGAATTTTTATTGATGTACACAAGTTTTTGAATTTTATTCACGGCCAAAGCCAGCAATTAGTATAAAATTAAAACCGTAAGGTGATAAAAAGAACAATAAAATAAAATAAAATCCTGGGGATTTTTAGAATACAAAACAAGTGGCAAAGAGATACTTAACAATTTTTTTGCCTGAGCTAATAAGGATTTTCTAGTCCTTGCAGCAAGCCAACCAGATCTGGCCAAATGATATATAAACTCAGGTTGCCTATCTGCAAGGAAGTCCTTCAAAAGGCACACTTTTTGTATGCTAGTAAGGGGTAAGATCGTGGAAAATGGAAGAGATTCATGAAGGTTATTACACACATTGCTATCAAATATAACATGTTCTAGGGACTCTATACCTTCATTAGAATCATAGAGTTGAAAGGGACCTCCAGAGTTATCTAGTTCAACCCCTGCACAAGGCAGGAAATTCACAAATACCTCTCCCTTCACACCCCCACTGACCACTGTTCCACACCCAGAAGATAACAAAAAACTTCCAGGATTCCTGGCCAAACTGGCCTGGAGAAACATTGCTTCCTGGCCCCAAACTGGCTATCAATATTTCCTTGGGTGTGTAAGAAAGGGCCACGAGAACTAAGCACTGAGACAACCCTTCCTGCCTTCCCTCTCAGGATCTGCCTAAGCTCACAGAATCCACATTGCTGTCAAATGGCCATATAGCCTCTGTCTGAAAACTTCCAAAGAAGAGAGCCCACCACCTCCCGAGGAAGCCTGTTCCATTGAAGAACTGCTCTAACTGTCAGGAAGTTCTTCCTAATGTTTAGCCAAAAACTCTTCTGATTTAATTTCAACTCAATGGTTCTGGTCCGACCTTCTGGGGCAACAAGAAACAACTCCATGCTATCCTCAAGATGACAGCCCTTCAAATACTTGAAGATGGTGATCATCAGTCGTCTCTTCTCCAGGCTAAACATACCCAGCTCCTTCAACCTTTCCTCATAGGACTTGGTCTCCAGACCCCTCATCATCTTCATTGCTCTCCTCTGGACACATTCCAGCTTGTCTATATCCTTCTTAAACTGTGGTGCCCAGGGCTTTTTTTGTAGAAAAAGCCCAGCAGGAACTCATTAGAATAATAGGCCACACCCAACAGCAGAACTTATTAGCATATTAGGCCACCCCCCCATGTTACCAGAAGTGTGGTCATCCAGCCACACCCATCTTTTGCTTCTTATTCTGTTTACCTTGTTTGTTGTCAAAACCCAGGGCTTTTTGGGTAGCAGGAATTCCTTTGCATGTCAGGCCACACACCCCAAATGTAGCCAATCCTAATGAGTTTCTGCTGCTGGGCGTGGCCTATTATGCTAATGAGTACCTGCTGGGTGTTCCTGCCCAAAAATAGCCCTGGTGGTGCCCAGAACTGAACACAGTACTCTTGGTGAGGACTAACCAGAGCAGAGTAAAGTGGTACCATCACATCTCATGAACTGGACACTATACTTCTGTTGATACAGCCCAAAATTGCATTTGCCTTTTTAGCAACCACATCACACTGGTGACTAATGCTCAGTGAATGGTCTAGTAAGACCCCTAGAACCTTTTCGCACATACTACTGCCAAGACAAGTCTCCCCCAACCTATAATTATGCATTTGATTTTTCCTACCTAAATGCAGAACTTTACATTACAACATGGGAATTGATGTACACTGTCCTGAGCCCTGTCCCACCGGGGAGAGTGGTTTAAAAATCTAAATAAATAAACAAATAAATAAAAATGCAGCTTTGGAGGGTGGACTGTATGGTAACACATCCCTGCTGAGCTATTTCCACGAGCCTCACCCCCAGGCCCTATTCTTAAACTTCCAAGAATTTCCCAACCCAAACTTGGCAACCTTAGGTAGTAGGATTTGGCTGCAATTTAGTATCTTTGAACAAATAGGTTGTTTTATGGTAAATGTTTACTTGGCTTTCTACAGTTGGCAGCCAGATCTTTAATCCCATTAAGACATTTCAGATACTTCAAGGCTGGTAGGATCAGCTTAAATTCCAGTGCATTTTGGCCTTTTAGGGAATGGACAAAACACACAGCAGGTCTGACTCCAGCCATTGCCTCTGCAGAAGATCACCTGGGACCAGGGCTATTTTTGTAGAAAAAGCCCAGCAGGAACTCATTAGCATATTAGGCCACACCCAACAGAAGAAACTCATTAGCATATTAGGCCACACCCCTGACCATACAGCTCAGCATATTAGGCCATACCCTCATGTTACCAGAAGTGTGGTTAGCTAGCCACACCCACCTTTTGCTTCTTATTGTTTGTTGTCAAAACCCAGGGATTTTTTTGTAGCAGGAACTTCTTTGCATGTTAGGCCACACAAACCCTAATATAGCCAATCCTAATGAGTTTCTGCTGTTGGGTGTGGCCTATTATGATAATTAGTTCCTGCTGGGCATGGCCAACTCGGGAGCCAGCTGGAACTCCGTTCCTGTGCATTCCTGCCCCAAAATAGCCCTGCCTGGGACACACTGAGCTTGAGCTGCCTAGAGGAATGTGAAAACTTGTGAGAAAAGCATCTTTTTGCCAACATGAGGAGATCTGGGCTGGGCTGTGGTTTCTCCTGTGTTACAGATAGCTAACTCAGATGTGGTCAAAGGGCTGCTGTCTCAGGGCTTGTCCCCTGTGACAAACTCCTCAAATTAGCACACCATTTCTTGCATTGTTGAACACATCATGCATCATACTTATGCTTAATTTCAGATTTCTGCAGTCGTAGTCCTATTACATTGTTTAACAGATGTTTCATTCTAGAGGACAATGATGCATAATGTCACAAAAATCAATTTGATCCATTTTCACATGTTAAATTAAAATTATGGGCCAATCCAGACCTAAGAACTGGGAAGACATCTTTTTTTAATGTAAGGCTTCGACTGATAGGGGGATTTTTACACTGAATTGATAGACTATGGTGATGAGTGTGTCATTTTCTCAGCTTAAGTCTAGATATGAGTTGTTAATTTTCTACTGAATGGCAATATTTACAATTGCAACATCTGTTGGTATCTAAATATGGTCCTGCAGCATGAACAGTGCAATCCTATGCAGAGTTACTCCGGTCTAAGCCCACTTAAATGAATGGGCTTAGACGGGAGTAACTCTCATTAGGATTCCACTATAAGTATCTCAGTGTCCCTTTTGCTCCTGGAAACTCTATGTCAGGTTTGAAATCAAGTAGATCCAGTCATTCTTGCACAAAGAAAGGTTTATTAGGATTATCTTGCTAAAACCCACAGTAGGAGGTCATTGTCAGGAATGGGGGCGAAGCAAAGCAAGCTAACTTATAGTGTGATGCAATGAAGCGCCTAGCGAATAAAACTTGAGCACTCGCGCGGGAACTCCCGGCGGGAGAAATACTTAATGAGCGGGAGACTACTCCCCCCTCCCCTTGCCTTCCCAGGACTGGAAAATTCTCAGCTAAACAAGAATAGCCCAAAGCCTACATTCAAGGCCACCGTGATAAGGAAAAGCGGCAGGGAAGAAGCTCCCACGTTTCTGCCTGCATAGCTACGCAAGCGCAAAGCGGGGTAGGAAACATAAAACAATGGATTCAGTGAGAAACAACAAAGGCACCTTTTCTGGCATTCTGCCCTTCCCAAAATACCACCCGCCCACCACTCAGGAAGGAGAGAACAAGGGCCCTCCAGGTTTATTAGGGTACCGAGTGTGAAAGTCTTTTAGGTGATCAGGTGCATTGATATCAGATACTTTCACCCACTCCCTGTGTTGGGGCCCAAAGTGTACCCATTGAATAAGGTACAAGAGTTGTCCACGAAGAATCTTAGAGTCCAAAATATCAGCAATTTCATAGTGCTCCTCATCGTCAACCATCAGAGGGGGGGGAGGAGCCGACATCTCAGCTTGCCATTTAGTCGGGGGTAACGCAGGTTTGAGGAGGCTGTAATGGAAAATTGGATGTATTGCTTTAAGAGATTTAGGCAAATCTAGTTGTACAGTTACTTGATTTACACATCTCAACACTTTGAAAGGACCAATATATTTCCAAGCAAGTTTTCTAGACTGCTGCGCTAGCCTTAGGTTCTTGGTTGACAAATACACAGAGTCTCCCGGTTGCAGCTTCCATCCACCGGATCTTTTTTTATCTGCCTGTTTTTTGTACTGTGCCTTGGCTTCATTCAAAGTTTCAACAATCAGGGGCCAAGAATCACGGAAAGTTTTACACCATGCTGAGGCTTTCCCCCATTCTCACCGGGCTTTAAGAACGGGAGAGGGGGCTGTCATAACCCATGGCAGCTTTGAAGGGTGACATTTTTGTTGAAGCGTGCCATGAGTTGTTGTACGCAAACTCCGCCAATGGCAATAAATCAACCCAATTGTCCTGTTGATAGTTAGAAAAACATCTCAGGTATTGTTCCAACGTCTGGTTTACTCTCTCCGTTTGCCCATCGGTTTCAGGGTGATAGGCAGTACTGAGAGCCCGTTCAATACCCATTAGAGTCATTAATTCCGACCATAACTTGGAAACAAATTGAACCCCCTGTCGGAGATTATCTTGAGTGGTAACGTATGTAGTCTGGCAATGTGTTGGAGGAATGCTTTGGCCAAGACTTTGGCTGTTGGCAAACTGGTGAATGGTATAAAGTGAGCTTGCTTAGAGAATAAATCCACTACCACCCAAATGACCGTCATATGTCTAGAGGGGGGAAGATCAGTGATAAAGTCCATAGAGATTACTTCCCAGGGTCTGCTCGGGGTGGGTAGAGGCTGCAAGAGACCTGGAGGTTTTCCTGGTCTGGCTTTGCAACGATTGCACGTTGGACAGGACTGTATATAGAGGGATAAATCCTGTTTCATTCGGGGCCACCAGAAGCCACGTTGCAGAAGTCGTAAGGATTTTACATATCCAAAGTGCCCCGCAGCTTTTGAGTCATGAACTGTCTGCAACATTTGGGATCGGGTAGCTTCTGGGACAAACATTTTATTTCCCCTGTACCAGCAGCCATTCGGACCACAATTCACATCGTCTCTGGCTTGTAAATTATTTATTTCCTGTGGGGTGATGTCAGTTAGAAATTGTTTTTCCCAGGTTAATGTCTGGATGGGATTCATTGGTGCTTGTTTGGCTTTCCGGGTTACAACTGCACCAACCAACTGTTCTGGGGTGAACATAGACTCCCGTACTTCGACTCTCTTAGAAAAATGTTGGGGAAGGCGGGAGAGAGCATCCGCCAGATGATTGGCTTTCCCTGGGAAATGGTGAAGGGTAAATTGAAATTTGGAGAAAAACTCAGCCCACCTGAATTGTTTAGCATTCAGATTCTGGGGTTTTCGCAGTACCTCAAGATTCTTATGATCAGTCCAGATTTCAAAAGGTACTTGGGACCCCTCTAACCAGTGTCCTCCATGTGATCAATGCTAAACGTATAGACGCAGCTTCTTTGTCCCAAATGGGCCAAAATCTCTCGGTATCATTAAATTTCCTTGATACATAAGCAAGGGGTTGTAGCTGTTTCTGAGCGTTCTCTTGCAAAATCACCCCACCCATAGCAGTGTCCGATGCGTCTACTTGGACCACAAATTTTTTTGTTTCATCAGGGTGTGCTAGTATGGGCTCAGACGTGAACAACCGTTTTAGTTGTTCAAACGCTTGCTGACACTGCGGGGTCCAGTTCAAAGGGGCCCCTGGCACCGAAGCCTTAGATCCCTTCCCCTTAGTCTTTAGTAATTCCGTGAGGGGAAGGGCTACTTGGGCAAAGTGTGGCAGGAATTGACGGTAAAAGTTGGCGAAGCCGAGGAAACTTTGGAGCTGTCGCCTAGTTTTGGGGGGCTCCCACATTAATACATCCTGGACCTTTTTTGGGTCCATTTCCAACCCCGCGGAGGATATGCGGTATCCCAAAAAGTCAATGCACTCCTGGTGAAATTCACACTTTGACAGTTTGACAAACAGTTTGTGTTCTAAGAGCTTTTCCAATACTTTTCGCATAAGGTTAGTATGGGATTCCTGATCCGGGGTATAGACCAAGATATCATCTAAATAAACAACCACCCCCTTGAATAAATAGGGGTGTAACACTTCATTGATTAAGTTCATGAAGACCCCTGGTGCCCCCTGTAAACCGAAGGGCATCACCCGATATTCAAATTGCCCCAGCGGGGTATTAAATGCAGTCTTGTATTCATCCCCCTCTCTGATACGAACCCGAAAGTAGGCATCTCTTAAATCCAGTTTAGAAAACACTTTCCCTTTAGCCACCTCTGCCAGTAAGTCTTTGATGAGGGGCATTGGGTAGGCATTAGTTGCAGACACTGCGTTAAGTCCCCGGTAATCCGTGCAGAGTCTGAGCCCCCATCTTTCTTTTTACAAAACAATACAGGTGCTGCAAAAGGGGATGACGCTGGTCTAATAAATCCACGGGCCAGATTTTTATCAATAAAACGGCGCAGTTCTTCCTTTTCACTTGGACTCATAGCATAAATTTTCCCTTTTGGTAATTTCTGGCCCGGAAGAATCTCAATTGCACAGTCGGAGTTACGGTGGGGGGTAGTTCATCAGCTTCCTCCTCCTCAAAAACCCTGGTTATATACTGGTAATCCTCAGGGATGCGGTTAAGGTCCTCCGTGGCTAAACAAGCTCGTGGAGGTTCATTGCATGGGGGATTTCCCCACCCTGGGTCCCATTTGTGTTCTGCACATTTTGGGGAGATAAATTGTACATCCCCTTCTTCCCATAGAATGTAAGGGTTATGTCCATGTAACCAGGGGCTACCCAACACTAAGGGAAACTGGGCTTGCGGAGCTATCACGAACGAGCGTAGCTCCCAGTGGTCACCAATGCCTATTCTTAAAGGAACAGTCTCAAATCGGCATGGTTCCTTCATTGGAGACCCATCCATCTGCGTGAAAGTTATCGGGTCTTTCAAGTGGACCACGGCTGCCTCCAACCCCATAACCATAGATGGGTTTATGAGATCCCTCCCGCACCCAGAGTCAATGAGGGCTCGAACCCGAATGTGGGTCATCATTGCGGGATTCATCACCAGAACAGTCACAAAGAAGAGAGAGGGGTAATTGCTCACCAGTTTAGGCGCCTCAGGTGTTGGGTCCTGCTGTGTAGCGCCATTCACAAACAGGACCATTTCATTTCCCTGCATCTCACTCTCCTCCTCCAGCATCAAGGTATCCGCTTGGTCGGGGCTAGCAAAAAGAGCCCGCGTGTTGCGTGGTTTTGCTGTACCTTTTCTCGGGGTAGGGGTTGTCCACCTTCTGGGCTCTTCTTGTGGTAGAGCTCTATTGGGATCCCCTTTCGGGCAGACTGCGGCGAAATGCCCTTTCTCCCCACACCGCAGGCAGAGGCCCTGTCGCATACGCTGATCCCTCATTCCACTTGGGGTGGACGTTGGTTTGGGTCTGGCTTGGCCTGCCGCAAAACTGGGACGATTGTTACCCAACGAGAGATCTAGTTTCATCATACGCAAGCGACTTTCGGCCTTCTCGGCTTCCTCCATCCAACCCTGGAGGGTGCGGGGTTGCTGAGAGCTGAGGACATTATTGCGGACGTCTACGGCTAGTCCCATTCGGTATTGTTGGGCCAAGACCGCATCGGTCCAGTCTCGAATTTTCACGGCGTGCCTTTGAAACTCCCTTGAGTACTCCCGTACTGAGAGTTTGCCTTGTCTGAATGTGCGAAGGAAGGCTTCAGCTTTTTGGGCCGCCCCGGATCCTCGAAACGGTTTCTCAAGGCCCACATGAAGTCATCTACATTCCCCAACTCCGCTGCCTCCAGATCATGAAGGGCTACATACCAGCTGGTAGCACTCCCCCGGAACCTGGATGCGATAAACTCCACCTGTTGTTCTTCGTCTGGGAATACATAGCCCCATCTTTGCACAAATTTTCCAACTTGCAATATGAAAAAGGACACAGTCTCTGGATCCCCATCAAATGTGATCTCAAGCATGTCCTTGGGGCGGATTACCGGGGGGCTGGCGCCATGATCGGTACTGGAACCGGCTGCATGAGGGGTGCAGGAGCAGGGGGTTGAGGCGGAGGCAAAACTGGTGGCTGGATAGGTCCTGGTTGCCCTGGCCCAGGTCCTGGCGCTGAGACGACCAGTGGAGGTGGGGCTGGTGCTGGCTGGCCCGGCCCCGGCCCTGGGGGAACTGGTTGGCCCGGCCCTGGACCCGGTGGTACTGGTTGGCCCGGCCCCGGGCCCGGAGGAGCAGGAGGTGGCCGTCCCGGTATCAACTGTGGCACCGGGGCTGGTGCCGGTCTAGGTTGTGTCAACGGATGGGCTCGAATTGCTTGGTCCATCATCTGGGGTAGGGACTGCATTAGTTTGCTCATATCCCTTACCAGCCGACGAGTATCGTCTTGAATAGAATCCATGCGGGCATCAGTATCTTGGCTGGATCCCGTTCTGGGAGATCCCCGAGACACCCTCCCTTGGGGAAGACCAAAACTACCTCTGGGATCCAAAAGGCTGTCCCGGCTCTGGCTTCCCGGCATAGTCCAGGTGGTCTGGGTAGTGTCCAACAAGTTCTTAGTCCAATCGCGTGATCTGCGATAAGTCACCCCTTTATCCCAGGGTGTTGGGACTCCTGGCACATAGGTTCGTGGAACCGCACCTCCCTGACTTTGTATAGGCCCGGCCGGGCTGTAGATCGGGAGTGTGTACGGAGCACCAATTGTGCCAATCGATGGCGGGGTAGCCACCCCGGCTGCTGAGTAGAGTATGGGTGCCGCCAAAACTGTTCTTGTAGTCACCGGAACAACGGTGGTGGTCGGGACAGTGACCACTGGAGCTGCCACAGTAGTAACTGGAACCGTGGCTCCTGAAGCAGTAGTCACTGGAACGGCGCCCGTGGCTCCCCCAGTAGCTATAGCTGGACCTGCACCGGAGGCTCCCGAAGTAGTAATCACCGGGACTGTGCCCGTGGCTCCCTTCCCCGCTCCGCTCATCGTGGTAGACGGCGGAAACTGACGGTGAGGGAATGATGATGATTCCTGACAATTTCTGTCAGGTTTGAAATCAAGTAGATCCAGTCATTCTTGCACAAAGAAAGGTTTATTAGGATTATCTTGCTAAAACCCACAGTAGGAGGTCATTGTCAGGAATGGGGGGCGAAGCAAAGCAAGCTAACTTATAGTGTGATGCAATGAAGCGCCTAGCGAATAAAACTTGAGCACTCGCGCGGGAACTCCCGGCGGGAGAAATACTTAATGAGCGGGAGACTACTCCCCCCCTCCCCTTGCCTTCCCAGGACTGGAAAATTCTCAGCTAAACAAGAATAGCCCAAAGCCTACATTCAAGGCCACCGTGATAAGGAAAAGCGGCAGGGAAGAAGCTCCCACGTTTCTGCCTGCATAGCTACGCAAGCGCAAAGCGGGGTAGGAAACATAAAACAATGGATTCAGTGAGAAACAACAAAGGCACCTTTTCTGACACTCTAATAGAATCGATGCAGAATATGAAACCTACAACATTTGTCTAGCCACTTTGGTGCAGTGGTTAGGAGTGGCAGGACTCTAATCTGGAGAACCAGGTTTGATTCCCCATTCCTCCACATGAAGCCAGTTGGGTGACCTTGGGTCAATCACAGCTCTCTCAGAGCTCTCTCAGCCCCACCTACCTCACAGGGTGTCTGTTGTGGGGAGAGGAAGGGAAGATGATTGTAAGCCGCTCCAAGACTCCTTCGGGTAGTGAAGGGCAGGGTATAAATCCAATCTCCTCCTCCTCCTCCTCCTCCACCTCCTCCTCCTCCTCTTCTTCTATATTTAATATTGATTCATAAATATGATATGCAGAGTCTCAGGAATGAAAGGAATAAAAATTGCTGTAGTTTGCCAAGGCAATGGGATATGGCCTTAGAGTTTATACCTGTCCTCTCCCTGCATCTTAAGTTGTGACTTATTCAGCAAAAAAGTATGTTTAGGCTACACTGGACACAGATAGCATTTAGCATAGGACTGAGTAAAGGATCTAACTGTTGGCTGCATCACAGGATGCGTCCCTTAAACATATTCCTTAAACGTATTCATTAAACGTATTCCATTTCAGGAACTGGTTACTAACAGGTTTCTTCTGTCATTCCAGACAGACCCGTTTTAGTAACTGGTTCCTAGCGGAATATATTTACCTGTTCAGACAAACATGTTTCTGTCCCATTCGGGAATGGTGCCTGAAGTGTTGTTGACCCAAACTGCTTTCTTCTGATCTTCAATCCTTCCTACCACTTCTGAAGCACTATGAGGTGCTGTATAAAATGCCCCGTAGCACTTCCTGCAACGACAGGTTTTTTGCACCCCTTTTCTCCCTGTGCGCAATTGTCCTCTTTTTTTAATGTTCTATTGGGAGCGCCATGGCGCTGAAGCAGGACCACAAATCAGCACCATAGCAACCCCACTGAGATGCCTGGACTCTGTTTAGACATACTGACATTCGCTGCTGCTGTCACTTCGAAACAAGTACCTGCTTGGACAGCGTGCTTAAGCGGGAGATCAGGGGCAGAAGTGAACGAAGAGACAGATGTTTCGTCGATTTTGCTTTAGAGGAAGTGCAGACTCAGGCACACACGCACAAGCACACAGACTCCATGGTTTGAGGGAGTTAATGAAGGAAGGAAAGATTCCTGGGTTTCAAAACTGTCCGGTGTCCCCCGCTTGCACTTGAACTCTGTGTCCGGTGAGCTCCTTGTTTACAGGTGAGACCAGTAGCGAATGTCACTGTAAAATAGAACATTTTTTTTAAAAAGCTCTCAGGAAGATCATGCGTGTGAGGGGAAATGGCGGGAAAAGAAAGCGGTGCAGTTTGAAATGACACACCACTTCAGAGACAGCTCCTTACCAGAAGGGAAATGCTGTGTGAAACAGCCGTCCCTGTACCAGTTTACTCCATGATGGGCCAATAACGGAAACCATGAGGTTTAAAAAGGTGATGTGAAATTGACCATTCTTTGGGCATGCCCAGTCCTTTGATTTTTCTGGGAGGAAGTTATTATTAGTTGTTGTAGATTTTCCGGGCCGTGTGGCCGTGGTCTTGGCATTGTAGGATCTGACGTTTCGCCAGTAACTACTACTGGCAAAACGTCAGGTCCTACAATGCCAAGACCACGGCCACCCAAACCAGAAAATCTACAGCAACTAATGAACTCCGGCTGTGAAAGCCTTCGACAACATATTGAAGCTATTATTCATATCAATTTTCTATTAGAATGTTCACCGAATTTTGAGGATGCTTATGTACTTTTAAACTATCTGCCTGTCTCTTGGAGGCTAACCAATGGTCAGCGAAAAGGTACCCTCTGTGTCCTTACTACAGCTATAAGACTTGCATTACAACATTGAAAAAATAAATGTCCACCTCTGGTAAATCAATCAATTGATGACCTGAGAAATCTATTATTATTTGAACATACAGGATATAGATGACAATTGCATATGGACTTATTATTAGATATTTGGAAACTTTTTATAGACACTTATGTATAGATCTGCCACCACTGTTGTTATATTTTTGTCCCTACTTTATAGATACCCTTTTTTCCTCCCCTTCCCCCCCTTTTAATTCTATTTAGTTGCTGGATTTTGAGTCCCTCTCCCTTGTTCATTTTTTCTGTTCATCTTTGAAAGAAAGAAAAAATATATCTTCTTCTACTGACTGCAACAGTTAATGTTATGTGATCTACTTTGAGTCAGTTTGGTGTAGTGGTTAAGTGTGCGGTCTCTAATCTGGGATTGATTCCCCACTCCTCCACTTGCAGCTGCTGGATGACCTTGGGCAAGCCATAGTTCTGTCAGAGCTGTTCTTGAAAGAGCAGTTTTCAAAAGAGCTCTCTCAGTCCCACCTACCGCACAGGGTGACTGTTGTGGGGAGGGGAAGGGAAAGGAGTTCATAAGCTGCTCTGAGACTCTGAGTGAAGGACAGGGTATAAATCCAATCCTTCTTCTTTGAGTCCCAGTGAGAAAGGTGTACTATAAATAATGTTTGAGCATCATATAGTATATATTTGTTTGCTTAGCTCTGGATTTTTTTTCATTTATTTTACAAGCTGGTTAGAATCCCCAGGTGAATAGAAAAGTGTGGTATAAATGGCTAAATAAATAGAAATGTGGTAAGGAAAACTGATAAAGAAAGCAGACTCATATTTATGTCGCTTTTGACATATGATTATATCCCAAATCCCATGGATGAATGGTCACATGGAAAGAACCACTGACCTAGAAGCTATCTGGAAAAAAAGAACCCCAAACCATTTTTTTCCATTGTCAAAAGATCCTTCCATGCCTCACCCAATCCAGATCCTTCAACAACATTAACAAGAGTGATTTTGCATCCATATCTATTTCAGAGTGATATTCATTAACATTTGGCATTTGGGTTGAGAGAATGAAAAAACCCTATTTTGTAGTTAGAAGAAGAATGATGTAAGCTGTTTTGGTCCCCATTAAGGAGCAAGGCAGAGTATAAATGAAGTGAAATATAACAAAAAGTATAAGAAAGGGTTGAATTACCTTTTTTTTTTAAAGTCACTGCCATGGCCATGAAAAATCTAGACCAGGATGAGGCGCTACACACGTCAGGGGCCCTGAGATCAGTAGATTAAACTTGAGGGCAATTTCTCAGTGAAACAGGCAAAGGCTCCCAGTGTTTACGTCTGGCTAGCCCAGGGGTTTCTTATTAACCTGCCAGTCACACCCTGATTCTTTTCTGTGCCTCAATAAACTCGGGTTGGTCACTAGATAAGGTGTAGAACTCAGACCTCGAGACTTCCAGCTTGGGAGCTTGATATTCCTTTATGTTTTCACTTAAATAATCTTCAAAACAATCCCCCTGTAATGAACAACAAAGGAGCAACTCTAGCACTAAGGTTCAGAACCAGTCTGAGTCCAAAGCTGCAGCATATTAGAGTTGCGTCTCCAAGGGCTGCGTCTCCAACAAAGATGTAGCATTTGCTTCTTTGGCTATGTACCTTAATTGACTGATCTGGGGCACTTTTAACCTCACACAGAAGGCCTGAGTAGAACTCTAGGAATGGGATAATGGAGGCTTATTAGGTTAATAATGAATCGTTAGTTCAGAGGCTGACTTTAAAAACATGATTAGACCCGCCTTTACGTCTGCAATAGTTCCTTTAATCAGTCTTCCAAGGTCTTATCGGAACAATCCAATTGGCCTAGCAGCATTCCACAGCATCATTTACCCAGTACAATAAAGCCAAAAAGAAAAGAAAAAGCTCTTCTCCATAATAGGAATTTTGACTATCAATATTGTCTTAAAATACCTTCTAATTCAGGGGTATTTTGTTGGACAGCATTCGATGCTATCGTATTACAGCTCCAAGCCAATCCTGTAGCCAGGACCCAAAGAAGTTACATGCCTGCAAGAGAGAGCTATGCATACAGTCAGAGCTTTTCTGGTGGTTTCTCCAACAGTAATTCCCATTGCAAAAGAGACCCGCTCAGTATTGCATTTAAAAGCAGCCTGTTTCTTCTGCTAACAGAAGAAATCCCGAAGAAACAGCTAGCTCTTTTCCAGCTGCAGTTCTTTGTATTCTGCAATTGAATGCAGATTGTTTTTATGATCTGAATTTTTATGATATCTTGGCCTAGGAAGCAAGGTAAAGAAGTATTATTTGAACATTAGGAAGAACATTAGGAAGTTAGAGCAGTTCTTCAATGGAACAGGCTTCCTCGGGAGGTGGTGGGCTCTCCTTCTTTGGAGGTTTTCAAACAGAGGCTAGGTGGCCATCTGACAGCAATGCGGATTCTGTGAGCTTAGACAGATCCAGAGAGGGAGGGCAGGAAGGGTTGCCTCAGTGCTTAGTTCTCATGGCCCTTTCTTACATGCCCAGTGAAATGCTGATTGCCAGTTTGTGGACAGGAAGCAATTTTTCTCCAGGCCAATTTGGCCGGGGATCATGGAGGTTTTTTGTCATCTTCTGGATGTGGAACAGTGGTCACTATGGATGTGGAAGGGGAGGTATTTGTGAATTTCTTGCCTTGTGCAGGGGCTTGGACTAGATGACCCTGGAGGTCCCTTCCAACTCTATGAATCTCCACAAGCATCTTCACTTAGAGACATTTAATGGGTGCTTGGATGATGATCACACCAACATTTGGAACTGGGTGAAGTTCAAAAATGAACTCCTGAAGTTTAGAAACCTTGGGTCTATTTACAACGTTTTTTAAAAGAAAATCTGAAAACCACCTTATTTAGGACAGCTTTCTAAATTATGCTTTCTCTCCCCCATCTTTTATGACTGCTACAGGACCTTAATTAACTGATCTGGGGCACAGAGGTTATTTTTAATTTTCGCTTTTATATTTGTTTGTATTTTTATATTATTTTTATATACACTACTTGTAAACAAAGAAAATGAATGCATGAATTCAAATGCAACAGTTTAAGATTACAGCCCGGTACATATGTTATAGTGAAAATGCTCACATCTGTAAGAAAGTGCCAGTGAGCATTCACTTTAAAAATAAAACCAGGGATTAGCACTTGTGTGGAGTTTAAATTGCTCTCTCCCCAGTACAGGCATTGCATAGAATGCCAGAATTAACCAGTGCTGATACAAATAAAAATCACACATACATGATACATGAAGTGTACCCATATTCACCGTAAAGTGTGTACAGGACAGTTGTGAGCAGGTGTGAAAGTTCTCTCTGTGGTATTAGATCGGCAACAGCTCATTCTCAGGCAACAGTCATCAACTGATGGACCCATATGTATGACTAGCCTCTTAAGAACTTATTGCACATAAAACTCCTGCATAAACAAATCAGATGGGCTGGGAAAAAAACCAAATCCAGATTGCGTTTCTGTACCTCTTGGAAAGAATGTGCAACAATGGCCCCGGTCATACAGGCCAGAAAATGCGGGGTGGGAGGCGTGGCTGTTCTTCCCGGAACAAAATAAAGCGCAGTAGCACGATCACATGGTCCCCCGAGTTGCCACGCTCCAGCCCTTAGCACCGATCACACCTCGATGCTGCAGCGTGGCAAAAAAGAGGTACAGCGCGATTGCACAATCCGCACTGTTTTAATGTGCACATGCGCCGTTGGGGGGATGGGCTGCTGTTGGTGTCTTGTGTGTGCGCATGCAGTATTTGGCATTGGTGCGCATCCTATGGAAACTTACAACATCCGGTTTGCTCTGGGACACGGGCAGGTGTTGAATGCCTTGGGATACTGGCGCTCCTGCGATCAGACCCCGGCCTTTGCCCTGGGTTTTCCAGAAATGAGGGTTCCTTTCGTGGTAGTTTTTTATTCTGCATCTTTGGAGGGAAGCTGCATGTTGGCCACGGATGTGCTATGCCTCCCAGATGTGCCTGTGTGATCCCGCCCGGAAACTCCAACTCCCCCTATAGCTGAGGACGTGACTAAAACCATGTAGTACCCCCAATAAAACTCATTAACCAATAGGGAATCTCAGATCACTTCATTAAGACTATTACCTTCTCCTTCTCTAGCAGGAACTTCTACAGGGTTTCTAACTGGCATTATTTGTAAACACAAACAACGCATTAACTTTCATGAGTGAAGTGAGGGCACTTGCAAATTTCAACAAAAAGGAACTTGAAGGTCACTGTCAGTTCAACCCCCCCCCCTATTATTTTTCAAGTTCATATCCATGAGTAGCTTAAACAGGGCCGTTTCAAAAAATTAGTCAGTCAGTGCA
Organism: Gekko gecko; assembly: GCA_029375565.1. NCBI lineage: Eukaryota > Metazoa > Chordata > Lepidosauria > Squamata > Gekkonidae > Gekko > Gekko gecko. The sequence goes on from JAPDNY010000014.1 coordinate 44,258,580, forward strand.
ATCGACAAAAATGAGACATGCAGTGACCAGTGCATTAGGATTTAGAAGTCTGGAACCACCAGAAAGAACTGACGCACAGCTTAAGTATTCACATGACACATTAAGTGGAACAGAAAACTGCATAAATAGGATCCTACTTACAATAAGCGATACACAGCAGTACAGACCACAGATCCCTAATCATTAATCCAAGCAAGTCTGTAAAACCATTTTGTACAGTGCAACCCTCTTCAGTTCACAGCTTTGGAAACTTCCACAATCCTCAGTACTCCAAATATGTTTTAAACCTTCGCTGAGATCTTAGTGACTACTTTATGCATATCCCCCAGAAAGGAAAAATTTCAATTTTTTTTGTCCTGTAAGGAGCTCACATTAGCGTATGTAATCCCCCCTTAATCTCCCCAGTAACCCTGCAAGGTAGGTTAGGCTGAGAACCAGCATTGGCAGGCTTAAGATGAAGCCGCAGGGCTGAACACAAGTTTGAACACGAGTCTCTCAGTCCACAACATTCTAGCCACTACGCCATGCTGGAGGATAAGAAAGGCAAGGCGCTAACTATTTTGATTTATATTTGCCAAACAAGGGGGAAAAAAGTGTCCCATTTTGTATTTAAAAGGGGGAGAGGAGCCAGTTAAATACAAAACCAGAAGCATGATCGAATTCTGGCAGCACGTGTTCGTGCCCTAACAGCCTACTGCAACAGCTGACACAGCTCTGCACAGGAACAGGTTTCAAATGCATCGCAGACATTCCTGGGGACAGACTCAGAAAAAGAGACACGAGCAACTGGTTTCTTTCACCTGCTTTTCCACTCAGTTTCAGCAACGCTGCTCTTCACACAAGGCAGCCCTGCAGAGGCCCGATCAGTTACAAAAGCTCTCGTTGCTTCCGTTTTGGCTTCTTTCCCAGTGCATTAACTGATTGAAGAAGTAGTTTTAAAACGGTTACTTTTAAAAGTCGTCTAAATGCACAGTGTTTATACAGATCAATTTATGACATTTATGCTGATGACACTGGTAGCCTGTCCTTTCTCCAAGTACCTCAAAGGGCCAAAAGTGGGCCTCCACTGGTCTGGGGTCACCTGGTAAATTCCATGGCTGAAGGACTTGAACCCAGAGTCTCTCCAAATCCAAACCTCATATAGCGGGATACTTTGCAGATATGCCTGTTATTGCATCTACCGAATCTACATACCACAGAAGTGAGACCTGCGCTTGTGGAGCTCAATATGTCTAAAGGTCATTTCACATATCAGACTACCTTATAGGGTTGTTAAGGACATGTGAAATGCTTTGAACACTCAAAACCATTTATAAATGTTACAGTTACTGTCTGTGAGTTACATATGTCTATGGCTCGTATGCTGAACCCATTCCTGAATCACTGTAGGAAAGCCATTCCACATCCCGGCACCTTTACTTGTTTCAGGAAGTTAAAACATTCAGATCTGAAATAATAGTTCTCTCCCTCTGCCTCAGTGAAAGGTTAATATTCCACATTCCTCTTTTACAGAATCTTCGTCTGTTTCATATATTCCAAATGGAGCTGGGCGTATCTTCTCCCCTGTGCAGAGAAACAACTCGCACGAGCTAAGCCCTCCATATAAATGCCCTGGATCCCTTTCTCAATGAATTGAATTGCACCGGATAGGCATTCCTTGGGAGTGCTTGACTCACACAAGGGCCCAGGACAGACTGGCAATTTGCCCCGGTATCGAGTCGCGGCAAAAAAACCCCGGAGTAAACGATACCGGGTTTTCCCGTCCACACAGCGGGGGCCTCTGCCGGAAGAAACGGGACGGAGGCGCGCGGGACCGTTCAGACTGCCGCGCCGGAGGCGCGCTATATTCGCTGTTCCCCCATTATTTCGGCTGTGGGCGTATGTGCGCATGAGCGCATGAGCACTCATGCGGTCATGCGCATAAGCGCATTTTGGCGATTTTTTTTTTTTGCCCTGCAACGCCGGCACCGCATTGGGCAGTGGAGCGGAGCTCAGCCAATCACGCCGCTGCTGCCTCATGCCCAACGCGGGTTGCTCCCGGCTTTTTGGCTGCGTGTTCAGACTCCCCGGAAGCGGGGAAACGCGCGACGAACGCAGGCTTTCATGATTTGCGACGGCTTTTATCAGGTGTTTTTTTAAACTGGCTCTGAAGCGCGAGGGCTCCGGTAAGCTCCGGGTGGGGGACGCCAGGCAGATGTGCCTGTGTGAACGTTCCATTTACTCCGATATTGAGTCGCTGTCAGCCCGGGTCCCATCCCGCGGCAAATTGCCAGTCTGTCCTCGGCCAAGATCTTATCTGCTGGGCAGGAGGATGAACCTGTGTTGTTCCCCCACTATTACTAGGTAAATGTATGAATTGGAGCTCTAGTTCTCTTCTTGGCTGCGCAATGGGAACCTCTGATTTCCACTAGGGATGCCAAGAATTTCAACATGAATGCAATTGAGGTTTGAACTTACTATGACTGAGCTGCTCATTTACAATCACCTTGAGGACCCTGGGGTGTAAAGGCAGTCTAGAAAAACACCAAATCAGTAAATTCATGTGTGTTGAGTCCCTCACTAGATCCTCTCATTTTTGCCCAAACTTCAAATGGAATTTCAATTTGTATATGTGCAGTAGCCAGTTCTATAGGTTTATTGCATGTGTTGCTTCATATGCTAAAGGGTCAGGGGTGGATCATGTGTTGGTAATTTATTTACTCCATTTATACTTTGAGACTTCGGGTGACAGCTCCCATGGTTCAGTGTAAGAATGCACATGTACCATTACTGTTGACCTGAACAGCTCAACTGCTTTTCTTGTTAGCAAAAACTGGGCTGTGAAGTTCTGATAGGTAAGGAATACGCACAAGCCTTGAGGGAATAATCACTCCGAGATACTTCCAGTTGTTGTTGGCTCAAACAAAATTAAAAGTAACATTAAAATAAGTTTTAGCCAATTCTGACAGAGTGATTGAATAAAGAGTTGTTTTGTTTGCATTAACTTTCAAACCAGAAACCCTCCCAAACTGTATCAAGAGATCCAAGACTGCAGGGAGCCTGACTTTGGGATCTGTCAAATACATCGTAAGGTCATCAGCAAACATACTCATTTTCATGCCTCTTTCACCAATTAAGATACCACGGACTGACTCCGTTTGATGTATTAGGGAAGACAAAGGTTCAATTGCCAGGGCAAAAAGCAGTGGCAATAGGGGACAACCCTGTCTGGTGCCCCTACCCAAAGAGAAATCTTCTGAGTTGCAACCATTAATCCTTAAGTGTGATGAAGGCGAGTAATATAAAACAGAAACGGAAGTGTTAAATCTAGGGCCAAAATTCATATGCTTTAACAGGGACAAGTACTTTTTTTCTATATTATCAAATGCTTTCTCTATGTCAATAGCTAAGATGAATGTTGAGAGCAAACCATGACTTCTAGCATACTGAATAATATTAATTGTTTTGCGGATATTATCCATAATGTCTCTGTTTGAGATAAAACCTGTCTGATCTTCATGAATATAATCCCCTAAAGACGAATTAAGTTTTTGGGCCAAGACTGAGACAAATATCTTGTAGTCACAGTTAAGCAGAGAAATTGGTCTATAGGATTTGGTGCTTAGTGGATCCTTGCCCTCTTTATGTACTACAATTATGCCCGCTGAGATCCATGACACCATTACAGATCTTTACCAAATGCAGGACCAGTAACACCACAAACTTCTTCTTCTTTTTTTTTTGAGCCCCCCATAGGGGATTTGTTATTGCTTTTTCTATAAACTACAAAGAATAAAGGGCAAGGTAACTACATACTACAGGAGAAAGTAAAGAAAACCACTAAAAACCCAAGAGATGGTGGTCATACATAATGCTTATAAAATTAGCTCATTGCAAACTTCTTATAGTACTCACTAGGATAACCATCATGCCTCGGAGCATGGAAGGCCTCCCAGCTACCTGAGGTAAAGGAGCGGTATATGTGCCTATATATAATTTTTGATAAAATAGCGGATGTTAAGAGGGCAAATGATTATCCTATGTCTGAGTCAAACTTCCTGAATAAGTGGTACCCAGTATTGGAGAAACTTTTAAAGAATGTAGATTCCCCGTATTCCTTTAGCAATCATTGTTATTTAAAATTTACTTTGTTAATGTAACAATTAAGTTTTGTATAAGGTAATATTGAGGTCTGCCTTGAATAGGTATCTCAATTCTGTTGTTGTTGATGTTTTGTGAATGTTCTGTTACTGGTTGATGTTTTGTTACTGACTGATGTTATCTTTGAATATTTTTCTTAATATTTTTTTTAAAAAAGTGTAAGAGCATGCAGCACACATTGTTCCGGTGAGTTTGTCTGTCTTTGCCATTCATGAACACTGAGTCAGACAGCCACTTAGGAACATCAGGAGACAGCCCACATCTCTAAGACACTAACTATGAAATGTTCGTGTATTGTGCATTTAAAGGATATGGAGAAGAGCAAAAGGGAATGCAGAAGTGGTAGGGGACGGGAAGTTGTGAGAACGCAGCATAAGGATGTGCATGCACTATAAACTTTCCTGCATCAACACAGGCAAGCAGGTTGCTGAAACTGTGACGGTGCAGCAGATATGGTTTGAGGACAGGCTGTGAACAGAACTGGCTGGTGATGGAGCATCTCTGATTTCAATTCCTCACGAAGGGTGCTTTCACACATGCTAAATAATGCAGTTTCAATCCACTACAGTGGCCATTTGCAAGTGGATTTTGCCATTTCACACAGTAAAATCAATTGCAAAGTGCACTGAAGTGTGTTATTTAATGTATGTGAAAGCACTCAAAGAGTCCTGCCCTATTTCCCAATCATTTTCTTGGATTTATGTTTCAGTGTGGTTTCTTTGACTTTCTCTTTCAGTTATAGACATTGGGAGTGTGTTATTCCCAGGGCAATGTGTATGCTGTGGTTTCAGAATAACAGGATATAATTGTGGTCCCAACATTCAGCTTCTTCTCTGGGACACAAACAGCTGAGACTAAAGTCATTTGTACAAGACAAACTGCACACGTGCAGCCACTATTTGGATAGGGGCTGCAGAGCGTGGAAAAGAAGGACTTAACCCTTTATTCCCTGCTGAGTTCCATGAACTGAAACTGGGTCCTCTGCACTGTTGTTAGAGTTTTAAGGGGGGAAATGGAAGATTTGTCTCCACTTACAGTGAAGCTTCCTTCTCGGTGGTCCAGAGTGGGGCAGTCCTCAGGATTCTTGCTCCTGGGAAACAGCTCCTCCTCTCTGAAGGCAGGGCTGGCAGACTCTTTAGTCCCGGAGGGGAGGGGCTTGTCCCCTGGCTTCCCAGTCATTCTCCAAGCCTCCACACCCCTCCACTGCATAGAGAAACAAAAACACTCTGCTCCCAATGGGGAGCCAACCATCCAACCAACATCATAACAGGGTTGTCAACAATCCCATACCAGACAAACTGCTCAGGTATAACCCCATGTATCCCAACCACCTACAGGTTAGACCCTCATCCCTTACTTGCCTATACATAGGTTCCAACATTCCTGTTGATGGGGTAAGCTGCACCCTTAACTGGGTGGGCAGGACTGCCCCACTCTGGACCTCCAAGAAGGAAGCTTCACAGTAAGTGGAGACAAATCTTCCATTCATCTACCCATCTCATCAGTTGACTTGCTTCTTCATGCAACTGCTTGAAGTGGTTCCCCCCTTGCTTGCTGACAGCCTTTGCTGTCATATTTTCTGTTTGGACTAATATATGACAACCCTTGATTAAGCCCTGGAACCTTTCCAAAGCCAGTCTGATTGCCCTCAGTTCCAGGAGATTTATGCTTCTGGTCTTCTCCAGTGGGGTCCATGTATCTTGGATCATTCTCTCTTTTGCATGTGCCCCCACCCAAACAGACTCACATCTGTGGTAATCACAACTCTGGTCGGATCCCTGAGTGGCATCCCTTCTGAGAAGTGGTTTGTCTCCAGCCACCATCACAACTGCTGTGTTACCAGCTGTGGTAGGTTCACTTTCTTGCTCCTCTTGTGTACTATAGTGTCCTGGAATGGGAGGAGAAACTGTTGTAGTGGGTGTGAGTGAAACCTGGACCACTGCAGAACCTCTTGGCACGATACCTGCATCCCGCGTGGTTGGGCCAATACCATGACTTCAATTCTTGGAGAATCCAAGATCTGCTGTGTCAGTTGTTGCAGCTTCAGCTGTCTCTCGTGAAAGAGAAAACTCTGTCCTTCAATGTATCAATCTGCACTCCTAAGTGTATAAGGGACTGTTTTGGTAACAATTAACTCTTCTCCATGTTGATCACGAACCTGTGATGTCTGAGTACTGCCATTGTGAGCTCCAGGTACTGCAACGTTAGTTGATATGAAGTAGTTTTGACTAAGATGTCATCCAGGTATGGGAACAGGGATACCTCCTCAGTCCTCAGATACACCACCAGGGCCACTAGAACCTTGATAAGGTTCTAGTGGTGAGGATTTCAGACCAAAAGGGAGGGCTCAATACTGATAATGGTTTCCATGATATGCAAACCAAAGGAACTTGTGATATGCTTCCTGGATTGGTACATGTAGGCAAGCTTCTGACAGGCCTATAGATGCTATGAAATCCCCTTGCTGTATGGAGGCCAGGATGGTTTCCATCTTGAACTTCTTGGTTATAACCCATCTGTTCAGCCACTTTGGGTCTAAAATTGCTCTGACATCTCCATTTTTCTTTGGGACAGTGAAGAAAAGTGAAGGTGGGACTATTGCCCCTATCTCAATCAGGTGGGATATAGCCAACTTCAATTGCTTGTGTTTTATTCTCGACCTGTTCTGTGGAATTTCCAGATAACGACTGGGGGGGTAGAGACTGAAGTTCTAGAGAATATCCTCTTGTTAAAGTGTCCAACACCCACCTGTCTATGACAGTCTTCTGCCATACCGGCATGAACTCCAGAAGCTGTCCCCTAACCCCCATTTGTGACACATCCCTGGCATAGTCATGCTGAGTTTCTTTGGTCCCTTGACATTTTGGCTTTGCTTGGTGGAAAAGAAGAAGAAGAAGAAGAAGAAGAAGAAGAAGAAGAAGAAGAAGAAGAAGAAGAAGAAGAAGAAGAAGAAGAAGAAGAAGAAGAAGAAGAAGAAGAAGAAGAAGAAGAAGAAGAAGAAGAAGAAGAGGAGGAGGAGGAGGAGAGGAGATTGGATTTATACCCTGTCCTTCACTTGGAGTCTCAGAGTGGCTTACAAACTCCTTTCCCTTCCCCTTCTCACAACAGGCACCCTCTGAGGTAGGCAGGCCTGAGAGAGCTCTGACAGAAACTGCTTTTTTTCAAGAACAGCTCTGACAGAACTATGGCTTGCCCAAGGTCATCCAGCAGCTGCATGTGGAGGAGTGGGGAATCAAACCTGGTTCTCCCAGATTAGTGTCTGCACACTTAACCACTGCACCAAAAGGGGGACAATCTAGCTTCCCTGGACTTGGATTGCCAGTTGCCTCTAAAAGGTCTGGCGTAGCTGGTTTTGGTCTTCCTTCTTGTGTCTAGAAAGGATTGGAAATGTTTTCTAGTTTTCCCCTCTCTTTTCTTTGAGGGAAGCACCTTCTTCTTGTCCTTGTCTTCAATCAGATATTTTCCCAGGCCTTCTCCAAACAAGTTGATGCCTTTAGATAGGACTGTTGCTACATCCCAGCAGGCCATACCTCTGGCGGATTGTTGTACTGCATCAAGAATGGCATCTGCAGTGAAGGCTGCAGCGAGGGCAATTTTCTTTAACTCGTCCTGTGGCTCCCTGAGTTAAGCTGGGAGGGGAGGCCTCTCCAGCAGCCTTCCTGGTTTGGGAGCACTTGTGGGAGTCTCCTCTGCGTTGCGGTTCCCCAGGGGTCTCCTGGGTTTGCTGATGCTGCCTAGAGCCTCTGCCGTTAGTTGCTTCATGGCTCTAGGCAAGAAGGAAAAAACTGGGGGGGGGGACACAGGTTAAGCTTTAAGCTACCTGTTCCAACCCTTCCTTCACTCTGCTTCTTCTATCTTCTTTCTTCTTTCCCAGCTAATGTGCTTCGCTAGAGCACAGTCTGTAGTGTCCTGCTCGGAAAGCAGGGACAGAGATATTAGGAAGCCACCGGACAAGCCCCTCCCCTCCGGGACTAAAGAGTCTGCCAGCCCTGCCTTCAGAGGGGAGGAGCTGTTTCCCAGGAGTCAGGAGTCCTGAGGGCTGCCCCACTCCTGGACCACCGGAGAAAAGACTTTTTTTTAAAAAAAGATAACTCTTTCTCCCTTTAAAATGCTCATAATCGTTTTGGGGGTGGGTTAAATGAGAGAAGTTGAGAGAAAAGCGTTAACACTTCTCTTGTGACACTGACTTGAAATGTGTGCCCACGGACAATTTGGCCCTTATGTAACCTTTGTTTGTGTCTCCAGGTTTCATTTAAAAAGATAAAGCAAATTTCTGCTCTTATGGCTGATGAGAGGATGTGGGCCGCGCATTCTGAAACCTCAGCTGCCGGAGGAGCGACTGGATAACATATACAGTTATTGGAATGGGTGTGTACTTTGCCCTGAATAACTCCCTTGCCTCATCCCATAAGTATCCAAACGAGAATACAGAACATAAAATAAGAGACATGATAAACACATGCATAAGTCACACAGGCTACAGAACCCAGCTTTTTGTTAGATTATCTACATGCAGATCTTTAAAGGTTTTCACACACGCAGCCGTAGCCCTTGGCCGCTCCTGAATACTATCCTCGGACACCCGCTGGTACTCTGAGGAAAATGTTTTACAGGAGTGTTTGCTTTTCATGTAGTTTGCTGGAGTTTCATCAAATGGGTTGGGAATGGGAATGTTTTTGGAATGAAAACATTACATAAGGCAGGCGCAAAATCATTTTAATGCGTTTCCAGGCTTCATACACTTTTAATAGAATTACGTTAGGCTCAACCTTGCTTTCGGCACATGTCTGGGAAGCCCTAATTTTAATCCCTGGAAACAGCCCGAGCGTATCTCTCTCTCTCACACACACACACACCCTCCGATGAGCGGCTGCTCCTGTCGGATTTTCCAGCCGAGCTTTCTTGGTTTGGTTTCCTACCATCATAAATTGGACATGTGCCCCTGTTTACAGGGTTCATGCCAAGGGTGTCTTGCTTGGAAAGAAGTGCCCTCTCTCAGTTATGCACTGACCACATCCCCCATCAATGGAATGACGCAAAGGGTTTTCTAAGTTAACAGAAATGCTATATTTAATTATGCAAAGCGTCTGTCTGCCAAGCATCATACAACAAAGTGGAAACAGAGCACCAAAAGAACGAACCCACCCCACGCTTCTAGTTCAGTTATTTGTCAAGCACACAAAAAATTAAAATCTGAAAATAGTGAGGGGGGGGGAGCCTGAGGGCCTCACGCAGAACTAATCTAGAGCATGTCAGACTGTGTTGGTGGTGCAGTGACGCATCACCAGCATTGGATGGAAGGCTGCATGTAGCCAATAACCCCTACAGTTCCCTGCACTGGAATCACAGAGTTGGAAGGGATCCCCAAGGTCATCTAGCCCAACCCCTGGACAATGCAGAAAGTTCACAAATACCTCCCCCCCCACCTGGAGTGACCCCTGTTCCATGCCCAGAAGATGGCAAAAAACCTCCAGGATCCCCAGCTAAACTGGCCTGGAGAACAATTCCTTCCTGACCCTTTAGGGGAGCTATGAAGTAGTTGTGAATGGCTGTGTGAGTGTGCATGATTATTGTTGTAGATCACTGAAATGATTGCACTTTTAATTTCGTTGTACTATGTACAATGACAATAAAGTATATTATTATTATTATTATTATTATTATTATTATTATTATTATTATTATTATTATTATTATTATTATTATTATTGTGGCGATCAGCATTTTCCTGGGCATGTAAGAAAGGGCCACAAGAACTAAGCACTGAGGCAACCCTTCCTGCCCTCCTTCTCATGAGCTGCCTAAGTTCACAGAATCAGTATTGCTATCAGATGGCCATCTACCCTCTGTTCGAAAACCTCCAAAGAAGGAGAGCCCACCATCTCCCAAGGAAGTCTGTTCCACTGAAGAATCACTCTAACTGTCAGGAAGATCTTCCTAATGTGTAGCTGAAAAATCTTCTGATTTAATTTCAACCCGTTGATTCTGGTTCGACCTTCTGGGGCAACAGAAAACAACTCCACACAATACTCTACATGACAGCCCTTCAAGTACCTGAAGATGGTTATCATGTCACCTCTCAGTCGTCTCCTCTCCAGGCTAAACATACCCAGCTCCTTCAACCTTTCCTCATAGGACTTGGTCTCCAGACCCCTCACAATCTTTGTTGCCCTCCCCTGGACATGTTCCAGCTTGTCTATATCCTTCTTAAATTGTGGTGCCCCAAACTGAACACAATACTCTAGGTGAGGTTTAATCAGAGCAGAGTAAAGTGGTACCACTCTTCACGGGATCTGGACACATTACTTCTGTTGATACAGCATAAAATCGCATTTGCCTTTTTAGCAACCACATCACACTGCTGACTCATGTTCAGTGTATGGTCTACTAAGACCCCTAGATCCTTTTTGCACATACTACTGCCAAGAAAAGTCTCCCCCAACCTATAGTTATGCATTTGATTTTTCCTACCTAAATGCTATTAGTGAGTGTGTGTATGTGTATAAAATAGAACACTGGTCTCAAACTAAGGACCCTGGCAACCAGTCACAGATAGAATCATAGAATCATAGAACTGGGAGGGGCCCTACAGACCATCTAGTCCAATCCCCTGCCAAATGCAGGACCAGCCTAAAGCATCTCTGACAAATATTCGTCCAGCCTCTTCTTGAAAGCCGCCAGTGAAGGGGCACTTACCACCTCCCTAGGCAGCTGATTCCACCTTTGAACCACTCTGCCCGTGAAAAAGTTTTTCCTAATATCCAGACGATACCTTTCTGCATGTAATTTAAACCCACTGCTTCGGGTCCTATCCTCTGCTGCCAACTGGAACAGCTCCTTGCCCTCCTCCAAATGACAACCTTTCAAATATCTAAAGGGAGCAATCATGTCCCCCCTCAATCTCCTCTTCTCCAGACTAAACATTCCCATGGCCCTTAGCCTTTCCTCATAGGGCTCAGTCTCCAGACCCCTGATCATCCTCGTCACCACAAGTTTGGAAAAGAGCAGAAATGAAAGTTAAAATTCCAGAGTCTCCCTCACATCCATGGCAGCTAGTACAGCCAGAGGCCTAGCTGACACCCCTTCTCCTTGCGGCTTCAGTTTAAAGCTCTCCTGATTAAGCTCTCCAGGTTCTTTCCAAACTTTCCCCCCCGATCTTGAGAGGTGAAGCCCATCATGTGCTAGAAGGCCTTCTCTAAGAAAACTTATCCCGTGGTCCCAGAACCCAAAGTGCTCCTGCAGGCACCACCATTTCAGCCAATGATTCACCTCGAGTATGGTCTGTTCTCTTTGCATTCCTCTTCCTATTATTGGAAGAATAGAAGAGAATACCACCTGTGCTGTGGGGCCAAATGAGCTGAGAGAGATAAGAACATAAGATGAGCCCTGCTGGATCAGAGCAGTGGTCCATCTAGTCCAGAATCCTGCCTCACATACCGGGCAACCAGTTCCTCTGGAGGGCCAACAACAGGGCAGAGAGGCTGAGGCCTTCCCTTGATGTTGCCTCCCGGTTCTGGGATTCAGAGACTGAAGGTGGAAGTTTCCATTAGTCACCATGGCTAGTAGCCACTTCATGAATCTATCTATCCCCCTTTAAACCTGTCTATGCCTTCATTGGAGATCTGTGGTTAGAGTCGCTAGTGCTTTTTTAAAAGGAAGGCTTGCTAGGGAAGGAGCGTCTGACTCTTCTCCCCCTTCTCCTCTATGGTTTAAACAGCTCTTAGGAAGTGGTATTTGGCTCTGCAAGAGAGAGAAAAAAAGACAGGCATAGGTGCTTTACCTGTCCCTCCCACCCCATCCTGCAGAATGAAAAGGGAGATGATTCTTACAGTTCTGTTGGATTTCAGAAGATATTTCTTCCACATTGAAATGACAATTTTTGACATGTTCTGTTTAAACAAGGAGAGGTTGGGAAATGCCAGGCCTGCGGTTATGGTGGGGCAGCTGGGGCTGGGCCCCCTGACTTACTTCAAAGGCCCCCTGACTTCCCATCCACCACCTCTCCTTGCCTTCCCCTGCGGCTGAGTGGCTGCAGGAGAGGCACCTGTACTGCCTGCTGGGGCCTCTTGCGGTTCGGTCCTCCCTGGCAAAGCACCGGCCCTTCTGCCTAAGCCAGAGCTCCACTCAGCCACTGAGCAAACACTCAGGGAGGCACCAGGCGCCTGGCTCCCAGTGCGTGCCATGGGGGACGTGGATTGACACTGGAGGGGCCACTGGGCAGCATGGTCTCCTTTGCTCCCCACCCAGAGCTGGGATCCGGAGGCAGGCGCTGTAGTCGAGCCAGTCATGCAGGCCTCTGCACATGCTCAGGAGCATATGCTGGCTTACACCGCTGCCGTGTCTCTCCTGCTACCTCTTGGCCAGATGACGGTGCTTGTCCATGGCATCCCCTCGCCCCCTGAGGGCCAGGGTGTGGTGGGCAAGATGCTGGTGGGCTACTTGCCCATCTCTCCAGCAGCCCACCTAGGCCCAAGCCCGGCGGTGCCCAGGGTGCCGCTGCTGCCACCTCCAACAGCTGGGCGCCGCTGCAAGCTGCACAACTTCAGCTGGAAGCCTCGAGGAGCTCTTTGGGCAGTGGCCCGACTTAGCAGCCGGGGGAAGCCTGCAAGGCCACCCAGCCGAGCAGATGAGCAGGAGGAGGCATGGAGGGTCGCGCCCGGGGATGCTGCGGGAAGGGCAAAGGAGTAAAGTCTCCGTTTGGGGTGTCCCAAGAACTCACTTCTTGTCAGACCAGCCTGTTGTTCATTCTTAATGCATTTCTCTCCTGCCCCCTCAAAGTTTTTCCTGCAGAAACTGAGCAATGCCCCCCCAACCCAAAGAAGCCATCTTGGGATCTGGGAGAGTTTCATTAGATAAAAATGTGCAACACCCCCCCCCCGGGGGGAGAAGGGATGGTGAGCAAGAGCAGAAGGTGATTTTATAAAACCAGATGAAGAGTTCAGAGCCACCTTTTGTCCTTGCTGCTGGCCCTCACTTGTTGGGTTCACAAGGTTAATTAGCTCGAATTAAATTAAATTAGCCAGTGTCCCCCAAGAAATTTAAAGATCCCCCAACTTTAAAAAATCCTGGCTACGGGCCTGGAAAATGTCCACACCCACCCATTGTCCTCTTGGAATGTCCCCGGTCCCCCCCCGTGGGACCCTCAAGGCATGCACTTCAACAATATCACTGAGCCTGCACCTAGTCATGACCACTGGTTGCTCTGAGTGTGAGACTGTCAGAAGCCCAAGGCTGGCTCAACAGCTACAGCAGCTACTTCCCCTTTAAAGGGCACTGGAAGCCCAACTGGAATAGTGACTAGACCATCCTATGTGACTCCATAATGCACCTGGAGTGGACCTGCATCATGGCCCCCTCCCACATAGCCCACAGCTTCCAATGTGACTTTTCATGCATGAGAAAGAGACATGTTCTGGCAGCTCCAGGCAAATGTAATATGAAAAGGGGAAGCACTGTGAACTCCCTAAAATGCTACACAAAATGCTGCTGCTATGATTGTTGTTGTCGTGATAAACCCTTTAGAAACATGTTGTAAATGTAAAAGTTACATGTTGGTGGTACCCAGATTTGTATCACACTCTTTCAGCACGCAAAGCATTTCTTACGAATTATCCCTGTAATCCTTGTTAACATGGCGGTATTATTTTCCAAGCCAAAAGAAAGGAAGAAAAAGAAAAAGAAAGAAAAGAGCCTTAAAATCTCCACAAAAGGGGAAAGGATTGTTATTTTGATAATGTCTTTATCGAGAGAAGATACACATATAAATCTTTTGTAAAACCTCAGGCAAAAACATATCATCAATATGCTCCCAGAGCAAATGGCAATAGTCAGCTTTTCCAAGTAAACTAATGTGCTTTAGTTGCTGTAGATTTTCCGGGTTGTGTGGCCGTGGTCTTGTCGTTGTAGGACCTGACGTTTTACCAGTAGCTGTGACTGGCATCCTCAGAGGTATAACACAGAAAGATGGCGTACTCTCTATGTCAAGGTGAGCAGAGAGAGTACTCCATCTTTCTGTGTTATACCTCTGAGGATGCCAGTCACAGCTACTGGCGAAACATCAGGTCCTACAATGACAAGACTATGGCCACACAACCTAGAAAATCTACAGCAGCTAATGAACTCCGGCTGTGAAAGCCTTCGACAACAAACTAATGTGCTGTTTATAATTTCTCATGATGAGAACTCACTGGGACTACTAGTCCTTCCACCTTTCTTTTCCAGCCATTCTGTGCTGCCAGCTCTGACCATGATCTGATTAACCCATAATCACGAGTCTGCCAAAATGTAAAGCATAAAAACAGTGTTGGTGTGTGGGGGGAGGAGATGTGAATTGTGGCAGCCTCTGCATATAGTCAGTCTGCAGTCAGAGGAGGGGGGATGCACTCCAATTTCATCCCAGGTACTCACATGGCAACATTCCCTCGTTTTCCTGCCTGAAGTTCTGTGTCCTGAAGCTTTTCAGCCAGAGCCAAGCCAAACATCCCTGGTATCTGAGAGCAGTAGAGTTGCATGCAATCCACCCACCCCCTTTTGAAGGAGTCAACCAACATCTCCTCTCCTCTTTCTTTGGCATGGCTGTGGGGGGGGGGGGCTTGCTGCTTTTTGATATGTGGAAGATCCATGCACAGCTGGAATTCCACAACTCCCAGGAGTGAAAAGGATCAGTTTACAGCAACTCTAAAGGAAACACATTTATCAGAACTCATCTGCAACAACAGGAAGCCACCTTTTTAAATTAAATTAATTTAAAAAGATAAATACAAACAATAATAATCGAGTTCTGACCAAGGAACAAAAGAAGGGGCTAAATCTTTGGCTGACGTAAGCTATTTTTTATATTCAAGGGATAGCACAGGTTCAAAAGGAAGTTTTGCTTATAGCATTTGCTTGGAGATCCAGGGGCCCTCTGGATACAGCTGAGCCCTTAAAACCAAGCCCAGTTCACCTCAACACCATTTGGAAGACTTAATCCCATCCTCCCCAAAATGGTCAATGATACTACAATGCCTTCTTCCTCCCCCACCCCCCACACAAAGCTCAGATAGCTACAGCCCAAACTTAGGGTTTTTCCGCGTGCTTGACTTACTCCCAGTTTTCTTGGCAATCAATCCACAGGTATTGGAATCGGTTTAGGCATTGTTTTTCTGCATCTCTGCTCTCCCTCTGCCATTTTCATAGCTGTGGAGTCAATTTATTTTCTTCCACATATGCCTTAAATAATCTGAGTTTTCAAGGGAGGGTGCTGTCATCACTGGAGGTGTTACAGCACCTCCTTTTTATTTTTCGTGCTTACTTAACATCGATATACCATTGTAAGTATAGGGTGACCAATGACCAGGTCTCTGGATCCTCAGCTTTCATTAAAAAAAAACCTCCAGTAAGTTTCTAGCTCCTTTCCTTCCAAATATATGCCTTTTCCCCCTTATATCTTTGTGAAAGAGAGGGCTAGAGACTTACTTTCTTTCCCAATAAAAGATGGGCATTCAGAGAACCAGCTATACCTATCATTACAACGGTATAATGATACATTGAGATATCAAAAATGGAACTACTCATCTTCAGGGTGGGAAGAGGGGGGGGGGGGTTGACAATGACCACAGTCCAATCATTGAAAAGTGGGCAGGAGGCAGGTGGGAGGAAAAAACTCAACAAAAACATTATGTAGGAAGAAAAGAGTGACTCAGAATCAGCTTCCAGAAAATGATTGGCATAAAAATGCTCTCAAAAGTACCAGGAAAAACCCAGAGAAAACAAACAAACAAAACCCAAAGCAAAAACTAAAGACACAAAGAGGTATGTGGAAATCACGGGATAAACTGAAGCAGCGTGGGGCCAGAACCGATGAGAAAACCCCATGTGGAAAAGCCCTTATGTGTAGTTACTTGGAACCATCTCCTTTTCTGGAATGAGATCTGATTTCAGATACATATGTATGTAGAGGTTTGCAGCCCAAGTGCTGGATCCAGGCTAAATTTCCCCTCAGAGGATGAGAATTTTCCTGCCTTCCCCCTCAGTGCAGGCCACTCGTCTCCTAGGGGACAGGGAACTCTGAGGAACAACATAGGGGTGGAGGTCTGCCTTGGGAAGGAAGGGATCGATGGAAATTGCCAGTTTTGGCTGGATCCACCTCTAGTCAGTGTTGGTTTTGTGTGCATGGAGCCAAACATCACACTGCATCTGCTGCCCCATCTGCACACAACTGGCAACAACTCATGTGGTTATTTGCAGACAGAGAGCAAAAAACAAACTATTTGAAGCACACCCACTTAGTAGCTGCTGGCTGTTACTTGGCCCACCTTTACCTCGCCTCTGTGTACAAATTTCACCCACTTCTCAAAGCCTTCATCTCTCTGTAACAGCTACAGCAACATAATGCTTTCTCTGTCTTAAGCTGTTTTAATTGCATATTTTAAATGAGTGCACAGCTGCTCTGATGAAGGACAGAGCCATATTAGAAACTGGTGATTGGCAAGATTACTTGGCCCTGGGATTTATGGCATTTTCTTCCAATAAATAAAAGAATTCTCTTTTTTTGACAACCCAGAATAAATAGCTCCACATTAGGAATGTACAAAAAAATGTTTATTATCTTTGCTCAAAATCCATCAGAGGTTTAACCAAAAAAACCTTAAGATTTGAGGAGGTTTACTAGATTTATGAAACAATGTTGGCCTACCTCAAAATTTCTCTGACGTTTTGCTGCAAGAGGGCATCCTACACACACACACAGACCCCACAGCTTTAGTGGTAATTCTATAGTTTATATATGTATCAGAAAATACAGGAGGAGGAGGAGGAGATTTGATTTATACTTTGCCCTTTACTCAGAGTCTCAAAATGACTTACAATCTCCTTCCCTTCATTTCCCCACAGCAGACACCCTCTGAGGTAGGTGGGGCTGAGAGAGCTCTTTTGAGGACTGCTCTTGAAAGAACAGCTCCAAGAGAAGTTGTGCCTGACCCAAGGTCACAATAGCAGCTGCATATGGAGGAGTGGGGAATCAAACCCGGTTCTCCCAGATTAGAGCCCGCAGTCCTAACCACTACACCAAACTGGCTCATCGTGTGATGTAACGTAAAGCAAATGAAACAGAAATCCCTGTTTTAGAAGAGGAAAAAAGAGTAAGAGGGATCAATTGGCTATGTCTAAAAAAGCAAATTTCAGAAAAAGGAACGTCCCTTCCCACAACGACACAATGGTAAGACTTGAAGAAGTGAACAGTGACTCACGAAAGCTCCTCCTCCCCTGCCACATATTTTGTTAGTCTTTAAAGTGCTGCTGGACTCTTGCTCTTTTCTACTTTTCTGCTGGTAAGATTTTGTTCAAGTAGGATATCCATCCAGCCCAGTTCTGCTGGGAAGGCATCCTTTGTGGGACAACATGGGCCCATTCTGCATCTAGCATTTGCTCTGCTGTTTTACCAAACCCACTGTTGGAACAGAAATTCCCTTCTACACTGCATGCCATTTTCACTTTCTTTGATTGTCAGATTTTATGGTAGCCTCCATGCTGCACGCTGGTTTCACTTCCTTGGATCTCTCGGTTTTATGGTACTGTGTCTGCATAGATTTATGGGTGTTTTTTTGGCCATTCAGGGGTGACTCTGCAGTTGGTATGGCGTTGGCCCAGGGTATTTGGATGTGGTTTTGAGCAGCATCTTTTTCTGTTCCAGCGTAGGTTTGGTAAAACAACAGAGCGAATGCTAGATGCAGAATGGGCCATGGTTGTCTTGCCACCTGAAAGCCCCCCTTGCTGCAGAGAACTGGACTGCACCCAAAGGTATCTTGGCATCTGAGTGGTCTCCTCTTGTACTGAGGCTGCCTGCCCTGAGTTGAGGTGGGAGGACCTCGCAGTTCTGCCCTGGCCATACTCTTTCCCACAGGTGCTTTGTTCTCCTTCCCTGTCCCATCTGCCTTTTTATAACTGATCGTGGTGAAGGACAGTTCCCAGCCACTGTGGGTGGTACCTGCATATCACTTCTGGTTGGGTCCTTGGTGCCACAAAGCCTTTGCTGGCTCCCAACTCATAACTTGACCCACTGCAGTAGTTTCCCGGCTGACATCCTCAATTATCATCCTTCCTTTAGAGTTCTTAATCATCATCCTTCCTTTAGTGTGGAGTTCCCAGCCTTCACCTGACTACGCCTTCTGGCTTGACTCCTTGGTGGATGTGTCCCAGCACTCAATCCCCCTGTCATTCCCACCTCACTGGGCTTGCAGTCCCAGTCCCTTCTCTGTAAGGAAGAAAGGCAGCTAATAAATGCTTTAAATAACTAAATAAATAATACAACTGGTCTTGCAGTAGAGTTTGCTCCAGGCAACTGTCATAGGGGAGACTTACAGGAGAAAGAAGGCAGCTCAGGACATGTTGCTGGCATCACACAGGAAGTGATGCTATCATGCTTTGATGTCTGGGCCATGCTCTGGTATTTGGGCAAAATATGGTAGAAATGGCTTCTACCATAGAGTTTCTGCCCAAATACCAGAGCATCATCTGGATGCTGCTGGTGTGATGATGTCACTTAATGCCACTTGGGCGGCCTGGTCCTTTCTCTTTCTCCTGGTAAGTCCCCTTGCTGGCCAGCTGTTGGGTAGCGGGGGGGAGGCTTAGCAGCGGGAGACCCCCATCTCTACTGGGGGGGGGGTCTGGCAACTGTATCTTGCAGATGTTTTCCTCTGGCTACCACCTAGTATTCCTAGACGAATCTTTTGAAAAGGGGGTGTGGTAAGCAAAGGCTCTTCTCACCCATTGCCAACTTGTCTGTTGTTCCTCCAGGACAACTGGCTGGCTGCTGTGTGAAACACTGGGATTTCATCTGGAGACCTGGGAGTAGAGCCTGGGGTAGCTGAGGTCCCTCCCCATACAGGCAGGTTAGGCAGTTGCCTAGAGCTCCACCTTAAGGGAAGAACCGCACTGGCCTGCCGCCCCGCCCCTCTCCGCCTCCCTCCCCTCCCCATGAAGTCCATACACACTATGGCTCTCCGTGGCTCGATGGTTCTGTCCTTTCTCTGGTGTTCTCGCTGAGCCTTCCCCCCACCATGGCCAGGCTCCAGCTGGCTGCTCTCGGCTTGTCCTTCACAATCTGGAGCAGCAGCAGCTGTACCTCACTGCCCCAACTCGATGCCTCGGCCAGCTGTCCTCCCTGCGCACCTGCCTAGTGTCCCATGCTGCCGGCCCGGGGCTGATTGCTGGGCTAGGTGTGCGACGGCTGCAGCTGCTGCTTGCAGTGCACAGGGTGAGGGTGAGGCGTGCGGCAGTGGCAGCGGCAGGGCTGGCGGCTGGCCTGGAGTGTCACCATCAGTGGAAGAGCCTGCCTGGTGACTGCATCTGCAAGAGCCACTACCCAGTGTGCAGCAACGACAGCCTCACCTACCCCAGCACCTGCCAGCTGCAGGCAGCCAGCCTGCCGCCTAGAGCTGAGGTGAGCACTCCATCCAACAGCGAAGCAAGGAGCCCTGAAAGCAAAGTAGGAGGCACGGTGCATGAACTGCTGAACCAAGACTGCAGTTTCGGGGGGTGGGGGGACGATTTTACACTGTAATAAGTCTCATGGAACTCTCTGGGACTTCTCAGCCAGTCGATGTTCATGGGGTCAGTGATAAATACCCTGATTTCCACCATTTATTTTATGCTACCCTGCTTTGCACCATTTATTTGTGCTAGTGATGGACATCTTGCTTTGCACCATTTATTTTGTCCTACCCTGCTTTGCACCATTTGTTTGTGCTAGTGATAGATACCCTGCTTTGCTCCATTTATTTCGTGCTACTGTTTGTGGCTTTTTGCCCACCTGTCCAGTATCTGGATCTTTGGATGCACATACAGATCATTTTTTTGGAAGCACTTACTAATTTGTACATTGAGTTGCATCATCTGATATTTGCATAGGTTTTTAATACTGTGTAATTAAGTGATTAAGATGCTGAACTGCAGGCTGAAAGGTTGGTAGATCAGCAGTTTGAGACCCGAGTGCCACATGACAGAGTGAGTTCAGCAGTTTGAGACCCAAGTGCCACATGATGGAGTGAGCTCCTGTCTCTGGTTCCAGCTCCTGCCAACCTAGCAGTTCAAAAGCAAGAAATTGAAAGTAGATAAATAGGTACTGCTTTGGTGGGAAGGTAACAGAGTTCTGTGCGCCTTGGCATTTAGTCATGCCGGCCACATGACCACAAAATGTCTTCGGACAGCTCTGGCTCTTCGGCTTGGAAATGGAGATGAGCATCGCAACCCTAGAGTTGGATTCGACTGGCTTTCGAGCAAGAGAACCTTTACCTTAATTAAGTTTTAATTGTTTTTTAAGGGTTTTTTATTTCTTTTACACTTAACATAATTCAACAACAGCAATAACATAGTCCATGTTTTAATTGTTTTAAATTAGTTGTATATATTTGATGTTGTGACCTGCCCTAATCAAACCCAGAGGGAGAGCTAGAAATCCAATAAATCATCATCATAATTGTTATTATTATTATTATCATTATTATTATCGTTATTGTTATTATTATTGTTATTATTATTATCATCATCTCTTGGCTTGGCATGCAGAAGATCTCGGGTTCAGTCCCTGGCATCTCCAGCTAAAAGGGTCTGGTAGATGTAAAAGACCTCCACCTAAGACTCTGGAGAACTGCTGCCAGTCTGGGTGGACAATGCTGACCTTGATGGACCAATGGTCTGATTAATTATAAGACAGCTTCATATGCATTTGTGTGTTTTATTATAGTTGATACCCTGCCTTGATGTTTAAAATACTGGCTTCCCTTTTGCCTTTGGGCAAAATTTGAATTTCAGCTTCTTATCTAAGAGAATAATACTGTGCAAAGTTATTTCAGTGTCCTGAAACTGAAGTAACTTTGCACTGCATCACACTTTAAATGTCTGAGTCCAGTGGCACTTTGAAGACCAACAAAGTTTAATTCTGGCTTTGAGACAGAACAAAGACAAAGGAGAAAGAAAAAGCAGTTTGAATATGAGGCCCCAGAAGAGGCACCACAAGATCCAAAGCAAAAATTCAAAGTGAATTTCTATTATGCTGTCTTAGATGTGGCCATACGATCAGTTGAAGAGAGATTCCAACAACTACAACACTATGGCTGTGATCATACGGAAGGGGGAAGAGGCGGGCGGATGCTATGATGCGCGTTTGCGCGATCAAACTTCCGGCCGCATGCCCCGCAGTTCCCAATAGTACTGGGTTTTAGCCAGTAGCTTTTCTCAACGCTCTTGCGGCGCGCACCAACACCCCGCTGACGACTCAGGGACGCCAGACAGATGTGTCTGTCTGATCGCGTCCCTTTAATCCGCGGGGGAATTGCATGGCTGCTGCGGCTTCTGGTAAGTATGATCGCACCCTATAATTCCCTCTTTGGCTTCCTATATGATATATACAGTATTAACAAAAAATGCACTGAAGATGTATGTAAGGCCTGCAAGAATTTGGAACAAGCATTGATGCATGATGGAAACAAAGATATTGATGCTGAAGATCTGTGTTGTGAACTGCAAGCAGTAGCTCAAACACTTACAAAGTCTATGCGACCACAAAGAGTACTTCTCTTTATACTTCAACAAAAACTCCAGGATATTGTGCCTAATGTTTCTGTTGCTCTAAGGGTCCTTCTCACACTTCCAGTGTCAGTGGCAAGTGGTGAACGCAGCTTCTCAAAACTCAAACTTAAAAAAAACACACATATGCTTGACAGTGCTGCAAAAGAGACTACTTGGTTTGGCAGCTATTTCAGTTGAACATACTGAAGCATCAGCGCTTGACCTGAAGGAACTGGTGACAAAATTTGCTAAAGAAAAGGCACGCAAAATGAGATTCTGATGTGCCTGAAATGGAAACATTAAAGAGACTTAAATTTCAACATCACAATTAACAGGATTTTTCAAAATGCTTTGTGATTTGTGTTTTTCCGTTTGAGAGAGAAAACCAGAGATTGTATTACTTGTTCTCTCAATTAAAAAATAATAAAAAGAATTAGCAATTTCAATTTTGTGTTTTTCATTCTTCCTCAGATGCATTTATGTTTGAAAATTGGTGGATGCACGGGGGGGGGGGGGCAGAAGGTAGCCTCACCTGGTGTGCAAAAAACTCTGGCCCTGGTGGGGTACAATAACTTGGAAGCAGCCATTTTCTCCAGGGAAACTGACCTCTATAGTCTGGAGATCAACTGTAATTCTGGGAGATCTCCAGGCCCCACCTGAAAGGTGGGCAACCCTGGTGAAACAGGATGCTGGATTAGATGGACCACTGGTCTTATCCAAGAGGGCTCTTCTTATGTTCTTAAGCCTTTGATGCTGCCTCTTTAATACCCACTTTTCACCGCGGTATGAGTAACCAGGAATGGTGGCTGGAATCCCTCAAGAAACTCTCTATTCTGTACCAGCCAGGCACAGGGATGGGGGGAGAAAGCCCAACAACCCCCCAGCCCTTCTCCTGAAGCCTCCCAGCGTGCCTTCCTTGGCACTGCTCCTTTCGGCACTGCTTCACAGTTCCATCTGTTTTTTCTACATGCAGGAGAGATTCCTGGTCTCAGCTGTGTAAATGTTTTAACTGGGATTCATGCTTGGCTCTCCAGGTCATGGTTCCCCTTCCGGCCCACACAGGCCAAAAATGCATCTATCCAAGCAGAGACTCTCCAAAACCAACACCGTGTTTTTTTTCCACTTGAACACATCCACGGCACGTGGCTCACTCAGAGGACAGGAGAAGGTGCCAGGCAGTAAATTCATACGTTTGCCTGATATGAACTTCACATGATTTATTTTATTTTTTAAAGCAGCACTATCCCTCGTGTGCGGTTTAATATATCCGACTTGGCAGGGGCCTCTTCCAAATGAGAAGACCAAGAGAGCTTTCAGCCATGCTGGAAGAAAATACTAAGCCTCAACCGTCAGTGTAAGTTTATAACTTTTTTAAAAGTCAGACCATATGTATAGGTTAGAGCTACTAACCAACCAGAGGAAAAGCAGTCCAGCCCGTTTTCTAATTTCTTGGTCAGTGTCCACGTTTCCTGCTTATAGTTTAAAATGTTGGAGTAAAAGTCAGCAGAGTCAATGTAAGAGAAGAGATTGGATTTATACCCCGCCCTTCACTACCCGAAGGAGTCTCAGAGCATATTACAATACCTTTCCCTTCCCCTCCCCACAACAGACACCCTGTGAGGTAGCTGAGGCTGAGAGAGCTCTCTTGGGAACTGCCCTTGAGAGAACAGCTCTGAAAGAACTTAAGACTGACCCACGGTCACCCCAGCAGCTGCATGTGGAGGAGTGGGGAATCAAACCCAGTTCTCCCAGATTAGAGTCTGTGCTCCTAACCACTACACCAAACTGGCTCTCAAGTGTACATACTTGAGCAATTTAGCCCATACATCTGCACTACATGACAAGTGGGACAAGTGCAAAATGATAACAATTACAAAGGACACAAATGTTAAATCTGATTTGCTTGATCTGCATAATTGATACATGCTGCAGAGTTTGGCCTTCTGGCACAGAATTCAGTTTGCCTGAACACAGGATATCCATACAGAGCCCTAACTAGGCAAGACTGAATCAATCAGATTAGAAATTAATCTTACAGATGACCACTGCAGAATACAAATCATATGGCAAAAAGTGCCACTGCCTGGAGTCTGAAGACCAGTTACAATGGAAGGCTCTGCCAGGGATGACCGGGTGCCCAGCTCTGTTTCATTTGGGATCTGATCTTTTTGTCAGGCTCAGAATGCGTTTTATAGCTCGCCTGCCTTTGAGGAAGGGGAGAGGGGTGTGAAAACCAAAAGCTTTCGTTTTCCTAAATGCTTTGATGTACCAGACACTGTGTCACAGAGACCTGTTCTTTTGCTTTATTTTTGCGGAGGGGTACCTGCTTAATGTGCGTGTGTGTGGGGAGTTGACTGTTATTTCTGGTGGGCAAGTGCCATGGGGTGACTGGGTCCTGATCTTTAGTGCCTTTGCTTGAACACAATATATCTGCAATCTCTGTGCTTTCACCTCCAGTCCCAGTATGGTATTCTTCAACGTCTCAAAAAAACTAAACTTTCTTCAAAGTGAGTGGTGCTGAGAACTGATTGAACCAGGTTTCTGATACTTTCTCCACCCAGAAGTATTCTCTCCAATGACCTCCTATTGAAATTACGACCTCTGAGGAAGTTTTTTTTTAAAAAAATCCGTATGGTTTGCACTGGAGTCTATTTGCCCTGCACACCAGATCAGTAAAGTACTTTAAAAACTTTTGGCTAGTTAGGATATGTAATTAAGTTAAAATATATTTGAAGTAAAAAAGAAATCATGGGGCATTCAAAGGATGCTGGGACAAAAAACCTCTACCTCAGAAACGATGTAAGTGACCTGTGATTTGGATCCAGTGCTTGCTGAGTCCCTTGTAAAAAGAGCAGAAGTGAAGGCAGGCAGCAAATGTCTTCTGATCAGCAAAGCCATAAACTAATTTTAGGTGGAGCTCTAGGTGAAGGATCAATAGGAGTCAAGCTAGGTAGTGTCATTTAATTTTTTTTGGGGGGGTGAGTATTTTGTGTGTTGTGTGTGTGTTTTCTCATCTTGTTCTCCTCACTTTCATCTTACGTGCACAAGAACCCTGTGAGGTAGGATAGGCCGAGAGTGTGTGACTGGTCCTTTGTCACCGAGCGAGCCTCCATGGCAGAGTGGTGTCTTGCAGCTGGGTCTCCCAGATCCTTGACTGACACTCTCACTACACCATCTCCTCGGTAAGAGACAGTCCCAGGTGCTGCTGGCTTTCCTTTTTTTTTGCATAAGGGGAATGACCACTACCAGATTCTGCAAAGGCTCTGAAATCAGTTGGAAGACCAAGGTAACAGATCACGGCAAACCATTTAGGAGGACAGAAAGAAGAAGAAGAGATTGGATTTATATCCCACCCTTCTCTCGGAGTCTCAGAGCGGCTTACAAACTCCTTTCCCTTCCCCTCCCCACAACAGGCACCCTGTGAGGTAGGTGGGGGCTGAGAGAGCTCTTTCGAGAAGTGCCCTTTCAAGGACAGCTCTTGTCAGAACGATGGCTTGCCCAAGGTCATCCAGCAGCTGCAAGTGGAGGAGTGGCGGAATCAAACCCGGTTCTCCCAGATTAGAGTCCGTGCACTTAACTACTACACCAAACTACACCCAAGTCCCAAACTGGCTGCAAATTGAATACTATTCTGAGTTGTTAGCTTATATAACAAAGGAATGGGAAGTCTTGCAGAGCTGCACTGATACTCTTGTAAGCCTTCAAATCCAGAATATCACATTTTGGTTTTACAATTGACATTCACCTGTAAGTCAAAAACATTCAGCAGCTACAATTTTGGTCCACAGAAACCACACGACCCGCCACCCTTTGAGCTGAACCAGTGCCGAAGTTACCTGCACCCCTGCTCTGTTAACTACTAGTGGGAACTGAAGCCTCTTGGATGAGGCTCTGGCAAACAGAGACCGTTTCTGCATCTGGTACTTGCCTGTAATTCCCAGCGCCTTGAAGAGCATCGGATCTGAATCACTAATTCTACAGTAGGAGGAATTCCTGCAATGAGGGATGATATTTGGGGCTGGGTGGGAGCGGTGAGTGTGGAAAAGAGGGAGCAGTTATGATGCAGATTATGCTAATGTGGAGTTTAGGGGCAATGTGAAGAATTCCCCACTTGAAACCAGGAGTTCAGGAGCGCATCAACAAAAACTTCTGGCAAACTCAGGATTCAAAAGATGGGGCGGGGGGAAGAAAGGAAGATGTGGGTCAAAACCCTATGGTGCATCGACCTGTAGGGAAATAATCACTAGCTGTGAATAACTATGGAGGTTGATGGTAGGGCAAGTGCTTTTGTGGAAACAGAGAGTTTACTGCTACATCACTGCTAGTTGAGGGAGTGGAGCTCTGGATGGCCATTCTCCTGGAGTCTAATGGTGTGCCTTCTGTACTCTTCAGGGCACACTGTTGCCAGTTTTATTGGGAAAACAGCCATGACTGGATGTGAAAATACCTATCCCAAACAGGTGACAGATGCGAGAATCATACCAACTGATCTAACAATACAAATAATAGCTGGATGCACAAGATGATGCACAATTAAGACGATTGCTGCTAATACCAGACATGAGATGCTCATCAGTGATTAGGCTTCCATGCTTCTTAGAGCAAAGAAGGGGGAACCTGATGTGCAATTAAGCCAATTAAGATGGTTTCCATGCAAGGATGAGCTTATGTGGTTTCCTCACAAAATAAAGCACAGCTGATAAAGTGCAGCTACAACAGGACTTCCTCATGGCAGGTTTCTTTGCCCTAGGAGTGGCCATCCCACCTCTCCTGGGCCACCAGGATATTTGCAATTTTTTTTTATATATAAAATCAGCACTATAAATTGAAATCCTCATATGGCATTTTGTGAGGAATAGTTAGGAGATCCCAAAGGTATTGTTTGGCTGCTGAAGCTGTAGCTCTTTTTTGGCACCACTAGGTGGTGAGCTATGCTTATTTTTAGGCTGAGAGTGCTGTGACTTGCCTCAGGTCACCCAGCTAGTTGTATGTGGCGAAGTGGGGAATCAAACCAGTTCTCCAGATTAGAGTATGCCACTCTTAACCACTACACCAAACTGGCTCTCAAATACTGTTATATTGATATAACTTTATAAGAATATGTAAAGCAGGTTCTTTGAATCTTCAGCTTTCTTTCTTTTTTAAAAAAGCACATCTCTAGACCCCTTTTTGCAGGGATATATGCTAAAGTCTTTTAAAAAAACAAAAGCTGAGAATTCAGAGGACCTTACCCATATTGCTACAATTGTATATTGGTATAATTATAGTCTACTGGCATTTTAAATAGATAAATAAATAAAGAGCCCTTGTTGGCGGCAGGGGGGAGAAACACCTGCTGTGGGGGACAGAGTCAAGAAAAATGGCTGCTGTGTGGGTAGGAAAATCTTAATATTTCCTTCCACACAGGAGCCATTCAGGCTTTACTGTGATCTTTTCCAAAACTTCAGAGCAAACCAGGTTTGAGAAATACAGGAGGAAATTGGAGGAAAGCCTCGAAGGCACACAAATGCAGCACAATGCTGTGGAGAAAGAGGAGAAAAACCCGCTTCCCAAGAGCATTGAATCTAGGGCAGTTTACCCATGTAGAAATTGCCTAAGTATCCCAGTATTTATCACTCATTCTGTATTACAAGAATCACAAACAAATGGAGCAAAGATGCTAGAATATGGAAACAGCCAGACTTTTGACTCTAAGAACATCAGAAGAGCCCTGCTGGATCAGACCAGTGGTCCATCTAGTCCAATATTCTGTCTCACAAAGTAGCCTACTAATTCCTCTGAAGGACCAACAACAGGGCATAGAAGTTGAGGCTTTCCCCTGATGTTGCCTCCTGGCTCTGGGATTGAGTGGTTGACTGCCCCTGAATGTTGAGGTCCCCCTTGGTCACCATGGCTAGTAGCCACTGATAGACCTCCCTCCATAAATCTATCATATCCCCCTGTAAAGCTGTTTATGCCCGTGTCGATCACTACAGATGGTTCTGATGCCAAGCAAACCATTGTCCTCATATCTGAACAGTAACTGGGCTAATAAATGTCTCATACTTCTATCGTGTATCCAGACAGTTAGCAGACTGCCTGGTGACACATTACAGTTTCCAGGGTTCTCAGACACGTGAGAAACAGATTCAGCCCATCTCTTCTAATCTTTCATCTCTGTCACAACAAAGAAAATGTATCTTTATTTCCTTATTACATTTGCTCCATCCTGACCAGAGTAAAGCAGAGATGGACTTTTAAAACTTTTGCAGTGTGGTTTCTCTCCCCCTCTTTCTCTTTCTCCCAGGTCCTTCCTGGCAGCCTTACTTAGGTTTTCACTACACAGAAGGGTTTTCTCAGCTTAATTTATAGTCCTGAACACTGGTAGGGCTTTCATTTTGTAGTTAATGATGTCTAAATGCTCAGAGTTAATGGAACCATAAAACAATTAGGGTACTATTTATTTTTACAGCTTGCCAGCTCTCCTTACCCTCTACAGAGTGTTCACTTTGCTTCTTCTTGGGCTACCAAGATCCAAGAGTCATTTTGACCTCTGCAGTTGGCTTTTCTGCTGCATCTTTAAACCCTAAGACTGCAGTGCAACTTGTCATGAAAGGGGGGGACTGCACATGAAGAAATGACCCCTTTCACATAGCTATTATAGGTACCAGAAGCGTCTTTCTTTTGCATCTGATCACCCCAACTGAAAGGTATGCACTTAGTGATGAAAAAGGCCTCAAGAAGACATTACCTCATTAACACTCAGAGTGCCCCAAAAGAGCCATTCAAATAGGGATGCCAGCCTCCAGGTGGGACCTGGGTACTCCCTGCAATTACAGCTTCTTTGCAGACTACAGAGATCAGTTTCCCTGGAGAAAACAGCTGCCTTGAGGGGTGGACTCTATGGTACACTGTACCCCACCAAGGTCCTTGTCCTTCATAGGCTCCACCCCCCAAACTCCAGGAGTTTTCCAACCTGGAGCTGGCAACCCTACCTCCTCATCCTCTGCTGGTGGCCAGGGGGGACCTGATAACTCTACATGGGGGGGAAAAAATCTTCGTATCCAGTCACTTCCTAGGAAATTCAGTTTCAGTACAAAATCTGCCACAGACCACCAACACATTCCAATACTGTCCTTAAAATGCCTAAGGGTACAATCATACTTACCAGAAGCCGAGGCAGCCGTGCGATTCCCCCACGGATTAAAGGGACGCGATCAGACAGACACATCTGTCTGGCGTCCTGGAGTCGTCAGCGGGGCATTGTTGCGCGCCGCAGGAGCGTGGATAAAAGCTACTGGTTAAAACCTAGTATTATCGGGAACTGCGGGGCATGTGTCCGGAAGTGTGATCACACAAATGCGCGTCATTGCAGCCGGGGCAAACAGCCTCGCTTCCTGCCCGCCTTTTCCCCCTTCTGTGTGATCGCAGCCTAAGAATACTTTCCTGGGTGTGGGCCCTATTGAAAGGACCTGACTAGGATTCTAAGGCCTATTATGCACAGATATTTTGCCTTGCTTTCACGGTGCATGTCCATTGGGTGTTCTTTCTCATTCTGCATTGATTTGCCTCCCTTCAGTGTTCAGTTCACTTTCTAGTTGCTGTTTCCCCAGGGGTTTTCTGAGAGTGCTTTGGTGCCAGTTTTTCCCTTGCTGAAGGTAATTCAAAAGCATACAGATTCCTTCTGATTTTCCCCCTGCCACTTCCCCACTCCTCAAATGTCACTCCACCACCCACATTGAGGTCGTTCCTCTCAGTCTGCGTCTTCCACCATCCTCCCCTCTTCATCAGTGTACAAGCTGCATTTTGTCCTTGTTTTTTAAATTTTATTTTATTTTGTCAAGCGGTGTGAGTCTAGCGATATGAAACTGTCACTAGTCTCAGATCGCTGGCTAAAAAAAATTGAAACAGGAGCGGCGACAGCAGCAGTGACGACAGCAGCTGGCTCTATTTGTGGGCATGCTCTGATGCTGCCGCCTCTTCGTTCCCAGCCAGGCAAAAGTTGAGAGTGGGGAAACTGCATGAAAGAGCCAGGCATGCATGGAGGGGGTGGGCTGAGCCAAGCAGCCTCCCTTCCCTTCCTCGTCGCTGCTACCATGCCTGTCCTTTCTCCTCCTCCTCCTTCTCCTATGAGGCTCCCAGCAAAGTGACGCTCCCCCCGCCTGCAGGGCAGAGCTGAGGCAAGTCTGTTGGAAAAATTAGCAGAGCACCAAAACCACAGTGGGATGAAAGCAGCACATAGTTGTGTGTGTTTAGTTATAAAGAAAACTTTACTGCAAAAGAAATAAAGGGAAGGGTTACATGCGAATGAAAAGAATAAACAGTCTAACTAGCTTCTCCTGATCTAAATGCCATCTTGTCTAAAACCTTTGTGATCTCTGGAACAAAGAAAGGGAAAGTTCCTCCCAAACCCACCCCCTCAACTGAGTACATGACAAACAACATGCAACTTTCTCTAAATTATCTTTTAGCCAATATGAAATCTTAGATCACCTCATTATGAATACAACAACTTTCTTCTCTGGCAGGATCATCTACACGGAGTCTGATTGGTTCTATGCTAACTACTATCTGTAAACATAAACAACAGATTAACTCTTTCATGACATAAGTGAAGACACTTGCATATTCCCACAGTGATGCAACAGTCTCCTCCTCTCAGCATCTTTCCCTCCTCTTTCCCTCCGTCATAGCAACCTGCTAGGAAAGCCATTAGCTCCCCCCCCGGGAGGGACCCTGGAACTGCACCCCCCAAGAGAATCGGGTCCCCTGACAGGCAACTGCCCTTCAGCCCCGGGATGAGCTGTGGCTCAGAGCTCTGCTGCTGCTTCCAGAAGCATTCTCTTCCCTGAGGCCGAGCTTCATGAAGCCACATCGGGGCTCCCCAGAGAGCAAGTGGGAGAGCGCAGGAGCAGTGGGTGTCCGTTCCATTCCAATTCCTACCACTAGGCAGGCACCTCTGCTAATTAACCCGGATTAGTCAGCATACTGTAAGAGCTCTTATGGAACCTCAAAAACACAGGACCCCAAATCCACAGGATTATGAAATCTGATTAGACTACTCTACTGAAATTAACTGATAGATTAAAATCAGTTTAACCCTGCAATCCTTTGCCATCTTCAGCTTCTGTTATATATAGGAGTACTATTTAGTTCGAAAGCAAGACATTGCAAGTAGATAAATAGGCACCACTTTGGTGGGAAGGTAACAGCGTTCCGTGCGCCTTGGTGTTTAGTCATGCTGGCCACAAGACCACAGAAACGTCTTCAGACAGCGCTGGCTCTTTGGCTTGGAAATGGAGATGAGCACCGCAACCCTAGAGTCGGATTCGACTGGCTTTCGAGCAAGGGAGCCTTTACCTTTTTACTATTTAGGGAGAGGGAAGGGAAGGCAGCACGGTACAACCCGATCCCATCAGATCTTGGAAGCTAAGCAGGGTTGGTACTTGGATGGGACACCACCAAGGAAAACTCTGCCCAGGAAGGCCATGGGCAAACCACCTGCGCTTCGTACTTGCCTTGAAAGCCCCTTGCTGGGGTCACCCTGAGTCAGCAGTGACTGCACAGCATTTTACACACATTTTTAGGAAAGGGGTGGAGGGCAGACTCCCCCACGTGGTTTTCCTCTGGAGAACCCATAACTCTTGTAATAAATAATTAAATGGAGTAATATACTAGGTATATATGCAAGGCAATCCTTTCTGTTGCTGTTATCGATACTGTTATTATGAAAACTAACAATACAAGCTCATAAAACGTATCTTGAATATCTCCTGTCTTTCCAGCTTTTCTGGGAATGGTGTCCTTGCCCTGTATTCCTTGTCACACACCCCTCCCTGCATGAATCCTGAAATGGCACCCCCTGATTAAACTTCCTGGGTTAATGAGTAAGCCCCCCTCCTCTGTACTCACTACCCCTTTGCATGAACATGTAATCTAAATGATAAACCTTTTGAAGTGGGTGAATAATTTGACCACTCTCTGGGTTGCCTCCTGCCCAACCACGACAGATGCACAAGAAAGAGCTCTTTTATCTCCTCCACGCCCGTCTGAGTATTAGACACGCAAGGAGGAACTCCAGGGCAGCTGGCTGCTCAGCCAACACTTGTGTACCCAACGGCCACAGCTGCCGGGTGCCCCCAAGGAACATTTTTTTTAAAAAAATCAAAAAGCCAACTGCTCTGCGGAGTGTGCAAGTGCACGTACAGTATGAAAACAAACACACACACCACTGGTTTATGCCATAACATGCCCGCGCACTGGGGTATGGCAAGGTGGGGTGGACAAAAAGGAGCCATGGAGCAGGACGAAATCACCTGACAACACTGTCCAATAAACATGCCTCAAAGAGTTGGATTTCTCCTCTGGCCTTCACTAGGCTAGTCATTACCCTTAGTCAAAAGAGGCAGAAATCAAATTTCTGGTTTTAAATTATGACAACAAGGTTTTGTAAATGCGTCTAATGATACATTGCATAGTCATACAAAATACAAAACCATGTTCATTCCAGTTCAGTTACTTTACACAAAATGTCAACGTGATAAAGATGTATAAGGAAAGATAAAAATTTGGTAATGTTCTAGCTGGATGCCAGTCAACAGGAAACAAAGCCCCTCCTCGAGAGGTAGTAGTCCAGCCCTAAACCCTGGGTGCCTGTTTGTCAGGTTATTTTTGGCTCTTTCACTAGAGAAAAGAAACAGCAAAAAAGATCCAGTTCCAAGGCGCTGAGAGCACAGCAATTCCAATGGAGTCCACAGAGACATCTCTACCAGCCAATCACAGAGCGGCATTCTGACAATACCCTGTCAGCCACGCATGGAAGCAGCCCATCCACGCAGCATGATGCCGGCACACCTCCCTGAAAACCTCCTACTCCCACCAACTCATAGAACTAGGGAAGGAACCAAGGCAACACAGCCCCCTCTTCTATAGGAAGCACGATGGCACGCCCAGTAGGAGTCCTGAAACCGTGATGGCCTTGCTAGCTCTGCAGATGTGGGATCAAATGCCCTCATGTAAATACATTCCAGGCGGCCCTACAGGGAAACAAGTGCATGATCAACTCCAGCTGTGATACTACCACAGTCTTCTTGGCAGAAGAAACACCGTAGAAACCCAAGGCCTCTCCCGGATGAGAATTCAGATCACTCTTATTATTAGTTCTAAGCAGGGGACCTGCAAAGACCTGCGAGAAGGCATCTAATTTTCTCTTCCTCCACTATTTCCTCTTTTCCTTCCCTGTGTAGGACAAGGGACCAGTGAATGTGATTTATGATTGTGTTTTGATATTTTCAGGGCTTTTTTTGTAGAAAAAGCCCAGCAGGAACTCATTAGCATAACAGGCCACACCCAACAGCAGAAACTCATTAGCATATTAGGCTGCACCCCTGACACCGCAGCTTATTAGCATATTGGGCCATAACCCCATGCATTCCCTTGGCTTGTCCGGGCAAGCCGGCCCTTGGACAGGCTGGGGAAGGCATGGGGACAGGCTGGGGAAGGCATGGGGACAGGCTGGGGAAGGCATCCTTCCAAGGCCCCCCTGGCCTGCCCACCTCAGAGTCACGGGGGGGGGGTTGCTCCGAGGCCTTCCCTCTGTAGCCATGCATGCACAGAGGTTTCAGCTGTAGTGGGTGTGGCCAACTCTGAAGCCAGCCGGAACTCCATTCCTGTGTGTTCCTGCCCCAAAATAGCCCTGGATATTTTTCTTGACATGTAAAATGACAGCTGCCACTGTGCCTTATTAGGAGTCTGATTTAAGTGAATTTAGATTTTAATATCTACCCCAGAGCTGTAGAGTAGGATTAATTAGAGTATTATTTTAAATGGTTAAAGGTCTTTTTCTTAGAGTCAGAAAACACTGCAATGGAATGTATATTTGAAATTACAAGCTCCCCAGTTGAAGGACATCCTGAAAGTATAGCTATGAGATGGAAAGCTTCTTAGTGTTCTCAAAATAAATATCTTTCTGTGTAGAGCTGAGCATCTGGCCCCAGAATGTCTGCCAAGAGCTAAGCATTATGCATCTTATCAGGAAACTCCCTAGTTTCAGGCTGAAGCAAATAAGCCAGGAATGATGCCAGAAGGAGGACCCTTTGTCCATTGATGTTTTCTACTAATCCGGGACCAGATAAGCCAATGCAATTATTGACACTTAAGATGCAGATAGGGGTTCACCAATAGAGAAACGCCTGCTCAAATGATGCTCTGATGATGAGACCTGTTGGACACCAATTAAAGATTTAATGTATAAACTGTAATGATACCATTTGGGGTATAAGACCTATTGCCCTTCCTGGTTGAAGCAGAATATAGCGTGGTGTTACTGGGTGCCAAGGTATTCAGTCCTGTGTTTTCCTGATTATTGCAATAAACAGATATTTATCCACTCCCTGGACTCCAACCATGTGTTCCTTATTCGGCCCCGGGAGCACACGGGGCACAGATTTGTGCATCACCTGGCAGCCCCCATAGCCTCTTCCCTTTTTCTGCTTTCTTCTCTCCTTCCCAGTTCCCAACTACCAGCCAGTCTACCTTGTTCTGTCCCCTTCCTCATTTTACACTCTTCCTCCTCCATCCAAGCAGCCTCTTCTGGGAGAATTCTGGTCAAGTTATGCAGTGCCAGCTGAGCCAGGCCCAGTTGTGCAGTGGGAACCTGCAAGGACTTGTGTTTGAACCTCATCAAGGAGGAAGCCACAATGAGGCAGATATTATCTTTTGCCCACCAACAATCCTATCATCAGCAAATTAAATGGAAGAGGCAGGACTAGAATCCACCTCTCACACACAGTGGAGTTATCATTGTAACCACATGGAACTCATGTAATTGCGCACCATCCAATTTAATACATGTCACCATGTGTACACAGTGCCCTTCTATTGTCTACATCAGGGGTCCCAAACTGTTTTGAGCTTGTGGGCACCTTTGGAATTCTGACAGTGGATGGTGGGTGCAACCACAAAATGGCTGCCGGGAGAGGTGCAGCCTAGCACAAAATGGCTGCTGCAGGAGTTGGAGCCAAGCACAAAATGTCAGGGAGCGATAACAGTAACTCTTCAACATTTCAGGCAGTAGCTCTTTGAACAGGATGCCTTTTAAAATGAACATACTGTTTAAATAGTTAGATCTGAGTCCAGTAGTACAAAATATTTTCTTGTATACATAAAGCTTATCTTCGGTCGTACAGTGAAGATGTTAGTGCTGTGGTGGCAGCTGCCGCCAAAGCAGCTTCTTAACATCTGCACAGCCAATCAGATCTCCAAAGGCCAATCAGAAGCCCTACTGGGCAAAATCCTCATGTGGCCCTGCCCACTTCACGAGTGCCAGGTAAGGTGTGTTCAGGTGCCATGGCACCCATGAGAACTACGCTGGGAAAACCCTGACCTACACTGAACAGAAGTGAGAGAATCAGTGAACACAAATCCAACATAACCCTTTACTGATCCCAGTTAATTTTCTCAAGCTTCAGATGACTTCTTCCCGGATTTAGTGTTGTTTATCCTATTTAAAAATTATAAGCATCTATAAAATTTGGCTCATTTTGTTTATGAGAGATAGACTGGCACCACTGACCACTCTTCTCTTCCATTATCTGCTTGCGGGAGTGTGGTAACACCGGCATCTGCACACCAGTTCCATGGGCCAGAACTGTTCCTATGGGGTGCCACAACACTCCTAGACCTGTTGGAGTTTCGTCTGCCCACTGCTGAACACCATTTTATCCCTCCTGGGGGAGCACCCATCTGCTCCTGGTAACAGTCTGGGGGGGGGTGTTACTAGGCCACTGTTCAGCTGGTTTGCCACAAAGCTACAGAGCACTAACACACCCATGTGATTATCTGGGGGGTTTCAATTGTCCCCTTCTTATAAGTCATACAAAGAATAAGCTTACAGCCCATGGTAAGAAAACACAGAATCCTGACAGCCTGGCCACTGTGAGCAACTGAACAACACCTGTCCTGAAAAATGTTTTCAGCAACAACCACCCCAAAATAAGTCTTTAGCTTGGAGAAATGACGGCTGAGGGGTGACATGATCGAGGTTTATAAGATTATGAATGGGATTGAGCAGGTTGAGAAAGAAGTACTTTTCTCCCTTTCTCACAATACAAGAACTCGTGGGCACTCCATGAAATTGCTGAGCAGTCGGGTTAGAACAGATAAAAGGAAGTACTTCTTCACCCAAAGAGTGATTAACACATGGAATTCACTGCCACAGGAGGTGGTGGCAGCTACAAGAATGGACAGTTTCAAGAGGGAATTAGATAAACATATGGAGCAGAAGTCCATCAGTGGCTATTAGCCACAGGGTATAGATGGGAACTCTCAGTCTGGGGCAGGTGATGCACTCTATTCTTGGTGCTGGAGGGGGCAGCAGTGGGAGGGCTTCTAGTGTCCTGGCCCCACTGCTGGACCTCCTGATGGCACCTGGTATATTTTGGCCACTGTGTGACAGAGTGTTGGACTAGATGGGCCATTGGCCTGATCCAACATTGGCTTCTCTTACGTTCTTATGTTCTTATGTTAAGTCTGCTGAGAGTCGAGATATTGCCTGCCTGAGATACTGCGGTATGTGGCCTCCCCCCTGTGTGTGTGAATGGTGGCCCAAGTTGAACAGCTGATGCATCAAAGGTAGGGAATGACTGGTCCCAGTCCTTACTCTGCCCTGAAAAGGATCCCAAGTAAATTTCCTAGACCTCTGGAGAATTAGCCTGGATTCCAAATGTGAGAAAAATGGGAGAAATCAGTATAATTAATAAACTGATTTGCCTTATAGGACTGTTACTGAAAACGTATGTGAAGCACTTTGAACACTCAGCGGCTCTGCATAAGTGCTAAGTATTCTTACTGTCCTTACTGCTCTGGGCAGCAAGCCCTTGAGTAAGAACATCGATATTCTGCTGTGGAGCATTTCAGCTCAAAGGAAGTACTTGCCTCACCCTTCTATTCCATTAGAAATAGAAATTCTGACTACCTACAAGCTTTCCACAGCTGTTTCCAATCCAAACAGGCACCAGAATGGTTCACTTTCCACCCAACCAAATGTGGTGTTGGGGAATCCTTCATAATTATTTAACATAATGATGCCTTTTGAAACTCAGAATAGTTTTGTGCTATTTTAAAGCTATTTTTCCCCCGTTTGAGAATTTACATTTGGGGTTTATTTTAAGATTTAATTATAGGTGAAAATAGCATGAAATTAAACATGGTGCCATTTTTGCTCTTTATTTTCTTAAATGCATGTTCCTCTCCAATTGCCTTTCCCTCCCAGCTGTCTGTCCTTCAGAGATCTAAACACTCAATCTGAGAATCTCCCTTAATGAAAAGACACAAAACCTCCTTATGTTATTTTCACAGGGTTGTGTAAATATAGACCCAAGAAATGTGCTGGCACATCATTTCCCCACCTTTAGCAAAGATGGGCCTGTTTTTTATTATGTATAGACTCAAATCAAAAACAGATTGTAAATAATACAGACAACGGAATCCTCTTGGAAGCTAAATTTACACATATAATGAAGAAAGAGGAGCAATAAGATCATTCTCACCTCAACAGGTTACTTTGAGGCACAGGTGGCAAAGTTGAATGGGTCCAAAGGCCAGATGCCTCACCAAGCAGTCGCTAGCTATGGGGTCACAGCCAAACTTCTTCAATGAAAAATCACCAGCTTTGGTGGTAGAAAAGAACAAGAGTCCAAGAGCACCTTAAAGACTAACAAAATTTGTGGCAGGGTATGAGCTTCTGTGAGTAACTGCTCACTTCTTCAGATACAGCTAGAATGTGAGTGATTGGAAAGTGGAGTGATTCCAGATGCCAAATGACAATAGCAGGCAAATGACAATAGCAGGTGTGATTGGATTAGGTGTGATGTGCAGAGAGGTAGTAGATGTGGAGAAATCAGCGTTGGTAATGAGACAGGAAACCTAGGTCTTGATTCAGTCCAGGTAGATGCATTATCTTTTTTTGTATAAACAATTTTATTTTTATACAAGACCAACAAAAAACAAAACCAAACATACATACATACATACATACATACATATAAATTGGGGATTACATTTAGCACATTATTTTTTCTATTAAATTACCTCATACAATATCTGATTATATATTTTGCTTCTTATTTTTCCAAACCATGTAAATCTGAATAAAACTTTGTAACTAAAAATATAGTTCATATTTTCTTCTGATTTGGTTGTATGTCAATATGGTTTATTTATTGTGTTCTTCCATCCACTTATAAAACCTTGGGGGGGGGGAGTGGATGCATTATCTTGATCTTGATTGGTTTTGATTTGAGTTTCATTTCTAAACAAATACTCCTTATCATCCATCCACATTCTTTGTCCTCAGATTCCCACACTGGGTGCAGAATTCCTGGAAGCAGTCTAGAATTCTTCATCTCCTGTTGTGGTCATTCCCTCCCATCCAGTGCCTCTCTAAGGTTGTAGGCACACGGTCATTTTGATCGGGTTACACTGCTGTTCCCTCTTGCATTTTAAAACTGCTGATCAGAAAGCCGCATCCATCTCCCACACTGAAGCAGGCTCACTCGCACAATCCTCCCAGTTCCCTAGCGAGTTTCCCTACACCTAGAAAGTACTTTCCAGATATTTGCGCTTTGAATCCACGATTTTACCAATATGCACAGCCATTTCTCGCAATTATCATGATTAGGTCATCTGAACGTTCTTCTTGCAATGTTTTTTTACAAGCTTCCATCGTTGTGCTCATGAGCAATCCTGTGCTGAATAAATTCAATGTATAAATGTTCAAGTGCACATATAGACTCTAGCGCTCAGTTGTACATCACTGGTTAATTTTGTTTGCTGTTGTGGGGGAGGGGGAACCTGCAAGAACAAAGGAGTACACCAAGTCCCAGTGGGAGTGGTGATTCGGCCATGTGTATATGTGCATGCGCAAAACCATTTTTGTAAAGAAAAAACAAGCTGTGCTGCCCAGGTGCCCGGAGCCTCATTGTGCGATGTAAGCAGTTCAGGGAGGGCTGTGTGGTCATCCCAACCTGAAAAAAATATTCCCAATCAAATCTACTGTGGGAACAAATCACGATAAGCTTGCCGTGTGACCACACTCACAGTTTCTCTTCTACCCCCATGCAACTGGCAACATCTCAGGTGAACCTGCCACAAACTTTGGAACACCATTTTTGTCCACAACTACGACTGCCATATTTGAACAGCCATGGCCACTCATGTGTTATATGAGCCATCAAAGATGCAGATCCTCTGAAAGGTGACAAGCTGAGGGCAAGAAGGTCCCAGAAGAGGGCTGGTGTCGAAAGTCTATTATCTTCTCAATTTTCAACTTAAAGAAGACCAGGCTGGATATCAAAAAAAGTGGCACAGAGATATTGGTCAGGCGCTTATGTCTGAACAGTGGACTGCGATCTGGTCCTCTTCTCTTTGCCGTTCTCGTTCCACCAATATACAAATGCTAAATTATAAACTTCTATTTCGATGGTATTTGACCCCGCATCAGCTGCATGGCGTCAACCTCACGATTTCAGACATTTGTTGGAAAAATTGTGGGGGCCGTGACACCTATATTCATTGCTGGTGGGAGTGCCCCAGGGTCCAGACCTTTTGGAGATAAGTCAAAGCCCAAATATTTCTAATAACAGGTTGTGCTTTACAACTACAACCCTCCTTGTTCCTTCTGAATCATTGGAGCCATCCTGCTCCCAATGGACCTATGAGAGAGCTAATAGAATTATGTCTTGCGGCTGCTGGAAATCGAAGAAGATCCTGTCATTGAACGATTGGTATCTGAAATTGTGGGACTTTTTTCTACAGGACAAAGTCTCCACCAGTATCCTTCGATCTGAAAACCAACCTGT
Organism: Gekko gecko; assembly: GCA_029375565.1. Classification (NCBI taxonomy): domain Eukaryota; kingdom Metazoa; phylum Chordata; class Lepidosauria; order Squamata; family Gekkonidae; genus Gekko; species Gekko gecko. The sequence continues at coordinate 44,298,104 of JAPDNY010000014.1, forward strand.
TCCTGACAACCTCCAAGAAAAATGGATGCCCCTCCTAGAAGCGTCAGCAACACACAAAATCAACACCTCTCTGTTCGCTCAGCACAAACACCAGGATTTACTTTCTTATTTTTAATTAAAAAAATATTTTAAAAAAAGGTCCCAGAAGAGGGCTTTTCTGCCCAAATATTGTTCTACTGGCATGCATGATTACAGACCCAAGAAACATACTGGTTATAGAAATTCATTTAAAACTATTCTGGTTGACTGCGGTATGGCCGAAGGGGAGGAAGAGGGGGAAACACAACAAGTCCAAGGACAAAGCCTGGATTAGTTTCATGGGCCAGGAATGGAACTGGGATGGAGTCTTGAGTGCAGAGCCAAGGCAGAACTTGGCAAGCTATAGGAAGAATCTGGCTGAAACTGGCTGAAACTGTCCAGGCCAGGCAGAGGCGATCCCTGGAGCACCTCCTCAAGGAGGTCACCCGGGAGAAGTACGCTGCAGAGCTCCGACGGAAGCCAGACCAGGGCAAAGTCTTCGAGGTCACCGCCCTGTGCGATGCCAGCAACCACTTCCTGCCCCGTGGCGACTACACACGCTTCGCCGACTGGCGCTTCATCCATCGGGCCCGCCTGAACGTCGTCCCCCTCAATGGAGCAATGAAGTCTGGGAACCAGGACAAACGTTGTCGCCGTTGCGGCTATGATAATGAGACCCTGCCCCACGTCCTCTGCGGCTGCCGTGTCCACTCTACTGCCTGGAAGCTTCGACACGATGCGGTTATGCACCGCCTAGCCAGAGCCATCCCCGACTCCAAAGGCACCGTCACTCTGAACAGAACGGTGCCAGGGACCGGAAGCCAGCTGCGCCCCGACGTGGTCTTTCGCAATGAGGAGAAGAAGAAGATCGTCCTGGTGGACATCTCCATCCCCTTCGAGAACAGGAAGGCCGCCATGGAAGAGGCCAGAGCGAAGAAACACCAGAAATACACCCCTTTGGCAGAGGTACTCAGGCGGCAGGGCTACAAAGCCACAGTCCACGCCCTGCTGGTAGGAGCCCTGGGTGGCTGGGATCCCGAGAACGACCGGGTCCTGCGTGCCTGTGGTGTTGGCAAGAAGTACTCCCAGCTGATGCGCAAGCTCATGGTGTCGGACACCATCCGGTGGTCCAGAGACATCTACATTGAACACCTGTCTGGCCACCGTCAGTATGAGGATCCAGCTCGCCCTCTGGACCCCGGAAGACAGGAGCCACGGGATGCACCCGTGGCAGGCCCCGCCCCTAAGCCAGTGGAACGGGGCCACTACCGGTCTGCTCTCCTAGTCCCAGAGGAGAGGGGCCACCCGCCCGGCCTGCCCTCCTACCCCAGAGGAGGGGGACCACCCACCCGGCCTGCCCTCCTACCCCAGAGGAGAGGGGCCACCCACTTGGCCTGCCCTCCTACCCCAGAGGAGGGGGACCACCCACGCGGCCTGCCCTCCTACCCCAGAGGAGGGGGACCACCCACGCGGCCTGCCCTCCTACCCCAGAGGAGGGGGACCACCCTCCCGGCCTGCCCTCCTACCCCAGAGGAGGGGGGCCACCGATGCCGGGTTCACCCCGCTATCCACAGGGGGTGAGCCCAGGACTTGCCCCGGCCACCTCATCCCCCTCCAACCGGGAGGGGGCCATAGGTGTCCCATGGTAGCGGACAAGCCCAGAGAGAACTGCGACGACCGGAGGAGCCGCAACCACCCCAGGAGGACCCCTGTGCCCGGAGAAGACAGCCGTGACGTCCAGGATCCATGCCTGAAGGCTGTGAGCGGTGAGGAAGACTGGCCGATTGCCACGGGCCGCAACGTTGGGGGGACCAGGCTCCGCCTTGCTTCCCCGCCATGGACTATCATCCTTTGGACTTCCAACCTCTACTGAATGGCCGGATGTGCTATGCGCGGCTGGCCACCACGATGGGGGGACCAGGGCTCCGCCGTGCTCCCCCACCATGGACTATCGTCTCTTGGATTTTCAACTTCTGCCGCGATGGGGAGACCAGGGCCCTGCCCTGCTCTCCTGCCATGGACTATTGCCCTACGGACTCTCAACGATCCCTGAGTTGCTGGACATAGCGTGTGTGCGACAATATCTCATTTTAAGCCTGTTTTATGTTTTTTCTATGACATGCATGCACCTGCGTTTTCCAGAGTTTACTTATATTTGCTGCATGATATCAATGATTGTAATTTTAAACATTCTCTGAATAAAAGTCATTCTTTCAGAACCCATGAGCGGTTACCCAGAAGAACTTGATTTTACTGGTTGGCCATCCTATGCATACGGTAGATGTCCAGGGCTGGCCAAAGGGTTACTGGTGCCCTAGGCAACCCACAAATTTGGTTCCTCCCTCGCCACACCCCAGCACCTCAGCAGCATGCTGAGCTGGTAGCTTCCTGCTCTTCCCTTCTCCCTCCCTTCCTCTGTCAAAGGGGCAGGCTGGGGGGGGGGCAGGGGAAGGCAGGGAAAGAGTCCCTGGCCATGAGCTGGGCAGATGCAAAGCCAGTGACTACCTGTTCTTTCTCACTCTCTCTGCTGGGAGAGGGAAGGCAGCAAGGAGCCCCCATTGCAAGTTGGATGGGTGCAAAGCTGATGGGTGCCCTTCCTTCCTTCCTTCCTTCCTTCCTTCCTTCCTTCCTTCCTTCCTTCCTTCCTTCCTTCCTCATTCATGGGGGTGGGACTGGGGGAAGGCAGGTGAGCAGGCCCTGGCAGTGTACCTGGATGGCAGCACTGCTGGTGCTGCCTGAGGCTGCTGCTTGGCGTGGTTGATCTAGCCCCATCTAGGGCCTGCCCTGAGCCCCCTTTTGGTGCCTACTGCAATCGCCTAGGTCCAGCTAGTGGACAGGCCGGCTCTGGGACCGTCATCACAGAGAAATTCTTCTATCATATCAAAGGAAATAACAGGTATGTGGATGTAGGAGAGTTTCTATTAATGTGGAAGGCTTCTGTATTACCTTATTGAATTCTCTTTTTAAACCTATAATAAAGATGTTTATTTATCACAGGATGGGTAAATCTAAATCGGTGCTGCAAAAATTTAGTTTTCCCAGCAAAATAAATATTTTAATAAGTTACATTCATTTGTGTTCTCATAATTTTGGGTATTACTTTTAATGGTAACCTTCAATAAATAAGAATTAAGTGTAATCATACAAAAAGATGCTAATTTGCAAAAAAGAAATCCAACCCTCATTCCTTTTAATGTTAGATGATTTCATGGCCACTTGCTAAAAACTAATTTTAAGACATTCATGTAGAAACATATTCCCATGACTAAATTTCACTGCAGGTTCTGACAAGACATAACAAGTGCTCACAATAAAGGTATGTCCTGGGAAAATGCTGTTTAATATTCAGTTTTTGTGTCCATGTAAGATGGAGGACTCACAAAGCCAAGTCAACCTCTGTGGCTATATTCCTGTCCTAGAAAGGCTTCAATAAGCTCAACAAACCAGATTCTTCTACCCTAGAAATAGACTTTGAAGGAGCAGAAACTTAATTTATTCCAGGAGAAAATTCTGGACTTCTGCAGAATTTTAAATACTTCAATATGGGTGGTGAAAAAAAGGCCTTTGCAAACCATAATGTGACCACAGCCTTTCCCATGCAAAAATCTGGACAACCACCCATAAGGCAGGTCAGAATTTCTATCCTTGTATCACAGCTGGCAGCTGAGAAAATAGGGACTCCTCTAGTGAGTTCCTCTCTCTAATATGAAGTTCTGCCATGATTACATGAGTAGTGCCTCTAACCAACAGATGCTGCTGTTCTATATCCCTGCAGTTCAAGCCAAAGTTCAGTTTCTTGCCTTGCAGCTCTCTACATCTGTCTTGAGGAACTCTCTGGAAGTTCTGGTCTAGAGGCCTGGCCTCTTTGGATATCTTGCAAGCTGTTAATAAAGCTTTTCTTCAAGCATTATCACTCCTTCATCATCAGATCAGAATGGAGCCATGTGGGAACTTGAAAGCAGCAATTGTGTCTGGCAGGGCTCAGCTTCTAAAAATCCCTTGATGGGACTCAAGTCTCTGCACAAACAGCACCCTCTGCTCGGAAAACCTTTCCTCCTAACCTCTGGAGTGTAGGTCCAAACTCATCTTTTACACCGATTCCTCTGTCCTCTCCAGAGGTAAGATCTGGTGAGCCCTGGCACAAACCAAGTCTTGGTTGTGGTACCCTTGTAAGGGGGTCTATAGCAGAAGACCTCCCAGCCTGGTCCCACCATTCTCTGCCATCACTTGATAGGTTGATGGGGGGGGAGATGGGGAATTAACTGTTGGAAATGTATGTGCTTACAAGGTCTGACAATCCAGTCATTATAAGGTTAACTTGTTTACCTAGTATTGCTATTGTCTAGACTGACCTGGAAGGGGTAACTGAGACAGAGCCAACGGAATATTAGCCTGGGAAAAGTAACTTCTATTGTGATACAGATTGGTTGTTTGTTTCAGGTGACTTCCTTCTAGGGGTCAAGAAGAAGCACAGTTTCTCCATTGTCTGTGTGTAGTGAGTAGCCATGACTTGAACTGTAAGCAGCTTAGAAATGTAGCTCTTAGATGTTTTATTTGTAGGTTTCCTGTGTACTTTTTACCCTTAGCAATAAAGGTTTTTAAATGCAAAGAAATCTCTTCTTTCCAATAGAGCAAGATCCATTGATACTCTGAGTAATTAAATACTTTTGAATATTTTACAACGTTAACCGCAGAGTTTTGAGTGAAACCTAGAATGTTGCCCCAATACAATGATGTCACTTCTGGTTTTGCATCAGAAGTGGCATCGTGCATGGGTGTGCCACTGAAGAAATTGCCCCAGCTCCCAACATGCTCCCACTCTACACTCTTGGAATGTAAGAATGGGAGTTAGTGGATTGAGTGTGTTAAATAGTGGGGGTCCCATGGGTGAACAGACTCCCAGTCTAGTGATCAGCTCTACTTTATTCAGTGATTTCAGCAAGAACAAGACTGTAGACCAGAGCCTCAGCTTGGTTATATTGCATGCAATGGCCACACCCCAACACACCCCACTCTCAACGACAGGCTATTTATAAAACTTTACATCTTAGTTGGTTACTGCCAGAATCCTGTTGGTCTATTGTTATTCGGCTCCAAGCTCACCCTATCTCTGGCAGCATAGTCCTGCAGTGTTTCAGCCCCAATACATAACAGGATGCTTGGCAAGGAAAACAAAATCCTGTTTCCATAGGCAGTCACAGATGAACTGCGAAGTAACACAAGGGGATCTAGAAGGCAGTAAGAACTATAAGAACTTAAGAGAAGCCATGTTGGATCAGGCCAATGGCCCATTCAGTCCAACACTCTGTGTCAGACAGTGGCCCAGGCCCAGGTGCCATCTGTTCTTAGAAAACAAATATGTTGTTTCAAGGACATTGCTCTGGTCAATGATTGGATAGGAGCTTGCCTGGGAAACCCAGGGTCACCCTTTGCAGTCGGAAGGAAGGAAGGAAGGAAGGAAGGAAGGAAGGAAGGAAGGAAGGAAGGAAGGAAGGAAGGAAGGAAGGAAGGAAGGAAGGAAGGAAAAGCTAACACTGGAGACAATAAAAACCCATAAAAGAAGTCCTGACCTGGATAGCCCAGGCAAGCCTGATATCATAGGTCTTGGAAGCTAAGCAGGGTCGACTCTGGCAAATACTTGGATGGGGGACCTCCTTAGAATACCAGAGGTGAGAGGCGGGGCAGGCTTTATTTATTCAATTATCCTCCAGGCCCCCAGTAGGGGTCAGTCACCAGAGGTCATCATGACTTCCAGGTGCACACACACTCACGTGCACACACGCACATGCACATATGGGAAAACAAACAAACAAACAAAAACCCCTAAAAGAAAATACTGTCTAAATCTTGACAGTTACCCTTGTTTTCCAGAATTCAATGACTATGTCTTCCTGGTCTCTTAACTCAAAGACTGACCCTGACTACAAACCACGATGCTTCCAGCACCCCAATGCTCTGCGGGCCTGCTCTCCTGCCCAGCTTGAATGACCTCATCCAAATGCTCCGTCCCCACCCAACCACCTGGCACCAAGACAGGAAACAGAAACTGGTGACTGTGTGTATGGGGGGGGGCGGGGAGAGGTGCCCCAACAGAGTCACGCTGATGGAAGTAAGTATACATTAAGAGCTTGCTTTGAAAATGATGACACAGAAAGGAGGGGATAACTACAAGGGACTGGAACACCTTAATTCAAAAAAACCACAAGAACCCACCCAGTACTTTAAGAGCTTTGAGCTCTGAGGCACGAATTAACCACAAACAATGCTTTTTTTTTAACCTAGGGGAAAAAAAATACAAAGATGCTTTCTTCTACTCTTGGCAAGTACTACATATGGGGAAATTGTCTGTCCTATATACAGTGTGTATCCCAAAGAAAGCATCTTTTACAAAACACAGTAAAAACATGTCATGCACATGAGCTAAATCCTAAGCCAAGAGTGTAAAGGGGTAAAATGTGTCTAGCCAGGGCTTTTTTGGTAGAAAAAGCCCAGCAGGCATTCATTAGCATAACAGGCCACACCCAACAGCAGAATCTCATTAGCATAATAGGCCACACCCCCATGTTGCCAGAAGTGTGGTCATCCAGCCACACCTAACTTTTGCTTCTTATTTTACCTTGTTTGTTGTCAAAACCAGGGCTTTTTTTGTAGCAGAAAGTCCACATGTTAGTCCACACAGCCTAAATGTAGCCAATCCTAATGAGTTCCTGCTGCTGGGTGTGGCCTATTATGCCCAAAAATAGCCCTGTATCTAGCATATGATCTCTTTTAAAAGCTACAAAATGACAAGTCACCAAGAGATAGCTGGCAACCTGGGCACATCATATCTTATCCATATGGGTACCTACTTCTGAAAATCTTTTCTTCATGTGGGATTCTAAAGTACCTAGTCTGTATAACATATTCTGCAGAAAGCATGGATATTCTCTGCCAAGTACCATCAGATTAAGTTTCTCCATTGATCAGTCTCATACTGAAGAGCCATAGGAAATCCATATTCTTTAAAAAATGGAATCCTGTTCTCGTGAAAATTCTGTGCCATGAAAAGCAGAAATTTGTAACCTAAATAACTTCTGCAAACTGAGCAGACATGGATACTTTTTCTTGCTCTGAATAACATATATAGTATTGTAAATTTTTTGCATTATTTACTCTGTCATTTTCATTTAATTGTTAGTTATATGAACAGACCACAGGGGCAAGGAATTATAAAGGCAATAAACTTGCTTCATTTTTAACTAAAAGATTGAATTGTCGGGGAGATGAATTCTGCACCCCGTAGTACCACATTCTGCATTTTCCTGATGCCCCCCTCCCCCGCCATCATGGCAGATGTACCACTCTGGCCATAACTGATCCCAATTTTCCAGCTTCCTTTCCGAAACTTCATGAAAATAATTCCCTCTCTCTTCCAGGCAACCTGTCCCACCACACAATAGACAATCCTTTTTACAATTAGGATATATCCTCTTCTATCTTAAAAAAAGCTAATGACAACACAGGTAAGCAAAACAAAACAAAAAGAAAATCTCTGCTCTGTCCATCCAAAAGTCCTTGGGTAATCTTGATATTAGGATAAAGTGAATCCAGAATTTAGAGCTGATGACAAGATCTTCCGAAATATGAAAGAAAACCCAGTTTCTTGTGAGGACGCTAACAAGGGTCCTTTCTGCATTTGCCTGCCACTCTGAATTTTCTCAGTGTTCGAGATGAGGCCATTTAAGTCCAGGACAAAACAGCATCCAAATAACCCAGGGCAACAGCAGGTTGAAACCAGGATGACCACTGAAGGGAGATAATACAATGCAGAATGGGGGGAAACCCAGAATAAAAAGAAGACTGAACTCGATTTTAGTGCAGAATGGGGGGGGGGAAACCTGGATTAAAAAGAAGGTTGAATTCGATTTTAGATCAGAATTGCTTGGAGGACACCTCAGTGAACACGGATTAAAAGGAGAGTGTAGAAAAGGCCAAGGAGGTAAAAAAACAGGACAGTCCCAGAGACCAGCAGATGGCTGCTTCTGACCTCATGCCTTGCCTACCCTCCTGCCCTGGGCACAATGTACTGGTCTGGTTGCTGTTTTGGGCGCTGGGTAGGATTTTTTTTCACCCTCCTTGTGATTGGCCTGGCATCAGGGGTGCTTTTTGCCTACCTTGCACCGCTCACAGTGGAATGAGTGTACTTTTGGAGGTGGTGGAGCCACTGAGTAGGTTGAGCAACTTGGCAGGTGGGACAGGTTGGTGTGGAAAGAGGAAAAGCCGATTCAGTGAGCACCAGAGAGCACCTACCCCCTTTGGGGGAAAGGGGCCAATCAGGATCCGCCCATGGGGTCCGGGTCCAGGGCAGGGAATGGGGAACTGCCTTTGGAGCTTCTCTGGCAGAGCTTCTTCCTCACGAGTTACAAGGCTTTTGGGGGAGGGTTGAGGCACGACACGGTGGCTCTCAGTTCTCCAGGCCAGCTGAGGGCAAGTCAAATCGAGAGCTCACTTTCGGGCCAGTGGTGTCTCGCCTGGCATGAGGCAAGGAGGTAGTCAAGGGGCTGACATTTGTCTTGTCCTGATCCAGGTTTGCCCTTGCTACAGAAAGCGTAAATACTCAATAAACTGGCCCTTAGTTAATTCCAATTCTGGTGTCTGCTTCTTTATTCCGACTGGGCGGGTGGGGGGATGCTGACATGCAGACAGCTGTGATCACTGGATTGCTGTCACCCTGCAAATCCACACTAGCCACACGCCCCTCCTGACAACTTCAAGAGAGAATTAGATATGGAGGAGAAGTCCATCAGTGGCTATTAGCCACAAGGTATAGATAGGAATTCTCAGTCTGGGGCAACTGATGCTCTGTATTCTTGGTATTTGGGGGGGTCAACAGTGGGAGGGCTTCTAGTGTCCTGCCCCCACTGGTGGACCTCCTGATGGCACCTGGTATTTTTGGCCACTGTGTGACACAGAGTGTTGGACTGGATGGGCCATTGGCCTGATCCAACATTGGCTTCTTTTATGTTCTTATGTCAGGGATCTAGACTCTGAACTTAGCATTGTAGTCTCCGCCAGTTCTGCTCCCATTTGCCCCATACAGGAGTATTCTTTAGCTCCCTACTTTCAGTCCTTTTCCATCTTCAATAAACACACCTGCACGTATGCGTTCCCTCTTGTGTGTTAACTGAAGATGGAAGAGACATTGTGCAGTTTTTGAAAATCTGTGATCATTAATACTCTTATAAATCTGTGGAAAGTACTCTCCCGGTGGTGAATGGGTTTGGTTCATCATTTCTATATCCGCAATACTGCTTTGATGGTTTCAAAATCTGCAAGCTCCTCTGGGTGCTGAAGAAAGGTGAAATAGAAGACTGAGACAGAAACATTTCACATAAATAAATAAATAAATAAATAAATAAATAAATAAATAAATAAATAAATAAATAAATTCGCGAGAAATGAGCAAAATGTAAATATATGGTAAGACAAATATTTTCCCAAGTTTTATTTTGTTGCTTTGGTTTGATAGATCAGATAACTTGGCATGCTAGTATTGGAGCAGATGGCAGTGGCAGCCCAAATAGAGTATCTTGATTGGATGAGTGGCTGCCAATGAATTTTTTTTTTTTGCAGTAATGAGTGGTTAATTTTTGAAAATATTTGGTGGCTGATGTCCAGTAGTGGCAAACATTTTACACTGACATCCGAGTTACAATAGAAAACAGCCCCCTCTACTCCTTTATTTACCCAAAGCAGACAGAGGAACTTCACAGCTGGATGCTAAATCTTACTTCAGAAGTTTGACCATGGCATTTTGACATCAAAACTCAAACGGCAAATGGATTCACAGGATTTCAAAAATCTCTTGCTGAAATCCTATGTGCAGTATTCTGAGGGGGAAAAAAACCCATTGAAACTAATTCTTCCAAGTTAAAACTGTTGAGCAGCACACAGGGAAATCTTTCCCTGAAGCCAGCAACACAATATCCAGTTCCATGGTCCAGTTCTGCTGGTGACAGCTTTATTACAAGAAATGGGCAGTGTATCTTTAAAGGATTGTGATGCAGAGTGGTATGATGTGATTTGCAGAGGGTGGAGAACGTCTGAGGGCAAGGCTTGAGGTGTGGTTTTTCTTTCTCCGTGGTGCACATAAGGTCATGGACCGGCTGGCTCCAGTCAGATTATTGCCTTCATGTCTGTAGACAAGGCTTTTTAATAACTATTCCAGGGGCCCCTTTTCAGCACACACACAAAATGGCCCATCTTCAGGATAACAAGTCGGGTCCATCCAGCCTTAACCACAGAAGAGAAACAGCCGGCTCATGCCCAGGCTATTATTAGTCATCACTGAGGACACAGACAGGAGGCAGGTCGCGTAATTAAAAAAGAAAAGGTGTGCATTGCTCTCTGGTGTTTTTTAAAAAATAAAGATTGCCTTGCTGGATCAGATAAAGTTCTGGGCAGGCCAACACAGGGGTCTGGCCAGGTGATTCTGGGGAGAGCTCCCAAGCCAGGCATGTCCCTTGCGTCCCTAAGGCTGTTCAGATGGTCACCTAAGGGAATCCTCTCCACAACAATCAAAAGCACTTGGGGGAGAATGTATCATGACAACAAGAAGACCTGCATACTCTGAATACTCTGGAGAAGCGGGCAGTTGAGAACAGGATGCAATTCAACAAAGATAAATGCACAGTATTACACCTGGGCCACAAAAATGTCAAGCACAAATACTGGATGGGGGATACATTTCTGGGGAGTAGTGTACGCAAAAGTGATCTTGGGGTAAGAGTGGACTGTAAACTAAGTATGAGCAGTCAGTTTGATGCGGTGGCAAAAAAGGCAAATTCAGTCTTGGGTTGTATTAAAAGGGCCATAGCATTGAAATCACAGGAGGTCATAGCCCCTCTGTATACTGCCTTGGTCAGGCCGCACCTGGAGTTCTGTGTGCAGTTCTGGAGGCCTCACTTCAAAAGGGATATGGGCAAAATCAAGAGGGCACAGAAGAGAGCGACGAGGATGATCAGGGGTCCGGAGACTGAGCCCTATGTGGAAAGGCTAAGGGCCCTGGGAATGTTTAGTTTGGAGAAGAGGAGATTGAGGGGGGACATGATTGCTCCCTTTAAATATCTGAAAGGCTGTCATTTGGAGGAGGGCGAGGAATTGTTCCAGCTGGCAGCAGAGGATAGGACCCAAAGCAACGGTTTTAAATTACGTGCAGAAAGGTATCGTCTGGATATTAGGAAAAACTTTTTCACGGTCAGAATGGTTCAAAGGTGGAGTCAGCTGCCTAGGGAGGTGGTCAGCTCCCCTTCACTGGCAGCTTTCAAGAAGAGGCTGGACGAATATTTGTCAGAGATGCTTTAGGCTGGGGGTTGGACTAGATGGTCTGTATGGCCCCTTCCAGCTCTCTGATTCTGTGAATCTATACGATGGAAGCCCTGCCTGTGACTGTGCTCACAAGCCAGCTCAGATGGCCCCCAAACTTTCTTTGGCTCTTGTGAGTGCTTCCCCTTGCATCACAGCCACCACATGAAAGTGGGGCAGATGGCAGTCATTTGACTCCCCCCAAATGCTTGTGAATTTCTACTCTTCGTTTAGCTACCAGGCACTAATGCTGACACCTACTCAACCCCTATAAAGATCCAGAATTTTTTTAAAAAACTGATTATTATTTCTTATGTTTAAAAACTGTATGACACTTTTCTGCTCCAGGGAGCATTCAAGGTCATTGGAATAAAAAGTAAAAACAGGCTGTCTTATATTTTATGACCTTTTACCAATGACGGAAAGGTGGGGGAGAGGGGTAATTTCTACTGATTCCCCCTCCCACTGCAGACCCCCACCTTTGCCTCCTATGCTGTTCACTGGGTCACTGACCCCCAGGAAAAATGGGACGGGGGCACAGTAGGCTGCAGTAGAAGGGAGAGGAAGTAATGTTTCTCCACAGGCTCCATTCTGATCATGGATCTAGCAGGATTAATATCAACATTCAGGGTGCAGTCACATGGCAAGGTAATCACGCTTTGTTCCTGCTTTGTTTAAATTGGGAACATTTTACTTCGGGTTGGGCTGACTAGATGCAGCTGGCCCCTCTCTTCACCACCCGCTCGCCTGCTGCTGCACCATCCCTCAGGTGGTTGCTGCTCCTGCCGCTGCTGTGTGTGTGGGGGTGTTGCCACCATTGCCCCATGGAAAAAGGCTCCGTCGTCTCCGCCATCCTCCTTGCTTGCCCCCGTCCAGGCTGCCGGAGCCCCTGCCTCTCGTTCCCGCCTCCAGGGCCGTCTTTGTGCGTGTGGTTTTTTAAAAAATGCTTCTGGTTTGAGCACTTGAGCAAACATGTGCTTAATAAATCCATTATTAAACTTTAAACAGATTTATTGAGCACATGTTTATGCAATTGCTCAAACCGGAAGCTTTAAGCAAAAAACAAAAATGCACGAAGAGCAGTCAGACGGCCCTAATTGCAGTCATTGCGAAACATGGCTGTCCAGATGGGCAAAATCGCACTTTCAAAGCACAAGTGCCCGGAAAATACCTGATTTTCCAGGGGGCAGGAAAACCTGGGAGCATTGTGTGAGTGAGCCGGCTTCAGCGCGGGAGGCAGA